>CM054057.1:488988620-490188620 GCA_028641055.1 Alopecurus myosuroides
AAAGGCATGATAAATATTATTTCAACTAATGTAAACTTAGAAACCATGGTGCACATGAAAAGAAACACAAACAAAAGAAAATGAATAATGAAACATTGGAAGTGATACGGTTGTTTCAATCATAAAGAAAAACATAATAAAGTGGTATCTAGGTAGTCCTTCGTGTGGTAGCAAAACATAAAACTCTGCATAAAAGTAAAAGAAAGGCCCTTAATAGAGGGAAGCAAGGATTACTCATGTGCTGGAGCTTTTTATTTGATAAAACAAAGATATTGAAAACAATTTTGAGAGAGGTGTATGTCTATGTCAACGAATGGTAATGAAAAACTTATCATAATCCATGTCAAGCAAAGTGTTCACACCTCTGAGAGCGGTTTATGTTGTTTTATTAGTTTGGCACTTGCCCCAATCTTTCTTTCACAAACCACGACTAGCCATGTTCACGGATACCCACCACCTTTCATCAAGCCATGGGGGAGTGCCTTTTTGTTATTATTTGGCATCAACTCTCT
Source organism: Alopecurus myosuroides (assembly GCA_028641055.1). Lineage (NCBI taxonomy): Eukaryota > Viridiplantae > Streptophyta > Magnoliopsida > Poales > Poaceae > Alopecurus > Alopecurus myosuroides. The sequence goes on from CM054057.1 coordinate 488,989,133, forward strand.
GCAAATTTAGATGAGCATGGATTCCATACTCGTCTGGTGAAAGAAGGAAGAAGAACTTTGCTTGACACAAACCATAATAAACTTTAAACTACTTCCTTATGAGCTAAAACAAGAGCAAAAAAAAACAGGTTATAATTTTGAAGGTTTAAAGGTAGCACACGAGAAATTTACTTTGAGTGGCGGTTAAATACCACATATAGGTATGTATGGTGGACACATTTGGCAAACTTTGTTTCTTTGGGGTTAGATACACGAGTAGAGTTAATACTCAGTACAGTTAAATGCTAGCAAAAGACTGGGAGCGACCAACTAAGAGAGCAATAACGACCATAATCATGCATAGCGACAAAACATCGTTAATCAAAGCATTAAGTGATATTACAAGTAAAAAACTAAATAATCATCAATGCTGGAGGTGACTTTGTTTATAGTCATAACATGGTGTGAGCATGCGCCAATTCGATCCAAGTAAAGCATTCAAAGGAGAAATACCACAATACCATGCTTCAATATAAGAGATCAACACATGATTGAATTCAATGGCACGTTAATAGTCTCGACTATTTGAGACTAGTCAAGATACATCATATATAACTAAGCACATGATTAAAATAACATCTAACATGACATGCCAAAGCCTAAGCCACAATCAAAATAAGCTTCCTTTTGTACCACTATAAGCATGAAACAATTTACTCTTTTCCAACACCAATTAACTTATTTGAAACAACTTTCAAAGAAAATATCCATAAAAGACCAGAGAGCTAATCATATGTAGCTGATGCAAACAAACCAAGGTTGAATTGACCAGTAGGAGAAAGGAGTAACTTCTGAAGGTTGATGCAGCTGAGGTGGCAGGACGCACTACCGGTTCAGAAGCAATGTGGAACTTACACAACACAATCAATTCACTTTGTCTCAATGAATCAGTGAGGTTGTCAATCTCACCGGTTTTGCTGAAAAAGAGAGTTAAACGTATGGTGCGCAAAACAATAGGAAATAGTATGAAAACAATAATAGCAGTGTGAAAACAGTAATCGCAGTGGTTGTATTATCAGTATGAGGAAAATGGACCGGGGTCCACGGTTCACTAGTGGTGTCTCTCCATAGAAGATAAATAACATGTGTGGTGAAAAAATTACAGCTTGGCAATTGACAAATATAAAGGCTGCACCGTAGTGCATATGCATGACATGATGATTACTATGTGATTCATGCGGGCATTACAACAAAATATGTAGACTGTCATCCAAGTGCATCTATGACTAATAATCCAGCCTCTGAATGTCATCCGAGCAATCTTTGGGTATTAAGTTGCAAGCAACAGATAATTGCATTAAGCAAAGTGTGTAATGTAAACAATGTAAACATCGTTGTTTTCTCCCTAGTGGAAACATCACATCCCCCACCTGTTATGTTTCTTTCACTCGAGCGTGAGTAAAAGGGAGGCATGAACCCACTATCGAGCATAAATACTCCCTTTTGGAGTTACTAGCATCTACTTGGCTAGAGCATCTACTAATAACGGAGAGCATGCAAGATCTTAAATAACATACACATGAAAGTAACATGATAGATTGATAATCAAGAGACATAACATTCAATATTCATCGAATCCCAGCAAACACAACATGTAGCATTACAATAAGATGATCTTGATCATGTAGGGCAGCTCACAAGATCTAAACATGAGGCATAAAGAGGAGATAACAACCATTTAGCTATTGCTATGGACCCGTAGTCCAAGGATGAACTACCGACGCATCATTCTGGAGGTGGGTATGGTGGTGTAGAGCCCTCCAGTGATGGTTTCCCCTCCCGGCAGGGTGCCGGGGAGAACTCCAGAACCCTCCTGAACTAGGGTTGACGATAACGGCGGCCTCGGGTGTTTTTCATGGAAAAGGCGGATCTTTTTAGGGTTAACATCCCGAGGGGTATAAATAGGCGAAAGGGTAACGTCGGTGGGCGGCCAGGGGCCCACACCACCCCATGGTGTGACCGGGGCGCGTCGCCCTATGTTGTGGGGCCCCTGTGGCCCCCCTTCGGGTCTCCTCCGGACTCCGTCTTCGTGACAGATTTCTAAGACCCCCGGTTTTTGAATCGTCCAATTCCAACAATATTTCCAAAACAACTTTTTTGAAACCAAAAAGAGAAGAAAACAGGAACTGGCTCTGTGGCATCTTGTCAATAGGTTAGTCCCAGAAAATCAAAAAAATGGCATAAAGTGTATAGCAAACATGTAGCAAATAACATGAAAACAACATGGAATATCAGAAATTATGATACGTTAATGATGTATAATCATCCCCAAGCTTAGTTACTACTCGTTGTTGAGTAGGTAAATGAGAAAACAAATAATTTGTGAGGTGACATGCTACCAACATAAACTTGATCATCATAATTGTAAAATAATATGTAAGCTGAGATCATATTACTTTAAACACAAGCATGATAGATATAATTTTAACAATGAAACATAGCAATCATTTTGCATCATGAAAAGTAACACAAATAGAAGATCATGAGACATTTGTTTCTAGAATCAAGAAAACATAGCAAAGTGATATTTCGCTTGTCCAGGAACCATAGGAGGTCACACCCAGCGGTGGAGTCCACTATTCAATCGATCCTCGGGAGAGGATATGGATCCTTTGGGCAGGCCTTGTTGAGGTTGGTGACGTCCACGCAGAGACGACCTCCACCCATATGCTTGGAGACGACGACGGGGTTGCAGATCCATTCGGCGTGGAAAACCTCGCAGATGATCTTGGCGTCCAGAAGCTTCTCCACTTCTCGTACGATGAACTCCTGCTTCTCCGGGCTCCGGCGACGGGCCTTTTACTTGACCGGGCGCGTGCTCGGGCATACCGCTAGATGGGGCTCGATCACCTCCCTTGGAACGTCGGGCATATTTTATGATGTTCGAGCGAACATGTCTGTGTTTGCCCGGAGGAAGGCAACGCACGCGCTTTCCTATCTGGGAGGCAAACCAGCCCCAATGGTGAGTGAGGGCCCCGTGCCGTCGGGGTTCATGGAGACCTTCTTTGTAGCCGCCCTCTGATGGCTAGGTTGAGACTCCAAGTGCAGAGTGTGTAGCTAGTGGCAAGCCTTCTTCCCCACGAGGGTGACTCGAGGGTTTATATCGAACTCTTGGGGAGCCAGTATTTCAGCAGTTGTCTTCCAAGCTTCCTCCAGGATCCTGCAAACAAGTAGAGAATTTTGTTCCCTCAACCTCACCAAGTGGTTGTCAAGAACAAGGTGCGAGACTTCTAAATTGCAATGCAAAACTGAAAGTAAATGTGCAATAATTAAATCTACTACTAAATGCAAATGAGAAAATAAATATGCAATGGATTGTTTTTGTATTTTTGTGATGCAAGTGGTGATGGAGATAATGTAAATTCAAATTGGAGATGCAAGTAAAGTAAAGTGCAACAAAGTAACTAGAGTGTTTTCTTATAATTAAAATAGGACCGGGGTTCATGGTTTCACACTTGCATTCTCTCAAATAAAGTAGTAGACGGTGGACATAAAGAATTACATGTGAGATTACAATAACATGTTTAACATTGAGTACTTTCATATGGGCATCACGTCCTAGCATAGAGATCTCTATGGTCATATTGATCCCTCTTATACTCCACCAAGATGCGAAATAAATCATAACACCTCGATAATTAAGGAAAAACCAGAGTATAGCTTTAAGCAATGTGACATGAAGTTGAAGTAAGAACTTGCTAGATCTAGTCATGGAGATTGATTAGTGTCACGTCAAATCCCCGATAACAAGGTACTCCTTTTTATCCCTAGTGAGGTAACTAAGAAAGGTTTAACAAAACCTAAGTGGATCGCTGAACTTCTGTCACTTTCACAGCACTAGCCACCCCCCGTCACTCCAACTAATGCACCCATCACCCCACACACGCTCTCAAGAACTAGATTGATCAAAGCTAGCAAATAAGAACGGGGTACATAAGATATATCTACTCAAATAACTCAAGAGAAACAATTGCAATCTCAGATTCAATAACTCATAGAAAAGATCCACCACATAGGAATTACAACGGTGCCCGTAATCATGTGAGGCAGCTCATACGGATCTAATTAGTGAAGCACATAGAGAGAGAGATACAAGTGCTACTTCCACAAACCCATAGCCCTGGGGTGGACTACTCCCTCTTCATGGAGATGTCGATGGAGATGACGTTGGAGGGGTAGGAGATCACACCGGCGGCGCCCCGCCGGAGTTTTCCCCCTCCAATCTGGAACTTCTGGTCCTTGTTTCGGTGTTTCGGCGGCGCTCTTCTCCGTAAGGGTACGGGGGACCCTTTTTATAGTCGGTTTTAGGTCAAGACGGAGTCGGTAAGTCGAAGATGGAAGGAATTGGGGCCACAGGGGCCAAAAGGGGGCCTCTCACGCGGCCAAGGAATCTGGCCGCGTGGAGGGTCCTCTTTTGGGCCTCCTTGCCCAATTCTCGTGGATCCTTCGCCCGCAAGTCTTCTCCTTCCAAGAAAATGACCCCCGCAGATTTTAAGGTGATTTCGCGGAAGTTTGCCCCCTGAAACGTCAAAAATTGTAACATCCCTGATTTTTTGGAAAATGCAAAAATCACAAAAAATTGAAACTTTTTGTTTTCATATTGTGCAAGTCACCAAAAACTAAATGAGAAGCAAGAAAAAAAAGAAAACAATACATATTTCAATGAAATTGAGTTCACCAATCCAATTATGCCTTGTTCCTTAAACCCTAAAACCTTATTAAAAAAAAATAAGTTTCTTTATATAAAGGGAATATCTTTTATTAACAAACCTTTACCTAAAATGTTTTACAACTCCAATATCAATCTGAATTTATTTTATGGCATCAAAAATCAAAGAATTATAAACCTTAATGAAGTTCTAAGCCTCAAAAGTATTTGATGAGAATAAAATTGTTAATAATAACTTTTAGTTGTTATTCCAAGTTTTAAACATGAAGGTGTGAAAATAAAATGCATTGTTTGGAAAATAACATAAAAAGGGTTTTTGAAAACAATATTATGACATGTGGTTTTATTCTAAATTTTATTGATCAACAATAATAATTATTTGATATAAACTAATAAAATAGCATTAAGTTACTATTAATAAATCCTTCATATCCTAAAATTATTAATTATGAAAATGGTTTGAAAATGACTTCCAAAAATATTATTTGAAATGTTAAATGCCTCTAAAAAATTTATTTAATAAAAAAAACCCATTTTACTATTTTAAAATGGTATTAAGTACTATTAGTGAATTAATTATATTTTCAAAACCTAAAAGAGATGAAAAATCATTGAAATGGTTTTGGAAAATAGTAGTTGATCTTTATAAAGCCACTAAAATTAGATTTGACTAATAATTGTATTTTATAATTTTCTAAATTAAAAATCACATTAAGCTCTACTAAGGAATTATTTCAAATTTCCAAAATTCAAAAAATAAAATATGTTGATATGTTTTCAAAAATGTTACTATTGGAAAGTAATTGAAATATTAAGAATTTAGGAATTTGTTTCATGGTTTTTGGACTTATAAAACTGAAGATATAATTAAATCATTTAAACAGAAATAAAAGAAAAACTTTGATGACGTCACCGTCGTCTCCTTCCTCTCGCTGAAATCACGCCCGTGACAGGGGATTTCAAATCCCGTCGATTCCTCGCCATTAAGGCCGTTAATGCCTTCCCCCTCTGGCTCTATAAGATGCCCACGGCCTCCTCTCCATTTCCCCTCTCCTCCCTCTCCTTTTTATGCCCGTAGACCACCGCAATAGCTCGCCGGAGACAGGACCAACCGCCGCCGTGCTTCGCGAATTCCGGCCAGGTGAGACCTTCCCCGTGCCCGAGACCTCCTCTCCCTGGACCCCCGCGACCTTGCGCACGTTTTGATGCCTTCCGTTTGATCTCTCGCGCAGCAGGTCGCCGCTGCCATCTACGTGTAACATCCCTGTTTTGATACAATAGGGTTTGTTATGTTGTGCTCATGTCATTCATGCATGAAAGAATTTTGAAACAATTTAAATTTTGAATTTAAATGAAACTTGCCCAAAAACCACTTAAAGTGATCACCCAAAATTTGTTTTAAAAACAAATTCAATTTGGAAAAAACAAAACATGGTTTTGTTGGAAATTTTGTGAGCTTTCCAAAAATTATTTTTGCCAAATTTTATTCTTGCAAAAAGGGACTCAACACTTTGTTTTCAGTTCTGTTCTTAAAGGAAAAGGACTTAGTTGTAACTTCCCAAAACTTTTCAGGGGGTTATTGGGAGTTTTCCCTTTGTCTTCTTCCTCGCAGCGGAAGCAGCTCGGTGGAGCTTTCCTGGTCGCCCGATCCCCGCAGTGATCAGCGCCGCCGCGCTGCTCTCCTCGTCAAGTACAAGATCACCACGACATCTCTCCCAACCTCTCACCCCCTCGCTTCCTTCCTCTCTTTCTGTAATGTCACGGTGCAGGCGAAACCCTAGCTCGGGCCGGCCTCCATGGCGCCACCAACTCCGGCAGCCCCGCGGTGAACGGAGACCGCCTCTGGATGCGCCTCGAACCGCTCGTGCTCCTACCCTAAGCCTCCTGGACGGGGAAGGCCAAAATCGCCCCCGCCGTCGTCATCTTCTCCACGGCCGGTAGCCGGCCGCCGGCGAAATTCCCCGCCTCCCGTCCTCCCCCTGCCCCGCCGGTTGTCTCTCCGTGATCACGGTGAGCCGCTGCACCTCAGGGTGATCTCCTTTACCTCCCTCTCCCTCTGGTTTGCCTTGTCACCGTGCGCCATCCTCGACCGCTGCTAGACCTCGACGCCGGCAGGGATTCCGGTGACCATTTGGTCAACCGAGGGCATCCCTAGACTCCCCGAGCTGCACTCTACCTCGTGGTATCTTCCAATTTACAAATCGCGCACGAATTCGATGGATTGGTTGTCCATCTGTGAGGAAAATAGGAGGATGAGGTCACCATCGCGTCACAGTGACGTCATAATACATTTTTTATTAAATTACAGAAAATGATTAAATTTGTTTACTCAATAACTATTGTTTTATAAATCAGAAAAATAAAATAAAAATATGGGGTTTCTCAGAAAAATATTCTCTATCCAGATATACCATTTTCATATATGTTTGAGAAAGTTGATTTTTGAACATTATTTGAATTTGTTTAATTCATTTAAAAATAGAAAAATAAGTTTTTATTCACCAAAATTAGAAAATTAAAAGTTATATACCAAATTGCTCAAAATGACAAGTGCAACCTATTTATGATGTTTCTAACCTCATTTGAGCTTTTAAAATTGCACTCACTTCCAGAATCGCCTGAAAACCCCATCCGGGGTCTATTTCGGGATAAATTCAGTAAAAATGTTTAATTAACATATGAACCCTAGCAAACCAACGATCATGCTTAGGGCTTTATTTCAGTGCATTAATTTGATCATGCATACATATTGCGCATTGCATCGATGCCATGTTTGATTGTTGTTTTTCTCTTTCGGTGTTGTTTCCCCTCGGTAGAACGTGACTTCGAAGTGAGGGCCAACAATCCAATGGCGAATACTTGATCCTAACCGACAAGTCAAGCACTTATTTCTGAAGACCTTATCTGGTTTTCTTATAACCAAGGCAAGCATAACCTCTTATCTGCTCATATATGGTTTCAAAGTGATTTGAATCTCGTACTTTGCATTCGGTTCCAAACTATTTAATGTCGGTAGATAGAGTTCTCCTATATACTGCATAACCTAGATATCCTGATCCACTTCACCTAGCAGCTATAGGTTTGTTTGTGCGCGCTTCGCTAAACCTTGTGAGTCTTGCTTAGCCATGCCTAGTTGATGAATCTGGTCAATGCGTAAATCTACTATGTCAGGTGTTTATGATTTGAATTACCTTTGATAACTTGACTAATCACGGCATGGATGTGAGGCCACAATGGGTTGTGGCGTTTTGTCCTGTTCATGCCCCTAGGAGCGAGTTCTCGCCTTCGAGCCAAGACTGAGCGTACAGCCACACGTGGGCCGATGAACCCCGCCCGGCTGACTAACTTGTTTAACCTTATCCATGAGCCACGTAGTTTGAGCTTTCCATCTGCGTGTGTGTCGGAAAATGTTTTGGAGAAAACTAGGTCGTGACCGGGACAAGTGATGGACGTACACGGATCTTGTTCCCGACTCACAGAACAGGTGCCGTCAGGAGGTGGCCAACTCCCTGTTGACGGGGTGGCCCTGTTTGGGTTGACTCATGGATATGGTTCGACAAGGTAAAGGCTGGGAATCGACTACCCTCTGCCGGCACTTCCCGGGCTAGTGCTAATCATGTGGCACTAAGAGTCGGTTGGTACGTGTGGGTAAAGTTGTACACCCCTGCAGGGTTAAATCTTTTCGAAAAGTCGTGTCTGCGGTTAAAGACGACTTGGTGACGGATTCTGTGATCATAGATAACTTGAACGTAATGATTAAAACTTGCTGATAACGAATGAAGGATGCCTCCTCGGAGATGCCGAGAGGGGTTACCTTGTAGTTTGAGTTACCGGAACAACTGGAGGAGGTGATCTTTGAAGCACGAGGTGCTGAAATGTTTTGGTGGATTAAAAGATAAGGATATCAGTAGTTGAGTAGCTTTCTCATCTCTTTTCAAAATACTCCATGAGACGTGCTATTCCTTCCTCAAGTTGCAAAACAAAGATTGCTTTACGCAAATCAGCCTCCATGAAACCCTTTTCGAAATAGCAGATATATAATAGGTTAATTAAGTCTTGTTGAGTACCTCCCGTACTCAGGTTTGTTTAATTTTGGTTCAGGTGAAGATCTTTCATCGGTGGTGTTTCAACGTGGACATCGACGAGTAGTTCGGGGTTCCCAGGTAGCAGCCTGGAATCTATGGGCTGGGACGTCGCCTTATGTTGCGGCCTCTTAGGCCTTTTCGGTTCTTGTTGATTAGCAACATAATTTGCCTTCTGTTGTCTGATGTAATGTTGGGTCGTGTGACCTCTGCTTGTAAGCTATACTCTAGTAACACATGTTTAATAAAGCTTCATGTTTAGAGTACTGCTTTGATCGGTTGTTGGTTTCGAGCTCATTGTTATACAGTTTTGGCTATGCCTGCATAGTTGTCGCAGTCGAGGGGTTGTGGAGCCGATGATCCATGTCCGAGCCCGCCGGTCGATTTGATCGGCCTGGGGCGAGGTAACCCCAGTAACCCTCGATTGTTGTTGCACTTTCTGGACACATAGCAGCTCTGTATAACTTTGGTCCCGTTCCTTCAGTTTCATCCGACTCGTGGATGTTTGGGTATGCATAATTGGTTATGACTAGCACGGATACAAGGAGTAGTAGACCGGGGATCCGGACTACGTGCCGATGAATCCGGTCTGCCTGCCGTTGTTTGTTGCGGCCGGGGCTGGTAACCCTGAAGCCCTTGTGAGTCCATGGCTAGGAGCACATAACAGTATGTATATCTCTGGGTCCGGGGTCGTGACAAGTCTTGGTATCAGAGCAGGACTGCCTGCAGGAAAACCTTACTGCTTGGTCGATGTCGAGTCTAGAGTTTATGAAAACTATTTTGAAAACTCCAAATGGATTGTGAAAACCTTCTTAGGATTCTTTTTACTCCTTATCTGGTATCGCTCTAAACTCTGGGTCTTCTTACCTGTTTTGATTTGAAAAGGTTCTGATTATTCAAAACCTAGGTGCCTTCTCTGGCAAGGACGTTTTTACCCAAGTTGACCTAGTGTTAAAGTTTCTAGAGTCGTGTGTGCTCCGTGTTCCGTTATCTCTTAAACTGGGAGATTTCCTTTCCATTCTAATCTCTCAGGGTTGTGTGGATTCCACCTTCTTACATGTTCTAAAGTCTCAAAATCCTGAACCTCGAGATCTTCTTTCCATCTTGAATGTATCCGTTATCTTCTGCTCAAATTCTTTCGGAGCTATGTTGTCTTTTGAAAGATACTTCGTGATTACTATCCATAGTGTCCTTTAAGACATTAAGAGAGTAGTTCCTCCTTTCTCTGTGTTTTTAACCTTGGACTTGAACCAAAGGTCCCGGAATGTGCTGAATTGTGGTGGGTTGAACCATGTGGTTTCATAACCATGTGTTGCTCACGCTATCGGTACATGATGCTGACCTTTAACCCAAGTTCTGTTCCTTTGGATCCCGAGGAATCCGTTCTACCTCAGGATGGCTAGGTAATCTTAGCTCCAATAGCCATAGGTTTTCTCTAGGAACCAAAAGGGATCACAATAAGAGTGTTCTTATGGTTCCCATATCCTTGTTCTTGACTCAGCTATACCTCCCCTCTAGCATGGGTTTTACAACTGAGTACTACCCTGTGCAATCAACGTGATCTCTGGATTCTCCGGAGCATGTTCCTACCCTTCAGTTGCCTAAAAATCTCCATTTGTTGGTTCGGACACCAAGTTGCCTATGTGTGTTGGATTCTTCCAATGCATTTGCTCTTGTTTCCCGTAAGAACGTTCCACCTTGGGATGTCAGGAGAAACAAACTCCAGAACCTCGTTCATCTCTAGGACCAGGTCAAAGTTTTGTAATTCGCAGATTAAAGAAGTTTCATTAGCTTCTGTTCTGTTCTACCTTCGAGTACCACACTCTTCTATATCAAGAGGTTGTGTTGAGTTTCATGGCCTTAATGATGAAGTGATGCTCTCACACATCTTCAATCCCCCTTCCCCCAAGCTTGAATGCTTGATAATGATGGGTCTGTTCTTTGACATGTGTATCAGTTATTCATAGAAATTCTTATTGCTTTGAAAAATCTAAGAAACATCTGTATCCTTCTTAGCACTACTTGTCACCCAGCCTCTATTTGAAGAAGACTGTGTTACCAAATCCATTTATTCCGGTGCACATTCTTGGTCAAGGAGTTAGGTTCGTGCCAAAGCTCTCCAGCCCATATCAGTTGCTTTGAAAAGCAAACCTCCTTTCGAACTCCAGGACATTTCGGTGGTTCGTGATATTCTGGTTGCCTCTCTAGAAGTATCACCAGGTTTTACCTGACCGTGATGTCCATATAAGGGGTAGTTTGAACTACTCTTTTCTCCAAGAAAGCTATGCTGGATACCCTGGACAAGTAGGTTGAGCTTAAACAACAACTTGGAAAGTTGAAAGGCAAAAGCTCTGCCTAACTTGATCCTCTGTTAAGGGATGTCTAGTTCTCCTCATGTTGAAGCAGGATAGTATCTCCGTAGTGGACATGCTATTACTCTACCCTTGATTTGATTTGGGCTATCAACAGATCAAGTCCAGCTCTAAGGACTACCTTGATGGTGTTTCCAATCATGGTGTCTTACCGGGTACACCTTCATGTCCTTTGGTCTGACCAATATTCTGCCTTGTTCATATATCATATGAATCCCTCTTCTTGGAGTGTTTTGATAAGTGTGTTTTCGAGCCCATCGATGACATTCCTATTTCTCCAAGTTGCAATAGGTTCATTTTGAACAATGGCACTAATGTTGGAAACTTTCGAGAACCATCTTTGTGTCATCACGAAGTTGTGTTCTGGATGTTCGAAGTGACTTTCTCCGGTCCATGTGCTTATGGTGAAAGTTGTCGCCATGGATTCGAGAAAAGTTTCCTTGTTCCTTCGGGAATAATCCCAAGTCGGTCATGCTTGTGTGGAGTATTCTCGAGATGGATGGTTGTTATCTCCATTTACCTGAAGAAATTTGTATCCACACCCAACCACTGACTGACCGTTCGTGAAAGAGAAGAAATCCAAATCTTGGTGATCTTTGTTACCATCTTCCCAACAAGGACTCCGATGTGTTTGTTGCAAGTAATCCATGTAGGTGCAACCATCTTCCACAAGTTGCTAATACATGAGTTCTACAATTTCGCTTACCTTCTTGAGCGTGGCATTGTAGTCCATATCTCGAGAATTCAGTATATGTCTCGTTTGTAACCGGAGCAACCTCTTTGATCAGACATATTGAGTTGAGTTATCATCCTCCTACTAACCAGAGTTGAACCTCAAGCAGCAACGATGGTTGGTGTTTCCTCAAGAGTATTGAATTAGGTTCATTTGAAAATACGGCATAGTTGATGTTGTGGTTGACACAATTAGCCGTAAGACCTAATGTCATATCTCTTTGAATCCATAAGAACAATCACTCTCCGTGAGAATTCTTGTGTGGCTAATCTTAACAAGTTTTCTCACCGTTCTTTTGACCGGAGTTTAACTTTCACCGATGACCTAATGAAGGCTTATGTAAGCTGGATATTGGTATCGGGAACGTCAAGAAGACCTTGGAACTTTCCATGTCCAATGTCTCTCTACCAAATCCTCCAAATCTCTCTTTCAGTGGAAACAAGTTCATCATGAGAACCATCTCTTGGTGTTTCGTAACCACCATTGATCAGTTCCCTTCCTCAAGTTGTTTGTACTTGAAGTTCTGTTCATCTGACACATTGTGTGAATTTGTCAGTCACGTCAGCCATGGGATCCTAACTATGTGGTAAACGTATTGCTACGTCAAACCCACAATAGGAAAGAGATTCCCTACTCCTTCTGGTGTTTCAATCCTTGTTGGTTATTCATCCTTATGGTGTGACCTAAAAATTCCTCCTTAATCACGGTGTTCCAACACTTCGTGGTTACTCATCTTCTGTCGTGAAGTAACATCCCGATCCTTGACAAAGTTTTCGAAAAACTCCAACGGAATGAAAGTTCTGTTACCTTATGTGTCCATTCCGAAGAGTGAACATGATTTTGTATCAACTTTTCTCAGACGCACGATTACAGTGTTTTCTCGTGTTCTCCCTTGTCTATGGATATTACATTGTCATATTCAAGATCGTCCTTCCCATATTTGTATTCTACTTCGAAGAAACTTCGATGTCATAAGTTGTCCAACCTTTCTCTTCTAGAGGGATTTAAAGTCTTGTGCAAAGCTCATATTCCAAATCCTTTCAAGAACCATCGTCCATAAACTTGAAACCATCTTTTATTCCCTCCATTATCTTGATGTGTTTCATGCATGTTAACTCAAAAGTTCTCTACAAACATTCCTGGCAGGAGTTAACCATGAGATACTCGATCTTCCTAAAGATCATTTCCTAAGATTTTCCCTCTTACCTAAGGTGTAGCCGCTGGATATGTTCGCAAATGCTACGGATCAATCTCTCCAAGAAGAGAACCGTAAGGTTCGAGAAGATCTTTCAAAACCAGTGTTCCTTCTTTCTTCTCCTTCGAGAATCTCGGGACGAGATTCTTGTAAGGGGGGTAGATTTGTAACATCCCTGTTTTGATACAATAGGGTTTGTTATGTTGTGCTCATGTCATTCATGCATGAAAGAATTTTGAAACAATTTAAATTTTGAATTTAAATGAAACTTGCCCAAAAACCACTTAAAGTGATCACCCAAAATTTGTTTTAAAAACAAATTCAATTTGGGAAAAACAAAACATGGTTTTGTTGGAAATTTTGTGAGCTTTCCAAAAATTATTTTTGCCAAATTTTATTCTTGCAAAAAGGGCCTCAACACTTTGTTTTCAGTTCTGTTCTTAAAGGAAAAGGACTTAGTTGTAACTTCCCAAAACTTTTCAGGGGGTTATTGGGAGTTTTCCCTTTGTCTTCTTCCTCGCAGCGGAAGCAGCTCGGTGGAGCTTTCCTGGTCGCCCGATCCCCGCAGTGATCAGCGCCGCCGCGCTGCTCTCCTCGTCAAGTACAAGATCACCACGACATCTCTCCCAACCTCTCACCCCCTCGCTTCCTTCCTCTCTTTCTGTAATGTCACGGTGCGGGCGAAACCCTAGCTCGGGCCGGCCTCCATGGCGCCACCAACTCCGGCAGCCCCGCGGTGAACGGAGACCGCCTCTGGATGCGCCTCGAACCGCTCGTGCTCCTACCCTAAGCCTCCTGGACGGGGAAGGCCAAAATCGCCCCCGCCGTCGTCATCTTCTCCACGGCCGGTAGCCGGCCGCCGGCGAAATTCCCCGCCTCCCGTCCTCCCCCTGCCCCGCCGGTTGTCTCTCCGTGATCACGGTGAGCCGCTGCACCTCAGGGTGATCTCCTTTACCTCCCTCTCCCTCTGGTTTGCCTTGTCACCGTGCGCCATCCTCGGCCGCCGCTAGACCTCGACGCCGGCAGGGATTCCGGTGACCATTTGGTCAACCGAGGGCATCCCTAGACTCCCCGAGCTGCACTCTACCTCGTTGTATCTTCCAATTTACAAATCGCGCACGAATTCGATGGATTGGTTGTCCATCTGTGAGGAACATAGGAGGATGAGGTCACCATCGCGTCACAGTGACGTCATAATACATTTTTTTATTAAATTACAGAAAATGATTAAATTTGTTTACTCAATAACTATTGTTTTATAAATCAGAAAAATAAAATAAAAATATGGGGTTTCTCAGAAAAATATTCTCTATCCAGATATACCATTTTCATATATGTTTGAGAAAGTTGATTTTTGAACATTATTTGAATTTGTTTAATTCATTTAAAAATAGAAAAATAAGTTTTTATTCACCAAAATTAGAAAATTAAAAGTTATATACCAAATTGCTCAAAATGACAAGTGCAACCTATTTATGATGTTTCTAACCTCATTTGAGCTTTTAAAATTGCACTCACTTCTAGAATCGCCTGAAAACCCCCTCCGGGGTCTATTTCGGGATAAATTCAGTAAAAATGTTTAATTAACATATGAACCCTAGCAAACCAACGATCATGCTTAGGGCTTTATTTCAGTGCATTAATTTGCTCATGCATACATATTGCGCATTGCATCGATGCCATGTTTGATTGTTGTTTTTCTCTTTCGGTGTTGTTTCCCCTCGGTAGAACGTGACTCCGAAGTGAGGGCCAACAATCCAATGGCGAATACTTGATCCTAACCGACAAGTCAAGCACTTATGCCTGAAGACCTTATCTGGTTTTCTTATAACCAAGGCAAGCATAACCTCTTATTTGCTCATATATGGTTTCAAAGTGATTTGAATCTCGTACTTTGCATTCGGTTCCAAACTATTTGATGTCGGTAGATAGAGTTCTCCTATATACTGCATAACCTAGATATCCTGATCCACTTCACCTAGCAGCTATAGGTTTGTTTGTGCGCGCTTCGCTAAACCTTGTGAGTCTTGCTTAGCCATGCCTAGTTGATGAATCTGGTCAATGCGTAAATCTACTATGTCAGGTGTTTATGATTTGAATTACCTTTGATAACTTGACTAATCACGGCATGGATGTGAGGCCACAATGGGTTGTGGCGTTTTGTCCTGTTCATGCCCCTAGGAGCGAGTTCTCGCCTTCGAGCCAAGACTGAGCGTACAGCCACACGTGGGCCGATGAACCCCGCCCGGCTGACTAACTTGTTTGACCTTATCCATGAGCCACATAGTTTGAGCTTTCCATCTGCGTGTGTGTCGGAAAATGTTTTGGAGAAAACTAGGTCGTGACCGGGACAAGTGATGGACGTACACGGATCTTGTTCCCGACTCACAGAACAGGTGCCGTCAGGAGGTGGCCAACTCCCTGTTGACGGGGTGGCCCTGTTTGGGTTGACTCATGGATATGGTTCGACAAGGTAAAGGCTGGGAATCGACTACCCTCTGCCGGCACTTCCCGGGCTAGTGCTAATCATGTGGCACTAAGAGTCGGTTGGTACGTGTGGGTAAAGTTGTACACCCCTGCAGGGTTAAATCTTTTCGAAAAGCCGTGTCTGCGGTTAAAGACGACTTGGTGACGGATTCTGTGATCATAGATAACTTGAACGTAATGATTAAAACTTGCTGATAACGAATGAAGGATGCCTCCTCGGAGATGCCGAGAGGGGTTACCTTGTAGTTTGAGTTACCGGAACAACTGGAGGAGGTGATCTTTGAAGCATGAGGTGCTGAAATGTTTTGGTGGATTAAAAGATAAGGATATCAGTAGTTGAGTAGCTTTCTCATCTCTTTTCAAAATACTCCATGAGACGTGCTATTGCTTCCTCAACTTGCAAAACAAAGATTGCTTTACGCAAATAAGCCTCCATGAAACCCTTTTAGAAATAGCAGATATATAATAGGTTAATTAAGTCTTGTTGAGTACCTCCCGTACTCAGGTTTGTTTAATTTTGGTTCAGGTGAAGATCTTTCATCGGTGGTGTTTCAACATGGACATCGACGAGTAGTTCGGGGTTCCCAGGTAGCAGCCTGGAATCTATGGGCTGGGACGTCGCCTTATGTTGCGGCTTCTTAGGCCTTTTCGGTTCTTGTTGATTAGCAACATAATTTGCCTTCCGTTGTCTGATGTAATGTTGGGTCGTGTGACCTCTGCTTGTAAGCTATACTCTAGTAACACCTGTTTAATAAAGCTTCATGTTTAGAGTACTGCTTTGATCGGTTGTTGGTTTCGAGCTCATTGTTATACAGTTTTGGCTATGCCTGCATAGTTGTCGCAGTCGAGGGGTTGTGGAGCCGATGATCCATGTCCGAGCCCGCCGGTCGATTTGATCGGCCTGGGGCGAGGTAACCCCAGTAACCCTCGATTGTTGTTGCACTTTCTGGACACATAGCAGCTCTGTATAACTTTGGTCCCGTTCCTTCAGTTTCATCCGACTCGTGGACGTTTGGGTATGCATAATTGGTTATGACTAGCACGGATACAAGGAGTAGTAGACCGGGGATCCGGACTACGTGCCGATGAATCCGGTCTGCCTGCCGTTGTTTGTTGCGGCCGGGGCTGGTAACCCTGAAGCCCTTGTGAGTCCATGGCTAGGAGCACATAACAGTATGTATATCTCTGGGTCCGGGGTCGTGACACTACGCCCGAGACTCGCCGGAGCTCGTCGCCGCACTGTCCGCGTTGCTCCATCTTTCCCGGAAGCGCGAGCAAGCGCCGTGCCCACCCGCGAGTTCGCCGTGCCGCGCTGAGCGTCATCGTGGTCTCCCCGAGCCCGGAAGCACACCGGAACGCGCCGCCGTCAACCTCCCGTGAGCAGCACCGCCGCCATCGCCATTTTCCGGCGAGATTCCTCCGGTGAGACCCCTCCCTCTCTCTCTACCGTTGGATCTGCACGGACGCCTCAGATTAGAGCTGAAGGGGTACGCGATCTTGTCCGTTGGATCGAGATCCAACCGTTCAGATCTGGATCCACTTATCCACGTCACCTGCACGGTCAGCAGCCCAGTCAGCAGTAGCACCCAATCAGGATCAGCCACGTGCCCCTGCCTTTAATTCAAAATTTTCTCCCGCTAGATTAATTGGCAGTTTTACAGATTAGTCCCTGCACCTTAGATCTATCATAACTTTTGATCCATAAGCCCAAATTTAGCAATCTTGGACTTTTTGAAAAGCCCTTGACAATTAGAAACTTTTAGCACTGGCCAAATTCAAATTTGACAAACTTAAATTTGTTCAAATTCAAATATGCTTGTTTGGTGAAATTTGGCATAATTCAAATTCTACAAATCCAAAAATTGTAAATAAAATATATTTGGAAACCTTAGGATGTGTACTTTCATATCCTCTGTCTCAAAATAATATTTGAACAAATTAAAATTGAATTTAGAATTAAGTTGTCTATTTGAGTATTTTTGACATAGATTAATTTCTATAAATATTTTCAATATAGTTCCTTTTGCAAAATTGTTCCATTTGACAACCTTGGACCAGAAACAACCTTGCCCAACCATTTTGGACACCATTGGACCATGACCATGTATTTTAGCCAAAAATCCATCATAGTAGTCCATCTAGTTATTATGTCTTAGATTTTGTTTCTATTTCTTTCTACCATAGTTTGTTGTGGCCATTTGTGGATCCAAGACCAAGTCCCTAAAATTACCAAGTAGTGAACCTCAAACACTAGCACCTTAGTATTCTATCTACTTCTCCATTCTCCCATTCTTGCTTCAAGAATTCACCAAGTCAGCAAAATGGAGATCAAGACTCAAGCACAAGAATGAAACTTCAAAATCAACTTGGTGGCAACATGAAGAGCTACAAGGAAGATCAATGAAGAAGTTTTGAAGAAAATACATGGACTCCACACCTAGAAGAAAACTCAAGAAGTACAAGTGTGAAGAAATTTAGAAGAAAACATCTTCCCCTCTCTTCCTATCTTTCTTCTTATTTTCTTTCTCTTGACTTAGTGGTATTTTGTGCCCATTCATACCCAAACCAATTAGTGAAGTGAAAGACCAGAAGAATTTATCAAGACCAAGAGAAGCACCACACAAAGGAAGGAAACAACTTAGATGGCATGATGATGATCTTCAAGAAGGCAATCACATGAGGTCTAGAAGCAATCCATACAAGTTGAAGAATAACAAGTTATTTTTGTCCAACCATTGACCCAAATGGAAAACCCAAGACTTAGTAATATTTTCCCTTTGATGATGAAGTTAGTAGACCTACCCTAACCACAATGGAAAATACTAACATAATCACTCAAATATTTTGAAGGTGAATATGACCAAGTGTTTGCATGTATTACTTTAGTTGAAGAAGTAATATGTTTATTCTAAGTGAACTCTTGGAACTTCCTCGACAAGTATGGTTATAATAAAGTTTGATCACTACAAGATCAACCTAGTCCATCCCAAGTAAACTCTTGGAAATCCCTTAAAGAGTATGGAACCAAGAAAGAATAAATATTTCAAACCCAAACCTTGTCCTAACCAACTTAGTTAAGCCCCTTTTGATATGTTAGTTGCTATGTATGTTTTCTACACTTGTATGTTTGTTTGTTAGGATGCTTGTTTATTTGGTTTTGTGTTTTCAATGAATAGATTGTACGGAGAGCAACGATCTTTTGTGAAGAGAGTGTGATATCTTCACCAACTTCATCAAGGCAAGTAACGCACCATCAACTACCCATTATTTTCTATATGCATTAGTTGATTTTGAGTAGTATGCATGATAGGAAATTTTACTAAGTTATACCATGCTATGCTATTATCCTAGTAGTGTGTAGCCATCCCTTTTACCTTGTTATTTTGATAGCCTTAGAATTTACTAGGTGCTATGCAATGTTACAAATTGTTTTACTAGATGTTGAGGAAAAATCCTAAGTATAACTAATGAATGAACCACCTGGGTGGAAGTGGTAAGACTGGGTTATGTTGAGTGTTTCCTCAGGGCCCTTATCTAAGGGTTATTCCACTTGAGGTTGTCACTTGCGGATGGCCACCCAGGAACAAAGAGATTACTATGTCCTTCTAAGTTTAGTAGCTTCCCGTGCAGCCTTTAGTCATATGGGCTCTGTCTTGATCAACTAAGTTGAATGAACTCACTAGGCTTACAAGCAGATGTAGCATAATTATAGGTGGAACGGGTAAGCCAAACGGTGGTGGAATTTCTTCTGAAAGATCTCGTCTCAATCTTCTCCTTTCCTTAATGCACTCAGGGTGTATAGGATGTTTGGGCTGATTTGAGTCTGAAGGTGAAAGTGCACAAACTCTGCAGAGTCAACAAACTAAGATCTTAGCCGTGTCCCCGGTTATGGACAACTATGAGCAGCTGGACAAGGATTGACGGAAGAATCTCATCATCAATTTCAATAAGTAAAATTTTGACCAAGTGAACAGTATTGTGGTGCTTGGATCTTAATCCAATGTTGCCACCCCTTTGAAAAGAAAAGTTTCTTTTACAAAAGAGACAGGACAAAATTGGCTTTATGCAAACTTAGCCAAAACTCCACTCAGCCAAATGAGCATGTAGTATTAGTCTTGCCATTTATATCCACCATAGTGTTACTTGTCAATACATTAAATTGTATTGACTGCCTTGTGGCTGCATATTCCATATTGCAGATATTTCTGAAGACGAGTGAGGATTTCGTTTAGGATCTCGAGACTATCGCCAACATGTTTTGCCTGTGGCACATGAAGAAGATGGGCTCAATGTTGTTCTATGTTTTCCGCTGTAATACTTTGTTTTCTGCTAGTCTTCTAAGACTATGCAAGTTGTAATACTATTTTGTAAAGACTGGATCATGCGATGTAATAGAATTTGATGCATTTGCATGATATTTCATTTTGTACTGTGGTGCTAGCAATTGATCCAGGGACTAGCACAATAACACAGGTATTCCATCTTTATTAAAAGTTGGGATGCTACAAAATGGTATCAGAGCATTGTGTTGCCTGTAGAA
Organism: Alopecurus myosuroides; assembly: GCA_028641055.1. Lineage (NCBI taxonomy): Eukaryota > Viridiplantae > Streptophyta > Magnoliopsida > Poales > Poaceae > Alopecurus > Alopecurus myosuroides. Next base: position 489,009,250 of record CM054057.1, read on the forward strand.
TTCGAGACCCTAAGTTTGGAGAAGACCCTAGGATAGAAAATTTCCTATGTTCAAAATTTCTAGAAACAAAACAACCATCTTAATTCTTCTCATATCATCTCATCTATTATTCACCTTCAAAATTTTCTAGATGACCTACCTCTTCAATACCATAAAGACAGGAATGTTGTTGATCATACCAAGAAGTGCAAGAAGTATTTCCACCACATGAAGACCTACACTCAAGATTTTGAAGAATTTGAAGAAAAACATAGACTTCCCAACAATCAAGAACACCTCAAGACATGGAGAGAAGAATATGAAGAAAAGCTCAAGAAGATATAGGTGAGACCACCATGAGATGTAACAAAGTTGTGAGACACGATTAGAGTATTGATCATACTAATGAGTGTGGTATGACAATACTAGATGTTTTCCTAAAACTATGTTGTTTGGTGTGATGGATGTGTTGCTATATGTTTGTTATGTGTTGTTTGTAAGATGAGTTTCCTTGATCTGCTATTTTGGATAAGAACCTTCCTTGGCCATCTTTCTAAATCTCTACTCATCCCTACTAGACCAAACCCAACACCATACTCATTCACCAACCATAGTGAGAACCATTTGGAATCATACAACCTTTACCCTATAAATACACAAGCCATCCCATTTGAGGAATGCTAGTATCAAATTTCCTTCTTCTGTGTGAAGGAACAATCACATCCATGATAAAATGCCAACTGCCTAATAAGGATCAAGCCAACCTTGGAGCTATCAAGCAATGGAAGAATTTGCCTACCATGAGAGTTTCCTTAGAAATAGCATGGTGTTTCCCTTCAATGATGACAACCAACAAGATGGAAGATTGCCAAGGACATCAAAAGACCAAGTTGAGAGTAACCAAAGGACTTTTGATTGACCCAAGGAGTGACCCCTCAGTGTCAAAGGTAGTTCAACAGACCTATGTTGGTCTACACCTCTACCACAGAGGAAAGATCTACTCAAGCTAATTTAGAATCAATCTACACTCCAATCTAATGAAAATAGACTACCCACAAAAATTTCTTTTAAGGGTGGTAGCCCACCCAGTTATTTTGGAATCCAGTTACCCAAATCTTTCTTTCTAACCTTCCCAAATCTCGGGACGAGATTTCTTTTAAGGGTGGTAGTCTGTAACATCCCTGATTTTTTGGAAAATGCAAAAATCACAAAAAATTGAAACTTTTTGTTTTCATATTGTGCAAGTCACCAAAAACCAAATGAGAAGCAAGAAACAAAAGAAAACAATACATATTTCAATGAAATTGAGTTCACCAATCCAATTATGCCTTGTTCCTTAAACCCTAAAACCTTATTCAAAAAAATAAGTTTCTTTATATAAAGGGAATATCTTTTATTAACAAACCTTTACCTAAAATGTTTTACAACTCCAATATCAATCTGAATTTATTTTATGGCATAAAAAATCAAAGAATTATAAACCTTAATGAAGTTCTAAGCCTCAAAAGTATTTGATGAGAATAAAATTGTTAATAATAACTTTTAGTTGTTATTCCAAGTTTTAAACATGAAGGTGTGAAAATAAAATGCATTGTTTGGAAAATAACATAAAAAGGGTTTTTGAAAACAATATTATGACATGTGGTTTTATTCTAAATTTTATTGATCAGCAATAATAATTATTTGATATAAACTAATAAAATAGCATTAAGTTACTATTAATAAATCCTTCATATCCTAAAATTATTAATTATGAAAATGGTTTGAAAATGACTTCCAAAAATATTATTTGAAATGTTAAATGCCTCTAAAAAATTTATTTAATAAAAAAAACCCATTTTACTATTTTAAAATGGTATTAAGTACTATTAGTGAATTAATTATATTTTCAAAACCTAAAAGAGATGAAAACTCCTTGAAATGGTTTTGGAAAATAGTAGTTGATCTTTATAAAGCCACTAAAATTAGATTTGACTAATAATTGTATTTTATAATTTTCTAAATTAAAAATCACATTAAGCTCTACTAAGGAATTATTTCAAATTTCCAAAATTCAAAAAATAAAATATGTTGATATGTTTTCAAAAATGTTACTATTGGAAAGTAATTGAAATATTAAGAATTTAGGAATTTGTTTCATGGTTTTTGGACTTATAAAACTGAAGATATAATTAAATCATTTAAACAGAAATAAAAGAAAAACTTTGATGACGTCATTGATGACGTCACCGTCGTCTCCTTCCTCTCGCTGAAATCACGCCCGTGACAGGGGATTTCAAATCCCGTCGATTCCTCGCCATTAAGGCCGTTAATGCCTTCCCCCTCTGGCTGTATAAGATGCCCACGGCCTCCTCTCCATTTCCCCTCTCCTCCCTCTCCTTTTTATGCCCGTAGACCACCGCAATAGCTCGCCGGAGACAGGACCAACCGCCGCCGTGCTTCGCGAATTCCGGCCAGGTGAGACCTTCCCCGTGCCCGAGACCTCCTCTCCCTGGACCCCCGTGACCTTGTGCACGTTTTGATGCCTTCCGTTTGATCTCTCGCGCAGCAGGTCGCCGCCGCCATCTACGCCCGAGACTCGCCGGAGCTCGTCGCCGCACTGTCCGCGTTGCTCCATCTTTCCCGGAAGCGCGAGCAAGCGCCGTGCCCACCCGCGAGTTCGCCGTGCCGCGCTGAGCGTCACCGTGGTCTCCCCGAGCCCGGAAGCACACCGGAACGCGCCGCCGTCAACCTCCCGTGAGCAGCACCGCCGCCATCGCCATTTTCCGGCGAGATTCCTCCGGTGAGACCCCTCCCTCTCTCTCTACCGTTGGATCTGCACGGACGCCTCAGATTAGATCTGAAGGGGTACGCGATCTTGTCCGTTGGATCGAGATCCAACCGTTCAGATCTGGATCCACTTATCCACGTCACCTGCACGGTTAGCAGCCCAGTCAGCAGTAGCACCCAATCAGGATCAGCCACGTGCCCCTGCCTTTAATTCAAAATTTTCTCCCGCTAGATTAATTGGCAGTTTTACAGATTAGTCCCTGCACCTTAGATCTATCATAACTTTTGATCCATAAGCCCAAATTTAGCAATCTTGGACTTTTTGAAAAGCCCTTGACAATTAGAAACTTTTAGCACTGGCCAAATTCAAATTTGACAAAATTAAATTTGTTCAAATTCAAATATGCTTGTTTGGTGAAATTTGGCATAATTCAAATTCTACGAATCCAAAAATTGTAAATAAAATATATTTCGAAACCTTAGGATGTGTACTTTCATATCCTCTGTCCCAAAATAATATTTGAACAAATTAAAATTGAATTTAGAATTAAGTTGTCTATTTGAGTATTTTTGACACAGATTAATTTCTATAAATATTTTCAATATAGTTCCTTTTGCAAAATTGTTCCATTTGACAACCTTGGACCAGAAACAACCTTGCCCAACCATTTTGGACACCATTGGACCATGACATGTATTTTTAGCCAAAAATCCATCATAGTAGTCCATCTAGTTATTATGTCTTAGATTTTGTTTCTATTTCTTTCTACCATAGTTTGTTGTGGCCATTTGTGGATCCAAGACCAAGTCCCCTAAAAATTACCAAGTATGTGAACCTCAAACACTAGCACCTTAGTATTCTATCTACTTCTCCATTCTCCCATTCTTGCTTCAAGAATTCACCAAGTCAGCAAAATGGAGATCAAGACTCAAGCACAAGAAATGAAACTTCAAAATCAACTTTGTGGCAACATGAAGAGCTACAAGGAAGATCAATGAAGAAGTTTTGAAGAAAATACATGGACTCCACACCTAGAAGAAAACTCAAGAAGTACAAGTGTGAAGAAATTTAGAAGAAAACATCTTCCCCTCTCTTCCTATCTTTCTTCTTATTTTCTTTCTCTTGACTTAGTGGTATTTTGTGCCCATTCATACCCAAACCAATTAGTGAAGTGAAAGACCAGAAGAATTTATCAAGACCAAGAGAAGCACCACACAAAGGAAGGAAACAACTTAGATGGCATGATGATGATCTTCAAGAAGGCAATCACATGAGGTCTAGAAGCAATCCATACAAGTTGAAGAATAACAAGTTATTTTTGTCCAACCATTGACCCAAATGGAAAACCCAAGACTTAGTAATATTTTCCCTTTGATGATGAAGTTAGTAGACCTACCCTAACCACAATGGAAAATACTAACATAATCACTCAAATATTTTGAAGGTGAATATGACCAAGTGTTTGCATGTATTACTTTAGTTGAAGAAGTAATATGTTTATTCTAAGTGAACTCTTGGAACTTCCTCGACAAGTATGGTTATAATAAAGTTTGATCACTACAAGATCAACCTAGTCCATCCCAAGTAAACTCTTGGAAATCCCTTAAAGAGTATGGAACCAAGAAAGAATAAATATTTCAAACCCAAACCTTGTCCTAACCAACTTAGTTAAGCCCCTTTTGATATGTTAGTTGCTATGTATGTTTTCTACACTTGTATGTTTGTTTGTTAGGATGCTTGTTTATTTGGTTTTGTGTTTTCAATGAATAGATTGTACGGAGAGCAACGATCTTTTGTGAAGAGAGTGTGATATCTTCACCAACTTCATCAAGGCAAGTAACGCACCATCAACTACCCATTATTTTCTATATGCATTAGTTGATTTTGAGTAGTATGCATGATAGGAAATTTTACTAAGTTATACCATGCTATGCTATTATCCTAGTAGTGTGTAGCCATCCCTTTTACCTTGTTATTTTGATAGCCTTAGAATTTACTAGGTGCTATGCAATGTTACAAATTGTTTTACTAGATGTTGAGGAAAAATCCTAAGTATAACTAATGAATGAACCACCTGGGTGGAAGTGGTAAGACTGGGTTATGTTGAGTGTTTCCTCAGGGCCCTTATCTAAGGGTTATTCCACTTGAGGTTGTCACTTGCGGATGGCCACCCAGGAACAAAGAGATTACTATGTCCTTCTAAGTTTAGTAGCTTCCCGTGCAGCCTTTAGTCATATGGGCTCTGTCTTGATCAACTAAGTTGAATGAACTCACTAGGCTTACAAGCAGATGTAGCATAATTATAGGTGGAACGGGTAAGCCAAACGGTGGTGGAATTTCTTCTGAAAGATCTCGTCTCAATCTTCTCCTTTCCTTAATGCACTCAGGGTGTATAGGATGTTTGGGCTGATTTGAGTCTGAAGGTGAAAGTGCACAAACTCTGCAGAGTCAACAAACTAAGATCTTAGCCGTGTCCCCGGTTATGGACAACTATGAGCAGCTGTACCAGGATTGACGGAAGAATCTCATCATCAATTTCAATAAGTAAAATTTTGACCAAGTGAACAGTATTGTGGTGCTTGGATCTTAATCCAATGTTGCCACCCCTTTGAAAAGAAAAGTTTCTTTTACAAAAGAGATAGGACAAAATTGGCTTTATGCAAACTTAGCCAAAACTCCACTCAGCCAAATGAGCATGTAGTATTAGTCTTGCCATTTATATCCACCATAGTGTTACTTGTCAATACATTAAATTGTATTGACTCCCTTGTGGCTGCATATTCCATATTGCAGATATTTCTGAAGACGAGTGAGGATTTCGTTTAGGATCTCGAGACTATCGCCAACATGTTTTGCCTGTGGCACATGAAGAAGATGGGCTCAATGTTGTTCTATGTTTTCCGCTGTAATACTTTGTTTTCTGCTAGTCTTCTAAGACTATGCAAGTTGTAATACTATTTTGTAAAGACTGGATCATGCGATGTAATAGAATTTGATGCATTTGCATGATATTTCATTTTGTACTGTGGTGCTAGCAATTGATCCAGGGACTAGCTGTAACACCCCTGTTTTTAAGCCCTTGTTTAATACTATATTAGCAAGCCTCTTAAGACTTTTGTAAGACAATTAAGTGGACAACATGATTGTGTAGTCATGTGTATCTATGCAATATAAGTGGTGTGTTTCTTTTCACTCATTTGAGGATTTTTCCTGATGATTGATTATTGTCTGCCTGATGGTTTTCAACTGGAAACCCTAAGAAATTTTCTTCTCAAAGCTTGGGGAATACTTGATTCACTCATGACAACATTATTTAGTCATGTCTTGACCAAGAAAACATTTTGGTTGGGATTTAAATAGCTTTGGGAATTTATTTCCTATTTAAACTTTTAGCAGAAAAACAACTTGACTAGCTGTTTTCCACACTTGTTTTCAAGAATCAAACATATTTGATTTGTTGGTTTCTTGTGGTATTATGGTTGAACATGTTATGTAGTACAACTATATGCCACTGGTTTGAATTTAGCACTTGGAAAACAATCAAATCCATGATTGTTTTTCTAGTATAAAAATAGTGAAAAACAAATTCTTTTTGGAAAACAGAAACATAGCTTTTTGGGCAGTTGTTTTCAGAGGGTTAACCAACTCATTTTCTTGTGTACTTGTTGTTTTCTCAAACTAGAAAGTACATATAACAATTAGCAACTTGAATTTCCAAAATCCAAGTTCAATTGCCAAATAAAACAGAAGCAAACTTTTGCTTCAAACCCCTGTTTTTTTCAACACTTAGTGAAATTTTCACTAAGCCTTTTTCTGAATTTTCTGAAACTATTTTTGGACAGAACTTTGGAGATGAATTTCTTGAGCTACACTGGATCTTTTTGTGTGGATTTTGATTCTAGTTGTTCACCTAGGATCCCTCTGTAAAACCATGTGCTCACATACCCGAGTGGTGCCCTAGAGTAGAAGGAAAAGGGAAGGAAACTCGAGCCCGAGTAGAGGGGGGGTGTGCTAGAGGCATGGCCTAAAAACCATCGTGTCTCTCCACCCTAGCCCTACTGTGGTGTCCAGTGAAGTTTGGCACCGCCCCTGGCTCGAGATGCAGCGAGAAAACGGCCCCCCCACCCCTCTGTTCGCCACACACGCGCACACACTCGAGCACCGAGAGCACCCACGACGGCCCCGTGCCTACAAAGCCTCAACGGCCTAGCCGTTTCGCCACCGCACACCACACCCACCCACGCCTCCACACCCGGATTTTCAGGCCGTGCCTCGCCGTGTGCGAGTGGCACGAGCATTTTCTTCCCGCCGGCCACCGCGCGATCCACCGGAGGAGAACGAGTCAACCCGTGCGTGTGAGCTCGCCATTTTTGCACGGGCACGCTCTACGTACCCTTGGCCACCTCCCTGACACCCTCCTCGATGCCCTCGCTTGCAGGAGAGCCCGAGCCGTCGCCGCCGTGTCCGCCGTGCCGCCGCGGAAGGAACCTCGTCGCCGGGGAAACGCACGCCGCCACCACCGCGCCACCAGCCTCCCACGACCCCACCGCCTCCACGCGTCGCTCCACGGGACCCCTAGGTGAGCCCTCTGCCCGTCCCGAGCGTGCCTACGAGGTGTTCGACGCGATTCCCGTCGGGTTAGGCGAGAGGAAGGAGAAAGGGGCGGGACCGTTGATCGCGAGATCAACGGCCGCGCTTGAACGGCCGATTCCCGCGTCCCCCGCCCGCGCGCGCGCGCAGTGGGCTAGCCTAGGCGCTAGTTGGGCTGGGCGCGGCAGATCTGGCCCATCGGGGCTTGTCCCTGTTAATTGAAATCCATTTTTTTTTTACAGAATCGTACCTGTTAGCTTTTGGCCTAGGAAAAATAGCAAACAATTTTATTTGGCCTTGCCAATTTTTGTACTTGTAGCCAAACAAAATCACAACCACCTCCCTTTGGCAGAACAATGTTTTGACTTTTATTTATTTTTCTATAGCCATTTTGCCAGACAGTACCATTAAAATGGAAATGAATAGAACTTCAAAAGTACAAAACATTTTTGAGCAAACTCAACTGCTTTGGAAAGCCCTTATCAATACCTACCTTTAGAATTTTAGTTTGCATCCAGGAGAGTTACCATTTGGAAATGCCATCCATTTTGGTAAAACATCAGTGAGCTATTCCAAGAATTTTAGGGGGAGTTTGAGGCATTATTTTTGAGTGAGACCAATTGGAGAGGCTTTGTATTGTTAAGTACTATCACATCCTAGAAGGATTTAATTTTTGGAGCCATAGAAAAAATTAGGGAGACAGAACAAGTTTTAGCACTTTTCTGCCTAATTTTTAATTCCTAGATCTTGTTTTATATGATCTTTTTATATGTGCACCTATTGTGTTCTTGCTTGTAATATTGTTATCTAGTGTAGTATTGATGTTTACAAGTTGTATGAGCATGTTAGAATAAATGGCTTGAGTGGTAGAATTTTTAGAATTAATTTCCATGCTTAAGTCTTGCTCATAGCTTATTTTCTATCTAGGTTTGTGAGTAGATTTTTAGTTTGTATCAAGCCTTGTGCTAGATTATTTTCATGGAACCAGTACCATTTTGGTACTGTTATTTTAGTTGCAACACCTCTGGTTACTTGGTGTTTTGAGTTTAGAATAGATTTAAAGTAGCATTGCTTGAGGTCTAGATTTCCTACTAGATTATACATGCATGCCTTTTGTTTTGTTTTCCACTAGGGAAAAATATGATCCTTTGTGGTTGAAAACAGGGGATGAAATGTCCTTGTGGCATTGTTATCCTTGTGTTTTCACCTCTGTTAATTTTCCCTCAAATGCTAGAAATTGCTTGAGTATCATTTAGGTGCCTAGATTTAATTCCCTCACATGTGTAGCATTTTTAGTCTAGTTTTTCCTTGTTTCATAGCTAAACTTTTTGTGTTATTTTGTGGGATCCAGTAGCATTTTGGTACTGATTATAGGAGTATTTTACCTCTGTTAGTTTGCACACTTGTGCCTAAAATTAACAAGTGAAGTATAAACTAGTCTAGTATTTTTCCCAAGTTTCTACTAGTATGAGTAGGAGTTTGTGGGACTAGTTTGTTTGTTTTGAGCATTTTTAGAAATGTGACCAGAGGCTTATATAACCTCTTTATGAAGCATTATGCTAGTGGAACACCCACTGGTATTTTTGGTTCATGGTGGAAAGAGAGCTTGACTTATTGTCATAAGCCTTTTTCACCACTTGCATTTTTTAGCTTATATTTTGTGTTTGCCATAGAGAGTATTGGGGGAGTTTTTAGACATCAAAGTGTGTTTTATGTGACACCCTACTGTCTATTAACATGTGGTTTACCCCACTGGTCCATGATGCTCTTGTCTTAAAATCATTAAGTTTCACCACACATAAACACTAGGAAAAAGCAGATTTTTCCACTATGGTTTTCTTGCCAATTTTCTTAAAGGAAAATTGAATGTCTTGAGTGTTACTTTTTGATTGCTTGCTGTATGTATCACTTGTAGCATTGTTTGTCTTGGTTGGCTCTGAAAGTGTGCCTTTATTTCTTTTTACGACGTTAGAAAACGAGGAGGAAGGATTTGCTGAAGAAGGGTATTGCAACTCCTGTTACTTTCAGGATCAGGACCATCACTTGTACCAAGGCAAGCCATCCTAATGCTTGCTGTATAAATACTTATCATTATCTATCATGCATGCTTTTCACTTCTGAAGTTTTCACAAAACTATACTCCCAAAACTATTTTTGTTGTGAATACTACTACTATTAATATTATTAGAAGAAGGAATCATAATAATACTCAACTTGGTATTTGCCAAGCCCTTAGCCACTAAATGGTATATACATACCATCCACCAAATTAAAACTTGGGTTCTTAAATGAACTAAATAAAATGTGTTTTTGTAAACAAATACCTTATGAAGGAAAAAAAAACCCCGGATGAAGGGTGAGACCCTGTCTACCGGAAGAGCGCCATGAAGGGAAATGTTTGAGAAATGTTTACAAAAGACACATAACCTAGTCTTCGCTGGACAACTATTATCGTACTGCCACTTTACCCCAATATGGGTAGGGGCTTGATTAAAAACTTGTTATGGTTAGTATGTGAGCTATCTCAAGGTGCTATAGAGGATTGGATCCTCCGAACCGAAGTGTCGCTAGGAGTGAGCAAACGGGACACCTAAAGTGTGGGATTAATTTTCCCTCCGGATGCAGCAGTTGGGTCTCCTGTCTGGGCGGTGTGTGACACGGCTTGCCGGGGAGGGGTAACCCCAATTGAAGAGATAGTCATGTTCTAGCTTGTACATAGTGGATAGTCAAGATCAGTTATCTGATGTTCCCATAGGTTGGGAATAATCCATGGTTGTTTCATGGCGGATTCTGGATCTAGTGGAAGTGTGTACCCCTCTGCAGAGTAAAACTATTTCGAGATAGCCGCGTCCTCGGATATGGACGGTTGAATGGCCATGTAGCTAGTATTGTGTCAACTTTTCAAAAGAGATTTTTGAAGGACGGCTTTGTACCTGCGAGGTACTATGGAGGAATGACTTGGTATCTGCGGGATACCGAGGAGGAGGAAACTATTATTACAAGTTTCTGAAAAGAAAACTTTCTTTTCTAAAAGACTTATAAAACCTCCAAGATATGTGATATCTACGAGAGAAAAACTATATTATTTTACTTGATTTATCCATAAAGGACTAAACTTGAAGAATCAACCATGATAAATCTTTTATCTGTCATGGGTAGCTGAACCATATGTATGGCCTACCCACTCCACCAAATAAGCATGTATGCATTATTGTAAGCTCATAAAGGATGTCTTGTTGAGTACATTCAAATGTACTCATTTGGTTTCGCCCCTGGTATCTACTTATCAGACTATGAGGAGCCACCCCAGGAGGAGTTCTATGAGGAGGAGTTCTACGCTGATGGCCCTGCGAGTTAGGATCGTCTCCCAGTCAGCAGCCTGTAGGATGAGGCGTGACTCGGGTTCTACCACGCTATGCTTATCGTCTTCCGCTGTGTTTATTTTGAACGTATGTCCTGTGTGACAGTTATCAAGAACTTGGTCATGTGACCATTTATGTAAGACTCTATTATTCGTGTAATGGATGATGTATTCTGTATGCCAACTACGTATGTTGTTCACAACTGGTTATTCTGGGATTGTGAATGAATGCATATGAGGGGTTCTGAACCTTCCGGTTTGGGGCCTCTACAAAGTTGGTATCAGAGCCATCCTGACTCTAGGAGACCTTAGTTAGCATGGACGTTAGTGTATACTCCAAAAATATAAGTTATAACTACGAAAAGATTGGATATATGACTATGTATAAAAATATTCCCTATATCCCACCACCTCTCTGTGTCAAACTCTACTTGCATTAAGATTGTTCTTTGCATAAACTTAAAACTTTGCACACTGTGGTCTCACTTAAACTATACTTAAAATTTTGTGTAGATGGACGTGGTCATCACCGAGGCTTTCCAGTTGGGACGTCCACGTGGCGAGACTTTCCTTTTCGAGGAGAGGCTAGTAGCTATGGCTACTGTGTTGGGACGCCCACTTCCGGAGCTGCGAGGAGGTCTAGTTGACGGTGCACCTCTGGAGGGAGACTGGTACGCGGAGGTCACTATCCGTGCACCTCTGGCTAGCCCGACAGTGGAGGCCTACGTCTTTCGTGCTGTTGATCGTTCTTGGACCGAGGCAGCCGTGCGGGTGATTCAGGAGTCAGTGGCACGACTGGCACACATTGGGGAGTACATGTTCATCGGTTCCCGGTTCGAGTTGATTGGGAGGCGCGATGAGGAGGGAATACCACTTCCTGTTGAGCCAGACACTACCACTGTTGGTCCTCACTTGGACGAGATGGAGATTCTGTTGTACCGCACTCAGCACAGGTTGGACGATCAGCGACTCGCTCACCACCTTGGCACATTGGTGCATCACACACTGATAGCCGAGACTGACGAGCTGAGGGCTGAGCTTCAGGACAGCCAGGAGGAGAGTGGAGCACTAGCACAGCAGTTGTCTGAGTTGAGGGAGGAGTTGGAGACAGCCACCGCGAGGAGTCGTGCCTTGGAGAGACAGTTGCGGGCCACCCGACTGAGCCGTGCTCGTCTCACCAGCAGGGTGACGGCTCTGGAGGGGGCTAACTCAGTTCTGCACACTAGGCTTCACATAGCTCGTGACGACATAGCCGCGAGAGACTCTGCCATAGAGGAGCTTGAGGAGGAGGGCGCAGAGCTCAGCAGGGAGATTGAGGAGCTCCTGCCAGTAGAGGATGTTCCGTCTGACTTGGAGGGGATGGATATGAGTGAGGCTAGCGAGCAGGATGATGATGACCTGCTTGGCGAGGAGGAGGAGGAGGACCCTGAGGAGCGTATCTTCGAGGTTGGGGACAGTGACGACTCTGTGTAGTCACAGCCTCCTCACCCTTAGCACTTGATGCTGGTCTAGATGCTAGATAAGTATGCTAGATCGTTTTGCTAGTAGTAGCCTTGCGATGACCCCACCAAATCGCACCCCTTGTAGCTCGATGAAGCCTTCCTTGTAAAATATGGCTTGTAATGTGTGTGTGTAATGTCTAAGACTCTGTGTAAGTTGTGCGATGAATGGAATGTTCTGCTTGTTTCCTTGATGATTGTCACTATTTGGCGTTCTTTTCATCCATGTTTGCGACTGCCCCGCTCTTGTTTTTGAAACATATCACTCGTATTCCTTTTTCTTATGTTAAAGGTACTGGGTTTTCAAAAACAAGAATATACTTCTAAAACTTACACATGTTTTCACTTCAGAATGGCACCTCGTCGCGAACCCCCACCGCCACCACCACCCACTGTGGAGGCGCTGTTGGCCCTGCTGATGGAAGATCGCCAGGCCAGCCGAGATGAGAGTGCAGCTACCATTACCGCTCTGCAACAACTAGCTGCTGCCGCCAACAATAATGGCAATGGCAATGGCAATGGCAATGGTGCTCGCTCGAGACTGAGAGACTTTCAGCACACCAACCCCCCAGTCTTCACTAGGATTGTGGAGCCTCTCGATGCTGACGACTGGCTCCGCACCATCGCAAACAAACTGGAGGTTGCATCAGTTGAGGAAAATGATAAGGTCCTGTTTGCCTCCCATTTTCTTGCTGGTCCTGCCAGGACTTGGTGGGAGACTACACGTGAGACTGTTGCTGCTGGTCACGTGTTCAACTGGGAGGATTTCTCTGCAAGATTCCGCAAGTATCACATTCCCCAAGGAATGATGACACTTATGCGTGAGAAATTTCTGAAGCTGAGGCAGGGAAGTATGCCTGTGTCTGAATACTGGGAGAATTTCACTACTCTGTCCAGGTATGCACAGGATGATATCAATACTGATGCTAAGAAGAGGGAGAGGTTCTTAAATGGGCTGGATGATGAGCTCCAGTGCGCTCTAGTGGTGGTTCCATTTCAGGACTTGGAGACCCTTGCAAATGCCGCTATGGTACTGGAGCACAAGCGGAAATCTGCTGATGATAACCGCAAGAGGAAGATGACCGTGCATGGAGGACCTAGTGCTCAAAGGACTCGCAACACTCCGTATGCGAGGCCCCCACCCCACAAGGCGCCTGCTTATGCACCCCGCCCCAACCACAACTATGCACCAAGGCCCAACAACTACAACCCCAACTATGCACCAAAGTACGGAGGAAATAGCTATGGTGGCAACCATGGTAACCATTCTGGGAATAATCATGGAAACCGCTATGGAAGCAACAACAGTGGAAATGGGAACAACTCCAACAATGCTCCCAAACCTAACCCAAGCCCAAGGCCTTCTGGAGGTTGTTTTGCCTGCGGAAAGGAAGGTCACTTTGCTCGTGAGTGCCCTACCAAAGCTACTGCCACAGCCCAGCCAACTGCAACCAAGATGAACCATGGTCCTTCCACTGGACGGCAGAATAGGATGAAGGGACACCTGAACCACGTCACTGCTGCAGAAGCTCAGGAGGCACCAGACATGGTGATGGGTACGTTTCCTGTCAACTCGGTGCCAGCCGCAGTACTGTTTGATTCTGGTGCATCACATTCTTTTGTCACAAAACCGTTTGCTGAGAAAAGTGGTATGAAGCATTCCCGTATGCACAACCCTATGTTAGTACAAATACCTGGGGATAGTACTAAAGCCAACTTAATTTGCAATGAAGTGCCAGTAGAAATACAAGGGAAAACTTTTCATGCTGATCTTATAGTGCTGGGATCCAAGGGGATAGAAGTGGTACTCGGTATGAACTGGATGGCCAAGTATAAGGGGGTTATTGACTGCACTAAGAAATCTATTGATATGATCTCTGAGGATGGGGAAAAGGTTGTGTACACTGCAACTAAACCCTCGTCACAAGTTCACTGCCACACTGGTATAGCCCACCCTAACCTTGAGGAAGTCCCGGTCGTTTGCGAATACCCGGATGTTTTTCCTGAAGAGTTACCCGGTATGCCCCCTGATCGGGATATCGAGTTTGTGATCGAGTTAGTACCCGGAACGGGACCCATAGCACAGAAGCCTTATCGGATGAACCCAAAGGAATTAGATGAGTTGAAGACCCAGCTGGATGATATGTTGAGAAAAGGTTTGATTCGCCCTAGTGCATCGCCATGGGGGTCTCCAATCATTTTTGTGGAAAAACGGGACGGTACCACTCGTTTATGTGTGGACTACCGCAAGTTGAATGATGTGACCATCAAGAACAAGTACCCGTTGCCCAAAATTGAAGACCTGTTTGACCAGCTGAATGGGGCCGTAATCTTCTCGAAGATCGACCTTCGGACTGGTTATCACCAACTGAAAGTCCGTGATACTGATATTCCCAAGACTGCTTTCACCACTCGTTACGGGCTGTATGAATACACCGTGATGTCCTTTGGTCTAACCAATGCCCCTGCCTATTTCATGAATCTCATGAATAAGGTATTCATGGATTTTCTAGACAAGTTTGTCGTGGTGTTTATTGACGACATTCTCATATATTCTCGGAGTGAGGAAGAACACGAAGAACATCTGAGAATTGTGCTCGGAACACTTCGTGAGCATCAGTTGTATGCTAAGTTTAGTAAATGTCAATTCTGGTTGACGGAAGTCGGGTTTCTTGGACATGTAGTATCTGCGGGAGGAATATCTGTTGACCCTACTCTAGTTCAGTCTGTGGAGAAGCGTGCTGCTCCAACCAACCAGACTGAAGTCAGATCCTTTCTGGGTTTGGCAGGATATTACCGCAAGTTTGTTCAGGGATTCTCGAGTATAGCCAGACCCCTCACCCAGTTGCTCAAGAAGGATAGCAAGTTCCTATGGACGGACAAGTGTGAAGAGAGTTTCAATGAGTTAAAACATCGACTTGTGACCGCTCCAATCCTTATTATGCCGGATATCACCAAGAATTTCGACGTATATTGTGACGCTTCTAAGCTTGGTCTTGGAAGCGTACTTATGCAAGACGGAAAAGTGATATCTTTCATATCCCGCCAGTTGAGACCCCACGAGTTGAATTACCCCACTCATGACTTAGAGCTTGCTGCTGTCGTGCATGCCCTCAAAACATGGCGACATTTTCTTATGGGAAGAAGAGTGGAAATTTACACGGATCATAAGAGTTTAAAGTATATCTTTACTCAACGTGAGCTCAACATGAGGCAGCGCCGCTGGATTGAGCTCATTAAAGATTATGATCTGAGTATTCATTATCACCCTGGGAAGGCAAATGTAGTTGCAGATGCTCTTAGTCGAGAGCCGGCCTCTCTAAATGCTATGATTTTAGTAAGGCAGCCCGAGTTGTGGAAAGAGCTTGACCAACTTGGCATTGAAGTGGTCAGCTATGGTATGTTGGACGCCATAGAACTTAAACCAACTCTGGTTGACCAAATCAAAGAGGCGCAGAAAGGCCAGAAAAGTATTGATGGTATTAAGGCCCGCATGGAGAAGGAGAAGGTTGCTGGGTTTACTATCGATGCTGATGGGGGATTATGGTATGAAGGCCGTATTTGTGTTCCCTCTGAGTCTGATCTCAAGCAGAACATCATGGTCGAAGCTCATGAGACCATGTATTCTATCCATCCTGGAGGAACAAAGATGTATCAAGACCTGAAGGAGAGATTCTGGTGGCATGGGATGAAGCGAGATATTGCTTCATTTGTAGCCAAGTGCCATGTCTGCCAGCAAGTGAAAGCTGGGCACCAGCGTCCCGCTGGCTTGCTCCAGCCGTTGCAAGTACCTGTTTGGAAATGGGATGAAGTAGGGATGGACTTCATCACAGGACTTCCTAGGTCCAGCCGAGGAAATGATTCTATATGGGTTGTCGTGGACAGGCTCACAAAAGTTGCTCACTTTATTCCTGTCCGGACCACCTATCGTGGAGATCAGCTTGCTGATCTTTACATTACTCGGATTGTCAGCCTGCACGGAGTCCCGAGCAGGATTGTGTCTGATCGAGGTACACAGTTCACATCCAGATTTTGGAAGAAGTTGCACGAGAGTTTGGGAACCAAATTAGCTTTTAGCACAGCCTATCACCCACAGACTGATGGACAGACAGAGCGTGTGAACCAAATTCTGGAAGACATGCTCCGTGCTTGTGTGTTGTCCTATGGAGTTAAATGGGAAGACTGTCTGCCTTTCGCAGAGTTTTCTTACAACAACAGTTATCAGTCTAGCTTGCAAATGGCCCCTTTTGAAGCACTGTATGGACGTAAATGCCGCACACCTCTGAATTGGACTGAGACTGGAGACAGTCAGGTTTTTGGTGTGGACACTTTAAAAGCTGCAGAAGAGCAGGTTCAGCTTATTCGGGAACGTTTAAAGACAGCTCAATCTCGTCAGAAGAGTTATGCTGACACGAAGCGTCGTGATGTCTCTTTCAGCATTGGAGATTTCGTGTACCTTCGTGTTACGCCACTCAAAGGGATGCAGCGTTTCCATGTCAAGGGAAAGCTGGCACCCAGGTATATTGGCCCTTTTAAGATCTTGGCACGTCGTGGCGAAGTTTCTTATCAGTTAGAATTACCTGAGGAGCTATCTGCGTTTCACAATGTTTTCCATGTGTCATTGCTCCGGAAATGTCTGCAAGTACCTGAGAAGGATCTCTCGTATCAAGACATAGATTTCAGGACCATTGATATCAATGATGATTTGACTTATCGTGATAGACCCCTGCGGGTTCTCGAGGAGATTGTGCGCGCTACCAGGAGGCGTGCTATCAAATTCCTTAAGATTCAGTGGACGAATCATTCTGAGGAAGAAGCTACCTGGGAGCGTGAAGATGATATCAGGAAGGAGTTCCCTGATTTTCTTAAAGACTAGACCCGCTAATCTCGGGACGAGATTCTTTTAAGGGGGGGAGATTTGTAACACCCCTGTTTTTAAGCCCTTGTTTAATACTATATTAGCAAGCCTCTTAAGACTTTTGTAAGACAATTAAGTGGACAACATGATTGTGTAGTCATGTGTATCTATGCAATATAAGTGGTGTGTTTCTTTTCACTCATTTGAGGATTTTTCCTGATGATTGATTATTGTCTGCCTGATGGTTTTCAACTGGAAACCCTAAGAAATTTTCTTCTCAAAGCTTGGGGAATACTTGATTCACTCATGACAACATTATTTAGTCATGTCTTGACCAAGAAAACATTTTGGTTGGGATTTAAATAGCTTTGGGAATTTATTTCCTATTTAAACTTTTAGCAGAAAAACAACTTGACTAGCTGTTTTCCACACTTGTTTTCAAGAATCAAACATATTTGATTTGTTGGTTTCTTGTGGTATTATGGTTGAACATGTTATGTAGTACAACTATATGCCACTGGTTTGAATTTAGCACTTGGAAAACAATCAAATCCATGATTGTTTTTCTAGTATAAAAATAGTGAAAAACAAATTCTTTTTGGAAAACAGAAACATAGCTTTTTGGGCAGTTGTTTTCAGAGGGTTAACCAACTCATTTTCTTGTGTACTTGTTGTTTTCTCAAACTAGAAAGTACATATAACAATTAGCAACTTGAATTTCCAAAATCCAAGTTCAATTGCCAAATAAAACAGAAGCAAACTTTTGCTTCAAACCCCTGTTTTTTTCAACACTTAGTGAAATTTTCACTAAGCCTTTTTCTGAATTTTCTGAAACTATTTTTGGACAGAACTTTGGAGATGAATTTCTTGAGCTACACTGGATCTTTTTGTGTGGATTTTGATTCTAGTTGTTCACCTAGGATCCCTCTGTAAAACCATGTGCTCACATACCCGAGTGGTGCCCTAGAGTAGAAGGAAAAGGGAAGGAAACTCGAGCCCGAGTAGAGGGGGGGTGTGCTAGAGGCATGGCCTAAAAACCATCGTGTCTCTCCACCCTAGCCCTACTGTGGTGTCCAGTGAAGTTTGGCACCGCCCCTGGCTCGAGATGCAGCGAGAAAACGGCCCCCCCACCCCTCTGTTCGCCACACACGCGCACACACTCGAGCACCGAGAGCACCCACGACGGCCCCGTGCCTACAAAGCCTCAACGGCCTAGCCGTTTCGCCACCGCACACCACACCCACCCACGCCTCCACACCCGGATTTTCAGGCCGTGCCTCGCCGTGTGCGAGTGGCACGAGCATTTTCTTCCCGCCGGCCACCGCGCGATCCACCGGAGGAGAACGAGTCAACCCGTGCGTGTGAGCTCGCCATTTTTGCACGGGCACGCTCTACGTACCCTTGGCCACCTCCCTGACACCCTCCTCGATGCCCTCGCTTGCAGGAGAGCCCGAGCCGTCGCCGCCGTGTCCGCCGTGCCGCCGCGGAAGGAACCTCGTCGCCGGGGAAACGCACGCCGCCACCACCGCGCCACCAGCCTCCCACGACCCCACCGCCTCCACGCGTCGCTCCACGGGACCCCTAGGTGAGCCCTCTGCCCGTCCCGAGCGTGCCTACGAGGTGTTCGACGCGATTCCCGTCGGGTTAGGCGAGAGGAAGGAGAAAGGGGCGGGACCGTTGATCGCGAGATCAACGGCCGCGCTTGAACGGCCGATTCCCGCGTCCCCCGCCCGCGCGCGCGCGCAGTGGGCTAGCCTAGGCGCTAGTTGGGCTGGGCGCGGCAGATCTGGCCCATCGGGGCTTGTCCCTGTTAATTGAAATCCATTTTTTTTTTACAGAATCGTACCTGTTAGCTTTTGGCCTAGGAAAAATAGCAAACAATTTTATTTGGCCTTGCCAATTTTTGTACTTGTAGCCAAACAAAATCACAACCACCTCCCTTTGGCAGAACAATGTTTTGACTTTTATTTATTTTTCTATAGCCATTTTGCCAGACAGTACCATTAAAATGGAAATGAATAGAACTTCAAAAGTACAAAACATTTTTGAGCAAACTCAACTGCTTTGGAAAGCCCTTATCAATACCTACCTTTAGAATTTTAGTTTGCATCCAGGAGAGTTACCATTTGGAAATGCCATCCATTTTGGTAAAACATCAGTGAGCTATTCCAAGAATTTTAGGGGGAGTTTGAGGCATTATTTTTGAGTGAGACCAATTGGAGAGGCTTTGTATTGTTAAGTACTATCACATCCTAGAAGGATTTAATTTTTGGAGCCATAGAAAAAATTAGGGAGACAGAACAAGTTTTAGCACTTTTCTGCCTAATTTTTAATTCCTAGATCTTGTTTTATATGATCTTTTTATATGTGCACCTATTGTGTTCTTGCTTGTAATATTGTTATCTAGTGTAGTATTGATGTTTACAAGTTGTATGAGCATGTTAGAATAAATGGCTTGAGTGGTAGAATTTTTAGAATTAATTTCCATGCTTAAGTCTTGCTCATAGCTTATTTTCTATCTAGGTTTGTGAGTAGATTTTTAGTTTGTATCAAGCCTTGTGCTAGATTATTTTCATGGAACCAGTACCATTTTGGTACTGTTATTTTAGTTGCAACACCTCTGGTTACTTGGTGTTTTGAGTTTAGAATAGATTTAAAGTAGCATTGCTTGAGGTCTAGATTTCCTACTAGATTATACATGCATGCCTTTTGTTTTGTTTTCCACTAGGGAAAAATATGATCCTTTGTGGTTGAAAACAGGGGATGAAATGTCCTTGTGGCATTGTTATCCTTGTGTTTTCACCTCTGTTAATTTTCCCTCAAATGCTAGAAATTGCTTGAGTATCATTTAGGTGCCTAGATTTAATTCCCTCACATGTGTAGCATTTTTAGTCTAGTTTTTCCTTGTTTCATAGCTAAACTTTTTGTGTTATTTTGTGGGATCCAGTAGCATTTTGGTACTGATTATAGGAGTATTTTACCTCTGTTAGTTTGCACACTTGTGCCTAAAATTAACAAAGTGAAGTATAAACTAGTCTAGTATTTTTCCCAAGTTTCTACTAGTATGAGTAGGAGTTTGTGGGACTAGTTTGTTTGTTTTGAGCATTTTTAGAAATGTGACCAGAGGCTTATATAACCTCTTTATGAAGCATTATGCTAGTGGAACACCCACTGGTATTTTTGGTTCATGGTGGAAAGAGAGCTTGACTTATTGTCATAAGCCTTTTTCACCACTTGCATTTTTTAGCTTATATTTTGTGTTTGCCATAGAGAGTATTGGGGGAGTTTTTAGACATCAAAGTGTGTTTTATGTGACACCCTACTGTCTATTAACATGTGGTTTACCCCACTGGTCCATGATGCTCTTGTCTTAAAATCATTAAGTTTCACCACACATAAACACTAGGAAAAAGCAGATTTTTCCACTATGGTTTTCTTGCCAATTTTCTTAAAGGAAAATTGAATGTCTTGAGTGTTACTTTTTGATTGCTTGCTGTATGTATCACTTGTAGCATTGTTTGTCTTGGTTGGCTCTGAAAGTGTGCCTTTATTTCTTTTTACGACGTTAGAAAACGAGGAGGAAGGATTTGCTGAAGAAGGGTATTGCAACTCCTGTTACTTTCAGGATCAGGACCATCACTTGTACCAAGGCAAGCCATCCTAATGCTTGCTGTATAAATACTTATCATTATCTATCATGCATGCTTTTCACTTCTGAAGTTTTCACAAAACTATACTCCCAAAACTATTTTTGTTGTGAATACTACTACTATTAATATTATTAGAAGAAGGAATCATAATAATACTCAACTTGGTATTTGCCAAGCCCTTAGCCACTAAATGGTATATACATACCATCCACCAAATTAAAACTTGGGTTCTTAAATGAACTAAATAAAATGTGTTTTTGTAAACAAATACCTTATGAAGGAAAAAAAAACCCCGGATGAAGGGTGAGACCCTGTCTACCGGAAGAGCGCCATGAAGGGAAATGTTTGAGAAATGTTTACAAAAGACACATAACCTAGTCTTCGCTGGACAACTATTATCGTACTGCCACTTTACCCCAATATGGGTAGGGGCTTGATTAAAAACTTGTTATGGTTAGTATGTGAGCTATCTCAAGGTGCTATAGAGGATTGGATCCTCCGAACCGAAGTGTCGCTAGGAGTGAGCAAACGGGACACCTAAAGTGTGGGATTAATTTTCCCTCCGGATGCAGCAGTTGGGTCTCCTGTCTGGGCGGTGTGTGACACGGCTTGCCGGGGAGGGGTAACCCCAATTGAAGAGATAGTCATGTTCTAGCTTGTACATAGTGGATAGTCAAGATCAGTTATCTGATGTTCCCATAGGTTGGGAATAATCCATGGTTGTTTCATGGCGGATTCTGGATCTAGTGGAAGTGTGTACCCCTCTGCAGAGTAAAACTATTTCGAGATAGCCGCGTCCTCGGATATGGACGGTTGAATGGCCATGTAGCTAGTATTGTGTCAACTTTTCAAAAGAGATTTTTGAAGGACGGCTTTGTACCTGCGAGGTACTATGGAGGAATGACTTGGTATCTGCGGGATACCGAGGAGGAGGAAACTATTATTACAAGTTTCTGAAAAGAAAACTTTCTTTTCTAAAAGACTTATAAAACCTCCAAGATATGTGATATCTACGAGAGAAAAACTATATTATTTTACTTGATTTATCCATAAAGGACTAAACTTGAAGAATCAACCATGATAAATCTTTTATCTGTCATGGGTAGCTGAACCATATGTATGGCCTACCCACTCCACCAAATAAGCATGTATGCATTATTGTAAGCTCATAAAGGATGTCTTGTTGAGTACATTCAAATGTACTCATTTGGTTTCGCCCCTGGTATCTACTTATCAGACTATGAGGAGCCACCCCAGGAGGAGTTCTATGAGGAGGAGTTCTACGCTGATGGCCCTGCGAGTTAGGATCGTCTCCCAGTCAGCAGCCTGTAGGATGAGGCGTGACTCGGGTTCTACCACGCTATGCTTATCGTCTTCCGCTGTGTTTATTTTGAACGTATGTCCTGTGTGACAGTTATCAAGAACTTGGTCATGTGACCATTTATGTAAGACTCTATTATTCGTGTAATGGATGATGTATTCTGTATGCCAACTACGTATGTTGTTCACAACTGGTTATTCTGGGATTGTGAATGAATGCATATGAGGGGTTCTGAACCTTCCGGTTTGGGGCCTCTACACGCAGCGGACGCTCCGCCAGAGATAGGTAAATGCAGGTGTATGACCCGGCTGCTGCCGCGAGACAGCTTGCTGTGCCGCAGCAGCCCGGGCAGGAACACAACGCTGCAAGAGCAGGCTCTCAAGCCCATCAAGCTCAAAGCCAGGCCCGAGGTGGGGCGCGCCCAGGTCCTTCTCAGCGTCCCGCAGCTCCGCCTACTCGGCAGAGGCAGCAGCCGCGCGCAGTGGCGCCAGTCGCCAATCCGGTGGAGCAGCCTGCAGCAGTGCAGGCGGACAGATATGATGACGGCTACTCGGCCATGGAAATGGCTGGCTATGATATTCAGGACCGTGTTGGTGAGCGCGTGTTGGCGCCTGGAGATGCGAGGCATCAGCTGGACCGGATCAACTTGTCAGCTCGGTTGGAGAACACGGGTCCCCCTGGCCCCGAGTGCTTTGGCCCGCGCATCATGAACGAGCCGTCCGTGAAGAACTTTCAGCTCGCAAGGGGCACCAAGAGCTACAATGGCAGCACCAAGCCCGAAGATTGGCTCAACGATTACGTCACCGCAGTCCACATTGCGGGTGGCAACAGGAGATGGGCAGTGCGGTACGTCCCGCAGATGCTAGAGGGTCCAGCTCGCACTTGGCTCAACAACTTGCCCAAGCACAGCATAAATTGCTGGCTGGACTTCTCGGATGCCTTCGTCAGCAACTTCACCAGCACCTACAAGAGGCCGAATAGGCCACAGCAGCTGTCCGCTTGCAGGCAGCGAGAAGACGAGACGGACCGCGAGTACCTTACTCGGTGGAGCACGTTGAGGAACACCTGTGAAGGTGTGAATGAAGCCCAGGCCATCACTTGGTTTGCGCAGGGATGCAGGCATGGCAGCATGTTGTGGCAGAGATTGCAGAGGGAGATGCCAAACACTCTGGCGGAGACCATCAAGATTGCGGATCAGTACGCACTCGGTGATCCTACTCAGCCCCTGATGGACTCCTCTGAGCCGAGAAGAAACTTCAGCAACATCAAGCGCAACGAGTTCCGCAACAAGCGCAGGGGTGACCGAATAGATACTCGGTATGATCCTGAAGAGGTGAATGCAGTGACTGTTGGAGCTGGTGGTAGCCAAAGGCAGAAACCTGCTGGAGCCTACGGGCAGAACCAGAACCAGGGCCAAGGCAACAAGAAACCGTTCCATACTTCTCAGTCGGGTAGCGGCAACTCCGAGCAGCCAAAGAAGTTCGTCTTTGACGACATGAAGGATGGCCCATGCAGTTTTCACACTCACCACCCCTCAGGGCCTGCTAACCACACTACTCGGCAGTGCGAGTGGTGGGATGTGATCAAGAATGATGGCTTGCCTCCTCCTCCTCCTCTGCCAGCGGCCAATGCCAATGTGCAGCCTACTCGCGCACCCGCAGCTCGGCCGCCAGTGTACCCGAGAAGAGAAAATGTGAACCAAGTGGCTTTGGGAGCCAACCGTCACTTCAACAATGAGAGCTACCGCAACAACAACAGAGGCAACAACAACTACCAGGGCAACAACAACAACGGCAACAATGGGGGCGGAGGCTCCAACCAGTACCAAGAGCACCACGAGAGCTATATGATCTTCACCTCTGAGCCAGTCGACAAGCAATCACAGCACAGGCGTGCCATGGAGGTCAATGCAGTGATTCCTGCTGTCCCTCACTACATGTATTGGTGTGACCAGGAGATCAGGTGGTCCCGAGTAGATCATCCCAAGGTGATGCCAAACCCGGGTAGCTATGCCTTGGTGCTGGATCCTACCTTCCTGGGTCCCGAGAAGAATGTGAGGTTCAGCAAGGTGCTAATCGACAACGGCAGCAGCATCAACATCGTGTACAAAGACACCCTCGAGAAGCTTGGCCTGGCCGAGAACATGATGCTGCCCAGCAAGACCACTTTCCATGGCATTGTGCCCGGGATCTCGTGCAACCCGATCGGCCGAGTGTGGATAGATGTGCTATTCGGCACCAGGGAGAACTGCCGCACTGAGCGCCTGCAGTTCGAAGTGGTTGATCATCAGAGCCCTTACCATGCTCTACTCGGCAGGCCTGCTCTGAGCAAGTTCATGGCCTCTACTCATGTTGCATATCTGAAGATGAAGATCCCTGGTCCCAATGGCATAATTACTATCTCTGATGATTAGAAGAAGTACATGGAGTGTGCCTCTGCTGGTTCCCAGTTGGCGGAGTCGATGGTGATTGCTGCCGAGAAGAAGAAGATGTATGAGGTGGTGGCTATGGCGCAAGGCGTGCCGAGTACCCAGCACGGGACCGCGTTCCAGGCGTCTCAGGAGACCAAGAAGGTCTAGGTCGATCCCGAGTTCCCCGACCACGTAGCCATCATTGGCTCCGGGTTGGCGGAGAAATAGGAAAGCGAGCTCATCCACTTCCTCCGTGAGAATCGGGACGTATTCGCCTGGTCCAATGAAGACCTACCAGGAGTCCCGAGGGAGTTGGTTGAGCACTCATTACATGTGCGTCCTGACGCCAAGCCAGTGAAGCAGGCTATGCGCCGCTTCGGAGATGAGAGAAGGAAGGTCATTGGTGACCAGATCACCAAGCTGCTGATAAGCAATTTCATCATGGAGGTGCTGCATCCGGATTGGCTAGCCAACCCGGTCATGGTCGAGAAGAAGAAGGAGGATCCCAAGGCTACCACTGCATGGCGCATGTGTGTCGACTACACCGACTTGAACAAGGCATGCCCCAAGGATCCCTTCCCGCTACCTCGCATCGATCAGGTGATCGATTCCACTACTGGTTGTGAACTGTTGTCTTTCATAGATGCCTACTCTGGTTTCCACCAGATTGCACTCAATCCTGCTGATCAAATAAAGACTGCTTTCATTACCCCGTACGGGGCTTATTGCTATCGTGTCATGTGTTTTGGCTTGAGGAACGCGGGTGCAACCTATCAGAGATGCATGCAGAAATGCTTGCACGACCAGCTCGGCAAGAATGTGCAGGTGTACGTAGATGACATTGTCATCAAAACGAATAAAACACATACTCTGCTTGCCGACCTGGAGGAAACCTTTGCTAACCTACGCAAGTACAAAATGAAGCTGAATCCGAGTAAATGCACCTTTGGTGTCCCGGCTGGTAAGCTACTCGGCTTCCTGGTGTCTAGTCGGGGCATTGAACCCAATCCTTCAAAGATAAAAGCTATTGAGAGCATGTCTTTGCCAAGATCCTTGAAAGACGTGCAGAAATTCACTGGTTGCTTGGCATCTCTGAGCCGTTTTCTGGGCCGAATGGGCGAGAAGGCCCTGCCTCTGTACCAGTTGATGAAGAAAAGTGACAAGTTTGTCTGGACTCCGCAAGCGGATGTGGCATTCAACGAGCTGAAAGCAATGCTGGCTAGCGCTCCCATCTTGGCTAGTCCGCTACCCAAGGAGCCAATGCTGCTGTACATTGCTGCGACCAACCGAGTAGTAAGTGTGGTGATTGTGGTGGAACGAGAAGAAGAAGGAAAGAGTGTGCAGCGCCCAGTGTACTATCTCAGTGAAGTGCTGTCCAGCTCCAAGCAAAACTACCCGCACTACCAGAAGATGACCTACGGCGTGTACCTGGGCGCCAAGAAGCTAAAGCATTATTTCCAAGAGCATCCTATCACGGTTGTGAGCTCTGCTCCCATCTCGGATATCATGGGTAACAAGGAGGCGAGTGGCAGAGTAGCCAAGTGGGCAATCGAGCTGGCCGCGTATGCACCCGCGTATGCGAGAAGAGAAGCCATCAAGTCTCAGATTCTGGCAGAATTCCTGGTGGATTGGGCCGAGGTGCAGTATGAACCTCCTGCTCCAGTTTCTAACTACTGGAAGATGCACTTTGATGGCTCGAAGGTGAAGGAAGGCCTTGGTGCTGGCGTGGTGCTTACGTCACCCAAGCGAGATCAACTCAAGTATGTGCTGCAGATTCACTTCAAGGCGTCCAACAACGTAGCAGAGTACGAGGCAGTGGTGCATGGTTTGCGAGTAGCCAAGGAGGTTGGCGTGCAGCGCATTATATGCTATGGCGATTCAGATCTGGTGGTGCAGCAAGTCTCTGGCACCTGGGATGCTCTAGATGCCAACATGGCATCCTATCGCTTCCTGGTGCAGTCTATGACTGGATTCTTCGAGGGCTGCGAGTTCCAGCACATCCACCGAGAAGAGAACGAAGCGGCAGATGAGCTATCCAAGTTGGGATCTTCTCGGCAATCCATCCCGGCGGGAGTTGCCTTGGAACACTTGAGGAAGCCGTCCATCAAGCCTTCTCCCAACTCGGAGTCCATATTTGTTCCTTCTCTGCCAAGTGAGGAATCTGATCCCATGGAGATTGACTGGGAGAATGCTACAGGAAACCCGGGGACTGCCGTCCTCTACTCGGGGACTGCCATTCCTTACTCGGGGACTGCCACTCCTTACTCGGGGACTGCCACTCCTTACTCGGGGACTGCCATTCCTTACTCGGGGACTGCCACTCCTTACTCGGGGACTGCCACTCCTTACTCGGGGACTGCCACTCCCTACTCGGGGACTGCCATTCCTTACTCGGGGACTGCCAATCCCTACCCGGGGACTGCTGTCCTTAACCCGGGGACTATCGCATTCATTGAGGAAGTCCTTCCAATCGATCTGGGCTTCAGAGAAGTGCTCCCATCCCTAAAGAGCAACCAGAGGCGCCTGTCCCGATGGAAGTGGACGAACCAGTGTTTCCCACACGGGAGACACCGAGTTGGGCCATGCCCATATTATCCTTTCTAAGGGACGGCACTCTGCCAGAAGATGAAGTGGCTGCAAGACAGATTCAGAGAAGATCCAAGGGCTACACTATAGTCCGAGATGTGCTGCACAAGAGAAGTGCCACCGGCGTGCTGCAACGTTGTGTGGACCCAGCAGAAGGAGAAGAGATCCTGGTAGAGATACACCAAGGAGAATGCGGGCACCATGCCTCTTCTCGGGCATTGGTCAAGAAAGCTTTTTGGCATGGCTTCTACTGGCTCACAGCTCTGCAGCAAGCCGAAGACATCGTGAGGAAGTGCAATGGCTGCCAGATGTTCGCGAGTAAGATTCACATGCTTGCTTCCGAGTTGAAGACAATTCCTATCACTTGGCCATTTGCTGTTTGGTGTTTGGACATGGTCGGACCCTTCCAGCCGGCTAGAGGCAACATGACTCACATCTTGGTCATGGTGGACAAATTCACCAAGTGGATCGAGGTGAAGCCTATTCGGAGGTGCGATGGGGCCACAACTGTGAAGTTCGTGAAGGATGTGATCTTGAGATATGGCTACCCGCACAGCATCATCACCGACAACGGCACAAATTTTGCTGAGGGAGCAATGGTGCGGTTCTGCAGAGATAAGCATATCCGACTAGACGTTGCGTCAGTCGCGCATCCCGCCTCCAATGGGCAAGTTGAAAGAGCAAACGGCATGGTACTGGCAGGCATAAAGCCAAGGCTGATGGAGCCACTGCTGAAAACACCTGGGTGTTGGCTAGACGAGTTGCCAGCGGTGTTGTGGAGTCTAAGGACTACCCCTAACCGGTCAACCGGCTACACGCCATTCTTCTTGGTATACGGGGCTGAGCCCGTGTTGCCAATAGACCTAGAGCATGACTCCCCCCGAGTAACCCTCTACACTGAGGTGGAGGCGAGAGAAGCTCGAGAAGACGACGTTGACCTGCTTGAAGAAGCAAGAGAGCTGACTCTGTCACGTTCGGCTATCTACCAGCAAAACCTGCGGCGTTATCATAGCCGAAAGGTGAACCCAAGGGTTTCCCGAGAAGGAGACTTGGTCCTTAGGCTTGTGCAGCGCACAGCCGGGATGCACAAGTTGTCTCCTCCATGGGAAGGGCCCTTCATTGTGAGCAAAGCGCTGCACAACGATGCTTACTATCTTATAGATGCGCGCCCACCACAGGCGAACAGGGCAGATAAAGCTGGAGAGGAAACCAAGCGCCCTTGGAATGTAGCTCTACTCCGCCGTTTTCATTCGTGAGCAAAGATGTGTATGTACCCTCTTATCCGAGTTGAAATTCTATCCTGCAATCTGAAATTGAACTCGGGGACTGCCCTCGTCCAAAATTGCTCCAAGTGTTTTTACTCGGCTTTACCTTTTGCCTATTCGGTTGCTCTACTTCAAAATTCAAAGGTACATTGAGTACTGTGTTTAAACCTACATGCCAACTCTTCGACTTTGCTGTTGTCCGAAACCCGGCTTCATGGCAAGCAAGAGAACAAGCAAAAGGTCCATGAGCACAAGAAAAATTACTAAGGAAAGGAAGAGTGCAGGAACCGAGTAGGGCGCCTTTACTGTTCTCTGTCTTATCTTTTCGGCTAAGTGGTGGGCTGCGTTACTATGATTGTTTCTAAGTGGCTAAGTATTTGCAACTCTACTCTTTAACTCTTGTGACTCGAATACCAGAAAAGCAACAAGTTGCGGGTAGAGCTGAGACGAAAAGAGAGAGTGAATAAGAAATGCAACTCGGGGACTCGCATGATAACGCAACCCGGCATCCAGCCCAGGCTGAACAAATTGATTAAGTTGAAAACAACAAGTGGGAATAAAAATGAGTAGCAACGGAATAAATAGTCTGATACATTTGCACCCGGCATCCCGGGGATATGATAAGTGTTTGAGAAATAAAGCTGCAGGATAAACTCAGGTTGAGGCGGCGTTCTCGGTGCTAGCCTTAGCTGCCTCGTCTTCGGTAGTGGCAGTGGTTGTGTCCGCCTCTGCGTTGGCATCAACAGTCTTCGTTGTTTCGTCCTCGGCGTTGGGCTCGGTGGCTACCTGGTCTGAAGTGGCCGTGGCCACCGAGACGGGCGTTGTCGCAGAGGTGAAGCCGCTGGCTTGGGCGCGAAGGTTGACGGTGTCGTCGAGGGCAGCTCCCGACGAGGTGCCGAACTCGAGCGCGGAGGTGTCGATCGACATCTCCACGTTCTCGTCCTCCTCGTCGCTACCCGTGATGACCGCGGCCTTCCCCTTCCCGTCCTTGACAGCTGGAGAGTCGAAGTAGCTCAGGTCCGGCTCGTCGGTGTCCGTCTCCTCGTCTTCATCCTCCTCCTCGCCCTCGTCCACCTCGGTGTCGCGCTCGGTGAGGCCGTCGATGAAGGTCGCAGTATCAGCATACTGAGCAACCTCGTGAGCAATCACCTGGCGAATAGCCACGCAGTCGGGGTCCTTCTCCCACCTGGAGTCTCTGCGCATCTCGCGGATAATCTGCATGTTCAGGTTTTCGTACCAGGTGGTGACGAAGAGCAACATCACGTCCGCACCTGCCCGAGCTCCCGAGGCGCGCCACTTCTTCAGTTTGGCTTTCACGCGCTGCTGCTTCAAGGCAAGCCCGGAGATTGTTGTCGGCGCGGAGTCTTCAGGCCAGAAGACGTTGTGGATCTGGAAGGCGATGCGCACCAACTCGGTGCCCACGCCCGCTAGCCGCGGACACTGGCTCTGCATAATCAGGATGCTTTCCTCGATTTCTTCTCTGGTGTCCAAAGGCTCGCCCTTCTCAGCACGAGCTGCTCGGACCTTTTCCAGGGCGGGCACGCTGGAAGATTCAAGATTGGGAAAGATTCCTGCAAGAGCTATCGAGAAGATCAGAAACAGTAAAAGAGTGGAAGCGTGAAACGAGAAGAAGAGAAGAAAGGCGCAGCCGAGTAGCAGAGAAGCGGAGAAAAGGGAACACTTACTGTTCAAGTCATGGCGCAGCCCTAACAGCTGGGTCTTCCATGTTTCCTCGTTGGATATATGCTTCTCTTGAATCAAGCGGAGCTCCTCGAGCTGAGTGAAGAGCCCAGCGTTGGTCTTCGTTAGCACCTCACACTCCTGTTTGAGGGTTCTCTCCCGGGCCTTGGCTGCTGCTTCGCTCTTTGCCTTCTCGGCGATTACTCTATCCCTTTCGGCACCAAGATTGATGGCATCCTGGAGCGTAGTCTGCAGCTGGACTTGGAGCTTCTCCATCTCAGTAGTGTGCTCCTTCATCAGCTCGACAGCCTGGCTGGACAGTTGCTGCTGCACCTCAGCCGGCTTGAGGCAATCCTGATGTTCTTCAACAAACTTCTTATGATCTTCTGAAAAGAGCAGAGCACGGTTAGCAGAGAAGCGAAAGAAAGAAACACAGGAAAAGCCGAGTAGATGGCAACGTACCTTCCAATCTCTTGATGGTGGCCTGGCCACTCTCGACGAAGGCACGGCAGTTCTCGTGCTCGTCGGTTAGGGCCTTCAGCTTCCCTGCAGAGTAAACTTCGTTAGCGCAAAAAGCAAAAGCGGGTGTAAACACCAAACGCAAGAACCGCGCAGCTAGAACCGTACCTTCAACTTCAGACAGCCTCAGAGTGCTGTTCATCACTTCCTTGTCGGCTTCCTCGGCGATCGTCTTCTCTTTTTCCAAGGGGGCAATGCGCCTCTTGGCAATGCCATGATTCCAGAGTAGCCGACGATGCAAGTTGGTCCGTTTCAGTACGCTATTCTGAGAAGCAAAAGAAACAAGAATCAGGCAAAGTACTTGAGATTCAACCCGAGAAGGTGGCTACTCGGGAGAGTGTCCGCCTACTCGGCCAGAATCTCTAGGTGATGGATAAGGAAAAGAAGAAGAGTAGAAAAGAAGTGAAAATGCAACTCGGAGAGAATGAATAGGAACTTACCGCGTAGGATTGCTCCAGGTCTTCGGCGTTCTTGCGGTGGACAAACATCTTGGCAGCAAGTGTAGCGGAGGTGGTCGAGACAGTCATGGGTTTACAACCCAAGTCCACCTTGTTCCAATCCTGACGCATATGGTCGATGTCGCCCAGATCGATGCCGTTCCAATTGGGGTTGCCGAGAACTTTGCTGTCCCACTTGGCGTCGATGAAGCCGATCAAGTCGAGTACTTGCTCGAGGCTCTGGGACGTTATCGCCTGGTCTTGAACTCCCCGAGAAGCAATGGAGATGGACTTGTCTTGATTTGGGGCCGGGGGCCTGGAGTCTACTGCCACGGCTTTCCTCCCTTTCTGAAGAGCAAGATTCCGGTCCTTGGGGGAAAAGCCGACCTGGTGTTGATGGCTAACCTTCACCATGTAGTCAGGGTAGCAGGGCTGATCAGCTGCAGCGGCGGCGGCAGCAACCGCGTTGGGATCGCGGATAACCAGCTGACTCGACTGGCCAGTTGATGTTGGCGGCGGCATGTCGGCAGCCCGCTTCTTCGTCTTCTCCTTCTGGGCAGTTGGCTTCGCGGCGATTGGCTTCTCGTTTTTCTGCTTCTCGGTCTTCTTCCCCTCAGCCTTCTCCTTCTCGGCGGCTTTCTTCTCGGCTGCCTCCTTCTCTGCAGCATCTTGGGCACTCTTCCTTGTAAGCGGCCTGGCCGGAGGGCTGGGTGCAGCCTCGGTTGTCTGCACCGAGGAGGAATCAGGCTGAGCGCTACCCTGATCCGGTGCGCCAGGGGCGCGCTATCCGGTGCGGCATCAGGCTGGGCGCTACCCTGCGCGGCGACTGGTTGCATGTCGCTTAGAGGGTAATGCCCAGTTGCGTCTTCTACCCGCTGCTCGGCAGCGGGATCCGGCTGTGAGGCATCCATTTCTTCTACCCGCGGCTGGGCCGCGGGGTCTTCTTGTCCAGCAGCCCCTGTTGCTGGCTGCTCCTCTCCTTCTTCCTGCCGCTCAAGGGCGGCGTCGTGGTGCATCTCGGTCTCTTGATCCTGGTTCTCCTCGGCGGTGTTGGCCGGAGGAGAAGGTGGCTTCTCTTGGTGAGCAGCGTCCTGCGCCTCTTGATCTGCGCGGGACTGCTGCTCCAGCTCGGCTTTCCGGGCATCGGTGCCCTATGTTGATGCGTTGGCGGCGTTGTTCTCGTCGCCCTCGAGATCGATAACCTTGTCGACGTCGATGGCGGCTTTCTTCTGGGTCTCAGTGGACGCAAGAGCGGCATCCGCGTCCAAGGGGTCTCTGAAGAGAAAATTGGGTTCAGAAGCAAGAAGAGGGCAGAGGAAATCAAGAGGAAACAGCAAAGCAAAAAAGATTGGGAGTCAACCGAGAAGAACGGAGTAAACAGAAGCGTGCAACCGAGAAGGAACTTACCCCTTGCGGCTAGGGATCGGTGGCCTCTTTCTCTTCACGACCTTCTTGATCGTCTTCTCGGTCACCTTCTTCTTCTTGGCGGGAGGTTCTTGGGCGCCACTACCTGTCCGTTTGCGGGTGGCAGGAGCGGCAACTGCAAGAGGCTTGACGACCTGGGCCGCCTCGTCCTCATCCTCGTCCTCGTCTTCGCCGCCAGCATCAGCGACATCTGTGAAATAGAAAGGAAGAAAAGCACTTCAGAAGCAGAAAGCGATTGGTTTGTGCTGCTCGCGGTCAGAGGGGATAAGTTCAATTACCTTCAACTTCATCGTCGGACCAGTCACGAAGGGACGATTCCGCGGGAGGATCACCCGCCTGGGCGGCGTCAGAAGGATCGAGCTGGTCTGTGGTCTCGAAGGAGGCCTGGTCGTCTTCCTCTCGGTCAGATGACCAGTTGCCCTCGAAGCGCTCACAGCTCTCAGCAAGCTGGCGGTCAAGGACCTGAAAGACAGAGAAACATTGCAAATTAGCCGAGTAGCGTGAAGGCATTCTACCCGGATGGGCGTGCAAACACAAAGCACATTAAGCCTAGGGAAATTTGCTAAGTGTCCTACTCGGCAAGGCGTGCAAACAACAAGCACATTAAGCCTAAGTATTTCTCCTAAGTATGCTACTCGGCAAGGCGTGCAAACATCAAGCATACTAAGCCTAGGCAGTTCTGTAGAGTGCTCTACTCGGCGCGGAATGCAATTGCTAGTCGCGGCAAGGAGAGAAGGCTATCTACTCGGATTACATATATACTGGAAGCAGAGTAAGGAGAACGTACCCGTGGAATCGGCTTCGTGCGGCTGAAGGGGATGAACCCATACTGCCAGTTATCTCGGAGGCCCGTGGTCAGGATGGACCTTGCGTGCGCGGCGACGTCCGCGTTGCTGAGCTCGAACGTGGTCGTCCGAGTGCAATCGCGGGGGCCTCCCAGGTAGCACATTGGGTGGGAGCGCTGCTGCAGAGGCAGCACCCGGTTCCGGATCCAGCAGGCGACGGGATCATCGCTCTTGAGGCCCTCTCCGATTAGCTCAGCGAGCCGCTCCTCCATCTGCACGGCGTTGCGGTCGTTGGAGGGCTTCGTCTTCCAATTCTGCCCGGATGGAGCCCGGTTGCTCCAGGCAGGCAGGTTGATGCGGTCCGTTACCTTTCCCCCCTTCGTGGTGGGGATATTCTTCACGTAGAGGAAGGATTTTTGCCACATACGGACGGAATCCAAGCCCTTGATGCGAGGGTGATTGGTTCCCGTCCGCTGCACCATCATGGCGCTGCCGGTATCGGTTACCCGGCTGCCAGCGGCCGCGCCGTCCTTCTTCCCGGTGCTCTGCTGACGGAGGTGGAAGTACTTCAGCCATGTCTGCACCGTGGGGCGGACGCCAAGAAAGGCCTCGCACACCACGGTGTGATAGGCGAGGAAGACGACTGCGTTTGGGGGGAGATGGTGCATCTGAACACCGAAGTGGTCCAGAAAGGAGCGGAGGAAATCGGATGCCGGCAGGCCGAATCCTCGCGCGAAGTGCGCAAGGAAGACGACATTCTCGCCCTCCCGCGGGGCCGGAACGAGTTCGCCGTCGGACGGCCGGCACTGAACACCAGGAGGAACCCTCCGGGTGTTCACGAGCCAGGAGCAGTCATCGACGGTGACATCAGAACCAGCCCAGCCGGCGCGAGCAGCCATGGCAGCGAGTGAGAAGATGGTGAAAACTTTGGAAGAATCTGGTGGAGAGAGTGAATCCGCGGCGGCGCAAAGAGTTGCGCGGCGGCGGAGAAGAAACAGAGAGGCGAAACAAGAAAGTACGGAGGAAGGAGAAAAGGAAGTTACCGATGGGGGTATTTATACCCTCTCCTCAGATTACCGTTACCATCGGGGTAGTGGGATCGATCGTGGCCATAACTCTCGTGTGGTGGGGCCTGTGGCCGGTTAGAAACGCACGTAAGCGCGGAACGCGCGCGTAACGGCCACAGTCGATCCCACGACCAGATCGTGTCCTATTACTGCGCTTGATGGGACATGACGAGCCGGTGGGCCCACTCCGTGAAAACTGGGCGCGTGGCACGTCGTGTCCTGGGCAGCGAGACGACGGGGTCGCTGATGCATGACACGTGTCCAGTTGCAGCACGGAAGGCTAGATTGTGCTCTGCGCTGCAGAGACTCTGCTTAAGAAATTCTCTAAGTCCTTTTACTCGGACGCAGAGAAGGAGACTAGCCCTATTCGGAAGAAAAGAGACCCAAGGTACTTTCCAGAGTGCTACTCGGAGGTTTTACTCGGCGTCTTGAGGTTCAAGGGCGGTGTTGCAAAGATTGGTTTTAAGCTGGTAGAGCCTAGTGAACGAGTTCGCAAGACTCTACCAGCTTCGGGGACTGCTGTCGGGGGGCTACCCCCGAGTAGGGTAAAGTCAAGTGGTAAAGGCAACAGTCAG
Organism: Alopecurus myosuroides; assembly: GCA_028641055.1. Taxonomy (NCBI): domain Eukaryota; kingdom Viridiplantae; phylum Streptophyta; class Magnoliopsida; order Poales; family Poaceae; genus Alopecurus; species Alopecurus myosuroides. The sequence goes on from CM054057.1 coordinate 489,044,027, forward strand.
AAGAGAAGTTTGGTCGGGTAGCCGCCTACCCGGTACTCGCTACCCGGTCGACTGCTACTCGGTCTTACGAAAAGATGACCAGAAGGAGATATTAAGCAAGTTATGTCCGTTCGAGTAGAAGAGCTGGTCCGAGTAAGATTGGCGGGAATCTACTCGGGCCAGAAGTCAAAGGAGCCGTTCTGACACAGGATCCCGCGTATCCTGGGTCCGTACTTGGCACTATTCAAACTACTGTTCATCTGGGACCGGCCTGCCTGACAGCGACAGTGTGGAAGCAGGCGGTCGCAGGATAAGGGGGCCCCACTCTGTGTTTGGCACAGTGATACCAGACTGTCCCCTTGGTTTTGCCCAACGACTTTCCGGATGCAGCCAAGATTAGGAACCAAAGCTGTCAGCGGGAACTCGGAAGAAGGACGATGTGCACACTATGTCGACACTTGTCCATGTTTGGACGTATCCGGCTGGGCACCATGTATATAAGGTGCCCCGCCGCCTCCTGCGTGAGGATCGCATGCTGGGATAGAGGGAAACCCTAGATTCTTGACCTAGTTCATCACAAAGAGAGAAGAGTGGCTACTCGGTAGCAAGAACATTGTACTGTGGCTACTCGGTGAGACACCAGAATACATAGAGAAAGGCAGGAGTAGGGGTTTTACCTCCTCACGAGGGCCCTGAACCTGGGTAGATCGTGTTGTTTGCAGTGCTTAGTTCTTACCTCACGCGGCTACTCGTCGCGTGATCCCTCCCCGAGCACCTCCAGCGTCCATCGTTCCCACATCTTTAGCCATCCTATGGCATCTGCCGTGACACCACCACGACACAAGTCCATAATAAAGAAAATATGATCATCTCACAAACCTAAGCTAATCTTAAAGACAAGATTAGGAACTCTTGTTTGTTTATGTCTTGACACCCGCACAAAGATTTTCCTTTGAAAAGTCACTTTTCAAGTGCTCTAGCTTTTGTACAATGATGACATAAACTTAATTTGAACTTGGAGATAGAATAATAGCTAAATATTATTGTCTCTAGGGCATACCTCCAACACCCTTAACTTCATGATACCAACGATATGACGAGTTGAGACTATGTGATCTTCTCTGATCAAACTCTTTCATCACAACACATATAAAACCCGTTATCGATATCGTCCTCTTTTATCATCTATATCCCGGATGTCCTTGTGATAAATCACACTTTGTCTGGCCAGACGACTAATTTACATCGGCGATACTGAGAGGCCATAGAGTGTGTATCTCTCTATTGTATAGAGGAGTTAAGTACTGGTCTTAAATGATCTCAGTTCCATTACACCTTCTAGATTATACACATACATCACCGTTATGATCCCCAATTTACGGAAAGACAATTGATGACATCCAAAGTAAAATTTCGATCGTACAGTCACTAGATATTCTCATAGTATAGGAATTATAGTCAATGAAAAGTTTATATGTATTTTTCTAAAATACATTACAATTGTTTAGGCTCTTTTAGCAACAACATATAGTTGGTTCGGTTCAGTACTAGTGTTACCCTAACAATAAACTCTTATGTTTTGCTAGACTTTTGATAAAGTCTATGATCACAAAAATGTAATCATCTCACAAACCATAATCTAATCTTAGAGACAATATTAGAAACTCGGTGTGATAGTATCCATTAATAATTATGTGCAGACAAGGGTATGATGTAAGTCATGAGGATCTATAACACGGTAACAGGTGAAGGAATCATAACGAATATCGAGGAAAATGTGACATGGTGTTTAAAGAGTTTAATCATGGTCATTCCATTAATTTCGCCTCGAGGTATTGATTGGTATCGTGAAATAATGGGAACATACTTGATAATCAACAGGTTTAGGAGAGTTCCTTCGTATAACTTGTAGGAGTCAATATGGATGTCCACAGTCCCGATATTGATTATTGATTGGAAAAGGAGTTATCTGATCATGTATAATTGTTATCAAACTTGTTGGGGTCACACACTTAAGTCGTGAAAGTCAGTTGTTCACATTGGGCGGTTCGGAGAAAAGAGCGGGTATCATCTAGATAGTTCTGGCGTGATAGAATTAAATTGAGAGAGATTTTATGAGAGGACATGAGATGTCCGAGGATGCTAGAAATTGCTTCTGACAATAGTGGATAGAGTCAATGATTTTATCAAAAGGGTATATAGGGTTCCAGAAGAGTTTCTGAGAAAACCCGATAGGGGGGTGGAAATGCCGCAGGGCTGCACCCCAATTTTGGGGGACTGCCATGTGGCCCTAGGGAACATGAGCAAGGCGCATTGACCTCCTCAGATCTTTCCTTATTCATGTTTTTTGTAAAAGATGGAATTGCCAAAAAGAAGAAAAAGGAAACTTTTTTGGGACAAGGGAAAAGACTCCCCATGGGGAGTCCAATCCGAAGTTTAGAGAGGGGGAGGGTGCCGCCACCTTGGGGACACCCCAAACTGACCTAGTCTACAAGGCAGGCACCCTCCTCCTACTACTATATATACCCCACCACCCATGGTAAAATACACACAATTGAGAAATAGATCTCTCTCTTCAGGTTTTTGAGGTGTCATGTCCTTGTAGTTGAGATTTAATCTCAAATCTCTCTATCCTCCATGTGTGGGATCTCTCCTCCTCAATATGCACCCGTGGTTCCTAGTTCTGGACAGTGAAGCGCTGTAGGACTCTGACAGATGTATGTGTGCGAGCTCTTAGAGGGGTAACACATGAGACACTCACTGTGCTAGATCCGGAAGGCTGGATACGGGTAGACGGCAGCACTCCCAACACTAGGCTTAGCTGTGGGACTCTTCATCAGGCATCATCGACATCGTCATCAACACGCGTTCTGCATCTCCGTATTGGTAACGATCTGATTTATCTTCGTACGTACCTTCTAAGTATATCCTGTGTGTTGCCTAAGATGATTTTTTTTAAATCCTACACGCGATCCAATATCGCATCCCCTTGCCCCACATGGCAGCAACCTGCCGCACACTCGCCTCTTTTGACTAATCCTTTTTAATAGGACCGCATCGAACCCATCTCCCACTTCACTCCCGACATCCTAGCGACACCGACCAAATCCTAGCGTGTAACATCCCTGTTTTGCTAACAGAGAGGTGTGGTGTGTGTTCATATCATTCATGCATGAAACCAAAATTTTAAATCATGTTTCAACCAATTTAAATTTGGAATTTAAATGGTTTGAGAAAACTCCAGCAAAAAGTACTTAAAATAGTTTCCAAAATGTTGTTCTGAAAATTATTTCAATTTCACCAAAGCAATACATGGTGAGCTTGCAAATTTCATAAGGTTTCCAAAATGTATTTTTGCCAAATTTTCTGTTCATAAAAAGGCCCTCAAAACTTTGTTCTTGTTCTGTTTTCAAAGAGTAAAGGACTAGACTGTAAAACTTAAAACCAGTAGGGGGTTTTTGCAAAATCATCATCTTCAACCTGTGACAATCGGAGCAGCTGCGTGGCTGCCGTGGAATTCGTCGTCGCCACGTGCTGCTACCGCCTTCCCCCGCGCAGGTGACCCCCCAGGAGAGAGCGCCGTGCTCTCCTCTCTCTCCCTATCCCCTCGATTCTCTTCCTCGCTCCCTTGAGCAACCGAACCCTAAACCGAAACCCTAATCGGGCGGGCCGCCGGTCGCCGTCGTCGCTCCGACCGCTCCCGCGCCCCGTGAAGCTTTCCATCGACCCCGCCGTGTCCTCCTCTTTTCCCTCGAGCTCGCGCGCAAGCCGGGACGCCCTGGAGTTCCTCAATCGCGGCATCCTTCCGAACTCCGGCCGCCGGCCGCCGTGGAGAATTCCGGCCGACTCCGGCCCCTCCTCGCCTCCCCGACATCTCCTACGTATTCACGGTGAGGTTGCCGTCCTCCCCATGCCCTTCATTCGCCCGCACCCACTCCGGTTTGGCCGTTCGCCGTAGTCCGCCGGCCGCCGCCGCGCCATGGACGCCGGCGAGCTTCTCCGGTGACCATTTGGTCACCCCATACCACCTACATGATCCCCTTAAGCCGCTGCACCTTCCCTTGGCCTCCAATTTGGAAATCATAGACGAATTTGATCGAATTCGAGCTTAATTGTGAAGAACAGGGGACTGTGATGTCACAGTGACATCACAGTGATGTCATTTTCCCTATTTTCAGAATTTCATTAAATTCCAAAAAAATGATGAAATTTGTAAAATCAATAACTTTTGTTTTATAATTCAGAAAAATAGAAGTGAGCTACCAAAATGATCAGAAAAATATTCTCTACCCAAATATGTCATTTTCATGTATGTTTGATAAAGTTCAAAAATGGCTTTATTTAATGTGGTTTAATCATTTAAAAATAGAAAAATAAGTTTTTATTCACAAAAATTAGAAAATTAAAAGTTATATGTCAAAATGCTCAAAATGACAAACCCAACCTAGTCATGATGTTTTCAAACCTATTCGAGCAACTAAAATTGTACTCACTTCCATAATCGCCCGAAACCCCCCTCCGGGGTCCATTTCGGACTAGTTTCAGTAAAATTTGATAACCGACATACGAACCCTAGCAACTCATCGAACATGTTAGGGCTTCATTTCAGTGCATTAATTTGCTCATGCATACATGTTGCGCATTGCATCGATGCCATGTTTGATTGTTATTTCTCTTTCGGTGTTTGTTTCCCCCTCGGTAGAACGTGACTCCGAAGAGAAGGCCAGCAATCCAAATGGTGAATACTTGATCTTAACCGACAAGTCAAGCACTTATCCCCGAACATCCTCTATCCGGTTTTCTTATAACCAAGGCAAGCATAACCTCTTATCTGCTCATATATGGTTTCAAAGTGTTTTGAATCTCGTACTTTGCATTCGGTTCCAAACTATTTGGCGTCCGTAGATAGAGTTTTCCTATATACTGCATAACCCAGATATCCTGATCCACTGCTCCTAGCAGCTATAGGTTTGTTTGTGCGCGCTCCGCTAAACCCTGTGAGTCTTGCTTAGCCATGCCTAGTTGTGATCTGATCCATCCGGTTGATGAATCTGGTCAAGTACGTGAATCTATTATGTCATGTTGTTATGATTTGAGTTAACTTTGATAACTTGACTAAATAACGGCATGGATGTGAGGCCACAATGGGTTGTGGCGTTTTGTCCTGTTCATGCCCCTAGGAGCGAGTTCTCGCCTTCGAAGCCAAGACTGAGCGTGCAACCACACGAGCGAGCCAATGAACCTCGCCTGACTAACTAACTTGTTTAGCCACATCCATGAGTCACGTAGTTTGATCTTTCCATCTGCGTGTGAGTCAGAAAACGATTTGGAGAAAACTTAGGGCGTGACCGGGACAAGTGATGGACGTACACGGATCTTGTTCCCGAATCACAGAACAGGTGCCGTCAGGAGGTGGCCAACTCCCTGTTGACGGGGTGGCCCTGTTTGGGTTGACTCATGGATAGGGTTACGCAAGGTAAAGGTCGGAGCCAACCACCCTCTGCCGCGCTCCGAAGGAGCGTACATGTGGCGTTAAGAGTCGGATGGTATGTGTGGGTAAAGTGTACCCCCTGCAGGGATGAATCTCCTCGAGAAGCCGTGTCCACGGTTACGGACGACTTGGCAACGGATTCTGTGATCATAGATAACTTCAACGGAATGACTAAAACTTGTTAACCATGATTGAAGGGTGCCTCCCCGGAGATGCCGGGAGGGGTGATCCTTGTAGCATGAGTTAGTGTGGGAATAAGAAGGACTTGGTGGAATACAAGAATATGATGATCTCAGTAGTTGAGTAGTTTTCTCATCTGTTTTGAAAACATTCTATGAGACGTGCTATTCTCCCTCGATTTCAAAAACAAAGATTGCTTTACGCAAACAGCCTTCATAAAACCCTTTCTGAAGTTAGCAGATATATAATAGGTTAATTAAGTCTTGTTGAGTACCTCCCGTACTCAGGTTTGCTTAATTTTGGTTCAGGAGAAGAACTCCATCGGTGGTGATTCAACGTGGACATCGACGAGTAGTTTGGGGTTCCCAGGTAGCAGCCTGGAATCTTTGGGCTGGGACGTCACCTTATGTTGCGGCCTCTTAGGCCTTTTGGTTCTTGTTGATTAGCAACATAATTTGCCTTCCGTTGTCTGATGTAATGTTGGGTCATGTGACCTCTGCTTGTAAGCTATACTCTAGTAACACCTGTTTAATAAAGCTTCATGTTTAGAGTACTGCTTTGATCGGTTGTTGGTTTCGAGCTCATTGTTATACAGTTTTGGCTATGCCTGCATAGTTGTCGCAGTCGAGGGGTTGTGGAGCCGATGATCCATGTCCGAGCCCGCCTGTCGATGTGATCGGCCTGGGGCGAGGTAACCCCAGTAACCCTCGATTGTTGTTGCACTTTCTGGACACATAGCATCTCTGTATAGCTTTGGTCCCGTTTCCTTCAGTTTCATTCGATTCGTGGACGCTTTGATATGCATAGTTGGTTATGACTAGCATGGATACAAGGAGTAGTAGACTGGAGATCCGGACTACGTGCCGATGAATCCAGTCTGCCTGCCGTTGTTTGTTGCGGCCGGGGCTGGTAACCCTGAAGCCCTTGTGAGTCCATGGCTAGGAGCACATAACAGTATGTATATCTCTGGGTCCGGGGTCGTGACAAGTCTTGGTATCAGAGCAGGACTGCCTGTAGGAAAACCTTACTGCTTGGTCGATGTTGAGTCTAGAGTTTTTGTGAAAACTACTTTGAAACTCCAAATGGATTGTGAAAACCTTCTTAGGACTCTTTTTACTCCTTATCTGGTATCGCTCTAACTCTGGGTCACCTTTCCTGTTTTGATTTTAAAAGGTTTTACTATCTCTTCTATTCATTCAAAACCTAGGTGCCTTCTTTGGCAATGACGTTTTTACCCAAGTTGACCTAGTTTTCAGTTTCTAGAGTCGCGTGTGTTCCGTGTTCCGTTATCTCTTAAACTGGGAGATTTCTCTCCTGTTATAATCTCTCAGAGTTGTGTGGATTCCACAGTCTTTCATGTTCTAAATCCTGAACCTCGAGATCTGCTTTCCATCTCGAATGTATCCGTTATCCTCTGCTCAAACTCTTCCGGAGCTATTGTTGTCTTTTGAAAGATACCTCGTAATTGCTATTCATGGTGCCCCTTTAAGACGCTAAGAAAGTAGTTACTCCTTCCTTTGAGTTTTTAACCTTGGACTTGAACCGAAGGTCCCGGAATGTGCTGAATTGCAGTGGGTTGGATCGCGTGGTTTCTTAACCATGTGATGCTCACTCTATCAGTACAGGATGCTGACCTTTAACCCAAGTTATGTTTCTTTGAATCCTGAAGAATCTGTTCTACCTCAGGATGGCTAGGTAATCTCATCTCCAATAGCCATAGGTTTCCTCTTTGAATCAAAAGGAATCATAACAAGAGTGATCATCCTGAATTCCATATCTTTGTTCTTGGTTCAGCTATACCAACCTTTTGGCATGGGTTCTACACATGAGTATTACTCTGTGCAATCAACGTGATCTCAGGAACCCTCCTGAGCATGTTTCTGTCTCCAGTTGACTAAAATCTCCATCCGTTGATTCGGACACCAAGTTGCCTATGTGTGTTGGATTCTTCCGATGCATTTGTTCTTGATTTCTGTCAAAATATTCCATCTTGGAATGTCAGGAGAAACAAACTCCAGTACCTCGTTCATCTCTAGGACCAGGTCAAAGTTTTGTAATTCACAGATTAAAGAAGTTTCATTAGCTTCTCTTCTGTTCTACCTCAGGGTATCACACTCTTTTATATCAATAGGTTGTGTTAAGTTTCATGGCCTCACTGATGAAGTGGTGCTCTTACACCTTTTTACTCACCCTCCCGCCAAGCTTGAATGCTTGAGTGTGATGGGTTTGCGCTTTGAGGTGTGTATCAGATATTCCTAGCAATTTCTTATTGCTTCGAAAAATCTAAAGAAACATCTGTATCCTTCTTAGCACTATCGGTCACCCGGTCTCTGTTTGAAGTTGACTGTGTTACCAAATCCGTTCCTTCCGGTGTAAATTCTTGGTCAGAGAGCTAGGTTCATACCGAAGCTCTCCAGACCATATCAGTTGCTTTGAAAAGCAAGAATTCCTTCCAAATTCTAAGACATACCGGTAGGTTGTGATATTCTAGTTGTCTTCCTAGAAGTATCACCAGGTTTGTTACCTGACCGTGATGTCTAAACGAGGGGTAGTTTGAACTACTCTTTTCTCCAAGAAACTGCGCTAGACACCTTGGACTAGTTGGTTGAGCTTAAACAACAACTTGGAGAGTTGAAAGACAAGAGCTCCGCCTAACTGGATCCTTCGTTAAGGGATGTCTAGTTTCCTTTGTGTTGAAGCAGGATAGTATCTCCCTAGTGGACATGCTATCATTCTACCTTGATTTGATTTGGGCTATCGTCAAATCGAGAAAAGATCCAAGGACTGTCTTGATGGTGTTTTCACTCATGGTGTTTTGCTCAAGTATACCTTCATGTCCTTTAGTCTGACCAATATTCAGCCTTGTTCATAGATCATATGTGTCCCTCTGCTTGGAGTATCATGATAAGGGTGTTGTCGAGCCCATCGATGACATCCCTATTTTCTCCAAGTTGCAAGAGGTTCATGTTGAACACTTGGCACTAATGTTGGAAACTGTTGAGAACCATCTTTGTGTTATCACGAAGTTGTGCTCTCGATGTTCGAAGTGACTTACTCTGGTTCATGTACTTATGGTGAAAGTTGTCGCCATGGATTCGAGAAGAGTTTTCTTGTTTCCTCAGGAATAATCCCAAGTCGGTCATGCATGTGTGGACTACCCTTGAGATGGTAGGTTGTTACCCACATCTATCCGAAGAAGTTTCCATCCATACCCAAGCCACTGACTAATGATTCGTGAAAGAGAAGGAGTCTATGAACTTCGTTATCTTGGTAATCATCTTCCCAACAAGGACTCTGATGTGTTTCATCGCAAGTAAACCATGTAGGTGCAACCGTCTTTCTCAAGTTGCTAATACATGAGTTCTACAATCTCGCTTACCTACTTGAGCCTGACATCGTAGCCCAAGTCTTGAGAATCTAGTAGATATATTTGGTTGGTAACCGGTGCAATCTCTTTGATCATACATACTGATTCTGAATCATCCTTCCACTAACCAGAGCTGAATCTCAAGCAGCAACGATGGTTGGTGCTTCCTCAAGGGTATTGCATTAGGTCTGGTTTAAAATCCGGCATGGTTGATGTTGTGGTTGACACAATTAGCCGGAAGGCCTAATGTCACATCCCCTTGAATCCGTAAGAACAGCCACTCTCCGTGAGAATTCTTGTGTGGTTCATTCTAACAAGTTTTCTCCCATCGTTCTTCCGAACCGAAGTTCAATTTCACTTGAGTACCTATAGAAGGCTTGCATAAGTCTGATATTGGTATCTAGAACGTCCCGGATAACTTGGAAGTTGATCTTTCCAATATCTCTCCGTTGAACCTCCAAAATCATTGTTTCAGTGGAAACAAGTTCCTCATGACAACCATCTCTTGGTGTTTCGTAACCGCCTCTGATCAGTTTCCTTTTTCAAGTTGTTTGTACTTGAATTTCTGTTCATCTCACACATTGTGTGAATTTGTCAGTCACTTCAGCCCGGGAGTCTTAACCATGTGGTAGATGTATTGCTACGTCTAAACCGCAACAGGAAAGAGATTCATTACTTCTTGCGGTGTTCCAACCCGATGGTTGCTCATCTTTATGATGTGATCAAGAATTCCTCCTTTGTTACGGTGTTCCAACACTCTGTGGTTACTCATCTTCTGTCATGAAGTAATATTCTGATCTTTGACAAAGTTTTCGACAAAGTTTTGACGGAATGAAAGTTCCGTCATCTTCCGTGTCCACTCCGAAGAGTGAACATGGTCCTGTATCAATTTCTCTCCGACGCACGATTACAGTGTTTTCTCGTGCTCTCCCTCGTCAGTGAATATTACATTGTGATATCCAAGACCATCCTCTTCATCTTGGTTGTCTGTTTGAAGAAACCTTGATGTCATAAGTTGTCCAACCCTCTTTTCCAAAAGGATTTAAAGTCTTGTGCAAAGCTCATATTCTAAATCCTTTCAAGAACCATCGTCCGAACACTTGAAACCATCTTCTTTTCCCTCCGTTATCTTGATGTGTTTCATGCCTGTTAACTCAAAAGTTCTTTACGAACATTCTGGTCATGAGTTAGCCATGAGATACTCCATCTTCGTGAAGATCATTTCCTAAGAGTTTCCCTCTTACCTAAGGTGTAGCCTCTGGAGATCTTCGCAAGTGCTATGGATCAACCTATTCAAGAAGAGAACCGTAAGGTTCGAGAAGATCGTTCAAAAACAGGTGTTCCTTCTTTCTTCTCCTTCGGGAATCTCGGGACGAGATTCTTGTAAGGGGGGTAGATTTGTAACATCCCTGTTTTGCTAACAGAGAGGTGTGGTGTGTGTTCATATCATTCATGCATGAAACCAAAATTTTAAATCATGTTTCAACCAATTTAAATTTGGAATTTAAATGGTTTGAGAAAACTCCAGCAAAAAGTACTTAAAATAGTTTCCAAAATGTTGTTCTGAAAATTATTTCAATTTCACCAAAGCAATACATGGTGAGCTTGCAAATTTCATAAGGTTTCCAAAATGTATTTTTGCCAAATTTTCTGTTCATAAAAAGGCCCTCAAAACTTTGTTCTTGTTCTGTTTTCAAAGAGTAAAGGACTAGACTGTAAAACTTAAAACCAGTAGGGGGTTTTTGCAAAATCATCATCTTCAACCTGTGACAATCGGAGCAGCTGCGTGGCTGCCGTGGAATTCGTCGTCGCCACGTGCTGCTACCGCCTTCCCCCGCGCAGGTGACCCCCCAGGAGAGAGCGCCGTGCTCTCCTCTCTCTCCCTATCCCCTCGATTCTCTTCCTCGCTCCCTTGAGCAACCGAACCCTAAACCGAAACCCTAGTCGGGCGGGCCGCCGGTCGCCGTCGTCGCTTCGACCGCTCCCGCGCCCCGTGAAGCTTTCCATCGACCCCGCCGTGTCCTCCTCTTTTCCCTCGAGCTCGCGCGCAAGCCGGGACGCCCTGGAGTTCCTCAATCGCGGCATCCTTCCGAACTCCGGCCGCCGGCCGCCGTGGAGAATTCCGGCCGACTCCGGCCCCTCCTCGCCTCCCCGACATCTCCTACGTATTCACGGTGAGGTTGCCGTCCTCCCCATGCCCTTCATTCGCCCGCACCCACTCCGGTTTGGCTGTTCGCCGTAGTCCGCCGGCCGCCGCCGCGCCATGGACGCCGGCGAGCTTCTCCGGTGACCATTTGGTCACCCCATACCACCTACATGATCCCCTTAAGCCGCTGCACCTTCCCTTGGCCTCCAATTTGGAAATCATAGACGAATTTGATCGAATTCGAGCTTAATTGTGAAGAACAGGGGACTGTGATGTCACAGTGACATCACAGTGATGTCATTTTCCCTATTTTCAGAATTTCATTAAATTCCAGAAAAATGATGAAATTTGTAAAATCAATAACTTTTGTTTTATAATTCAGAAAAATAGAAGTGAGCTACCAAAATGATCAGAAAAATATTCTCTACCCAAATATGTCATTTTCATGTATGTTTGATAAAGTTCAAAAATGGCTTTATTTAATGTGGTTTAATCATTTAAAAATAGAAAAATAAGTTTTTATTCACAAAAATTAGAAAATTAAAAGTTATATGTCAAAATGCTCAAAATGACAAACCCAACCTAGTAATGATGTTTTCAAACCTATTCGAGCAACTAAAATTGTACTCACTTCCATAATCGCCCGAAACCCCCCTCCGGGGTCCATTTCGGACTAATTTCAGTAAAATTTGATAACCGACATATGAACCCTAGCAACTCATCGAACATGTTAGGGCTTCATTTCAGTGCATTAATTTGCTCATGCATACATGTTGCGCATTGCATCGATGCCATGTTTGATTGTTATTTCTCTTTCGGTGTTTGTTTCCCCCTCGGTAGAACGTGACTCCGAAGAGAAGGCCAGCAATCCAAATGGTGAATACTTGATCTTAACCGACAAGTCAAGCACTTATCCCCGAACATCCTCTATCCGGTTTTCTTATAACCAAGGCAAGCATAACCTCTTATCTGCTCATATATGGTTTCAAAGTGTTTTGAATCTCGTACTTTGCATTCGGTTCCAAACTATTTGGCGTCCGTAGATAGAGTTTTCCTATATACTGCATAACCCAGATATCCTGATCCACTGCTCCTAGCAGTTATAGGTTTGTTTGTGCGCGCTCCGCTAAACCCTGTGAGTCTTGCTTAGCCATGCCTAGTTGTGATCTGATCCATCCGGTTGATGAATCTGGTCAAGTACGTGAATCTATTATGTCATGTTGTTATGATTTGAGTTAACTTTGATAACTTGACTAAATAACGGCATGGATGTGAGGCCACAATGGGTTGTGGCGTTTTGTCCTGTTCATGCCCCTAGGAGCGAGTTCTCGCCTTCGAAGCCAAGACTGAGCGTGCAACCACACGAGCGAGCCAATGAACCTCGCCTGACTAACTAACTTGTTTAGCCACATCCATGAGTCACGTAGTTTGATCTTTCCATCTGCGTGTGAGTCAGAAAACGATTTGGAGAAAACTTAGGGCGTGACCGGGACAAGTGATGGACGTACACGGATCTTGTTCCCGAATCACAGAACAGGTGCCGTCAGGAGGTGGCCAACTCCCTGTTGACGGGGTGGCCCTGTTTGGGTTGACTCATGGATAGGGTTACGCAAGGTAAAGGTCGGAGCCAACCACCCTCTGCCGCGCTCCCAAGGAGCGTACATGTGGCGTTAAGAGTCGGATGGTACGTGTGGGTAAAGTGTACCCCCTGCAGGGATGAATCTCCTCGAGAAGCCGTGTCCACGGTTACGGACGACTTGGCAACGGATTCTGTGATCATAGATAACTTCAACGGAATGACTAAAACTTGTTAACCATGATTGAAGGGTGCCTCCCCGGAGATGCCGGGAGGGGTGATCCTTGTAGCATGAGTTAGTGTGGGAATAAGAAGGACTTGGTGGAATACAAGAATATGATGATCTCAGTAGTTGAGTAGTTTTCTCATCTGTTTTGAAAACATTCTATGAGACGTGCTATTCTCCCTCGATTTCAAAAACAAAGATTGCTTTACGCAAACAGCCTTCATAAAACCCTTTCTGAAGTTAGCAGATATATAATAGGTTAATTAAGTCTTGTTGAGTACCTCCCGTACTCAGGTTTGCTTAATTTTGGTTCAGGAGAAGAACTCCATCGGTGGTGATTCAACGTGGACATCGACGAGTAGTTTGGGGTTCCCAGGTAGCAGCCTGGAATCTTTGGGCTGGGACGTCACCTTATGTTGCGGCCTCTTAGGCCTTTTGGTTCTTGTTGATTAGCAACATAATTTGCCTTCCGTTGTCGGATGTAATGTTGGGTCATGTGACCTCTGCTTGTAAGCTATACTCTAGTAACACCTGTTTAATAAAGCTTCATGTTTAGAGTACTGCTTTGATCGGTTGTTGGTTTCGAGCTCATTGTTATACAGTTTTGGCTATGCCTGCATAGTTGTCGCAGTCGAGGGGTTGTGGAGCCGATGATCCATGTCCGAGCCCGCCTGTCGATGTGATCGGCCTGGGGCGAGGTAACCCCAGTAACCCTCGATTGTTGTTGCACTTTCTGGACACATAGCATCTCTGTATAGCTTTGGTCCCGTTTCCTTCAGTTTCATTCGATTCATGGACGCTTTGATATGCATAGTTGGTTATGACTAGCATGGATACAAGGAGTAGTAGACTGGAGATCCGGACTACGTGCCGATGAATCCAGTCTGCTTGCCGTTGTTTGTTGCGGCCGGGGCTGGTAACCCTGAAGCCCTTGTGAGTCCATGGCTAGGAGCACATAACAGTATGTATATCTCTGGGTCCGGGGTCGTGACATAACGCCACCATTCCGAGCAACCGTCGATGAAGAAGGAGAACGTCGCTCGTCCATTCAAGCCCAGCCGCAACGACCCATGAGGACGGGTCGTCCAGCGGCCGCCGCCAGTGCAAAGGGGTGTCATAGGGGTGCAGATAGCCCACTGGCTCTGGGAGCACGATGAGCCTGTGTTGTGGCCAGACGTCAAACTCACTGACCAGTAGCATTTGAATCAGCATCGTGTCTCGGGGCCATCCATCCCGTTGTCGGGTCGCAGGCGCAAGCGGTCGTTCCTCCCACCGGATCTGGGGGAGGACCCGGTGTACGACTACCAATCCCGTCTTTGAGACAGGTGTTTCGTCACCGAGCACGACGATGCCGGTAGACGAAATTCACCACACGCGCCACGACCGGACGTCCCCAAGCCCGAGTAGTATGAGGAGGGCGAGGGGAAGGTGGAGGTCGACGTCCCACCCGCGCTTCCCGCACTGCCTGTCGCCAGCGAGGAGAACGAGGACGACGCTGCCCTCCACGTGGGCATTGAGGCCTCCGAGCTCCACGAGCTTTCAATGTGGCCTGAGCTGGCTCTCATCCTCCATGATTCTACGAAGATGGAGGCACGAAACGCTCCGTGCGGCCAGGCACAGTGGTCCCTTGGGCAGTCCATGATGCACAACAGGCCTAGGCGTCGGCTCCTGCGTGGCCACAACCGCCACATACGCCTCCGGCTGCCCCTCTGGTTGCCTTCTTTGGCGCATCTGTACTAGGCGCCAGCCTACATCATCATTGGAGGAGTATTAGGCCACATCGGTGATGGCACCAGATGAGAAACCTAGCCATATATGTTTTTTTTGTAATATTTATTTTTTGTTTGTATGAACTGGCCTATGGCCCTATCACCAACAGATGTAGTAGTGGGAACATGGGAACAGAACCGTGGTCCATTTTTCAAGGAAGAGGCTCCGACATCTAAAGAAAAAGGAAAAGGCCCCGACATCTAAAAAAAGGAAGAGGCCCTGAATTCAGCCAACTAACAGAGCATACGTATTTAGAGCATCTCCAGCAGTCGCGCGATCGATGCGCGTGCGAAACAGCATATCCAGCGACGCGCGATCACTGCTCCAGCGTGGCGCAGGAAAATGCAAATGCAGATGTGCCATCTTTGCCCCGTTTGCAGCGCGCGCACGCGCAGAGCGCAAATGCAGTCGCGCGAAAACGAGGCGCGCACGTCCAGCCGGCGCTCAAACATAGCAAAATGCATAAATTTCGAACATAGTTTGCCTCCATAGTCTACGAAACAACCACATGGTTCAAATGGCTAAAACTCAACATAGTTCATAGCCTCCACAGTCTATGAACAAGCACACACTATAACTTGAAACAAAAAATTTATTCTTCATCTTATTCATTGGCATCATCATCGTCGTCATCTTTATCATCTTGACCATCGGCGGTGAGACTCGAAGAAGGCATTTGGGACATCAAGGAAGCCATGAATGTACCCGGTTGTGGTGTGCGTGTACCGTGGTACCAATGCCACTCCTCATGCCTCCACCGCCATCGCTTGGTCCTCCCATACTTGCTCCAATGCCCCCAAGTGGAGGTGCTCCCATGGCACCAAAGCCCCCAAGTGGAGGTGCTCCCATGCCTCCAAATCCCCCAAGTGGAGGTGCTCCCATGCCTCCAAATCCCCCAAGTGGAGGTGCTCCCATGCCTCAAAAGCCCCCAAGTGGAGGTGCTCCCATGCCACCGAAGCCTCCATATGCCATGGTACTCGCCCTTTTTTGAGCTAGGGTCTCTTCACGGCAAAGCTTAACATATTCTTTTTGCTCGGCGTCAAGTTTGGACATGTCAAGGAAGATGAAGCTCCTCTCATACTCTTGACGGCGAGTAGCTTCCTCCATTTGAATCTTCTTTTCCTCCACCGCCACCCTCCTCTCCTGCGCCGCCACCCTCCTCGCCTCCACCTCCACCCTCCTCGCCTCCGCCAACGTCGTTGATTCCTTTCTTGTCCTTCTCTCCTTGTTTGCTTCCAATCTTGCGGTCATCATTTCTTTCATGTGTGACTCGATGGGATCCTCACCACCCATCTTTGTTCTCCTTTGATTGCTTTCTTCCAAGTGGCCTCTTTGGCGGGGCAACCGAGTTTGGAGTGGGGTTTCGGTTGCCTTCCTCACCACCTGAGACATCATCTTCATCTCCACATTCTAGTTGCTTGTTCTTCTTTGCTTCAATCTTGCGAATAGCCGGACGAGCCCTCCACTTATCCTCATTCTCTAGCGCCGTATATGCATGATGCAAGGTGAATGGCTTTCCATGGCATATTTTCCCCTTCTTGTTCTTCTTTCCAGCTCCCTTGTATAGGTTGTGTGCAATGTTAGCCTACAAACAAGAAGAGGAAAGTTAAGCAAGATAGCCAAGAGAATGCAATATCATAAAAAGTGACCATATAAAAGTATTCCAAACTTACCCTATCAACATCCTTAGCTCCACTTGGATTCATAGCATCCGTTGCCGCCAATACCCCCGCCCACTTTTGACACTCCGTCTAAATAAGTGACCAATGCGACCGAAGAGATCTATCGGAGCGGTCGGTTCTATCCTTCTTCGGAATCGTGTTGATACTATAAAAATACTCCTTCATCCTCGTCCAATAGGTGTCTCTAGTTTGGTCCATGCCAACGGATGCATCCGATCCAACAATGCAATATGTTTTGCATAGCCACGCATCTTCTTGCAAAGTGTAGCTAGTTCCCCTTCCTTTCCCTTCAACGATGCCCTCACCTTCTTTATCGACTTCGTCACCTTCTTCATATCCATATGCTTGAGACCAATCTTGTTGGGAACCATGTTCTTGAGTCCCATTGTCATGATTTGATTCAACATTCATAGTTGCCAAGTAGGACCCATCATCAACACTACACCAAATAAGAAGAAACACGCATTTAAGGCGACAAGTTCATCATACACGTACAAAAAATGAAGTTTCTAATCGAAAATACCTTTCGGGCATTTCACCGAACATGTTGCGCGCGGGCACATACGTTGTGAAGCTGGTGGCGGCCAGCGGTTGCTGTGGTGGCGGTGGAGGCTGCTGCGGCGGCGCGACCGACTTGCGCCCCTGTTCAACTCCCGTCTTCTTCGCCGTGGTGGCCGCGGTCGGTGCGACGACGGTCGGGCGCTTTTGTTGTCCTCCGCACGCGGTCCTTGAGCCGGACGCCGAATGGGCGGGCGCCGGCAGCGGACGGCCGTCTCCCGAGTTCACTCGCGGCGCCATGAACAGCCCGCGCGCGACGCCTTGTCCGGCGGCGGCGCTAGGGTTTGCGAAACCGGCGGTGTACGGGGGGCGTTGGCGGCGCGCCGGAGTAGTTCTCCATCGCGAGCACCGAACAGCAGGGGCAGTGGCGAGCGTGCGCGGAGATTTTCGCTTGGCGGTTGGGATTCGCGGGCGTTGTCACGTGGTCGCACGCGCTGTACGGGGAGCTGAAAATTAGCAGAGCGGGGTGTGGCTTTTGGCCGTGCGCTCTAATTTTTTTCGCACGCGCCCTTATCGCGCGACTGCTGTAGCGCGCCACGCTGGCCAGCACGCTGTATAATTGGCGGCTTTTCGCGCGGGGGCGTGGAATAGCGCGACTGCTGGAGATGCTCTTAAAATTCCAGGCTTCTCAGAGGCTCCCGAGGGGCTCCTCCCTCAGTTTTTTGCTTGTTTGCACACACGTTCTGACAACTCCCTTCGATGACAGATGGGCCCCTGGTGGCGTGGGTCCATAAGATTTCCGGGGTGACCTGCCCATCCATCCATGCCTTATTTCCCAAAGCTAGAAAGCCTAGCATCCAACCCGCAGCTTCCTCTTCTCTCTCTCTCTTCGCTTTCCTCCCGCGCGCAACTGCCGCCATCGCCTCCTTCCGCAGACGAGCGCCGCTCGCCTGCTCCTCCTCGAGCCCCGTGCCTCTAGCCCTCCACCTGCCCTGCTACACCCACTTCTCCCCCTTCATTTCTCTCCTTCTCCTCTAACCATTTTATATCGGCCGACGGTGGTTCTCGTCGTGGGAGAGCATAGCGGCGGGGTCTTCACAATTGGCATGGAGCAGGCGCCGCCCTGTGCCTCACACCGGGAGGACTTGGGCATGCCACGGCCGCCGCTGACCAAGGGCTGCAGTGGCAGCGGGGTCGCAGCCCCTGCCACACGGGCTTGCATCTCTCCTGCCGCTCGTCACCACGCCCACCGCTCTGTTCACCTCCCTCCTCCCGTTCCCCCCTCCTTTGCTAAACAACGCCTCCCGCTGTGGTTTCAGACTGGATGCAGATCGGCACCTTGGGAAGGAGCAGCGATGCCGAAGCTCTAGGCGGTCACACATCATGAAGGAGCAGCAGGGCCAGAGCTCCAGGGGAGATACCTTCGAGAGAGGGTGGAGCTGCAGGGGACGTGAGCAGAGACAAAGTTGCACCAGTGATTTGGTTTTCTTCCACGGTGAGTTCTTACTCTGCCTATTGCACACGACTGCTCGATCCCCTCTCATCCATGCCCAAAATGTAGAACCTGCAAAAAAAATTATGGTATACCCCACGGGTGCTGAGATTTGGTTTTTTATGTTTGCTCTTTTCCTATATTTCTATTTTCTCCAGTTTAATTTGTCACGGAGGAGACTGTAGCATGCAGCAGGTGTGATGGGAGGTATGATTGCTGCAAGAAGAGTGGTATTAATTCATTAGGTAAATAGATGTTCTCTGAATTATTGTTGAGGTCTATTTTTCAATGGGGATCCTTGGTCATAGACGTTCTCTGAATTGTTATTGAGGTATATTTTTAAGTGGGGATCCTTGCTCCTCTGTCCATGTAAATAAGGTGGCTCACCAGAATCCATGGACAATATAAATCGACAGTCTATTAGTTACATATGAGGTTTCTCAGTTTCACCTTTGGCCATGGTATGTGCAGGATAGCAGTTACTCAAAATGTCTTCTTTTGTTGTACCGTTCCTTCTTATGTTTAGATTTGTTTGATGTCCAAATGGCCAATACTATACTATGTGCAGATGTGAACTGGACTTTCAAAACATGACTTAAACAATTGGACTTTCAGGTAAAATGTTCCTAGGAAGATAACCCAGTCATGCATTGATGCTCTGAAAGCACAGGTCGACGATGTGGGGAAGGAGAGGAGTGGCTAGAAACGTGGAGATGAAGCAGGATTCGGCACCTGGCGGGCGGCCACAGGAGCGACATTGGCGGCAGCGACCACCGGCGAGCACCGCGAGCGGCCACAACAGCCTATCGGCGGGAGCGGTTTGCAAGACCATAGTTGTGGCTTGGGAAGTGACGGCAAGCACGGCTGAAACGCCAAGGAGAGATCCTCCAGTCCTCTCTCTCAGATCATGCCTCTCTTCCCTCAATCTCGTTTCTCCTCTTTCTGCTGTGGTACTGTGTGGTCGATGTAATGGCGCAAATAGGGGACAGAGGGGGAGATGGATATTGTTAACCGAACAAGCGTGAATGAAAACCAGTTTGGTGCCCTAGGCATGAGGATATCGTCATTGGCTTCCTTTTTATGGAGTTCTCATAATTGTACCATTTAACTTAAGATGTTATAGATTTTGGAGTAGAAGAATAACCTCCTTCTGAAATTTCTGTTCAAGCACACATGCTCAGATTATTAATGTACCTGAGAGCTGACATTTGAGCAGCATTTTTTTATAGTTTAGCTAATTAGAGAACAGATCCAGGAAACATTTTGATACCTCGTCTTGTTTTTTAACCGTTGATGTGGATTAATTGCAAGGACCCCTGAACCACTGTTCAAGGACCTCCGATATGCGTACATTCACGATCCCAGATCACACCAGTCGTGAACAACATATCAAGTTGTCATTCAGATACAACATCCATTACACGATTACAGAAAGGTAGTACAAAAGGGACATGGTCACATGACCAAGTATAACACAACTGCCACGCACGGCAAGCATACAACACACAGCGGAATAAAAAAAACACCGTAGTAGAGCCCAAGTCACGCCTTAACCTACAGGCTGCTGACCAGGAGACGATCCTAATTCGCAAGGCCATCAGTGCAGTACTCCTCCTCATAGAACTTCTCCTGAGGCTCCTCCTCAAAGTCTGGCAAGTAAATACCAGGACGAAACCAATATGAGTACGTTTGAATGTACTCAGCAAGACACCTATCATGTAGCTTACCAAATGCAAGTATTCTTATATGGTGGAGTAGGTAGGCTATACATAGGGTTCACTATCCATGATATATGAAAGATATATCATAGTTGATTTTGAAAATCTCTTTATCTTTGTTGAAGAAGATACTTCAAAAGAAAATAATATAGTTTTCTTTCTCTTGTAGATATTGCTGAAGGGAATATGCCCGAGAGGCAATAATAAAGTGGTTATTATCTTATTCCTTGTTTATGATAAATGTTTATTTCTCATGCTAGAATTGTATTAACCGGAAACGTTGATACATGTGTGATTAATAAAAAAAACGTTCCTAGTGAAGCCTCTCTTTTAACTAGCTCGTTGATTAACAGATGATCAAGGTTTCCTGATCATAGACATTGGATGTTGTTAATAACGGGGTCATGTCATTAGGAGAATGATGTGATGAACTTAGACCCTAACTAAGTATAACAATACGATCAAGTCATTTAGTTTTGTTGTTATGTCTTACATTCGGGGTAACATTGTTCCTTAGACCATGAGATCATGCTAATCACTAATACCGAAAGAATACTTTGATGACATCAAACGTCACACCGTAACAGGGTGACTATAAAGGTGGCGTTAGGTATTCGGAAAGTGTTAGTTGAAGCTCATGGATCAAGAGTGGTATTTGTCCATCCAATATGACGAAGAGATATACTCAGGGCCCTCTCGGTGATATCACATCGACACCACTTGCAAGCACGTGATATGATCACAAGGATGTTATATCACGGGAACGAGAAAAGAGTACTTGTCGGGTAACAAGAGAGAACAAGGTATGGTTGATACCCATGATCGGATCTCGGACAAGTAAAATATCGCGGGATAAAGGGAAATCGTTACGATGTTGAAAGGTTCACACGATCACGAGACTCATCATTGAATATATAGGAGTCATCACGGATCTCCAGATCCCGCTGTTGATTATTGATCGGAGAGGAGTCTCGATCATGTCTATATTATTCACGAACCGTAGGGTGACACACTTAAGGTTCGATGAAGCGGTTGAGAGGATACGGAATACCGAAGAATATTTTGGGCAGGTCTGAAATGTTTCGGGGGAAATTGAAATAGTTCAAGGGGTTTTTCGTCGAATGGTTGTTAATGGAATTAACACCATGGCTGGCCGCACCCCCCTCTTGGGCTGCCTCCCCCTCCCCTATAAATGGAGGGTGAGAGCTCCTCTTCTCCACACACCTGCCCACCTCCCTTTCCGTCCACCCGCTGCTCCATTCCATGGTCTCCGGCTTGGCGAAGCCCTGACCGTGGGATTCTTCACCACCACCACGTCGTCGTGCTGCTGGAGTTCTGGGGATCCTCTACTTCCGCTACCCCGCTATATCGAGGGAACAGAGGCCTTCATCAAGCTGAACGTGTGACCGATCACGGAGGCATCGCCGGATTGCGGTGCACATCTTCTCGCTCGGGATCGGCGTGAGTACGACTACGCCAACAACGAGATTTGATCTCGTAACACTTTTGAGTCTTTGAGGGTATGTTATCTCAAGACTCTCTTTCTCCTCGTTACCTTTCATCTCCTAGATTAGATCTTGGCCTTCGGGTTTATCGCGCATAGGAAATTTTTTGTTTTCTATGCAACGTACCCTTCAGTGGTATCAGAGCCGGATCTATGCGTAGATGATTTGTACGGGTAGAACACATAGGAGTATGTGGGCGTTGATGATCATGTTTTTTCCTCTTTGAGTATTTTATGATCTTAGTGGCATAGTAGGATGAAGCTGCCCTAGACTAAGTTTACGTGTACTATGTACGCGATAATTGTCTCACTTGTGACTGAGGGGGTGTCAGTTTCTCCTACTATAGTTAAGATCTAATCTACAAAGGGTTGTTAAAAATATGTTTTATCAACGTTGTGGCTCTTGTACGTAGGTATGAACGGTTCTATCCTCGTAAGCCCAAGGCACGTAAAATATGCAAAAATAAATTAGAGACGTCTAACTTGTTTTTGCAGGGCATGTGATGTGATATGGTCAATGTTACAAACGTTATGTATGAGATGATATCTTTTGTAAATTATTGACATACTGGCTGGATCCATATGGTTGTCGTATTTTTATGGCATGCGTGTTGTATATCATATCCATGTGATATGTTGTAATGGACAATCAAGATGGAGGTGCCACGAACCTTGGTGCCACGCCGGTGGAATGATGGAGATCATAGCATGATGCACAAGATGGAGATCAAGTGCAAGAAGGACCATATCATATCACATTATCCATACATGTGATGTTAATCCTTTTATGCATCTTATTTTGCTTAGATCATGACGGTAGCATTATAAGATGATCCCTCTCACTTAATATCAAGATAATAATGTGTTCTTCCTTAATTATGCACCGTTAAGAAAGTTCATCGTTTCGAGACACCACGTGATGATCGGGTGTGATAGACTCAACGTTCGCATACAACGGGTGTATTCAAGCCTAGCATGTACATACATGGCCTTGAAACACACGCAATACTACGGTTCTACTTGGCGAGTCTAGCATGTACAGACATGGCCTCGGAACACGTAACCAAAAGGTAAAGCATGAGTTATATGGATGATATCATGAACATGTTGATGTTCGCCTTTGAAGCTACATCATCTCACGTGATGATCGGTTTTGGTGTAGTGAATTTGGTTTGTGTAATCACTAAAGACGACTAAGAGGGATGTTGTTTTTGAGTGGGATTTCATGGCATAATTTTGAATTAAGTTGAATTTATTTATCATGAACAACCAATCAAAGTGAATTTGCACAAATTGTAGTATTCATTGGCATCCACAAAACTACCTTAAACTTAGATTGTTAATTGAGATATAACTGTTATGATCTGGTAAATACCATTTAAAGATTGGTACTGTATTAGTGAAATTTAAAATTGAGTCCTATTGTAGATTTTTGGTATTTCCTACGTAGATCCATATGATTAATGATTGATTTATCTAGGGAGCAAATAATTCCTACTTAGAATCCAGAGTCATGGTTGCTTCCGTATTACTTTATCTTCAAAAGAATGTGTTGTTGATCAAGGTGATTTAGGAACTAAAAAGAGTTGTTTTCAGAAACAATCAAGTGAAAGATATATTGATATCTAGAAACTTATTTGTAGCAACATGACTGAGTATAATTTCGCGTGACAATGTATGCTTATATTATTTGAATATACGCAATGATTGAAGACGCTAGGCGTTTGAATATTCCAAGAAGTTGGGCGCTAAAAATTATCCTCTAAATTCCTTCCTTCGAGATATAGTAGCTTAATCATAAAATTGTTATGATGGGATGGATTAAAAGTATGGGTAAATTCGTTTACCTTACTTGGAGATTGCTAAGAGTGGAATCTAGAAGAATACTATTAATATGGTGATATTAGTAGAACAATCAAACTCGAAGTATGACTCAATGGGTGATAGTATATGACTAACACGCCAAAGAAAATGAGCTAGTACGACTAGCATTGTTTGATGTTGAATGATTCTTCTATAAAAGAAAGGGAATATTGAAAATAGAATTACAAAAAAAAGATATATGGCAGAAAAAGAAGATAACTGGAAAAGTCCAGCTCAGGAGTATATGCTTGATATACAAGTTATAGATGTATTACTAGTTAACAAAGTTTTTTTGGGTATTTTGATACCACATTGGTTGGTATGAGTTGTCATACAAAGCAACGCAATGCAAGAAATACAAGGTCCTAAAAGGAACTAGTAATAGATGTGGAATCGATTATGACAAGAACAGAAATAAAGTGTTATTGTGTTCATTGTCGTATTGAACCAAACATTCAAGATTTATTGTAAGAAATTAATAAGTTGTTATTTTGTTCTGGTCTTTTGTGAGAACAAATGAGATTGTTCAAACTATGACCATATTCAATAATTGATGGATATGTTAATATAAATCATGTTGGTAAAGTAAACATCTATAAAACTAAATGTTAAACGTTGCAAGACATAAAAGAGTTTCACATCAATTGTGACACCACCATTTTAGTTCATATCGGAATGGAAAACATGAAGGAAACCCATCTTGATGGACTTCCGGAGTCATTTTGTTTTGAATAAATTGACGCTTGTGAGACCTCTTCCAAAAGATGACTAGAATTCCGTTCATAGGCCAAAGTAGAATGGAAGACTAATTTAACGGAGATTATACATATTGATGTATATAGTCCATTATGTGTAGTCATGTATGGTGGATTAATTTTTCCTTCATAAAATTATGTCGATGATTTGAGTAGATATGTGAGTATATCTATTTAAAGAGAACGCAGTTTGAAATTTTGAATTGGTTAAAATGGTTGTTAATATGAAGTAAAAATCATTGTAACAAGATAATCAAGTATTTATGATTGGATCATAAAGGATAAAGTTTGAGTTACAAGTTTAGCAAAACATCTGAGAAGTTGCAGAATTGTTCTACAACTTATATTACTCGAATTACCCCACATTAGTTTGGAGTGTTCGAGAGACAAAATCAAACCTTGTTTTGACATGGTAAGATAAATAAAAATGCCATTATGATTTTGTATTTTATACATTAGTGACAACCGCTTTTACACTGAAAATATCACCATCATGATCCATTGAAATTTACCATATAAGATAGGGTTTGGGTAATGACCCAAATTGTCCTTTTTCTTAAGTTTTGGTATGCATAGCATGTGTAAAATGTTTACAACCAAAATGGGATAAATATATGTTTATAAGGTTATCCTAAAGAATACATTGGGTATTTCTCCTATCACCAACCAAAGACAAATGTTGTTTGTCAGAAAGGGTTAATTTCTCGAGAAAGTAGTTCTTGCAAAATAAGTGAGTGGGAGGACAGTACAAACTCAACGAGATTAGAGAATCTTAGTTACCATGTCAAGAGTAGCGCAGCACTAGAAGTTGTTCTGGGGTTTACTATTTTGACAAAGTAGAAGACACTACATGTATTGTAGATACTTTGAATGAGTTTGTGAACTGAACCACAAAAGTCCTATAAAACTTTGTACTTAGACCAACTTGTGGTTTAAGAGTAAGTGTTGTTTTGACAACAAAAGGACCTGGACCTTATAAAGGAAGCAAATGATGGGCCCTGACTTCGTAAAATTTACTATGAGTCATTATATCCGCCATAGTATCCTTGTATGTATATCAAGTATGTGACTTGGTAGTCCTTTCAATAGGCATGATGCCCAACGATAGCAAAAGGGTCTATATAGCGATAAAGACATGGATTTTTACATCTTTTGAAAGTTGTACTTATCGAAAAGTTGTTTTCGACGAGGTTCAAAGAGTTGACTACTACAAGATTTTGATCTTCCGTAGTGATGCTTTAGTCTTTGCGGATAGTTCAAGCAAAAATTACATATTATGATATGGCAATTCAATAACAAAACCAACTTTCCACTCAAGGAAGTTTGATCGAGGAATTCCTCGAACCCACCCGAGCTGTTGTCGATGACGTAAAACCACTTTTTCCTCCAGCCCTGGGCGGAGTCGATGAGTACATGCTGAAGTAGCTATTCTCCGATTTTGCTTGAATCCCGAAGCCACCCGTGCGAAGCGGCTCGCCAAGCTCAGATTCCACCCGCGATTTCTCGCGGAAGATCCGGACTTTGAAGAGGGCCTTCCAGAGGCCCCAGTGTGGGCGAATGCCCAAAAAGTATTCGCAGAATACAATGAAGCACGATATGTGGTGCACTGCATTCGGGGGAAGATCGTGGAGCTGTATGCCATAAACATACAACAATGCCACGAGGAATGGATGGGAGAGGAAGAGAAAGACCGCGCGACACGTGGTCCGCGAAGACCACGCGTTCGTTCGCGTGCGGGTTGGGTACCTCCTCCTTGTTGCCGAGGCGCACCCACTTCTCGGACTCCGCCGGCAGCAGCCCCTCCCGCTGCATCTCCTTGACGCTTTTCGCCGTGGTATTGGGGCGAACGCCAGTCGCCCGAACACGGTGCAGGTTGCGCCGAAGCTTCCCCGGATGCGGAAATGGCAACACCACGTCTCTTGCCTCCCGCCATCGCTGCTAAGCACGATCTTGGAGGAAGAAAGAAGATGAGCGCGAGGAAGAAGATGGACTGGAAGACGAAGGCTGGGAAAAATCTTACCGCATCGCAAAGAACCCGTACTTATACACGGAACAAATCGATACTGGCCACTCGATGCACCACGTGGCGCCCATCGCGGCCACCACGTGTGAAGACGAACGAGGAGGCGGCGAGCGCTGTTTCCTGCCACGATCTTAACAGAAGATCGTGCGCATTTACTGCACGGTTTGGGTAAAAACACGGGAACGACGTCTCGTTTCTCGGTCAAAAATCTGACTATGTGGGCCAGTCCTTCTGCTCTCACTCCCGTCACGTCCATCGGATGAGGAAAGTGCGCCATGACGTCATAGCGTGCATCATTAAATTGAAGAAAGCTTCGAATGGAAAGTTCAAACGCGAAAATAACTTCGTATGAACAAACTCCTTCGAATAGAAGCAATTTTTTCATGAACAAATCATGAAGCAAGACTCCTTTAAACAGAGAAAAATACCCTGCACACGAAAACTCTTTCGTAAGGGCACGATCTCCCAAACATGAAAACTCTTTCATATGGGCATAAAACTCCTAACACGAAAACTCTTTCGTATGGATAAAAGAACTACAAATTCGAAAAAATTACTCGAGTAGGCAGAACTGCCCTTTTTTCATTCACATGATATTTATACATCATAAAGAACCTGGATTGTTCAGCCGACTAGGCACATCCGGATGCCATATTCTTCGAATATGAAGGTAAGACCCGAGAGATCTTTCTTGAGGGCCCGGTGTCGCACTCAAGCTGCGTCCTCCGGTACGATTCCGTGTCAACAACACGAAGAAAAATCCTAGCGGACGCGCCGGGTGCCCCCATAGGTTAAGTTCGACTCGATAAGTCCACAACGGCCCAGTCGCAACAATACCTTATCGGGTTCGAGTCGGAGGTCTCGAATCTGTGTAGGCTAGAACTGTTTTTGCCCTAGTCGCAATTAATTGGCCCTGATCTTTCGGGAGATCCAAGCTGCTGTGCCATATCCTTCTGCGATAAAAAGCCATAACGACAGGCACTTGTATTACTCGATACTCGGGTATAAAAGCTCATTACACAGGGTACACGCCTCTAAACAGGAAAACAACCTTACCGGTTATCTAAAAGAAAGAAAGATCAAAAAAGGTGTGACCGTCTACTCGACTAGAAAATCCCACTTGAGCAAACGCTCGGGGCTACTGACGAAGACATAGATCCTAGACCCTGCGGGTAAGGACACCCCGTCTCAGGCCCATGGTCAAGGCCCAAGAAGAGGATCCCTTGAAGTATTCCAGAAGGCCCACGCGAAGCCCACCCGCACTGTCTTGCGGGATAGGTTAGGAAACCTGTAACCGACCTAAGGTTAGAGTTCGAGTCCTCTCCGGGTAGGGTTTGAGACCTGGCCACCTATATAAGGTCAGGAGATCCACCGGTAGAGGACCAAGCAACACCGCAACACCAGAGCCTTGAGCTTGAGATCATACTCTCAACTTGAGCCACCACCATTGTAACCGATCTACTCGATTAATACAGATCGACACAGGCAGGAGTAAGGGTTTTACCTCTACGAGGGCCCCGAACCTGGGTAAATCTTGCCCCCTGTTTAGCCGACGATCGCCACCAGCGCTCATGGGTTCTCCTACTCGAAACCCGATAGGGTCACCTGAGGGATTTGCCGAACAGCGGATTCGACACTCCCCCTCCCCTATAAAAGGAGGGTGAGAGCTCCTCTTCTCCACACACTTGCCCACCTCCCTTTCCCTCCATCCGCTACTCCATCCCATGGTCTCCGGCTTGGAGAATCCCTGACCGTGGGATTCTTCACAACCACCACGCCGTCGTGATGCTGGAGTTCCAGAGATCCTCTACTTCCGCTACCCCGCTGGATCGAGGGAACGGAGGTTTTCATCAAGCTGAACGTGTGACCGATCACGGAGGCATCGCCGGATTGCGGTGCACGTCTTCTCGCTCGGGATCAGCGTGAGTATGACTACGCCAACAACGAGTTTTGATATCGTAACACTTTGAGTCTTCGAGGGTATGTTATCTCAAGACTCTTTTTCTCCCCGTTACCTTTCATCTCCTATATTAGATCTTGGCCATTCGGGTTTATCGCGCGTAGGAAATTATTTGTTTTCTATGCAACGTACCCTTCAATTGCATATCCAAGAGGTTTTGTAAAACTCGTTTTATAAGAGAATGCTTTTCTTTGCAAAACTTCTTGTAAACAACTCCAGCTTTTCTTCAACAGTACCTCCACGGTACAAGGTTTCTCTTTTCAGCACTTCCCAAATTCAACTCCTCTTTCAAAACATCCTTTTTGAAAACATTGACACAATGCTAGCTACATGGCCATTCGACTTTGCATATCCGAGGACGCGGCTATTCAGAATAGTTTGACTCTGCAGAGGTGTACACATTCCACAAGATCCAGAAAATCCGGCGTGAACAACCACGGACTGTAACAACAGTATGAGAACATCAGATAACTGATCCTAACCATCCACTATGTTCAAGCTAGAATATGACTATCTCTTCAGTTGGGTGTAATATCCCCGGCAACCTGTCCACCAGCGCCACGGCAGGAGACCCAACTATTACAACCGGAGGAGAACTTAATCCCACACTTTTTATGTCCCGTATTCCCCTCCTGGGGACAATCGGTTCGAGGGCACGACGTCCCTTATAGTAAATTGAGATATAACACACACTAACAA
Organism: Alopecurus myosuroides; assembly: GCA_028641055.1. Classification (NCBI taxonomy): domain Eukaryota; kingdom Viridiplantae; phylum Streptophyta; class Magnoliopsida; order Poales; family Poaceae; genus Alopecurus; species Alopecurus myosuroides. The sequence continues at coordinate 489,072,956 of CM054057.1, forward strand.
AAACAAGCTTTAAATTAAGCCCCGTGCCCATGTTGGGGTAGATTGGCAGTATGATAAAGGTTGTCCGACAAACACTAGGTTATGTGTCATTTTTTGTAAAACACCCTTTTCCCAAAAAGGACCACTTCAACATTCCTCCAGTAGATAAGGCTTCGCCTTTCCACCGGGTTATCCATAAAGCCTTTGTTTTGCAAAAACATGTTTTTAGGGTGTTCACTTTACTTCTGTAGAAAATTATTTGTATCTTTATTTTCATTTTTTAGTTGTGCCAAGTAAAGTTTCTAGCAAAAGTTGGAGTTTGTTTTGGATTTCTACGCAGGAAACAGATTTCTATTGTCCACCATAAAAAATCGTATAATTCACAGAAATATCAAAATGACCTGAATTTTTTTGTGATTATTCCTCGGCTAATTCCGAAACATTTTCCTTTTTTATGTTTTTTGATATGATCAACTTAAGTGCCCCAAAAAAATTCTTAATTACAAACTATTCTGGTTTTGGCAGATTCTTCCATTTTTCTTGCATTTTCTCTTTTATAATGTCAAGTGGATTTCTTTGCTTCACGAAACATAAATGGATGTATCTAATATTTAAAAGCATCAATATAACTTGTGACCATGTAGAACCCATGAATTTTTTATTATTCCACTTACCCTCTAACGCGAATTACTCTTTGAGTGTGGTGTGAAGGAAGTTTTCAAGGGTCAAGAGAAGAGGGTGATATGATGTGATCAAGAAGAGTGCAAGGTCAAAGCTTAGGGATGCCCCGGTGGTTCATACCATAAAATTCTAAGAAGACTCAATCATCCAAGATTGGGGATGCCCAAGGCATCCCCTTCTTCATCAACAATTTTTCAGGTCACTTCTAGTGAAACTATATTTTTATTCGGTCACATCATATGAATTTTACTTGGAGCGTATGTTTGTTTTATTTTGTTTTCCTTTTGTTTTATTTGCTGCAATAATATCGTTGTAACCTAGCATTCTTTGTGTGGGATATAGACATGCTCCGCTTTTTTGTTTGAATACTCATTATGCTCATATTCTTAGTTTTTCTTCTAGTTGCTGCAAAATTCTTGTTTAGCTCATGTTTTTCTTGCGTCTATTATTTAGAGCTGTTAGTTTTAGTAGAGTTGTGTTAGTAATCTCTTATTTCATTTCTATATTAGTTGGAGAGTTTTCGTTTTTTGGTTTTTGGTAGAAAATGCTAAGTGTGGTAGATGGTATAACGGAAAAGCTTGCATATTCTTGTAGATCATTAAATTGTTTCACTTGATTATTTGCTATTATTTTTCGATATTAATATGCTTAATGGTAAACTTGGTGGTATAGTAGAGTAAAAACAACTAATGGTTGGTCTAGAAGCTTGAAACTGTGCCACACTCAAATAACCAGTTGATAGAATAATGGTATATGACTTCCTTTGCTGATAGCAATCGTAATGGCTTTTTTGTTACGCGCTACGGTTGGGATAGCTAACAGTGACTTGTCACTGCCACAGACCCTCTAGGAGTGATTTTCATTATGCCTTGTGAGATCATGATTTTATTTGTAATCTTTTAACTTGTGAGTTCTATGTTGCGGTTTTCTGGCACTTCCACCATCCATATTTGCTAGCCTCTTCGCACTTTGCATTGCTCATTCTCACATTGAGAGTTGGTGCAAACTTCGCTATTGCATCCAAACCCTGTGGGAGAACTTTGTTCTTCTACACATAAGCCAAAAACTATCTTCCTCAAAACAGCCACCATACCTACCCACCATGGTATTTTCATAGCCATTCTGAGATATATTGCCATACAACATCCATCATCATTATGTTACTTGCCATGCATTGTTATTTTGCATACTGCTACACTGACGGGAGCATTTAGTTTTATTCATTAGAGATATTTTAGCATGAGTTATTAGTACTAAAAGTGTGTTGATTCATTGTAAAATAGAGTGTTTCCCCTACCAGTGAGGTTATATATCAGAAAAAATAAAAAATAAAGATAAAAATCCCAAAACAGAAAAAAAAAATTAGGGAAAAGAGAGAAAAATAAAGAGAGAGGGCGAAACACTACTGTCATTTATTCCACACTTGTGCTTTGTTTAGCATCATTACTTCAGTTTAGAGAGAGTTTTCATATTATGACTTCCATAACTATGTGGGGAACTTACATTATAGAACTTGGCTTGTATATTCCAATGATGAACCTCCTCAAAAGAGCTCTAAGTCTTCATGAGCAAGCAGGTTGGATGCACCCCCACTAGTTCCATTGGAGAGCTTTCATACACTTATTGCTCTATGTGCATCCGTTGTGTGGCAATCACTACTCCTTGCATAACTTCGATTATAAGACTTCCTCTTGTCTAATGATCACTTTCAGTTGTGTGAGACTTTCTTCCATTGACCATCCAAACCCCCCCCCCATAATGTTATTTTAGCCACAACATCCTGGTGCCAAGGAACCAATACAGAATGTTTGCTTGTTTTAAGTGCACAATTATTTGAATGATTTTCCTATGTGCATATTGTTATCACTTGACTTGATCCTAATAAGAGTTGTTGTGAGAGTTTGATGCCTTGGATGATTATATTGTTGTTCTAGAAGATTAAATCATCTATAATATACTTTGCACAGTGGATTGTCCTTTAGTATTGATTCATTAAAAATATTTACTTTGTTATTCCTAATGGTTCATACATTATTCTTAGATATCAACTATAAACCACAACCTTTATTCGTTTGATCCTAGTTTACATGCTTTACATTACTATGATGGTCAAGTTTATGTTGGTAGCATGCCACCTCAGAAATTATGTGTTTTTATCGTTTACCTACTCGAGGACGAGTAGGAACTAAGCTTGGGGATGTTGATATGTCATAAATGTATCCCTAATTTCTGACGTTCCATGTTGTTTTGATGCCATATGCTACATGTTTTCCTTACACTTTATGTCATTTTTATGGATTTCCCGAGACCTATTGACAAGATGCCACAGATCCAATTTCTGTTTTCTGCTGTTTTTAGTTCCAGAAAAGTTGTTCTCAAAATATTCTCAGAATCGTACGATTCAAAAGCCAAAAGTCTTAGAAGTCCCGGAGGGTCAAGGAAGTCCAAAGGTGACCCGGAGGGGGGCCCCGGAGCCCCCACATCATGCCTGGGCGCGGGTGGGCCCCTAGCCGCACCTGGGGGTGATGTGGGCCCCTCGGGAGCCCATTGCCATCGCCCTTTCGCCTATATATGCCCCGATGCATCAACTCTAAAGATATCGTCCCCTTCCACGAAAAGTTTTGTAGCTCCACCGCCGCCGCTGACAAGTTTCGAAAGACAGAAATATCTGTTCTGGTACCCTGTCGGGACGGGGAAGTGCCCCCGGAGCCATCTCCATCGACTCCACCGCCATCTTCATCGCCGTTGCTGTCTCCTATGATTAAGAGCAAGTAGTTCTCCCCCGGGGTCGAGGGCTCTAACGGTAGCTGTGTGTTTCATCTCTCTCTCCCATGGTGTGATCTTTATGTGATCGTGAGCTTTGTAATATCGTTGAATAAGTAGATGTTACTCTTCATCTGTTATGCTACTCAAGTGATTTTTTATGAGATCTCCGTAAACACTTTGATCACGGTGTAAAGGTGACAGTGTGTGCACCGTGTGGTTTAGCATGATATTTATATCTTTTATTGGATGACCCTATGAAATTGTGGTGTTTGTCTAGTACCTTCTAGGGCACTCAAGTTGCTGGTGTGGGGTTAACTAGACATGGGAATGCAACTTTGAGGAGTGCTGTTACAGCCCTACACAAGATTGGTGTTTGTTATTCAACCGAAGAGTGGTTAGGAGTAGCATAGTGAAGAGAGATATTTATGAATTCAATTATGTTATCATTGTTGAGAGTGTCCACTAGTGAGAGTAGGATCCCTAGGCCTTGTTTCTAAGCATTGAAACACCATTTACAACCAGTTCTGCTACATGTTTCCTTGATGCCATTTTTATTTCAGATAGCTATTGTCACTTATAATCATCCATATTACTTGTATTTCACTCTCTCTTCGCCGAACTAGTGCACCTATACATCTGACAATTGTATTAGGTGTGTTGGGGACCCAAGAGACTTCTTGTATCGCAATTGCAAGGTTTCTTGAGAGGGATACCTTTGACCTCTTCCTCCTTGAGTTTGATGAACCTTGGGTGATCCACTTAAGGGAAACTTGCTGCTGTTCTACATACCTCTACACTTGGAGGCCCAACACTATCTACAAGAATAGAAGCGTGTGTAGACATCAGTTAGTCCTAGAACATGATTGCCACTCTGAAGGTCATGCAACATCCTCATATTGGTGTGGGCTAACCGGTCTTGCCAAAGCCAACCCACATCAACTTTAGCCATTAGGCATGTCGCAACACACGTTTCTCCTTTAGAGAAGTCCACTACATACATGTCGTTCTCGACAAACCCAACAAAGGCTACTTTAAGAGTTGTTTCCCAAGTGACAATCACATTCTCTTTATTGAAGAAAGAGGTAAAACCACAATTTGCAAGTTGAAGAACGGACATCAAGTTATAACCAAGGGAATCAACAAGGAGAACATTCTCAATTGATAAATAAGTTGAGATAGCCACCTTGGCTCGTCCCAATACCTTAAGTTGGGAATTGTCACCAATAGTGCCGCAATTGAGATGAGGTGATGGAGGTTCAAGATTAATCATTCCGTCATTGCTTCCGGTCATATGTTGGGATGCACCACTATCCACCGTCCATCTACCCGACCCGGAAGCACTTCCCTACAAGAGATCAATTTCTTGATTTAGATACCCATCCTTGAATGGGTCCTCTTTTGTTAGTAATAAGGGACTTAGGAACCCAAATAGTCCAATGATAATCATCACCATAAGAAGTACCAACGTATTTAGCATAAACATGACCATCTCTAGATTTCATGAGAACATAAGAGGGGTTATATTTCACCCCTCATGAGGCGGTCTCCCCGCATCCTCTCTAGCTGGAACCAGTCCCTTGTGGCGTGTGAGTGCATGCGGTGAAACTCACAGTAAGGGTGGTTGTCTTCCATGGGTGCAGCGTTGCTCCCGCCTTGTTTGTGTTCTGGCTCGGCTGCCAGAACAGCCGGAGCTTTCCGTTTGGCGTCCGCATTGTCACCCCGAGTCTTTGTTTTTGTCTTGTGGGACACCGGCTTGGACTCGTCGGCAGGCATGCTGTGCCTGAAGAGGTGTCCCTCCTCAGCCTTAGCGCACCTGCCCGCCATGTCCACGAGTTCGACGGCAGAGGTGAGGTCGTCCTTGATGCCGAGCTCCTCGATCATGCGCTCGGTTGTGACCCTATCCCTGAAGGCGGAGATGACGTTTGCGTCGGCGATGCGGGCGATCTTGTTGCGCGTTTGGCTGAAGCGTTGTAGGTACTAGTGAAGTGTTTCGCCGGGCCGCTGGCGTATGTCGCGGAGGTCAATCTATGAGAGGGGGCTCTCGTAGGATCCCTTGAAGTTGGCGACAAAGTGGAGGCACAAATCCTCGAACGACCCGATGGAGTCTTCTTGTAGATTCATGAGCCAGACGAGGGCTAGACCCTTGAGGGCTGATGGTGCAGGTCTTGCACTTGTTGGGAAACCCCAAGAAGAAAGTATGATGAGCACTTCAATAGTTTCCCCTCAGTAAGAAACCAAGGTTTAATCGACCAGTAGGAGGAAGGAGTAACTTCAGAAGATTGATGCAGCCGAGATGGCAGGGCACACTACCGGTTCAGCAGCAACGTGGAACCTACACAACACAATCAAATCACTTTTCCCCAAGGAAGCAGTGAGGTTGTCAATCTCACCGGTTTTGCTGAACACAAAGAGGTTAAATGTATGGTGTGGAAAACAGTATGAAAACAGTACGAGAGCAGTAGCAACAGTATGAAAACAGTGGAAGCAGTGTGTATATTCTCAGAATGAGAAAATGGACCGGGGTCCATGATGATGCCTTGACGTGAGGCTGATGTTGGTAAACCCCAAGAGAAAGGTTGTGAAGAGTGTAGCAGCAAGTTTTCCCTCAGAAAAGAAACCAATGTTGAATCGACCAGTAGGAGGACAAGTAATCTCTGAAGGTTGATGCAGCTGAGGTGGCAGGGCGCACTACCGGTTCAGCAACACCGTGGAACCTACACAACACAATCAAATCACTTTGTCCCAACGTAGAAATGAGGTTGTTAATCTCACTGGTTTTGCTGAACACGAAGAGGTTAGACGTATGGTGTGGAAAACAGTAGGAACAATATGAAAGCAGTGTGAAAGCAGTACGTGTTTTATCAGTATGAGGAAAAAATAGTCGGGGTCCACAGTTCACTAGTGGTGTCTCTCCGTGAATATAAATAACATGCGTGGTGAACAAATTACAGCTGGGCAATTGACAGAAATGAAGTTTGCACTGTAGTGCATATGCAAGAAATAAAGATTACTATGTGATTCATTCGGGCATTACAACAAAATACATAGACCGTCATCCACCTGCATCTATGTCTAATAATCCACCCTCCGAATATTATCCGAACAAGCGTTGGGTATTAAGTTGCAAGCAACAGATTATCGCCGTAAGAAAAGTGTGTAATGTAAACAATGTAATCTAGGTAAACATCGTTGTTTTCTCCCTAATGGCAACAACACATTTTCCATCCTTCACGTCTCTATTACTCGAGCACAGATGCAAAGGAGGCATGAACCCACTATCGAGCATAAATACTCCCTCCTGGAGTTACAAGCATCTACTTGGCCAGAGCATATACTAATAAAGAGAGCATGCAAGATCATAAATAACATATGGATGAAGGTAACATGACATATTGATAATCAGAAGACATAGTGTAGCATTCCCACATTTAAATAATGTAAGAAGACCTGCGTTAGTGTGCTAGTCCCTTGATCAATAGCTAGCACCACAGTACAAAATGAAATATCATGCAAATGCATCAAATTCTATTACAACGCGTGATCCAGTCTTTACAAAATAGTATTACAACTTGCATAGTCTTAGAAGACTAGAAGAAATACAAAGTATTACAACGGAAAACATAGAACAACATTGAGCCCATCTTCTTCATGTGCCATAGGCAAAACATGTTGGCGGTAGAATCAAGATCCTAAACGAAATCCTCACTCGTCTTCAGAATCATCTGCAGGATGGAATATGCAGCCATAAGGGAGTCAATACAATTTAATGTATTGGCAAGTAACACTATGGTGGATATAAATGACAAGACTATATCTACATGCATATTTGTCTTGGTGGAGTTTTGGCTAAGCTTGCATAAAGAAAATTTTATCATATCTCTTTTATAAAAGAAAACTTCTCTTTTCAAAGGGTGGCAACATTGGATTAAGATCCAAGCACCACAACTAGTGTTCACTTGGTCAAAATTTTACTTATTCAAAATGGTGATGTGATTCTTCTGTCCATCCTTGTCCGGCTGCTCATAGTTGTCCATAACCGGGGACATGGCTAAGATCTTAGTTTGTTGACTCTGTAGAGTTTGTGCACTTTCACCTTCAGAATCAAATCAAACCAAACATCCTATACAGCTTGAGTGCATTAAGGAAATGAGAAGAATTGAGATGAGATCTTTCAAAAGCAACAATTCAACCCAATGGCAAGACCCGTTCCACCTATAATTATGCTACATCTGTTTGTCAAGCCCAGGCTGAACCCTCGCAACTTAGTTGATCAAGACAAAGCCCAGATGACTAAAGGCTGCACTAGAAGCAATCTAAACTTGGGGAACATCATAATCACTTTGTTCCTGGGTGGCATTCCTTCAAGTGAACTCCCCTAGAGGAGACACTTAACTATCAACAGCCTCGCACTACCAATCCACCCAGGTGGTTCATTGAAGTTGTTACTTAGAATTTTTCCACAACATCTAGTAAAACAATTTTTTTGTAGCAAGGCTAAGCATCAACTAAGTACCAAGTATTCAAAAGTAACAATGTATAAGGATAGCTACACACTACTAGTATATAGCATAGCATAATATAACTTAGTAAAAATTTCCTATCAAGCATACTACTAAAAATGAACTAATGCATATCGAAAATAATGGGTAGTTGAATGGTGTGTTACTTGCCTTGTTGAAGTTGGTGAAGTATCACACTCTCTTCTCAAAAGACCGTTGCTCTCCGTACAATATATACATTGAAAACACAAACACAAAAATAAACAAGCATCCTTGCAATCAAACACATGAAGAAAACATACAAAGCAACTAACATATCTAAAGGGGTTTAACCAAGCTGGCTAGGACAAGCTCAAGGTTTGATTTTAAAAAGATTCATTCTCTAATGGTTCAATACTTGTTAATGGGTTTCCAAGAGTTCACTAAGGATGGTCTAGATTGAGTTCCTAGAAAACTAACTTTATTATAACCATACTTGTCGAGGAAGTTCCAAGAGTTCACCAAGGGTGATCATATCACTTATTCAACTAAAGTAGAACATAACAGTGTGTAACACTTAGTCATTTTCATCAGGACATTTGAATGATCTAAGTTAGTATTTCCATTGGGGGTTAAGGTAGGTCTAGGTTCAACTAACTTCATAAAATGGAGATAACAAGTTAATGTCCTGGGATTTCCCATTTGGGTCAATTGTTGGACAAAAACAACTTGTTATTATTCAACTTGTGTGGATGGCTCCAAGTCTTCACATGTTTGTCTTCTTGAAGATCATCTTCATGCTTCTATTGTAGTCTTGTTACTTGGATTAATTCTTCTCTTGGTCTTGGTGGATTCTTCATGGCTTTCTCACTAGTTGGTCCAAGGTGGGATGGGAAAAAAATACCACTAAGTCAAAATAGAAAAGAAAGGAAATGGGAAGGAAGATAGAAAGAGAGAGGGGTTGGTCTTCTTCTTGATTTCTTCATGAATTTGCACTTCCTTGAGTTGCTTCTAGTTGTGGAGTGCAAGTCTTTTCTTCAAAATTTCTTGAATGATCTTCCTTGTAGCTCTTCATGTTGCCATCAATTTGAATATGAAGTTTCCTCCTTGTGCTTGAGTCTTGATTTCCATTTTGCTAACTTGATGAATTTCTTGAAGCAAGAATAGGAGAGTGGAGAAGTTCGTAGAAAACTATGGTACTAGTGTTTAAGTTTCACTACCTAGTATTATATGTGATTTACACATACTAGGGACTTGGTCTTGGCTCCAAATAGCCATAACATCAAAGAATAAATGATGGAAACAATTTCTAAGACATGGTAAAATGGATGAAACACTATGTTGGGTTTTTGGTAAAAAACACATGGTAATGGTACAAGGGTGCCTAAAAGGTTTAGGTATTGATGTCTCTGGTTCAAGGTTACCAAATGGAGCAATATTGCAAAAGGACCTATATTGAAATTATTTATAGAATTAAATCTATGTCAAAAATACTCAAATATACAACTTAATTCTAAATTCAAAGTTAACTTGTTCAAACATTATTTTGGGACAGAGGGTATGAAAGTACACATCCTAAGATTTCCAAACATATTTTATTTTCACTTTTTGGATTAGTAGAATTTGAATTATACCAAAATTCAACAAACAAGCATATTTAAATTTGAACCAATTTAAGTTTGTCAATTTTGAATTTGAATATTGCTAAAAGATTCTACAGATCTAGGGGATTTCAAAAAGTTCAAGTTTACTAAATTTGGGCTTATGGATCAAATGTTATGATGATTTAAAGATGCATGTGCTTTTCTGTAAAACTTCTATTTTAAATTTACTCCGGAATAAAAATCTAGAAAGGGCTGGGCTGCTACGCGCTGTGCTGGGTGACAGATAACTGCTAGGCCTGTGCCGTCTACGTGCTACACCGAGCGACTGATACGGTACTTAACGCTCGGCTGACTTGGCGTGTTCTGATTGGTCGATACCTGTTGGATAAGTGGATCTATCCTAGCCACTAGATTAGATCTAATGGTCAGAAATAGATCACGAGGGGGAGATGGAAGCTTACCACCGGATCTTCGCCGGAAAATGGCGAGGTGGCGGCCAGCGCTGCAGTCGCTGACGACGCCGACGCTGGAGAGGGTTACCGGGCACGGGGAGGCCATGAAGGGGCTCAGCGGCGCATGGAGAGGATGATGGCGCGAACGACGTCCTCTGACGGGGCTCCAGCGATGGCGTGGATCCGCTTCCGTGACGGATGGGGAGGAGCAATTCCGGCGTGCTCGAACGGTGCTAAGGCTGGGGGAATTTTTTTTGGAAACACACTCAGTCAGGTGCGCAATGTCACGGGGAAGAAGGGAGGGACAAGGAGGGTAGGTGTGAACCTGTGTCTTTGTCGAAAATGAAGAAACGAGGCAGCGGCCGAGAAGAATTCCAGTGGGGAATCTGCGCGGCCTCACGGCGATACAGAGAGGGGATTCGGAGGGGAAAGAGAGAGGGGCTCGCGGGCTATATATAGGGCCAGAGGAGGAAGGTAGTGATGGCACTTAATGGCCGGAAATCAGCGCGGCAATCACGGCCGAAAATTTCGTGATTGTCTTCCGTGAGGAAGAAGATGATGTCGTCACTGCTGACATCATCTTTTTTTTTTTCCTTTTTCCTGTTTAAATCAATTGTTAATAACTTCTGTTTTATAAGACCAACTGATACCAAATAAATTTCTAAAATCTTTAAATATCCATATCATTCAAACAATAACATTTTTGTAAACAATTCAACATATTTATATTTTTGAATTTTGAAATTTGAATAATTCCTTAATAGTGATGAAATGAAATTTTTAATTTAGAAAAATATTGAATATAGTTATTAGTCAAATAAAAATTCAGTGACATACTATATGTTCAAAACTTACTTTTGAAAGTTATTACAACTTATTTCCATAGTTTTACATTTTAAAAATGGGAGTAACCCTAATAACAACTTTTGTCATTTTCTAATTAGAAAATAATAATTATTTTGAATTGGGGTTTAATAAGAAAACAGAGAGGAGTCACAAATGCCACTATTGTTTTCCAAGGTATTTTACTTGTTTTCGTAAACAAAATAATTTTATATATACACTTTATGGTATAATAAATGAAGAAAACAAAATAAATAATTTTTATTCATGTGAAATATTTTGGAGGTGGAGAGGATCAATAAAGGTGATAATTCTCTAGTGTTTAAACATATTTAACTATTTTCAAGAAAATTATTGAAATGAGAACCTTTTTATGAAGTATGGTTTGTTAAAGAAAATATTATTTTGATGAGGTGAAACCTATTTCGGGTTTTAGAAAACAAAGGCAAACTGGGTTATAAAATTCCAGTAGCATTGGGAAAACAATTAATGTAACCTTTGTTTTTGAGTTTTATTTGTTTTTTGTGGCTTGCTTTAATAGAAATCAAAAGGTTTTAAATTTCCAAAAATCAGGGATGTTACACATAGCATTCAACATTCATCAGATCCCAGCAAACACAACACGTAGCATTACATAAACATGATCTCGATCATGTGAGGCAGCTCACAAGATCTAAACATGAGGTACAAAGTGGAGAGAATAACCATATATCTACTGCTATGGACCCGTAGTCCAGGGATGAACTACTCACGCATCACTTCGGAGGAGGGCATGGTGGTGTAGACCCCTCCGGTCATGAATTCCCCTCCTGGCAGGGTGCCGAGAGAGCTCTAGAACCCTCCCGATCTCGGGATGACGATGACGGCGGCCTCGGGTGTTTTTCGGGACGAAGTGGTATATCTTTAGGGTTTACGTCTCGGAGGGTATAAATAGGCGAAAGGGCAAAGGCGGTGGAGGCCTGGGGGCCAAACACCACCCTATGACGCGGCCAAGGGGGTGCGCCGCCCTATGGTGTGGGCCTCCTGTGGCCCCCCTCCGGGTCTCTTCGGGACTCCGTGGAACCTTCGGGAATTCTAGGACCTCCGGACTTCAAATTTTCCAATTCCGAGTATATTTCCAGAACAACTTTTCTTAAGCTAAAAACATCAGATAACAGGGAATTGGCTTTGTGGCATCTTGTCAATAGGTTAGTCCGGAAAATCGATAAAAATGACATAAAGTGTATAGGAAACATGTGGGAAACAATAAGAAAACAACATGGAACGTCAGAAATTAAGGATACGTTTATGATGTATCAACATCCCCAAGCTTAGTTCCTACTCGTCCTCAAGTAGGTAAACAATACAAACACATAATTTATGAGGTGACATGCTACCAACATAAACTTGATCATCAATAATGTAAAAGCATGAGTAAGTTGAGATCATAGAACTTTAACACAAGCATGATAAATAGAATTTTAATAATAAAGCATAGCAATCAATTTTCATCATGAGAAGTAACACAAATAAAAGATCATGAATAACAATGCAACAAAAGATATACGTTTGTTTCAAGTATAGAGAAAACATGTCAAAGTGATATTTCGCTAGTCCTTAAGGGTGGGGAAAAACATAAATGCCAGGACACTGATGCGCTTAGTTGGGAACCCCAAGAGGAGGGTGTGATGAACACAGCGGTAGGAGTTTTCCCCTTAGTTAAGAACCAGGGTTATCAATCCAGTAGGAGAAAGAGGACCTTCAGACGGTTGATGCCACTGACGGTGGTGCTGGTGCTTCACCGGTGTCAGCAACAACGTGGAACCTACACACAACACAACCAAAATACTTTGCCCCAACGGTACAGTGAGGTTGTCAATCTCACCGGTCTTGCTGAAAACAAAGATTAGACGTATAGTGTGGAAAATTGTTTAACAATGTGGAAAATGGACCGGGATTCATAGGTTCACTAGTGGTGTCTCTCCATAAAAGATAGCATGATGGGTGAACAACTTACGGCTGGACAATTGACAAATAGAGGTTGCACCGTAGTGCACATATATGACATGAAGATTACTATGATATTTAGTGCGGGCATTACAACAAGATACATAGACCGGCATCCATCTGCATCTATGACTAATAATCCACCCTCAGGTTATCATCTGAACCCCCTTAGGTATTAAGATTCAAGCATCAAATAATTGCATTAAACAAAGTGTGTAATGTAAGCAATGATTATGCACGCGGGCACTCTCACCGCTGTTTTCTCCCTAATGGCAACAACACATCCCCCCTTCACGTTTCTGTCACTCGAGCAAGGTGGTGAGGAGGCATGAACCCACTATCGAGCATAAATAATCTGGCACGGAGTCACTAGCAACTACTTCTCCAGAGCAACCACTAGCAACGGAAAGCATGCAAGATCACAAATAGCATATGCAAATAAAGACTATAATGAACTTGGCATAAGTTCAATATTCATCGTATCCCAGCAAAAGCAGCACATAGAATTACATAAGATCAATCTCGATCATGATAGGAAGCTCACGAGATCTAAACATGGAGGCATATGAGGAGAAGACAACCATCTAGCTACAGCTATGAACCCGTAGTCCAAGGATGAACTACTCACGCATCACTCCGGAGGCAGGCATGGTGATGTAGAAGCCTCTAGTGATGATCTCCTCTCCGGCAGGGTGCCGGAAACAGCTTCAGAACCCCCTGATCTAGGGTTGACGGTGACGGCGGCTGCGGAACTTTTCGGGGATTTTTTGTCAGGTGTTTAGGGTTTTCCATCCCGGGGGCTTAAATAGGCGAAACGGCAAAGGCGGTGGAGCTCCAGGGGCCCCACTCCCATAGGTTGCGCGGCCAGGGGGACCCGCGCCACCCTATGGTGTGGCCCCCCTGTAGCCCGTCTTTGACTCCTCTTCGGTGTTCTCGATGCTTCCGGGGAAAATAGGAACTTCGGGCTTTGTGGGGTCCAATTCCGAGAATGTTTGCAGAACAACTTTTTTGAAACCAAAAACAACAGAAAACAGGGAACTGGCACTTGGCTTCTTGTTAATAGGTTAGTCCCAGAAAACGTATAAAAATGTTATAAATAAGGGAGAAAACAAGTAGCAATTGGCAAAATATGATCATGGAGCATCAGAAATTATAGATACGTTGGAGACCTATCAAGCATCCCCAAGCTTAGTTCTTACTCGTCCTCGAATAGGTAAACGATAAAACACAATAATTTCTGAGGTGACATGTTACTAACATAATCTTGATCAATCTAATGTAAAAGCATATGCATGTTGAGATCATAAAACTTTAAACACAGGCACGATAAATAAAACTTTAATAATAAAGCATAGCAATTACTTTGCATCACGAAGAGTAACTCAAATAGAGGATCATGAATAATAATGCAAAGAAAGATAAACGTTTGTTTCAGGTATAGATAAAGCATGGCAAAGTCATATTTCGCTAGTCCTTAAGAGTGGGGCAAAACATAAATGCCAGGACACCTTCAAAGTTCAAGAGGAAGACTAGAACAAATAATGTAAGAACAAATAATATCACATCATGAAGTAATTATTGATGCTTATGGGACAAATGCACATAGAACTCAGAATGGCAAAATACTCTCTCAACTGTGCATAAAGTTAGAAGATGGAGACTCAACATAAAAGTAAAAGAAAGGCCCTTCGCGGAGGGAAGCAGGGATCACTCATGTGCTAGGGATTTTTTATTTTATTAAACAGTGGTATTAAAAGTTTGAAACTCCTCCCATCCATCTTTCACAAACCATGACTAACTGAATCCTCGGGTGCCTACCAACAATCACATATCGTGCAGGAGTGTCTATATTTTGGGAGATGCATGCTAATGTCAACGAATGGTAAACAGAAAATACAGTACGTCACAAGCCAACTAGATTCACAAGAGCGGCTCCCATGGTGAAGGACATCCCTCTTTCTCTTTTGTTTACACAATTATACTTTGACTGATAAATCAGGGGCAAAAATAGTGAAGAGATTTTGTTTGTATTAATTTGGGGCTGGGCACCCCGCTGCCAGCTCTTCTATCATTTGGATAAGCGGATGAAGCCACTAGTCCAGGGTGTGAAATCCAATCAACAAGTGAGATAAAGATTCTCTATTTACATCCTTATGATCAAAAATAGGAACATAAAGCAGGAGTAATTTTGAAGGTTTTAAAGGTAACACATGAGCAATTTACTTTGAAACGGCAGTTAAATACCACATGTAGGTAGGTATGGTGGACACAATGGGAAAAACTTTGGTTTAAAGGAGTTTGGATGCACGAGTAGAGCTCATACTCAGTACAGGTGGAGGCTAGCAAAAGACAGGGAGCGATAAATCAAGAGAGCATAACAGCCATAATCATGCATAGCGACATAAGCATCATTAATTAAAACATAAGCAGTATCACAAGTTAAAAAAAACGTGTTAGTTGTATTCAAAACACACAAGTTTAGAGAAAAACAATAAGAAATGTGTTTGGAAAAGGAGATACGTTTTCGACGTATCACTCATTGCTTTATTTTCAAATTGATATATTTTGGATATTGGACTTCTTTTTGTTAATGAATCTGTCTTTTGATATCTCTTTGGGAGCTCAATATCTCATTTCTCGTTGTAACTTTTAATTGGTTTCTTTGAAGTGTCAATTGTTTCTGTGTTATCTCGTTTTCACTTGTCTTTTGGTTCTTGAAAATCTTTGCATATATATTTACTAAAGTATTTGTTATGGCATGCTTAGTTTCTTTAATCCAATATATATGGTAAACTTCACTGAATCCTAAATCGTCTAAGATGTGCATGAAATTCAATTTCATATCTATATGCACATATTTATGTGGAGCTTATCCATGTATTGTAGTTTGTCTAACTACTTTGGACCCAATGTGTTTGGGGACCATTTTGTGCTTAAATGTGTTTTAGGTACATTTGACATGCATTGGATGCTTGCCACATTCTCATGGAAGGTGTTGTCACCATGATCTTATCGGATTCAAGCGAGGATGATGGATTAACTCTTATCAACAACAACATATCCAATGCGATATTGGTAACAAATATCTCTCATGCATACTATTCTTGCATTCAACCTTGTGTAGGTTGCATCTTGGCATGAAAATTCTTTATTTGTAAAATTATTCTCCCTTTGTGATACTTGATTCTTCCAAAACATTGCAACTATCTATTTTCCCTTATTGGTATTTGTGATGTCTTTGGTTTGTTTGTATTGGAAATTCATTTATCCCCATTTAAGATAAAATTGAGCTATTTGCTATGCTTTCAATAAAAAAATCTTATTCGTGTATTTATGACTTTCTTTTAGATATCATATTCTTCACTTTTGTAACTATTTTTTGTGTACATGCTTCTTTGTGGATACATATTATCATGATTTGTGTCCACTTAGAAACTTATACACATGAGAGGAGTTACATCTCTTTTTGGTATCCTATTCGTTTAGAGTCCATCCTTCTTATACCCTTTTCATTTTTGGTGACTCCGTAAAGTATTTTCCTTATGAGTGCTTGTATTATATTATTTCATCTTGTGAACTCATTTGTTTTTGAGTTTTTTTGTCTCTCATGCTTACCTTGGTGGGCATGTTGGTTTCCTTATGTATGGTTGAGCCTTGTCTCATGGTGTTCCGTTCATTTGGTATCTTTTTGCTCAATCATTCATTTATTTTCTTCAAGTGCTATGCCTAATTTGCTTTTTATGCTCCCTTTCACTTGTTTTGTGTTTTAGAGGATATTGGGGGAGTGATGATCCCATCCTTGTGCACTTTGTATTCAAATTCAAAAACTCTAAATAGTGCATGAACATTGGGGAGCTTCATGATTTTCTTTAGAATCTTTGGTTCCATTGGTTTTTCGGATCCTTTGTTTGTGCTCCTCCTCTTGGAAGAAGTGTTAAAGGAATATAATCTTATTTGCAATCTTTGGATCCTCGATATAGTTTGATCTCTCCCATCTATTCTTCATTGAATATGCATTTGTTTTCATTCATATTATGAGAAATTCAAAATTTGTAGGGGAGCTCTTACTATATTGGCTTTCAACATTTTTTCGCCCATTTCGGAAATGGATGCCAATGGGGGAGAAATTTAGAGGGTTTAAGGGAATTTGGTTTAATGCTTTGGTTTTGTTCTTAAGCATTTTTGCCTTCCAGGCTCATGCATCCATGTGTATTGCTTTTTATGCTTGCTTAGTTCATTATATAAACCCTCGTAAAAGGAATTGTCATCAATTACCGAAATGGGGGAGATTGGAAGTGCATGGTGCCCCACGTATGGTTTTGGTAATTAATGACAATCCTTATGGACTAATAGTTTCATTGAGATATCCTTATAGGTTTGTCCATTGGCACCACTTGAACTCCATGTGTTGGATTCAAGGTTGGATGCCATCAAGATCATTGCTTATAATGAATATATTTCATATGATCAAGAAGAAGAATTTCCATGCTATTATTGATAATATTGCAAGTATGTCTTGAAGAAGGAGTTTGTGTGAACATTCATGTTTACCTTCAAGACATCATCATCATGAATAAAGAGAAGATACTTAGTTGATCAAGTTGAAGTGCAAGTTCAAGATGAGCATCAAGAAGAGTTCAAATGCTTGATGCTTTCCATCCATATGGAGATTATTGTAAAGTTAATATGGACATGTGAGAAGCTCTCCCATATTATTTTATGGGGGAGAAATTTAAAGTCTTCACAAAGCGAAGCGCAATCAAGAAAGGTTCTCCAACTTGAGGTGATTAATATCGTCATCATCTAGCTCAATTGGAATACGCAAGACAAAGGTGACATTTATAGGTTTTCTATTTTACCGTTCTCATGATTTTAGTAGGGAGATCGGGTTATAGGATATATTACCGTTCTATCAAGAGGGGCTCTCGAATGAGTTGCTTGATCATATCGTTCGTAGAGAGTCCAAACCTTTGCATCCTTGGAATCACCTTTCTTTGTTCTTATTTGGGTTTTCTCCATGTGTGGTTTTATATCTTGTCTTTTTCTTCATCTCAAGCTCAAGTTCATCAAAAACGGATTTCGTATAGAAAACTTATTGCGTTTTTGTTATTGGAGGTTTTGCCGGTTCCTATGTTACAGAGAGGTCTAGACTTTGCCCATTTGGTTTTATTCTCCCTTATTGGACTATGATGTTTCTCTGCATATTCGTGTAGTGCTCATCTCTGCAATTTCAACGAGCCGAAGAACATCGAAAACGGAGTCCGGATACAAAAGATATGACCGTTTTCGTATCAATGTTTACACAGTTTTCACGGGGGCGGAAATATCTGGCCCAGCACCAGAGAGCGGGCATTCGCGCTCCAGGGGGTCTTGGGTCGTCCGAAAATTTTCGGCGTTGAAATTTCCGCCCTGGGGGGCCGGAAATTTGCGGGGTAAGTGAAATTTTTTCAGCACGGGCGGTCCTAACGGAAATATTTTGTGGGAAGCTATAAATAGCCTTCCTCTTCCTCAAGAGGAGGCTGCCCAACCCATTTTCTCTCGCCTCCATTGTTGACCTTCAAGAGCTTGGGTTTCTCTCAACCCCTCCAATGATTCTTGCCCTTTTTAGGGAAAAGAGAGAGGAGATCTAAATCTACTATTCCACCAATCAATATCTCCTCTTAGTGAGGGGAATCCATTGGATCTAGATCTTGGGATTCATTTGTTGATTTCCTTGTTCTTCCTCCTTCCTCCCTCCATAGCATTAGTTGTTTTAGTGGGATTTGGGAGAGAAGGAATTGATTACTTTATGAGTTCTTGCCATTGCATTAGGTGCATCAGTTAGAGTTCCCCACGGGATTCGTGAAAGAGAAGTTCTTGAGCTTGTTACTCTTGGGTGCTTGGTCACCGGAGAGATTGTTCCTCTTGGGTGTATTGAGCACCCTCGACGGTTAGTGCTTGGGCGTCTGATGCAAACGTTGATGGTGCCTTGACGGGGAGACTTCTTGATGATGATTAAGTCCCCGGCAACGGCACCAGAAATTCTTGTAGCTATGGATGGTGTGTTGGGAACCCCAAGAGGAGGGTGTGATGAGTGCAGCGGTAAGAATTTCCCTCGGTTAAAAACCAAGGTTATCAATCCAGTAGGAGAAAGAGTATCTTCGGAAGGTTGATGCCACTGACGGTGGTGATGGCGCCTCACCGGTGTCAGCAACAACGCTGAACCTGCACACAACAAAACCAAAATACTTTGTCCCAACGGTACAGTGAGGTTGTCAATCTCACCGGTCTTGCTGAAAACAAAGATTAGATTTATAGTGTGGAAAATGGAGTATGCTTGCGGTAAGTAAAGAAAGCAGGGAATTGTAGTGGTTTGTTTAACAGTGTAGGAAAATGAACCGGGGTTCATAGGTTCACTAGTGGCGTCTCTCCATAAAAGATAGCATGTGGGTGAACAAATTACAGCTGGGAAATTGACAAATAGAGGTTGCACCGTAGTGTACATTCATGACATGATGACTAGTATGATATTTAGTGCGGGCATTACAACAATATACATAGACTGTAATCCAACTGCATCTATGACTAATAATCCACACTCAGGTTATAATCCAAACCCCCTTAGGTATTAAGTTGCAAGCAACAGATAATCGCATTAAGCAATGTGTGTAATGTAAGCAATGATTGTGCACGCGGGAACTCCTCCCTAGTGGCAATAGCACATCCTCCCCCGTCACGTTTCTGTCAATCGAGCACATGCGGAAAGGAGGCATGAACCCAACTATCGAGCATAAATACTCTCTCTTGGAGTCACTAGCAACTACTTGGCCAGAGCAACAGAAAGCATGCAAGATCAAAAATAATATATGCAATAAAGACTATAATCAACTTGGCATAAGTTCAATATTCATCGGATCCTAGCAAACACAACACATAGAATTCATAAGAACAATCTCGACCATGTTAGGCAGATCACGAGATCTAAACATTGAGGTATAGGAGGAGAAGACAACCAGCTAGCTTCTGCTATGGACCCGTAGTCCAAGATGAACTACTCACGCATAACTCCGGAGGCAGGCATGGTGATGAAGAGGCCTCCGGTGATGATCTCCTCTCCGACAGGGTGCCGGGAGACAGCTTCAGACCCCCCCCCCCCTATCTAGGGTTGATGACGATGGCGGCTGTGGAACTTTTTGGGGATTTTTTATCAGGTGCTTAGGGTTTTCCTTCGGAGGGGAATAAATAGGCGAAAGGGCAGCGTCGGTGGGCCACCAGGGTGGCCTCACCACCCCCATTCGTAGCCAAGGGGGTCCGCGCCTGGCTATGGTGTGGGCCCCCTGGTGCCCGTCTTTGACTCCTCTTTGGTCTTCTGGATGCTTCCGGGGAAAATAGAAACTTCGGGATTTGTGGGGTCCAATTCCGAGAATATTTCCAGAACAACTTTTCTGAAATAAAAAACAGCAGAAAACAGGGAACTCACACTTGGCATCTTGTTAATAGGTTAGTCCCGGAAAACGTGTAAAAATGCTATAAAGAAGGGAGAAAACATATAGCAATTGGCATAATATTAACATGGAACATCAGAAATTACAGATACGTTGGAGACGTATCAAGCATCCCCAAGCTTAGTTCCTACTCGTCCTCGAGTAGGTAAACGATAAAACAAAATAATTTCTGAGGTGACATGCTAACACACAATCTTTCTTGATCATAATATGTAAAGCAGAGCATGTAAACTAGGATCAAATGAACTAAAGTTGTGATCTATATTTGATATCAACAAGTAACGCATAAAAAAATAATAAGAAAGAAGCAAAACTTTTAATGAATCAATACCAAAAGACTATCAACTGTGCAAAGTTTATTAGAGATGATTTAAGCTTTCAAGAACAACAATATCATGCATGCCAAACGATCTTCACAACCCTTGTTAGGATCAAGTCAAGCTTTCCACACGATGCAATGCTTGAATCTTAAACTATTTGCGCACTAAAAAGAAGCAAGTGTTCTGCGTTGGTCCCTGGCATCGGGATGTTATGGAAAAGAGAACATTATGGGGGGTTTGGAAGGTCAATGGAAGAAAGCCTCACAAAGCTGAAAGTGGTCATTAGACAAGAGAAAGTCTTACAACCGAAGCTATGCAAGGAGTTGGGATTGCCACACAACGGATGCACATAGAGCTATAAGTGTATGAAAGCTCTCCAATGGAACTAGTGGGGGTGCATCCAACTTGCTTGCTCATGAAGACCTAGAGCTCATTTGAGGAGGCTCATCATTGGAATATACAAGCCAAGTTCTATAATCTAAGATTCCCCACATAGTGATGAATGAATGATAACATGAAAACTTTCTCCAAACTAAAGTATTGGTGCTAAACATGAAGCACAAGTGTGATATAAAGGATAGTGATGCGGCCCCTCTCTCTTTATTCTCTCTTTGGCCCCTTTTTTTTGGGCCTTTTCATTTTTTTTTAATTTTTTTATATATCCTCACCGGTAGGGGCAACATCCTATATTACAATGAATCGTCACACTTTTAGTACTCATAACTCATAATAGAATATCTCTGATGTATCCAACTGCATGCTCCTGCCAGTGTAGAAGTATGCATAAATAACCATGAAGCTCATCATCAAGTAACATAATGGAGGTGGATGTTGTGCAACAATATATCTCGGAATGGCTATGGAAATGCCATGATAGGTCGGTATGGTGGCTGTTTTGAGGAATAATATTGGGCTTATGTGTAGGAGAAAAAAGTCCTCCCACGGGATTTGGATGCACTGGCGAAGTTTGCACCAACTCTCAATGTGAGAAAGGGCAATGCACAGTACCGAAGAGGCTAGCAAATATGGATGGTGGAAGTGACAGGAACCACAACATAGACTCACGAGTTAAAAGGTTGCATCAAGCAAATAATATTTACAAGGCACAATGCAAATCACTCCAAGAGGGTCCATGGCAGTGACGAGTCACTGTTAGCTACCCCGACCGTAGCGCGTAACAAAAGGTCGACCAGAAATGTATCACTCGTAGCAATCATATACCATTGTTTCTATTAGCTGGTACTTTTAAGTGTGGCACAGTTTCAAGTTTCTTAGACCAACCATTAAAAGTTTATACTTACTATTCCTTCCCGTTTATCCATTAAGCAAATTAATATCTCAAAACAACAATAGTGATTCAAGTGAAGTAGTTTAGTGATCTACAAGACCATGCAAATTTTTCCACTATACCAACTACCACATAAGCATTTCTATTCTCAACCAAGCACATATATGAGACAAAAAAAATCTCTCTAAGCATATATCAATGAAAACTAGAGATTACTAACAGCTCTAAATAATATATGAATGCAAAACGGGAGCTAAATAAATGCAGTAGCCAGACAAAGATTAAGAATACAAAGTATTCCTATGAAAAAGCAGAGCGTGTCACTCTACAATAAAATAATGCTGGGGTCGAACCAAGCTTATTGAAAAAAATAAAAACAAACTGAAAGCAAAAATAAAAGATGCTCCAATTAAAGCATATAAGATGTGACCGAAAAAAAAATATAGTTTCACTAGAAGTGACCTGATAATCTGTCGATGAAGAAGGGGATGCCTTGGGCATCCCCAAGCTTAGACGCTTGAGTCTTCTTGGAATTTGCTGGGATGTACCTCCGGGGCATCCCCAAGCTTAGGCTTTTCACTCTTCTTGATGACATCATATCATCCTCTTCTCTTGACCCTTGAAAACTTCCTTCACACCAAACTTCTCACAATCTTCATTAGCAACGTTAGTGCAATCGAAATAATAAATTCACATGGTTCAGTTTCAACACAAGCCTAACACTCATAAACACATTAGCTACTGTCACAACTTCTATTAGAAATATTTTTCTCAAAAGAACACCAAAAGAAATAGATTAAGATGCAAATGCAATTATTGGCAGAAATCTGCCAAAACAGGACAGCAGGTAAAGATGATTTTTGTCGAAAATCTTCTGTTGCTCAAATAAAAAAGTGTTCAACTAAGAAAATTTGCGTATATACCCCAGGATTGCGCACAAAAAAACTAAGATCATTTTGAATTTTCTGTGATTTTATACGAATTTAACAGTGGACAGCAGAAATCTGTTTCCCGCGCAGAAATCCGAAATATAGTCTCAACTTTCCACTAGAGACTTTACTTGGCTCAACAAAGACACAAAAGAAAAGATACAGAGGGGTTTCTAAGGAAATATACAACACCCAGGTTCACAGAAAACAAAAATAAACGACGGAAAGCGGGCTGAAAATGGAGGAATAAAACGGGTTGTCTCCCGGTAGCGCTTTTCTTTAACGCCTTTTAGCTAGGCATAGAAAGCAACTCAAGTATTTTCAAGTGAAGAAGCATCAAAATCATAACTTGCTCTAATAATAGAGTCAAAATGTAGCTTCATTCTCTTTCTAGGAAAGTGTTCCATACCTTTCTTGAGTGGGAATTGATATTTAATACTCCCCTCTTTCATATCAATAACAGCACCCACAGTTCTAAGAAAAGTTCTTCCCAAAACAATAGGACAAGAAGAATTGCATTCAATGTTCATAACAACAAAATAAACAGGGACAAGGTTATTGTTAACCATAATAAGAACATCATCAGTTCTACCAAAAGGTTTCTTCTTAGCATTATCAACAAGATGAACATCCAAATAACAGTGTTCCAACGGTGGTAGATAAAGCATATCACAAAGCTTTTGAGGCATAACAGAGATACTAGCACCAAGATCACACAAAGCATTGCAATCAAAATCATTTACTTTTATCTTAATGATGGGCTCCCAACCATCATCTAATTTCTTAGGGATAGATGTTTCAAGTTTCAGCTTTTCTTCTCTAACTTTCATGAGAGCATTGGTAATATGTTTAGTAAAGGACATATTCATGGCACTAGCATTGGGACTTATAGCAAGATTTTGTAGGAACATAATAACTTCAGAAATATTGCAATCATCAAAATCAAAATTATTATCATCAAAAGTAATGAGACCATTATCTCCCACATCTCTAAAAATTTCAGCACTTTTATCAGAAGCAATTTCAGCAATTTGAGGCAATTTAGCATGTTTCACCGAAGGGTTGGAGACTTTGTTAACACCAACTACTTTACTATTGATAGTAGGAGGTTTACTAGCACTTGGAGTTTCAGTTTTACTAGTGGTGGTGATAGTGCAAACTCTAGCAATATTATTCTTTCTAGCCAATTCATCTTCTCTTTCCCACCTAGTACGTAATTCAGCCATCAACCTAACATTATTATCAATTCGAACTTGGATGGCATTCAAAGTTTTACTTTCTTTAACATCATGTGGCAAAACCTTCAGTTTTAGAAAATCAACATCAATAGCTAGGCTATCTACTTTAGAGGCAAGAACATCTATTTTACCAAGCTTTTCCTCAACAGATTTATTAAAAGCAGTTTGTGTGCTAATAAATTCTCTAAGCATGTTTTCAAGATCAGAGGTAGAGCTTTTATTATTATTGTAGGAGTTTCCATAAGAATTACCATAACCACTATTAGGAGGATAGGGCTTATAATTGTTTCCACCAAAATTATTTATATAAGCATTGTTGTTAAAATTATTATTTCTAATAAAGTCCACATCAACATGCTCTTCTTGAGAAACCAAAGAGGCTAAAGGAACATTATTTGGATCAACTTGAGCTTTACCATTCACAATCATAGACATAATAGCATCAAGCCTATCACTCAAAGAGGAGGTTTCCTCAACAGAATTTACCTTCTTACCTTGTGGAGCTCTCTTAGTGTGCCACTCTGAATAATTTATCATCATATCATCAAGAAGATTTGTTGCATTGCCCAAAGTGATGGACATAAAGGTACCTCCAGCATCTGAATCCAATAGGTTTCTTGAGGAGAAATTCAGTCCTGCATAAAAGGTTTGTATAATCATCCAAGTAGTCAGTCCACGAGTGGGACAATTCTTCACCATAGTTTTAATTCTTTCCCAAGCTTTAGCAACATGTTCATTATCAAATTGTTTAAAATTCATTATGTCACTTCTCAGGGATATAATCTTAGCAGGAGGATAATATTTTCCAATGAAATCATCTTTACACTTAGTCCATGAATCAATACTATTTTTAAGCAAAGATAACAACCATTCTTTAGCTCTTCCTCTCAAAGAGAAAGGAAATAATTTTAGTTTAATAATATCTCCATCTACATCTTTATATTTTTGCATATCACATAATTCAACAAAATTATTAAGGTGAGCAGCAGCATCATCACTACTAACACCAGAAAATTTCTCTTTCATAACAAGATTTAATAAAGCAGGTTTAATTTCATAGAAAGCAGCAGTAGGAGCAGGTGGAGCAATAGGCGTGCAAATAAAATCATTGTTGTTTGTGCTAGTAAGTCACACAACTTAGTATCTCAGAGGAACTCATTTTAGCAAAATAAAAGCAAGCAAATAAATAACAGCTATAAAGTAAACTAATTTTTTTGTGTTTTTGATATAAAGAAGCAAAACAAGACAAAAAATAAAAATAAGACAATAAACAAAATAAAGAGGTTGAGAGTGAGAGACTCCCCTTGCCAGAACACTTCTTTCTCCCCGGCAACGGCACCAGAAATTCTTGTTGCTATGGATGGTGTGTTGGGAACCCCAAGAGGAGGGTGTGATGAGTGCAGCGGTAAGAATTTCCCTCAGTTAAGAACCAATGTTATCGATTCAGTAGGAGAAAGAGGATCTTCGGAAAGTTGATGCCACTGACTGTGGTGATGGCGCCTCACCGGTGTCAGCAACAACGCGGAACCTGCACACAACACAACCAAAATACTTTGTCCCAATGGTACAGTGAGGATGTCAAACTCACCGGTCTTGCTGAAAACAAAGATTAGACGTATAGTGTGGAAAATGGTGTATGCTTGCAGTAAGTAAAGAAAGCAGGGAATTGTAGTGGTTTGTTTAACAGTGTAGGAAAATGAACTGGGGTTCATAGGTTCACTAGTGGTGTCTCTCCATAAAATATAGCATGCTGGGTGAACAAATTACAGCTGGGCAATTGAGAAATAGAGGTTGCACCGTAGTGCACATTCATGACATGATGACTACTATGATATTTCGTGCGGGCATTACAACAATATACATAGACCGTAATCCAACTGCATGTATGACTAATAATCCACCCTCAGGTTATCATCCGAACCCCCTTAGGTATTAAGTTGCAAGCAACATATAATTGCATTAAGCAATGTGTGTAATGTAAGCAATGATTATGCACGCGGGCACTCACACCATTGTTTTCTCCCTAGTGGCAACAACACATCCTCCCCCGTCACATTTCTGTCACTTGAGCACAGGCGAAAAGGAGGCATGAACCCAACTATCGAGCATAAATACTCCCTCTTGGAGTCACTAGCAACTACTTGGCCAGAGCAACCACTAGCAACGGAAAGCATGCAAGATCACAAAGAACATATGCAATAAAGACTATAATCAACTTGGCATAAGTTCAATATTCATCGGATCCCAGCAAACACAACACATAGAATTACATAAGAACAATCTCGATCATGTTAGGCAGCTCACGAGATCTAAACATTGAGGCATAGGAGGAGAAGACAACCATCTAGCTACTGCTATGGACCCGTAGTCCAAGGATGAACTACTCACGCATCACTCCGGAGGCAGGCATGGTGATGAGAGGCCTCCGGTGATTACCTCCTCTCCGGCAGGGTGCCGGGAGACAGCTTCAGAACCCCCTGGTCTAGGGTTGACGACGACGGCGGCTACAGAACTTTTCGGGGATTTTTTATCAGGTGCTTAGGGTTTTCCTTCAGAGGGGAATAAATAGGAAAAAGGGCAGCGTCGGTGGGCCACCAGGGTGGCCTCACCACCCGCAGGCGCGGCCAAGGGGGGCCGCGCCTGGCTATGGTGTGGGCCCCCTGGTGCCCGTCTTCGACTCCTCTTCGGTCTTCTGGATGCTTCCGGGGAAAATAGGAACTTCGGGATTTGTGGTGTTCAATTCCGAGAATATTTCCAGAACAACTTTTCTAGAATAAAAAACATCAGAAAACAGGGAACTGCCACTTGACATCTTGTTAATAGGTTAGTCCCGGAAAACGTGTAAAAAAAATCTATAAAGAAGGGAGAAAACATGTAGCAATTGGCATAATATCAACATGGAACATCAAAAATTATAGATACATTGGAGACGTATCAGCGTTCACCTTGTTGCAAGAAGCTTTGTTGAGAGCCTCCAACTTACTTGTGAAGATAGCCTCAGCCTCGTGTAAGGTTTGGTCACCGCCTTCAAGGCGACCTCATAGTGGAAACGAGAATCTCCCTCACTGGAGAAGCTCAACGAGAATAAGGTGTGCACATCCGTGATATTTAGGAGCGCCTAGGTGGCTCCCTACCTCTCCAACGAAGACATACTTCCCTTGGGAAGGAACTTCGGTAATCACATTGGTGCCTCCTTGTGCTTCGGTTATTTCTATACTCTAGCTTGTTACTTATGCATTTATCTTTGTGATAGCCATCATGCTTGAAGTCATCTTTCTTGCTATCACATAGTTGTATATCTTGCTTAGCATAAGTTGTTGGTGCACATAGGTAAACCTAGCTTGTATAGGTTTTGTGCTTGATAAATTAAATGCACTTTTATTCCACATTTATTCAAGCCTAAACCATAATTATTTTTAAGCGTCTATTCCCTCCCCCTCTAGGCGACATCCTTATACTTTCAGCATGATCGTCATTAATTTCCTGTTATGGAGTTCTTAGAATTGTACCACTTGTCTTCATTTGTTACAACTTTTGGAATACAAAAATATGTGAAGTGGTAATACCCTCTTCCTGTCCATATGCAATAATGTGCAATGTCTCTGGTTCCTTTCTCTCTTTTTTCGGTACATGAACCTGACTAAATGAGGAGAGCATGTTATTTGGGTTGGTAGTATGAATGATGGTTACAGTGATGGATAGACAACCGTACCATACTTGAGATGTCTAGTTAGCTTTGAAGTGCATGCGGTGATGCATACTTTTCCCTGCAGTATTTTTAGATTAATGTGTTGTTATTTTCTATATATTGCATTATGACTGCCCTGCTTAATTATTTACAAGGCCATAAATCATGTAACATGAGGCTAACACCGCCTACCCAACGAGGATACAAATGCTTCATTGCGTAAATCCTAACGTGGTTATTTATATCAGAGTGGATGCTATTGCTACATAGGCATGCGCTTCAGTCCAGCAAAGATGCAAGCCCCTTTTTAATACCTTCTCTCTTTGATGCATTCATCTTGAATGGAGATCTGCATTTCCTAATAACTTTCAGTTTTCATGCATCTTGAATAAGTACCATATTAGTTTTTCTTGTTTTTAAGTTCAATACAATGGTATGGATTTTGATTGATGGTATTAGTTTTTCTGGTTTCAAGGTTAATCCAGTCGTATGGTCGTAGATTCCTCTGTTGTGGTTCAGATTTCCGTGTGTGGCCGCTTATGGCACTCTGCTCCGAATAATGTTAATGTCAGATAAAATCATAGAGCAGATGCTTATTATGGATAATATTTTAATACAATAAATTGTGTTTCCATCAAGATCCCTCCTCTAAATTTATTTGAGTATCTCTTGGGAAAAAGGGCTTGCGTCAGATAGTCCTAGCAAAAGATCGATACATCATTTAACCACATTTCCCTACCCTTAAAACAATTAATGATCTTCCGTGTTGTGCTCATTTCTTTATGCTTTCTAAGAACGTGTAATTCAAGTTCTGCTAGGATTCTTGCAGCACTAAACCTGAGTGTGCACTTCACCATTTACATCTATTTGATTGTTTTAGTGAAATATCGTTGTTATGCATGCATATTAGTGGCGTTAAAAAATATTTTTATCATGCATCTCGGCATGAAAGGAATGGTTAAGCGGTGACTCGCGGGATAAGAAGTTGAGCAATTTAAAACTTCCTTGGTGAGCTTCTTCCCGTTCTTGAGACATCTTGGAAAATTTGCATTATATAGCAATGAGTGTCAAAATTGCAAATTTAATACATATATTAGTTTGTTTTTGGGTAACTAATGACCCACAAGTATAGGAGATCGCAACAGTCTTCGAGCGAAGTAAAACCCAAATTTATTGATTCGACACAAGGGAAGCCAAAGAATATTTATAAGGCTTAACATATGAGTTGTCAATTCAGCCGCACTTGGAAGTAGACTTGCTCGCAACAGTTTATTAGCAGCAGTATCAGTAGTAAAATAACAATAAGAATAAAATAGAAACAATGGTAGCAATTGTGGGAAACGGCAGAATTAAAACACCGTAGGCATAGGGGCGGATGAACGGGCGTTGCATGGATAAGATAGTTCATATAATAATCAAAACATGGGCAATTGCAGATAAATAATAATAAAGCATCCAAGTACTAGGTAACCATAGGCACGTGTTCCATATTTAGTCGTACGTGCTTGCAATGCGAAACTTGCACAACATCTTTTGTCCTACCAGCCCGTTGCAGCGGGGCCTCAAGGGGAAACTACTGGTAATTAAGGTGCTCCTTTTAATAAAGCATCGGAGCAAAGAATTAGCACTCCGTGAACACACGTGATCCTCACATCACAGCCATCCCCTCCGGTTATCCCAATTGATGTCACTCTGGGCCTCGGGTTCCGGACAACGACATGTGTAAACAACTTGCAGGTATGATAAAAACATAATTATCCTCATGAAACAATAACATTGTTCAAATCTGAGATCATGGCACTCGGGCCCCAGTGACGAGCATTAAGCATAATAAGTTGCAACAACGATATATAGCACTAACAACGGGTACTAGGCACCATGCCCTAACAATCTGGCATGATTACATGAACGATCTCATCCAATCCCTACAATCCCTCTTAGCCTACAGTGGGAATTACTCACACATGGATGAGGAATCATGGATGGTTGATAGAGAATTGGTGGCGATGACGATGGCGGTGATATCCTCCGAATCACCGTACCAGCAGGGTGTTAGAACAGGAATTCTGATCCCCGAATTGGGTTTCGAGGTGGCGGCGGTGCTCTGGTGTTTTTCTCTCAAACCCCCTCGGGTTTTTAGGTCACGGGGCTTATGTAGTCGAAAGGGGAGACCGAGGGGGCGACTGAGGGGGCGCCCGAGGCGGCCACACCATGTGGTGGCGCGACCTAGGGGGGCTCCACCAGGTGGTGTGGGGCCCTCCTGGCCCCCCTACGGCTCATCTTCTGCCTCCGGGGGTCTTCGGGTAAAATAAGAACTTCGGGATCTTTTCCGAGCATTTTCCTGAAAGTTGATTTTCTGCAAAAAAAAATGAGACACCAGGGTAATTCTGCTGAAAACAGCGTTAGTATGTGTTAGTTGTATTCAAAACTCACAAGTTTAGAGGAAAACAACAGCAAAAGTGTTCGGAAAAGTAGATACAGTGTGGACGTATCAGTAAATTGGATGATCAACACTATCCTGCTGTAACGTATTGTTTCTTGCGCTTCTGGTGAAGCAGAGTGTGTACCCCAGAGTTTGGAAATTTGGCAATTATTTGGGTATTCTTATGGACTGGTTTTGTTCCCAGTGCATGGTAATGATGCATGTTGCGTTGTCAATGTGTAGATGCATAATGGAAGGGCAGGAGTGGAATCACAAAAACCAGATGGTTAATTAGGGAATTGAAAAATAATCCGAGTCAATCGGTAACTAGGTAAACGCATTAGAAACTCACTAGACTATTTTCCAACCCGAGGTGGACTGGATGTTGACTACGTACATGTAGTCTCATTGAGCAGAGCGCTGCTTCTTTCCATTGTTTTTAACATCCTAGCTTTATATTTGAGATTACAATGCCGTAAAATAGTTACAATATTTTGTGTTTATAATCGCTAGGGTTTCTTCTTCTATTTGATGTTCCATGTGATTATTTAATTTTTGATTTACGACCATGGTATCTCTCCTATTTTTTTCCCAGCTTGCATTTAAAAACCAGACCCCTTTGCTGATTGAAAGGTTGTTTAGATACATATAACTATTTGGGTGCAACAATTGTAAATATCATTTAAAAAAACTGTAAATATGGTTTGGAGGACTAAGTAGGAACCACTCGAATTGTTAGCCTTCTTATATGCCATTATTTTTAGAAAGACTTTTTGTGTTATTGCACTGGGCTGCCTTATTTTTATGTGCCATTATTTGCTTCCAGCAACCTAAACCTTTTGTGTAACCCCCATTACTTTTAGAAACAAATTATGCTCCTGTCTATAACTAATTAGTGATATTTCAAATTGATTCAGCTCTGTGATACATTTATATTTGTTTGGGTGTCTCCAGATAGTTGAACACCATGACATGATCATCTATAGTTAAGTTGATTTAAAATACCATGGATTAACCAGATTAGACCCTTTAGTCTTATCTTCATAGAAGAATAAGATTACTTCGCTGCTCATGGTAACCTGAATCTATTTATGCTGCGAAGCGGGCCTTATTTAACATAGTACAGGGATGTGGGATGTTCTATAATAATATGCTTAACTTCGGTCTATTGCTGTTCACATGCTTATGTTCTAATCAACTGAATAATGCATGTTTATTTTTCTATAGTTTTCTTTACTTCAGTATGATCGAGTTCATCAAGATATCAGTGTTAGGTACTATGCCGTTTGGTTTCTTCACTGGCATCCAATTTGCTTCATATAGCTGGTCTTTTGATATTGCTTCTAAGTTAAGTATTACTATTTGTGTCCAATGCGACACATCCGGATAAAGTAAATAAGAATCCTAATTGTACCATATGTGGATAGTTTAGATGGGAAGCAGCAGGGTATAGATGGATGCTAGGAGGGAGGAGAGAGAGAATTGTTTTCTGATGATCGGTAGTCTCAGATTGCTCCTAGATACTTAATCCTTTGTATATCCATGCCATATGTATATACATGGAGTATTACTACATCTAGTTTCCCTATGGATTTTTGTTGATCTTGGCTATGTGATTGCAATAAGTCTGAGAAATGCGGTTCACATATTTCTTTTGGTTTCTATAATCTTTTTTTGTAGCTTCATACATGTGTGTTTCCATGCTCAATATAGATATGTATTTCCATGGTCATTTCTTACCTTCAATTTTCTTTGTTGATTTTATTGTGTTTCCTTACATCCTTACCGCCACAGCCGCAGTCATTGTCATCATGGATGAGCGCCGCAGCCAAAACGGATGTACCTGACCGGCGAGGAGCAGGGGAGCCGTGTCGAGTAGGATGTCAGGGAGGACGAGGAGAAGCCGCTCGGCCGGTCTGGTTCATTGTCGACGCTGTCCGGCAGGGGAGATGCGGATGGTGGCATTGGCAAGGACATCTACCTGGGAGAAGCCGGTGGGGCTCGGGTGGCCACGAGCTTCAAGGATATGGACAAGGTGGACCGGCGCAAAAATACCAGAACATTGCCTCTCTCTGAGCCTATGTTCTGATCTGGCAAAAATTAAGTGTAACCTAATTCGTCGATAGGTTTGGCTACCCGTTTGAATTTTATGCAACGAAAGAAATAGGTCTCCCATCTCGGTAAAATAGGTCTCCCATCTCGGAGATATGTTTATACACACATGGTTTCGTAACACATTTTTTTACGATTTAGATAGAACATGACTCACAAGTTTTTTTTCTTACGCTAATAAATCCACGATAACTCGGACATTTGCGCCAATCGTCGCAACAGGTCATAGTATCCGTAAAGGTTTCCGTAAGGTCATATCCAACGGGGCTGCTCATTTGCGGATCAAATTGGTCCGCATTTTGTCTGTTTGAGCAGCCGTCCAGGCCGTTGTCCGCGCGGATTTGGGCCCTGCATCCAGCGGGGCTGCTCATTTAGTGGCCCGGACCTATTTTTCCTAGTTTTTGTTCTCAATGCTACTTTGAGCCTAAAAACAAACACAATACTAAATAAAATACGAGTTATTTATTACAAATTTGACCGTTCAATAAGAAGACAAATAAGTCTTAATAAAAATTACAAAAAATCTATTGGTTTCCTACGAAGTTCCAGATGTGTTGCACCAAATCATCCCGAAGTGTGCGGTGGGTGTCCTGATCACGCAACTCGTACTGGAAGTCGATGAAATCCTCAAATGTGGCCACTCCTGGCTGGGGCTCCACGTTCTCACCCTGAAACAACCAGTTCTCGTCGTAGACGCTGTCATCGCGCTCATCCTCTATGATCATATTGTGCATGATCACACAAGCAGTCATCACCGACCACATAATCTTCGGGCTCCATGTTCTAGCAGGGTGGCGAACAATAGCCCATCGAGATTGAAGCGCACCAAAAGCACGCTCCACATCCTTTCGGGCACTCTCCTGCTCTTGGGCAAATCGTTTCCTCATCTCATCTTGAGGATTTGAGATGGTCTTCACAAAGATAGCCCACTGGGGATAGATACCATCTGCTAGGTAGTATCCCTTTGTGTAGTGGTGGCCATTGATATCATAGCTCACCTCGGGGGAGTTGCCAACGACAAGTCTGCCAAACACCGGAGAGCGCTGGAGCACGTTGATATCATTGTGTGAACCTGCCATGCCGAAGAACGAGTGCCAAATCCACAGATCATACGAAGCAACTTCCTCGAGAATAACAGTGCACTCACCAACATGTCCCTTGTACTGCCCCTGCCAACCAAATGGGCAGTTCTTCCACTCCCAGTGCATACAATCGATGCTTCCAAGCATCCCAGGCCACCCTCTGCTCTCGTTGATCGACAACAACCGCTGAGTGTCGGCAACAGTCGGTTCCCTCAAGTACTCCGGGCCGAAGACCTGAACCACAGCTTCACAAAACTTGTACATAGCTTGCAGGCACATGGATTCACTCATACACAAGTATTCATCAACCAGATCACCAGCTACTCCATATGCAAGCATCCGAATTGTCGCGGTGCATTTTTGATAAGAAGTGAAGCCAAGCTTACCGGTGGCATCGGGCTTGCACTTGAACCAATCGTTGTAGTCGAGGACGCTGAGTCGAATGCGGTTGAACAAGTCCCTTTTCATCCGAAAACGGCGCCGGAATAGCTTGGCCGTGTACACCGGATTGGTTGGGTGGAAGTAGTCGTTCCACAGCTGCATATGGCCGGCCGCTCTGCCCCTTTCCAAGCCCGGCGCACGACCGGGAATGGACCCTCTGAACACCGGCCGCATCCTAGCGATGTGGTCATTGACCACGAGAGTGGCAACGAGGATGTCGCTCTCGTCCTCGGAATCGGACTTCGACGAGGACGAGTACATGATCACGTTGTTGAAGAAGAAATCGTCGCCGATGTCCGCCATTTTTCGGGCCGAGGTCGGGGGAGGCACACAGACGAACACCTTGCGTGCGCCCGTGGAGGTGGGGGCAGGTGGACCGGGTGGTAGGCAGGCCGGCATGCCTCCTGCGGGACAGGCGGCGGCGTGGCGGCGTGGGAGAGAGGTGGGGGGAGGTGGCCGTCGCCGGCGGGGGGTCGAACGGTGGTGGTGGTCGCCGAATCGGCGAGCTAGCGGCGGCGAGGTGGGTCGGGGGCGGCACGGGGGGGGAGGAGGGGGCGTTCTCTGCGGGCCAGAGGAGTGTGTCCACGGGACACTTTGTTGTCCACGAGGCTGCTCAAATCTAGACCAAATTTGGTCAGGATTTAAGCATCCGGGGAAAAAAAAAACGGACCGCGGTCCGTATGCGCAGCGCCGCTAGGGCCTGGTTTCGTCCCAGGCTGCTCAAAACGGACCGGTCCGGGGTAAATAAGCAGCCCCGCTGAAGATGACCTAAGCCAGCCGTCCCTAGCTCTAGCTAACTCGAAAATAAAAAGACTTCGACCGCCATTTGGGGAGCTCGGAGGGACATGGGAGGAGCCCAGTCCATCGAAGCCCACCTAAGCGTAACCCCCAGCGCTCGCTCTCTCTGTCTCGTTCGCTTGGAGTCGAGCGGCCGCCTGAAATCGCGCCGCCGCCGCCCTGAATCGCCATATCCGCCGCCTGGAGTGGCCTCACCTACGCCCGTCGCCAGCATCTAGTAGGTATTAGCGGCGCGAGTTACCGCCCTGTGTGCTCCCCTGCCACGCGAGGTTGGTTCCATATGGCGGGGCACTTGCTGCGGGCGGCGACGGGAAGGAGGGCGGGATGGTGGGAGGCGCCATTGTTTGCGGCGGAGCAGCGCGCGACACTGGTGAACATGAAACTTAAGTTGGTCAAAGATCGGGCACTCGACGGGACTGTGTTGCGCGAGCGCCACCTGCGCTCTGCCCACCATCTGCTCGACCTCGTGTCCACGCGGCCCAGCCACCGCATCTCGTGCCCCGAGCTCGTCGCCGACAAGTCTGTACACAAGATGTTCGGATCCGCAGATGCCGCGCTCGCGTTCCTCCGCAGGCACCACACCTTGTTCGCGCTCTCTCGCCGCGGTGGCGGCGGCGTCTCTCTCACGGACGCGGCGCTCGACCTCCGGCGTCGGGAGGTGGACTGCCTGAACGCCACGGAACCCGACCTGCTAGCCCGCCTTCGCCGCCTCCTCATGCTTACCCTGCCGCGGTCCCTCCCGCTCCACACCGTCGACCTTCTCCGCTGGGACCTCGGCCTGCCCAGCGACTACCGCGCCTCAATCCTCCGCCGTCACCCCAACTACTTCGCCCTCGTGCAGCCCGAGGGCGACGAGCGCGTCTGGCTCAGCCTTCTCTCCTGGGACGACCGTCTGGCTGTGTCCGAGCTCGAGAAGGGTGCGGCCGGCGGCGACACCACTTGCCTTCCATTTCCGGTGAGCTTCACGAGGGGTTTCGGCCTCAGGAGCAAGTGTATGAACTGGCTGAGGGAGTGGCAGGCGCTGCCGTACACTAATCCGTACGCCGATGCCTCGGGCCTTGACCGCCGCACTGATGTGTCAGAGAAGCGAAATGTCGGAGTGTTCCACGAGCTGCTGCACCTTACTTTGGCAAAGAGGACGGAGCGCCACAATGTGAGCAACATGAGGAAGCTGCTTGGCATGCCACAGAAGTTTACCAAGGTGTTTGAGCGTCACCCGGGCATTTTTTACCTCTCAAGGGTACTTGGTACACAGACAGTTGTTCTCAGGGAAGCTTACGGTGGGGGAAGGCAGCTGCTTGAGAAGCATGCGCATCCCCTTGTTGCTATCAGGGAGGAGTATGCCACCATGATGAGAGCTGCATTGCCACCAAGAAAGAGTAGAGAAAGTGGTAACTCTTGTAGTGAGTTGGATGATGAAAGTGAGGGAGGAGAAGAAATTGAACTCTCTGAATGAATGTGTTGTACGCTCCATTGATTCTTAGTTTACTGAATGCAGTAAAGCTAGTGCGTTCGGAGAATGGATGCTCTGCAACTGCAATTGTTCAACAGGTCTGTGCATATTCATGCATCGCCTTGATTCTTGATTATGGACAACAATGATCCATTTATAGTGCAGATCAAGAACAAAAAGGCTTATGCTGCAAAGATTCGAGTGGACGTATAATCAGGTATTTATTGCTTGCATTTTAGCTAATTGGTTATCTACGTCCTCTTTTGTACCTAGCTTGCACATATAATTGATTCACTGGTTTCCTTTTTTTCCATACCTACAAATGTCATAGGAAGCGCCTCTCCGGTAAGGTGTCTAGTAAGTATTAGAAACACTCTTTTTGTCTTTAAGTACAGTGAAGAGGACGGAGATTTGGTCGGGTATTACTTTGAATGTGTACACCTACAGTATCCATTTACATTTTGTATTGTCTAAATCAGTGTGAATTATTAACTATCTTTCAAATCGTACCATGGTGGAAACTCATGAATGGAATTTGTTTGCAGGGTCTCACTCAGCTGGGATGAATGTTTATGGTTGATTTTATATGGAATGTTTGTCATTCAGTGAAGATTGTCTAATGTGGTTCAAGGGCATAGGTTGAGTGAGAGGAAGAAGCTACTAAAGGGAAGGAGCAGTGGCGTCTTAGAGGTGCTATCGTGGTAATAATATTATATTTTTGTAGTATTATTATTGTTCTTTGGACAGTTTTGATTTACAAGGAAAGGGGTAACCATTTTATATTGATATAAAAAACTGTGGATATTAATCTTTTAACCATATGTAGTTTCTTTTCCAACTGTTCATTGCACACATAAACTGTGGACCTACTGGAAGATTACCTCCGGTAGTCCAGTGTAAAGTACTGGGCATGGGTCTGTGCTTCTGTTTTAGACATGGTTCAAAAAAGCGGTCGCTCAGGTGCGCTAAAGCGCGCTTAAGCGCTGAGCGATGGCCTTCCGCTTCGCTTATGGCCTAAGCGCTTGATTAAGCAAGGAAGATAGAAATGGGAGAGAAAAAACACAATTGGTCCGGGAAACAGTCTGGGAAATGAGGGGAAGATGCAGGGAAGGAGGGGGCGAAGGCAGGGAGAGAGGGACAGAGGCAAAGATTCTAGGGAAGAGGAGATGCAGCATGGCCATTGCGGCTGCGGATGTGTGGCTGGAAGGTAGCAGGTGTGTGAAAGAGATAGATGGACGGTGAAGATTAGAGAATATAGATGGCTCTAATTGATTTGGGCAGGTTAGGGTTTCATATGGGCCTTACTGGA
The DNA here is from genome assembly GCA_028641055.1 of Alopecurus myosuroides. Taxonomy (NCBI): domain Eukaryota; kingdom Viridiplantae; phylum Streptophyta; class Magnoliopsida; order Poales; family Poaceae; genus Alopecurus; species Alopecurus myosuroides. The sequence goes on from CM054057.1 coordinate 489,110,309, forward strand.
CCAATACTGAAGGAAAATTGGAGCCTATCTAGGCTGAAAAATGCAACCGGCTGCCCCTCATGCTGTGTCCGTACATAACGCTTAAGCGTCGCTTAAGCGATGATTACACTAAGCAGTGGCCTACCGCTCGCTTAGCGCTTACCGCTTTTTTGAACCTTGGTTTTAGAGCTTAAGTAGGCTGCAGCTACTGTTTTTACACTTCCAAGTTTCTTTTCTAGCTTCATATTGTTTCACTGCTTACTTTATTACTCCCTCCGTATCGAAATATAAGATGTTTTAGTATTTCCTAGACAATATGTACCTAGACATGTTTTAGTGTAAGATGCATACGAATCTACACACTAAAACATATCTAGATACATTATATCTACAAAATGCTAAAACATCTTATATTTTGATACGGAGGGAGTACATATTAGCTAAAATTTGTAGTTATGAGTACTAAATGTTTTTGCAACGTTTAGTATTTTCACATATTATAGTTTTTGTAAAAACTGCTTATGGACAGTTTGTGTAAAAACTGTGTGGTTCATTTTTGTGAAGTATTAGAAGTGGACCTAGTTTTACATTCTGAGATATTATGTAATAAAAGATAGCAGTATGTTACATTGGGGTTCTTTTCATTTCTTTTTCCCTTAGGTCCAGTGGTTATTTTGCAGGCTGGCTTAAACCTATCAGACTGAAAATTTACCATGTAAATTATCGAAATAGTTCTTAATGTTTTTCGTTGGGCTGAAAAGTGAAATTTTAGTTTGCAGAAAATGTGGTCCTTGTTCTTTTTCAGCTGCATGTGCAAAAGCATTGGCCAGACCATGATATTGGCAGATGAAAGATGCCTTTGTCATGCTTCTCTTTTGATCTGTTCTTTTTATTCTTGCGCTGTCTTTCTACAGTGTTTACGGTGCCAAAGGTGTGGCTCTATGCATTGGGTTAGTTGCCTTGGCAACTGTGTACTCTGTTTAAATATGAATATGCGTATCAATTTCCCACTTCCAAAGTCCATACTCAATTGCTAATTGTTGTTAGACAGTTTGTAGTACATTATATTACAAATGAAACTAGGAAATGAGTACTTTTCTTATAGTTATCATTTTCGAACTTCATTGTTTTGAAGTTTTCATTTAAATTTTTACACAAAAATTGTCGTTCTTTTCCCTAGGTCCTACTTAATCCATGACAGCAAATGTGATTTGTGTCACTAATTAACTTTGGTGTGCTCCAACTTTTCCAACAAGAACTGCTAATGTTCTCTTTGACCGTATATTTTCTTGTGGGCAAACAAGCATGCTACCTTTTCTTCAGTTAGAATAAGTAGGCATCGTGCTGGTGCTGCAACTAGCATACTATTATATTTTCTTACATGTTACATTTTCTTTTCCATGAACACAAAAAATCGCACATCTACCTAGGACCAAGCATGTGTCAGCAGTACATATCTTTCCAGTTGAGTTGGGATAAGCTAAGAAGCCGTTCCTCATCTTACAAGAATCCAGGGCACACTTCAGTTGTGTCTGAAACCCATAGCTGCCTGCCAAACAAGAGGTTGCCCCTGCTCTTGCTAATGAATATGTACTTTTCTTCTCATTATTAACAAATAGGTATTTGTCAGACCATAGGCTGCAATGAATTCCAAAAGTATATTCTTCAATGCCTTTTCAATTTGAGTTTGTTGTATATCTCTTTCCGGTGAAGTTTGTTGTGGGATCGGATTGATCTTTAGCTTCCAGTTGTGATAACCAAGTGAAATGAGGAGCTTTCGTCCAGCATTTTCCATTCATCACTTGTGCGACTTTAACGGAAGGAGAGCTGGGGAGGGACGGAGTGCAGCCAACCCTAGCTATGCCTTATGTTGACAGCGCCATGCCAGCAAAAGCAGTAAAAAGTTTGACGGGTTGGGGGGAGATTAGGTTCGTTCGGGTTGGATGGAAAAAAGACAAGATGGAATGAGTAATACTCTTATTGCCTTATTGGTGGCAGCATATGTATTTCCACATGAAGCAGAAATTCAATTTGGAACCTGAGCACGCATGCTCCTGGTATGTTTCGAAAATTTTAAAAAATATAAAAACACTTAAAAAATTCTGGAAAAATCAGAGACAAAAATGTATATGTATTTGACATGCGTGCTAAGTTTTGTAAGGAAAAGACATTTTTGTTGTCTTGTGCAAAAAAGACAAATCATTGACAGCGATTTGTCTAGATCTAGATCTCATTTTTGCCAGTGATTTGATAGCCAAAATGTCTTTTTCTTACGAAACTTAGCACACATGTCAAATACATATACATGTTTGTCTCTGATTTTTTCTAGAATATTTTGAAGTGTTTTTCTATTTTTTAAAATTCCCGAGACATACAAGGAGCATGTGTGCCCAGGAGCCGAAACGCTTCTCCCCACATGAAGTTGGTTTACACCTTGTTGCCAGTGCCATCATCATTGTCCTCTCCTCTTGCATCCCCTGCTTCTTGGTCGTCTCTACCGCTAACAAATTACAACAAACTTTTGAATCAAAAGATTGTGGTATATGCTTTCTTTTCATGCCAAGTTTTATTCTTTTCTGTTTTTCCGCCATCTCCAAAACATAAACGAATCATGGAATTGAAGAGCCCTCTATCCAACTCTAGTTCAAGCCTCTCTGACTGCGACGATGGCACCCCCCCCCCCCCCCCCCCCCCCCCCCCCAAACACTTCTCCATCTTGTAGGTCGTTGTGCCCTCATCATTGCCCTATCCTCTGCCTCACCTCTTGACCCACACTAGATATTGAGGATATCGTAGGAGATGTGAGGGGCACCTGGAGCTTTTTTTTTTTTGATAAAGGGCTTTATTACTCAAAAAGTTTAAGCATTACACCCGGCCTCTGCATCATAAAATGCACACAGCCGAAATTCGAAACAGAAAATAAACAACGCGACAATACTACAAAACAACCGCTGTAGACTGTCGATGCTATGGAGCCGCTATCCGTAGATCAAGTGGCCATCCATGTGGGATAAAAATATCCCTCGCCACCTGCTTCAGTCGTGCACATGCCTCCGTAAAAAGGCCTTGTAACTCCCCTCGCTGTAATGTGGACCACGAACGGAGAATACTTGTGCTCCGGAATAGAACCTGCATACGAGAAAAGTTTTTATCATTGAAAATCTTGTCATTTCTACATAGCCAGAGCGACCAAATAACGGCAAGCGCTCCTACCCTAATAATAGTCTTAAAACGTTTATCTACCCCATTTAACCAGTTGCCGAATATGTTCGCAACGGAAGTAGGTTGATAAAGATTTGAAGCCATTTGGATAGCTGACCATATAGAACGCGCAAACGTGCAATCAAAGAATAGGTGTTTAATTGTCTCATCGTGAGTACAAGAAACACACCTAGAGCTCCCATGCCAATTACGCTTGACAAGATTATCTTTTGTAAGTATGACTCCCTTACGAAGATACCACGCAAAAATCTTAATCTTCAGCGGTACCTTCATACGCCATACATGTTTGAAAATATCGACTGGCAAGTCTGATTGGATCATAGCTCTGTACATGGAGTCCACCGAGAACAAACCGTTCTTAGTGATCTTCCAACGAAACTCATCTGTGCCTGGTGTAAGAGTAACCATAGTTAATCTATCCACCAAAGCCTGCCAAGACGCAAGTCGAGGGCCGATTAAATCTCGTCGAAACGTGACATTAGGAGGTGATGTCTGCATGACCGTAGCCAGCGTATCATCCTTATGTCGCGCTATCGTGTATAAAGCCGGATACTGTTCTCGGAGTGTGGTATTACCTAACCATTTGTCCTCCCAGAACCGTATCTGCGATCCATCCTTAATTTTAAATACCCCATAGCGAAAAAAATTATTTTTGTTCGCCATAAGTCCAGCCCAAAAGTGTGAATCACCTGGTTTCCACATAACCTGTGATATTGCTTTCGAGCCTATGTACTTTCGTTTAAGGATGGTTTGCCAGACCCCTTCTTCGGTTAATAGATTGAACATCCATTTACCAAGTAGGGCTGAATTCTTGACTTGTAGGTCATGAATACCCAACCCCCCTGATCTCGTGGACGACAAACTACATCCCATCTGGCCAATCGATATTTCTTTTTCTCGTTGTCGCCTTGCCAAAAAAATCTTGATCGGAAATAATCCAATCTTTTCAAGACTCCTTTAGGTAACTGGAAGAATGATATCATATACAGTACCATATTAGTTAGGACTGAGTTAATGAGTACCAGTCGACCACCAAGCGACAACAATTTTCCTTTCCAACTAGCTAGCCTCTTCTGCAGACGTTCTTCAACGTGGCCCCATTCTGCATTAGTCAATCTCCTATAATGTATTGGTATTCCCAAATACTTGATAGGGAATTGACCTTGCTCACATCCGAATAGTTCGGTGTATTGTGCAACTGCTTCTTGGGCCTCGCCAAAGCAAAACAATTCGCTCTTGTGGAAATTAATTTTTAATCCGGATAGTTGCTCGAACACCGAAAGAATTAACTTCAGGTTCGCCGCTTTCTCCAAATCATGTTCCATAAAGAGAATTGTATCATCTGCATATTGAAGGATAGACAATCCCCCATCAACCAGATGTGGAATTACTCCCTCAATTTGGCCATTTTCCTTTGCTCGGTCAATCATGATCGCTAACATATCAGCCACAATATTAAACAATACGGGCGATAGCGGATCACCTTGTCTCAAGCCTTTTTTTGTTTGGAAGTATCGGCCAACATCATCATTGACTTTGATGGCCACGCTACCTCCAACCACAAAACTGCGAATTAGAGCGCACCACTCTTCTGAGAATCCTTTCATTCTCAGTGTCTGTTGGAGAAACTCCCAATTCACTTTATCATAGGCCTTTTCAAAGTCTATTTTAAAAATTACCCCATTAAGTTTTTTTGAGTGCAGCTCATGTACGGTTTCGTGTAAGGTCACGACCCCATCAAGGATGTTCCTACCCTGCATAATGCAGTCTGTGTAGGTTTTACCACATGATCTGCAACAGAATTCAACCTAATAGTTGCAACTTTCGTAAAGATTTTGAAACTAACGTTTAGAAGGCAGATTGGTCGATACTGTTGTATCTTTTCTGCGTTCAAAACCTTAGGTAACAAAACGATTTCCCCAAAGTTAAGGCGATACAGCTCCAGTTGTCCACTCTGCAAGCAATCAAACATTTCGATGAGATCATGTTTAATGATCTCCCAGAAATGCTGATAAAACTCAGCCGGACAACCATCTGGACCAGGTGCCTTGTTATGCTCCATTTGGAATATCGCCTTCTTGATCTCCTCTTCTGAGAAGGGAGCATTAAGAAAAGCATTTTCCTCTATGGATACTTGAGGAATATCATCTGTGCGGTTCTCGTCCATAGTTATATTAACTACTTCGGGAGGCCCAAACAGATCTTTATAGAACTTTGTGATATAGGTCTTGAGATACTCTTGTCCCTCAATGAGACCTTCATCTTGATGGAGAGAGTGAATTCGTTTTTTCCTATGTCTGCCATTAGCAACATTATGAAAATAACGCGTATTCGAATCTCCTTCAAGAATGAATTGAGCCTTAGACCTCTGATACCATTTGAGTTCCTCTTCTCGCAACATTTGTGCTACTTTCGCATTGGATTGACTTTTAAGTTCAACCTCTTGCAAAGATAACAACCTAGTTTCTGCGAGACGATCTAACTCATCAATAATGGAACAAAGACGCTCTTTTTCCTTCTTGAGCAAACCGGTCGTATGTCTCGCCCATCCACGGAGATACTTACGCAAATTGCGCATTTTATTATTCCATCTCCGTATTGGGTTATCACCTAAGACCGGTTTGGTCCATACTCTCTTAACTAGTTCATCAAAACCATCACGTAAAAACCAACCTAGTTCAAACTTGAACTGTGTCTGGCCTTTTGGTTTTGATGTGCCAGTTGAGAGTAGAAGGGGAGCATGATCCGACAGAGCCTCAATACGTTCTAAAGCGCGTACCGTAACCAATGGGAACTTATCTTCCCAATCGGTACTCATTAATACGCGATCTAGTTTTTCGTATGTCGGTTCTGGCAGACTATTTGCCTAGGTGAACTGTCGTCCGGTCATGTACACCTCTCTCAAATCCAAGCTATCAATGACAGCGTTAAATAAGAAAGGCCAATGACCGTCAAACCGTCCCCGACTTTTCTCGTGTGGGAACCTTAGCAAATTAAAATCTCCTCCAATTAAAATTGGGTGTGGATTATTATTCGCCAAGTTAACCAGCTCACGAAGAAAAGCCTCCTTAAACTCCTCCTGGGCAGCACCATACACAGCGACTAAACTCCATATAAAGTTGTCAGCACGGTTACGGAGGTGTAATTTAATATGAAAATCACCATCCGACCTTGCTAACACATCAAAGGAGTCAGTTTTAACGCCTAGTAGAATGCCACCCGATCTACCACGTGGAGGAATAGAGTGCCAAGTGAAGTCTAAACCCCCTGATAGGCGGTTCAGAACACTCGCTTGAAAATCTCTCCTTCCGGATTCGGAGATCGCCACAAACTCCAAATTGTGATCCTTGACGTATTGTGCAATATTCAAATGTTTAGCCAAGTCACCAAGACCTCTGCTATTACTGAATAAGCCATTCATCGGGAAACAATTGGGTTTTTAGGCGGTCTCTCGGAATATCGCGGTGAGTGTTTCCTTTTATGTTTGGCGGTTTTGGATTTCCGGCCGGAAGCATAGAGATCAAATAAAGATCCTAGCCCGTCCTCATCATCCATCCCCACCTCAGTCACTTCCCCCACAAGATGTGATAAAAGCTGTCCATCCGAAGAGGCATACGCTGAATCATCATCCATATGAGGTATATCCATCCTAGCGGAAGAACTCGGCTTGACCGTTAAACGGTCAAATTCCATGTTCTTCAACGCATTAGTGGATATCGTGACTTCCGAATCATTCTTCCCTAAAGAAACACCGACAACACCTAAACTAGATGATATCTTGGCATTGGAAAAAGAAAGAAATGAATTCTGAGCAGAAGACGTACCCAAAGTCGAAGACGAAAGCAATGCCGCTTTCCGCCGCATGGCCTTGGACATAGCATCCTCATCGGTCGGTGTAGCCCCGTCCGTTGCGACGAAATGGCGAGCACTACGTCTCAGCACCTTCTTTGGCTGCCCATGATCCGCAGAGGGAGGCGCCACGGCGGAGGGGGGCAATGGCGATGAAGATAGCCCCCGACCACCATGCTCTTAACCACCGCGCCGGAATCTGCGCGAGGTGACGTCGAAGACGGTGCCGTCCCGGTCCCCTGCTCGGTGGCTGGCTGCGAGTCGCACGGCGCAACGCATACAGAGGCCGCTGCCCCTGACCGTATGGACCGCAGCCCGGGACCAGCCGGCCCACCGCAGCTGCTGGATGCCGCCTGGGCGGCGGGTAGCGAGGAGCACGCCGTCGCCAGGGCAGCAGGGAGCTGCCCGCCGCCAGCAGCAGGCGCATGCCCGCAGCCCGCCAACGCCTGGGCGGCTGGTAGCTGCTCGCCGCCTGACCCAGCCGCAGCAGTCCTGGAAGGCGAGAGGGCCTCGTCCAGCCGCGCGGCGAAGTCGCTGGAGACAGCCGCCTGGGCGACAGCTAGTCGCTGTCCGTCAGCAGTCAGTGGGCCGTCTCCAGCGTCGGGTGCCGCGCCTCCCGTCCAAGTCGCCTGAGTAGCGGATAGCGGGGTGCCACCTGCACCCTGCAATCCACCAGAAGATGCCGCGCTCCTACCTGCAATCCCGGCAATAAAGCCACCAGAGGAATGCATCAACCGCACAATTTCCTTGCCCCTAGGAGTAGTAGGAGACAAGTTAACCGGCGTTAACGCATAATTCTGCAGTAGCTCCATCGCCTGTGAACGAACAAGATCACCGCCATCCGCAGCGGGTGTATCAATAGCCATACTCGCCGTCCCATCCGCGTCTCCGTCGGGGGCAGAAGCAGAGCCAAGCATATCAGTATCCCGCACACCTCGAGAAGAGGACTCCGACGGCACTCTCAGGTCCCACACATAAGGCACAAAATCTGGCTCTGGCACATAATCCTCGGGCTCTGGACGGAAAGTGAAACCATAGCCTTTCAGACGTAGCACACCATCTGTGTTAGTGTACGGACCTATATCATCCACCTTATTGAACACCTCATCATCAGACAGCGCCATCCTCAGACGAACGATACCTCTACGACGTAGAGCCAGTAGGTCCACATCCAAAGTAATGCCGATGAGAGAGCCCACCGCCCACAGGCCTAGAAAGTGCCGCAAAGGATTTGGAACCCCCTCCACATGAACCCACGACTGCTCGAACTCCAGTTTCGGCTCAACATCTTCTGGCTCCCACTTGCTGAACAGAAGCCTAGTAGACTGTGATGGAACCCCAAAATCCATCCCATCGAACCTCTCCAACTCCGCCAGCGACGGGAACACCACCTTGTACCGGTTCTCACCAGCAGGCAGCGCCTCCCACTTCCACCTCGGAGTAGAGCACATACGAGCCACCGTCACCTCAACCTGCTTTGCCGTAGCGGCGGTGCCCACCACTGTAACCAGCGCGACAGGTCCACTGGAAGTATCTGCCTCCTGGAAGAGATCATCAGGGAACTGAGAGAACATCGTGTGCTTGCTCCCTACTCCCCCAATAAACACAGCCGGTTTCGGAAGCCTGAGAGTGGGACACTTCTTCATGGGATGCTTCTTGGAATCACAAACATAGTAGTAATGATCCACCGGGCAATCCCTTGTGGCATGTGTATCAACCTCGCACTTCCAACAGCGTGTCTTCCTCACCGGAGCCGCGGCAACGTCAACCTCCCCGGGTCCAGCGGCAACTAGCGCCAGCTGTTCAACCGGGAGAGTCGGTGCTACAGCCACCCCCTGCGAAGTCCCAGCACCCACGGCTGCGGGAGTCACCTTCTTCTTCTTGTTCTTGCGCTTCCCCGCTCCCCCCGCCGCCACCGTCCCAACCACGAAACCCGTCGGTACAGCCACGACAGCGGGCATCACCGGTGCCACGGCATCAGGCGCAGCGCCCGCCACCACCACGGGCTGTCCCATGGCCACCGGCGCGACTCCTTGCGCCACAGCGGCCCCCGCCGCATGAAGTGCCGCTGGTTGCGGAAGCACTGGCCGCGGGCCGGGACCTCCACCTGGCAGCGCCGGGGCGAAGAACGGGGGACCCGCCGTCGGTCTGCCCACCCCTGCCGGCGCACCGCGCCCGGCGCCACGTCCCCTCCCTCCTGGAACCGGACCTTGGGGGCGCTGCACCGCGTTGCCTTGCCGCTGCGGCGCCGCCATGACTGGGACAGGCGAAAGCACGGCCTGAAGGAAGGACCTCGGTCCAGGCAGGAGGCGATGCGGAGAGTACGAGCGCGCAGACGTAGACGAAGGAGTAGCGATCACGTTCGATCCGATCGCCGTCGCTGCGTCTGTCGGTGTGGTCGAGCGATACCTAGGCCTGTCACACCGAGCCCACATGTACTCGAACGCCTCACGGAAGTAGGCCCATGGGCGCTCCTTGGGCTCAGCGCTGGCCCCACCCGTCGGGCCTCGAGTTAGAACCGCAGCCGCTGCGCCCTGATCCGTCGAGAGCTTCGCAGACGAGCGATCGGTGATTGTAGTTGATGTCGGTCCGACCGGTGGACCACGGGCACGCACACCAGGCCCACTGCTGATTTGAACCCCGGAACTGCCGCTGCGATCCGCAAATGGTGGATCACCGTCGACCTCGCCGCCGGCAGAGGGCCCTCGGCCATGTCCGGTCCGCGCCTCGTCGGGGAAGAAATCGCCTAAGCACGGCAATGGCGTGATCCTAGGGCGAGGTAGAGGACCACGCCAGCCTAGGCGAACCGGTGCCGTGCGAAGCTTCCTCGCCTGCGACGATCCCTTGCCGTCCCCTGATGGCGACGTCACCGGCGAAGTCGCCCCAGACTCCTCGCCTTCGGAAGGAGAAACCGCGCCGCCATGAGTAGAAACTTTCGAGGTCTTTTCCCAGAAACGGGATGCTCTGGTTGGGAACCCGGCCGCCTTCCAAAACTCAGCTGCGAGGTCAACATCGCTCACCGCCAGCCGGGCAACGCCTCCACTGCTCACCTCCCGGTCCTCTGTCAAGACTTCCTCGCCACAACACCTCGCCGTCGCCTCGGCGCTCGCGAGCTCATGGAGCGCGTCGAAGCGGGAGCCCGAAGGTGCAGGGCATGGCGCATCCAAGCCCCCAGGCGCTAGGGTAAGACGACGCCCACGCCCGTCCGGCGGCGCCGCCGCCTGCGTGACCATCTCCCGCGGCCTCCCTAGACTGCTTCCTAGAGCTGAACGTGTTGACGATGCGAAATGCAACCACAACGCAGTTCAGGCCCATCGCCCTGATCAATGTGATATTCAAGATCATCTCTAAGGCGTTTGCTTCTAGACTTGACCCCGTCGCTCATAAAACCATCAGCCACAACCAAACAGCCTTTATCAAAGGCCGCTTCATTCTTGACGGAGCTCTTGCCCTCCATGAGATCGTGCACGAGCTGAAGTCTAAGAACTTAGGGGGAATTATTCTCAAGCTTGACTTCGAAAAGGCTTACGACCGAGTGAACTGGGAGTTCCTTCTCGAGGTCCTTCACCACAAAGGCTTCGACGCCGGATACATTCACAGGATTTCGCAACTTGTCGCGGGTGGGCAAACGGCGATCTCCATTAACGGGGACATGGGTCCTTTTTTCAGAAATAAACGCGGGGTGAGGCAGGGTGACCCTCTCTCCCCGCTCCTTTTTAATTTTGTCGGTGAAGGGCTCTCGGCAATTCTCTCTAAGGCTAACGCAGCCGGCCATATTCGGGGAGTGGTTCCTCATTTGGTCCCAGGTGGAGTGACCCACCTGCAGTATGCGGATGATACGATCATCCTTATTCAAGATAGCGAGGTGGAGATTGCAAATCTCAAATTCCTTCTTATGTGTTTCGAAGATATGTCGGGGCTTAAAATTAACTACCACAAGAGCGAAGTCATTGTCCTCAATCATCCCCTCGAGGTGCAAACGCGGACTGCCAGACAACTTAATTGTAAACTGGGCAAGTTTCCAATAACGTATCTTGGCCTCCCCATCTCGGACTCTAAACTTACTAAGGAACAATGGGCGTTCCTGGTTCTTAAACTTGCTCGTAAGGTCGAGCCTTGGATGGGCCGCTTCCTGTCCTCGGGTGGACGACTTATTCTGTCCAACGCGTGTCTAGATAACCTGCCAATGTACGTGATGGGGCTTTTTCTCCTCCCTCGCGGAACCCATGCTCAGCTCGATGCGGCGCGCGCTAAATTCTTTTGGGAAGGGGCGGGCCCTGACCGTAAATACCATATGGTTAATTGGCAAACGGTTTGCCGCCCTATAGAGACGGGGGGTCTCGGGCTCACCAATACCCGTTTTATGAATGAGGCCTTGCTCCTCAAATGGGTGTGGAAGCTGTACCAATTGGATGACTCCATCTGGGCGGTCATCACTCGCAACAAATACACCATTACCGGCGACATATTCAATAGCTCCCCTAGGGGGGGATCGCAATTCTGGAAAAACCTCCACAAAATAAAACACCTCTTCAAGATTGGATCTAAGCACTTAGTAGCGGACGGTAACCGTACCGCCTTCTGGACGGATTGGTGGCATGTGGAGGGACCACTTTGCCACAAATTCCCGTTACTTTTTAGCATTTGCGACGACCAAGGGGCCTCGGTAGCCCAGATTGTGAGGACGGGCTGTCGGCTTCGCCGTTCGCTGGGCCCAGCTGGGATGGCCCAATGGGGCGAACTCGAAGCTATCCTTAACTCTATCTCGCTCTCGGATTCCCCTGACTCCATCTCATGGTCTCTCGAACAATCGGGGACATTCTCGGTGAGATCCATGTATGCGGCGCTGTCGCAAGGGGCGACTGCCCCGTTTGCTCAAGACGTGTGGAATAATGGTCTTCCCCTCAAGATCAAAGTTTTTGCGTGGCAATTGATTCTTGACAAGCTCCCCTCTGGTCTTCAGCTCGTCACCAGAGCGGGCCCCTCGGACGGCCGGTGTGCGCTGTGCGCTGCTCCGGAAAACGCGAATCACATTTTCTTCTCTTGCTCTTTAGCTAGGTTTGCCTGGAGCATGATTCGTCAGGTCTTTGGCCGAAACTGGGCTCCTGAAACTTTCTCCGAGTTCCATGTCATTTTGAGCTCCCTTGCAGGCAGTTTCCGTAGGCTTGTTTGGACGATGTTCCTTGCCACAGCATGGGCGCTGTGGCATATTAGGAACAAACACGCCATAGAGGGCCTGATTATTAAACACCCCGCTGACATTGTCTTTAAAACCACGGTGTTTTTGCAGCTCTGGATCCCAGCTTTGAAGCCTGATGACAAAGCTCTGTCGAGAAGATTGGTGGATGACCTCAAGCAGCTCCATCATCTCTGCCGTCCCCCTCGTCCACCCCCGCAGCGCGCTCCATAGCGCCTGGGACCGTCGCTGGCTTCCCCCTCTTTTAGCTGCTTTTCGTTTTTCGTGGGCGACGCTGTATGCCTCAGCCTGGAGCACTCTGCTTTTATTTCCTGTGGCGAAGCTGTGATGCCCAGCACGTTTGTATCCTGTGTAAACTTGTCTAGCTTTGTTAATTCAAGGTTGGGCCTTGTGCCTTTTATCTAAAAAAATGCAACCACGATGAACGGAGGCCGCTTCAGAGAATCATGTATCGCTAACAAATTACAACCAACCTTTGAATCAAAAGATTGTGGTATACACTTTCTTTTTACACCAGGTTTGATTCTTTTCGGTTTTCCAGCTATATTCAAAACATAAACCAATAGTTCAAATTGAAGAGCCCTCCATCATAGGCAGCTGTGATTTAGCCTCTCTGATGGGGACGACCGTCGTTGCTTGTATCTCATCGTGACACTCCAAACACTTCTCCATGTTGTAGCCAGTTACCTCATCACTGTCATAGCAATCTTCACCCCTGCGGCGTGCGGTTTTTTTTTGCGAAACATAGTACAACACAACCACTTACAAACATGCACATACAATCACCCTACCGCTATGAGCACCTCTGAGATAGATAGTGAGCCGGTGGATCGAGTCTTGAGATTACGAAGTCACGAGACCGGAACATCGTTTCTCACAGAAAAATATGCCTTAACTGAGAAACACCAGCATCAAACCTAGCGTTTGAACTCTGGTGGGGCCGGGGGTACAACGACTCTCCTGACCATCCTACCAGAGGTAAAATCTCTGCGGTTCGATTTTCTATTCAACCGAGGTTCGATCAGATTTGCTGATTTGCTCCGTCCTGCCGTACTAGCAGTGGCAGATCTCCCAGATGCAAAGCTTTTAATTTTCTTGAATTTCCCCTCGTTGAAGAAGAATTGTATTGAGGTTTTTTTTTTTTTTTTTTAACATTGAATACTACCTAGCCTCCAGAACCGGGTGCCGCCAATCACTCATACCACATGAACTTGATGAGCTGGTCCACAAAGAACCAACTTGCACTTTGTGATCGGTGTCCCTGATAAATGCCATGGAGTTTGGCCACTTCTCCATTGAGCGGATTCCTCAATCGCAAGCGTAAACTATTATCAACGGACCATATCGAGCCACGTCGCTTCTTTATATCTCCGTCCCTGTCTCGTAGAGAGCAGTCTAAGGGCATCTCCAGTCGTCGAGCCCCCCCAGGGCCCAAAACGCCGCCGTTTTGGTGCCGCCGCGGCGCTAAACGGCGCTATTCTGGAACCTGGGGGGGCGCGTTTCCCAGTCGCGTCCCGAGCCCAACAATCGGCCCAAACAAATGCATTTGAAAAACTAGACGAATTTTATTGAAAATTAAAAAACTTCGGTACATATTCGGCGCGATTTTGAACCTAAACGATAAATTTAAACCTAAACTAAGCTAGCCCGAGGCTGGCGGCGATCGCCTGGCTGTAGTCGCCGCCGTCGTCGTCGTCGTCGTCGCTGGGGGGGTCGCCGGGGCGCCTGCTTCCCCCCTGTCCCTCGTCGCCGCCACCGCAGTCCCACCTGCTCACCTCGAGGGCGTTCTGGATCACGCCCTCGTCGTCGGAGTCCGGGTCGAGTATGATGTACTCGTTCTCCTTCTGCGGCGGCGGGGGAGGGACGCGGAGGCGAGCCGCGGCGGCGGCGGCCTCACGCTCGCGCGCCGCCTTGCGCTGCTCTGCTTCAGCCAGCAGGCGGCGCTGAAGGGCGAGCTCGGCCTCCGTGGTCTCGCGCAGACTCCAACGGGCGGCGGTGTCGACGTCGAGCGGCTGCAGCGTGTCCAGGGACATCTGCTCCGCCACCCTTTGGTCCGGCCATTCGTCCTCGCTTTCGTCGGCGTCCTCCGTCTTCGGGCGGACCACGCGCTGTGGCTCGCCGATGCGGAGCGCGCCGCCGCTGCGCCTGCGGGAGGACGCTCCGGCGTTCAGAAAGGGGGGGGTGGTGGAGAGGGAATGGCCGGCGGAGGACGAGGACGTGGCGGACGACGAGGACGCGCCGGGATGCCGCGCCACCCACGGCTGGGTGGCCTCCAGCGGCGGCATCTGGAGACGCGGCTGGTTGCCGCGGCGGATGTGCTCGAGGACCTCCTCGAGCGTCCTGCCAGGGGCGCTCCACCAGTTCCGGCGCCCTTTCGAGTTGAAACGGCCCTCGACAGGGCCGTTGTCGTTCTCGTCCTCGAGTTCCTGGTTGCGGCGCGCCGTCAGACGCTGCCACCAGAACTCATCCGCTCCGGTGAGCGGGTAGTTCTCGGGGTTGTTCATCCCGGCGCGCATGTCGTAGATGGCGCGGCGGAACTCCTGGTTGGTGTTGGGAAGGGGAGGGATTGGGACACCGCCGGCGCTGAGCTGCCACCGGCTCGCCCCCGCGGCGGAGCTAGGGAGGCGCGTATCCGGCGGGCAAGGGTAGCCCGCGCGGTATAGCGCCATCGCCTGGCCCCGGCGCAGGTTGTGGCGTGGGAAACCGTTCGCTGCCGCGCCGTCAGCCATTGTCGTGGAAGAAAGGGGGAAGAAGGGAGGGAGAGATCGCCGGTGTGAAGAATGCGGGGCGGGGCACGCGGCGGGGGGAATTTTATAGCGCGGCGAGCGGCCGGGCATTTACTGCGCGCACCCGTCCCCTCGCTGCCGCCACGCCATTACGCCGGCAGCCTTTGGGCGGGGCGCATGCACTGGGCGGCCGCCACGCCATAAACGCCGGCAGCCTTTTGACCGCGCGGAAGCCGAGAAGATGATCACGCGCGGTTTCTGTTCCCGCGCTTTCCCGCCGCGTCGCTGACCGATCGGGCCCACGCGCGCAGCCGCGCAGTTTCGCCCCCCCAGGCCGAACCCAGCGGGCTGGGTTTGGCCTGGGTGCCGCGGCGCTATTTAGCGCCGAAACGGCGCTATTTGGGCCGCTGGGGGGGCCGAGTGGTGAAGAAGCGGCGCTTTTGGTCGCTTCCGCCGCTAAAAAAACCCCCTGGGGGGGCTCTGGGGGGGACGACTGGAGATGCCCTAACAGCTCACAGAGCTCAGAGCTCCAGGTGCCCATCGCATCTCCTGCCCGCGCCGCCGCACCTCCTCCGTCTCAAAGGGGCAGCGAGCTCACCGCCGGGCAGTCGTCGCTGAACCCAGCCGACGCCGAGAAAAAGGCCTACGGGGGGCTGCTTCTCTGAAGCCAGGTAGAGCCCCTTGCCGAGCTCGATTTCGTCCTCCTCTGCTCTACTTGGAGATCCGTCCCATCCAGGCATCCACAATTGATTCATCTCGTTGTCCACGAACCCTAGCCTGCTCACTTTATTCCAGGAGTTTTACTCCGCCGTTTCTTCTGCTTCGGTCGATCTGGTCCAATTAAACCCTCTCCGTCCAGTTCGCGGCGGGTTTAATTCTGCTTGCCTGGTGGAAGCAGTAATTAATTGTCATTTTGTTTCTAAAAAAATCGGGGTTGAACTGAATCGTCTCGTTCAGGAGTAGAGCGTTCTTCTTGATCTAGTGAAGGAAGCACAGCCAGGCAAGGCGGCAAGGGCCCAAACATGGAACAGGGCTTATACAAGAGGAAAGAAACTCTTATCGGCATATTTCGGTTCTAGCTTGCAATATATGTAGTTTTTTATCGCAGGTTTGCAACATATGTAGTTAATGTATTGAGTTTCAGGACTGGATGCCGCCTTCCAGTCTTGTGTTCTAGTGATTGCGTGTGTTTGTAGCATAAGAATGCAATTTTGTAACCCTTCGATAGTGGGCCGATTTGATGTCGCCTGATTTTAGATCATCGGTGCAATGGGGATTCAAGCGTGACCGTGACGTTATCATGTATGTTGACAGGTGCCGAATGGACGAGGTTGTCTCCGCTTCAGCTAATAGCCAAACTTCGGTTGATGATGCCGTGGCAGACCAGCCTATCAACGTGTACGTATGGGACATGGATGAAACACTTATTCTGCTCAAGTCACTGCTAGATGGATCATTTGCTGGGCATTTTGAAGGCCTCAAGGACCATGAAAAAGGTACTGAACTAGGGAAGCGTTGGGAGAACATCATTCTTGAACTCTGCGATGAGCACTTCTTCTATGAGGAGGTCAGTCGACACCTCAAATCTCGTCTGCTGACAGTTCACTAGATCATTATATCTGTGAACATATTTGGCATTTCTCTCTGCTTGTCGCTGTGCCTTTTATCTTGTTAGGAATAGTGATGCTACTAGAAGTACCAAAACTGTATTGAATATCTTCTTATTATGGATAAGCCATCTAGCTGCACTTTTACAATGTGGGTCCATTCTATATGTCATTTCTATTGGCTGTACTGATCTTTTTGTTTTCTCATGTATGCAGATTGAGAACTATAATGAACCCTATCTCAGTGCATTACGTGAGTATGATGATGGAAAAAACTTGACAAAATATGATTTTGAGGCCGACTGCTTTAGTTCTCCTTATGATGATGTGAATAAAAGGAAGCTTGCCTATAGGCAGCGTGCTATTGGAGACAAGTATGCAAAGGTGTCATGATAATTGCTTCATCTTACTCTATTTCTTTGAACTTTTATTACACAAGATTAAGCAGTTTTGTGGCATTTAAGAGTGAATCTTTTAAGTATGGTGATGCCCAATGCCAAGATTGCTGTACACTGGAGTATTCCAACATTGCGATTAACTAAGCAAATTACTCTTCTGAGTTCTAACCACATAACTTACATCTGGACAACCAGACCATGCAAATTTATGTTTGGTCAGAATTTAATATTTTCACGCAAGCTTTACATCAAACCATATTTTAACTAGTTGCCATATGGCGACAATGTCTTTTTTGGCTCCGTGTGACAGTGGGGTAGGTCTTGTATCAACGTGATGGGAAAATGTCAAGAAAGTATTTCCCATTCTGTAAATATGGATTAGGCACCTGAACTACAGTAGGTAGACACCCCTTCCACAGTGATTCACCAGCAGTTTGTGTGTCGTCGTAAGCTCTTCCGTATAGAGGATCTTAGTCAAATACTTGGTTAAGAAATAGAAAACATATATATGGGGTCTAGTTCTGTACCGTGTATTTTCAGAACATCGGAGTTGGATAGCCATCATTATTTATCGGAAAGCTCTTCAGCTTCTGTTCTGTTGTTCCTATTTGGACTTATGATTCCTGCAGTCATCAATTTGTAATTTCTAATATTTTCGTTAGTATCATGTTTGAGCCACTAAGCTAAGCTGCTTTGGTGTTTTTATTTTCAGGGTTTGGAAAATATTCTGGACCACCACATGGTCAAAGTCTGGAAGGATTTGTATAGTTCGACAGACCAATTTACTGATGGTTGGCTTTCTTCAGGTATTGTAATTCATACTAGTTTACGCTTCTACACTTGGAATTTTGTTTTGCTTCTGAGATATCAATATTGAAACAAGGTGCTTCTGATTTTCGGCTTGTGATTAGTGGAAAAGGTTGTCCATCCATTGGAGCTTAAGTGGTCACATCCAAAAATCTGTTAGAGCCTAATAACGGTGCAATAATGCAAATTATGCAATACGGGGTATCACGATAATATTAATATCAAAAGATGCTGCTGTTGAATTTTCTACTTTCAGTCAGGAAAGCAAGAGGCTGCTTTCAGTTTCTTGGTGAAATAGATCTATAATGAAAGCTGAGTTTACAACCAAGAAGATACATTATATAATTGATAATATGTCATTGATGAAAGCTAGATTTTATTTTGGTTTCTTTATGTGGGAGAAATAAGTTGGAGTGATTATCCTCTGGCAGCATTGTTGTTAATCTTTATTTTTTTTTCTGAACTAAAAAAACGGTTCGTCTACTCTATACACTGAATCACATGCTCAATGTAGGCTTACTATTGGTCTGGTTTCATAAGATTGCAGCACTGTGGACAGCTATGTACACTTGAATATATGTGCAAAAGCAAATAGAGTATGCCAGAGAGGGATAGAAGGATTAATTTTGATGCCTTCTTTGAGTCAACGTCTAATTATCTACGATTGATTTTTTTTTATGCTTGAATACTCAAGGCGTGCTTGAATACTCAACGCCATTCCGCTAATTATGCAGCTCATAAGTTGCTGGAAGAAGCTCTGGGTAAATCAACAACTGAGCCTGCTGTCAAACCTTCAAGCGTCAATTGCATAGTTACTTCAGGTTCCCTGGTTCCAAGTATTGCCAAATGTTTGCTTTATCGTCTGGAAGACGTAGTCTCATCTGATAATGGTACGCCCCTATTGTGGCAATAGTGGTTTGATCACTTCTGTTGCATATGGCAAAGCTGTGAAGCTGTTACCAGAAATATGCTAATGACTACAATTGTTGTGGTACTAATCACTTGCTTCCATTCCACAGTTTACAGTTCATGGGAAGTGGGGAAGCTGCAGTGCTTCAAATGGATCAAGGAACGGTATGGAGGCCCAAACGTCCGCTTCTGTGCGATCGGAGACGGGCACGAAGAGTTAAGTGCGGCTTCCATAATGAAATGGCCATTCGTCAAGATCGAGATCCGCCCTGACGCTCCTCACAGGTTCCCTGGTCTTAGCCTGTCAACAATCCATGGTATCATGGACACCGTGTATGGGTCATCAAGCAAAGATGGTTGACCTCGATTGTCCTGGAGGTCAATCAAGTGATAATTTAAGGGAACTTTGGAGTGGGAGATATGCCATATATAGGAGGTGTATTGTTCTCCCTGCCTGGGATTCTGGAGGCGCCTGTGAGATAAATAAGAGCGTCCAACCATATGGTTCGATTAGTTCTTGTGTGCTTGAATTGAATTCTGCCTGTGCTGCCCCATTTTACTATCAACCTGTCATCTGGGCATTCCGCCTGCTGTTATAAGCTGCAAGTCGTCACAAGCCTGTATCTTTGTGCATTGGCATTTGGATCTGATGATGTACATGACAAATCTGGTCCAATGAAATGTCTTGAATTACCAAGTCATTTACTACCTCTGATTTGCAAGAACTGGACCGTTTACCATGAAACTAATGCAAAATTCTTGTGATCAGTTACTATCTCTTCGATATGTACTACCCCATCCGTATCAAAATATAAGATGTTTTAGCGTTTACTAGACAAAACATATTTAGACATATTTTAGTGTGTAGATTCATGTGTATCTTGCACTAAAACATGTCTAGATGTGTGTTGTCTAGTAAACGTAAAACATCTTACATTTTGATACGGAGAGAGTATATATTATAACTTGTCCATACATGCATGCAGCATATATAACATACACCACTTGAGAGTGAGTGCTACAGGACCACTACAACATGAATACAACCCCAGCTGGGTCAAATGAGTTCAAATGATCTCCACTCACTCTTCATGGAAAAGGTCCTGAGGGCGGGTTGGATGAAACCTAGAGAGAACTATGTTAAATTAAATGTAGACGGAGGTTTCTCATTGGATGCAGGTACTGGGAGTTCGGGAGCTATCCTTCGTGATGATAAAGGAGTGTTCCTCGCTGCCTACTGCCGTGGCCTTCCACATGTCTCCGATCCGGTAACTGCAGAAGCGTTCGCTCTTAGGGACGGTCTCCTTTTGGCAGGGCAAATCGGATGCAACAGACTTGAGGTCAACTCTGATTGTTTAGAGGTTATTGAGGTTATGATCAATTGAAGAAACCATCTCGGACCTGCTGTGGCGATCTTCGAGGAGTGTGCTATGCTTTGCCGCAACTTTACCTCGGTGCTTTTCTTTCACTGTCATAGGGAGGCCAATAGGGCTGCTCACTTGTTAGCTAGTAATGTCGAGGGGTTCTTGTCAGTTTCTTGGCAAGATGAACCACCTGATTATCTTGTAAGCACTCTTGCAAACGATGTATCCCTGTTTTGATTGTGGCAGCAAGTTTCTTACGCACTCTTTTCCTTACCAGGGTACCTGAGGGGACTGAAAGGTTTTTAATGATGCGGCTTGCTTGCTTAATATAGTTGGTTTAAATTTCAAACAGAAAAGGGAATAGACGACAACTTCCATGCTGCAAGAGCCAACATTGAGCTGGATATGGCTTGAACCGCTACAGTGAGGCCCCAAAACTACTTTGCCACTTTTAACATCACCTTCATTATTAATTGGACATGCCAAGGCAGAGACCTTCGGCGTCTTGCCAAATCCGATGGAACCACACCGCGGGAGAGCTCAATCAAACCATCGGCATTCAGGGTGCAGGCGGACGTGCCGCTAGACATCCACGTCCGTCTGCTTGATTCCGCTAGACATCGCCTTCAAAGCTTTGCAAGCTGGCACCCTGGCAACCCTCTGCATGTTGGGCATCGTCGTCGAGCCGGAAGCTGTTGCGGCAGCGGCCGCCAACGCCACCAATGCCATGGCCGCGAGCTCGGGCTCATCGATTCACAAGCCTCTAAGAACACCGGCCATGTCGCCATCCCCGCCCCGCTATGGATATTTGTCCGGTGGCGTACAAATTTCCGGGAGCCGGCTGGGTCGGTCGCTAGTGGTCTTGCCTCCCGTTGACCTCAACGCAGACCCATTGTCCACTGATTCCCCCAGGGCGATCGGCGTGTCGGGGAGGAAGCCGCCGCTGGTGATCCCGGAGGCCGATCTCCCGAGCGCGCGCAACCTGGTCGACGAAATGGGGGCAGAGGATTACGGGTACTTCGACGAAGGCCAAGGACAAAGTGAGGATCTAGATGACCCTGGGGTTGATTTCTTGGGCACTGTCCTCGCTGAAGCGGCCGAGGAAGGTGGGTACGGCGAAGATACATAAGAGACCCAAGATGTGATGGGCATCGAGGCCGAGCCATTGTTCGAGGATGAGCTCAATCGCCAAGCATCTGCACAGACGAGGCGCAAGCGTGGTGCCGCTGCTGCTGCCGCCAAGGGGTTCTCCGAGAGAACCAAGGGGTTCACCAAGGCCGAGGACGTCGTGCTATGCAAAGCTTGGAAGGAATTGGGCACATGTCCAATAACCGAGGCCGAGCAGAAAGGGACCGTCTTTTGGAAGAGTTGCCACACATACTTCCACAAAGAACAACTCATTTGCGAGAAGCCATTTGAAAGTGACCAGAATGAAATCTCTCTATCCAAAATATGGAGTTTCATTCAATCGGAGGTGTCCAAATTTTGCGGCTCCTATGATCATGTTTGTGCTCGGCCCGTGGGTGGCATTGGGGTGAAGGACATGGTATGATCTATCCTCCCTTCTCGTATGCACAAGTCTAGTTCCCAATATGCACATTTCTTTCTTTGTGACAATGGAGAATATAGGTACTTCAAGCACTTTAGACCTTCAAGGCCCAACATGGGGACAAGGCATTCACCTTGACCCATTGTTGGAAGGAGTTCAAGGAAAATCAAAAGTGGAAGAACCTTGTAATCATACCCCGAAAAGGTAGGACCGAGGTGGTCGATGTTGATCCCGCATTGGCGAAGAGGCCAAGGGGGAACAAGAGCACCAAGATGGAGATGAAGCGAGACGCATTAACGATCGCCTTGCAAGACACCTTGAAGGTGTTCATCACCCAAAAGGAGAAGAGCACCGAGAAGAAAGACGAGAGGGAGAAAGATAAGCGCCAGGAAAGGGAGCAGAGGGACAAGAACTTTCACGAGTTTCAAAAGAAGAAGATGGAGCTCAATGCGATGAAGGTCGAGGTGGAGCTCACCAACGCCAAGACAAGGGCAGCCGAGGCCGAGCTCAAGGCACAAGAGGTTGAGGCCGCGATCATGACCACCGACTTGACGACCTTGACCCTAAGAAGGAGGGCCTAGGTCGAGAAAAAGCAGTGGTACTACATGGAGAGGGATGCTTGAGATCATCTCCTCGGTCCTATTTTGTGTTTGTTCATGAACATTGGCCTGGGCACACATGGGCCTTGCACGATACAATTCTTTTGAGCACTATGTAGAATGTCAATGGGCATTCTATTCTTTTAGCTACTATGGAACTATTCTAAATTCATCCATTTGTTGGTCTGGTCTGTATTTTGGTGCAAATTGGGGAATGATCGAAAAAGCCTGGTGCGGGCGGACCAAATGGGTCGGCGCCACTAGTGGAAACAGGGCTATTTGTCCCGGTTTTTAAGGCCTATTCGTCCCGGTTGCACAACCGGGATGGGGCAGCCGGGACAAATGTCTCATCCATCCGTCCCGGTTGTACTAGGACCTGGGATGCATGGGGTTGTCCACGTGGCCGGGAACTCAGGTAGGTGGCGAGGCCATTCGTCCTAGTTCTTAACGTGAACCCGGATGAATGCCTCCTCTGCCGCGACAGCACTTTAGCCATTTTCTCTGCCGCGACAGAGTTTTTTTTTCTATTTTTTGTTTTCCTTTTTATTTTATGTTTTGCGATCAATTAGATTGTACGATCCCTCCGTCACCATACACTGACAAGGGGTGTATGGATTCTCGAGAAGAGAGGAGCCTTGGTGGCCCCTCCCGGACCTCTCGGATCCCACGAGTGAATAAGTAATACATATATATAGCAAAAGAAGGAACACTTATATTACAAAATCAAAGTATGTCGAGCATATTACATGACCGCTGAATGAATTACAAAATCAAGTTCATCCAAACACGTTGTAAGGGCAATAGTATTCTCCGTTTTCATTTAGGACCTCTGCATCTAAGAAACCCGCAATTTCCTCTTGAATTGCTCGTATGCAGTCCCTTGGTAGAACACCGCCCCGTAGCCGTTCGATCTAATATAAAGAAGAGTGTTCAATATATATTAATGAAACTAAGTAAAGACAATAGAGGATAATAAGATTAAATTGATGGTTGACGTACATGAAGCTTGTTTAAATTTTTGTCCTTGTCACAGGTCCGAATGAACTCGCAGACGTAGTATCCACATAAGTTATTCCCGTCTCCCTGTTGCAAGCACTTTACGAGAATATGGTTTCAATCAAAATAATAATCAATCATTATAATGGTATCGAAACTAGAATCAAGGAGATGCGCGGATCTAGCAAGTAGTACTTACTTGCACAATTTCAAATGTAAGCTCCGATTTCCATTCGCCCCTAGCCTGTTCTGTTAACCGTTTCCAAGTGCTGCCCGACAAAGAAAAAGAATAAAAGAAGTTATTAATTACTTGATATCAGAAAATGAAAAAAGTTGTCGATATAGTGCCATAAAGATTGAAATTACCACTGGATTATTTCCTACATGTCCGTCCAGACCTTTAGGGGTTTACGTTTCGAGTCCATTACCAGTACTTTTCTTTGTCAGCTTGAAAGATTAGCAGAATAAAGTGGAAGTTGCGCACGCATAACTCATCAATTATACACTTAACATCGAGTAAGGAAAACAGAATGTGTATAAGACAGTAACATTCACCCAAAGTTGTAAGGAAATAGTATTTCCCTTTTGTGTTCTTGAAACCTTAATGCCTTCACAATTTTATCTTCTGTATCCTTGCGAGCTAGCTCAAGAGTCTTATGATTAACAAAATATGGGTCAATGAACCCAATGTCATAGCTTTTTCCTCTTTTGCATTCGAGAATCTTCATTCTGTAACTATAATGTAGTGAGTATTATATGGATGCAATGAACAAGGCGAGCTAGCTATAGAGACTTAATTACAGAAATAAATACTTATAGACAATAGGCACCGAGGATAGATTTCTCGAGGGCCTTCTGCTGGAATAATTGAAACAATTCTTCAAATTGAATCAGAACCAATGCATCTCCATACCCGTAATTTTCGTCTCTAACTCCCAACACTATCCAGTCCTGAGATTCCCGAGAGACTGCCATGTACCAATTATGCACTCTTCGCATTTTTCTTGGTAGATTCTTTTCCTCCCCGGATCTGATGAGAGGATTCCCGTGCCGGTATTTGTATTGACATTTAGAAGAGGGGAAGTAGTCTAATGTTTGGATACTGAGCAATGGACATACCCGCAGCAGCGGCCCCTTGTCCGTACATTTCAATAAATTTCAGATCAATTTGCTCATTCGCACCACTGCTCGGCCCTACATTGGTATTGGAAAACACTTTGAGCGGGGAGATGGATTGTTTTTTTCTGTTGTCCGAGCTGGGCAACTGATTTCCCGCTTTTCCCACTTGCGCTACTGCTCTTCGACCGCACCTTTTCCTGGTGTGACTTCAGAATAGAGCGGTCATAGTCTGATGACAGCCTCGGCTTGGGTTGATGAAGGGTGTTCACAATTTTCCACGCTCGTTCTATGTCTTCATCGATGTTGGGGAAATCTGCCTTTTTCTGCTCCTTCAGCTTAGATTTCCACGCCTCGTATTCGTCCTTTGCGATCTCCCGGGTTTCCTCTGGAGTATAGTCATAAGGTAACCTTGGTAGCTCCTTTGGTACCTTTGGGAGGGGCGGCCGTCGATGTTTCGGTGATTTGTTACAACTCCCCAGAGATGCGGTGGTACTCCCCCGCTTTTCTCTGCCCTTAGACTTAGTGGGCGGAGACGGCTAACGCGGCGGCGTAGACGACTGCGCTGCAGACGGCATGCGCGGCG
The DNA here is from genome assembly GCA_028641055.1 of Alopecurus myosuroides. Lineage (NCBI taxonomy): Eukaryota > Viridiplantae > Streptophyta > Magnoliopsida > Poales > Poaceae > Alopecurus > Alopecurus myosuroides. The sequence continues at coordinate 489,135,213 of CM054057.1, forward strand.
GAGACGGAGAAGATGACTGTCACGTTGGAGATTGGTGAGGAGTCGATGGCCTTGGCGTCTGATTTGGAAGCACAATGTGTTCCTTTACCCATAGAACGGTCAACTTCTTGGCGTCTCCGAGTTTAGTCACCTCCCCGTCTTCACCTTCAGGGAATTCAAGCTTCACCCGCTCGAATCTTTTCACAACTTCATCCACCCCGACAACATCGTAGCCCCGTGGAACTAGAAGACTATGGTGAGTTGGTTCAATGTCAATTGGTAAGGCATAGACAACCGTCGCCTTAATGGTTATGTTGTTGACGACTTTCACGTGCAGCTCACAAGGTGTCACCTCTGTGATATCATCCACCGGGTGCATCATCACCCTGGAGCTGCGTGGAAGCAACAGCTGCTTTTTCGATTAGATTGTGTGGCGCCGGTAGCTTTGAATGCTACTTCTACCACGTGTGGTAGGCCGGTAGTACCTTTCTGCTGGCTAAGTCTGTCAATTTGCTCCTGCTGCTTTAGTGCTATCTCTCGCGCCCGCTTTATTTGTTCTTCAAGTTTACGCCTCCTGTCTGACGACTCGCTGCTTCAGCTGCCTCCAAGTCCTTTCTCATCGGACGACTTCTATCATGATATTTCTTACTCTGCTCGGTGATGCGTGTGAACACACGTTCGTTGGGAGACCCCAAGAGGAAGATATGAAGAGTGCAGCAGCAAGTTTCCCTCAGAAAGAAACCAAGGTTGAATTGACCAGTAGGAGGAAGGAGTAACTTCAGAAGGTTGATGCAGCTGAGATGGCAGAGCGCATTACCAGTTCAGCAGCAACGTGGAACCTACACAACACAATCAAATCACTTTTCCCCAACAAAGAAGTGAGGTTGTCAATCTCACCGGTTTTGCTGAACACAAAGAGGTTAAACGTATGGTGTGGAAAATAGTAGGAGAACAGTATGAAAGCAATAATAACAATATGAAAGCAGTGTGTGTATTATCAGTATGAGAAAAAGGACCGGGGTCCACAGTTCACTAGTGGTATCTCTCCGTGACAGATAAATAACATGCGTGGTGAACAAATTACAGCTGGGCAATTGTTAGAAATGAAGGCTTCACCGTAGTGCATATGCAAGACATAAAGATTACTATGTGATTCATGCGGGCATTACAACAAAATACATAGACCGTCATCCAACTGCATCTATGTCTAATAATCCACCCTCCGAATATCATCCGAACAAACGTTGGGTATTAAGTTGCAAGCAACATATTATCGCAGTAAGAAAAGTGTGTAATGTAAACAATGTAAACTAGGTAAACACCGTTGTTTTCTCCCTAGTGGCAACATCACATCCTCCATGTGTCACGTTTCTGTCACTCGAGCACAAATGCAAAGGAGGCATGAACCCACTATCGAGCATAAATACTCCCTCTTGGAGTTACTAGCATCTACTTGGCCAGAGCATCTACTAATAACAGAAATGATGCAAGATCATAAATAACATAAGCATGAAGATAACATGATAGATTGATAATGTGAAGACATAGCATTCAACATCCATCAGATCCCAGCAAACACAACATGTAGCATTACATAAAAATGACCTCGATCATGTGAGGCAGCTCAGAAGATCTAAACATGAGGTACAAAGTGGAGAGAACAACCATCTAGCTACTGCTATGGACCCGTAGTCCAGGGGTGAACTAGTCACACATCACTTTGGAGGAGGGCACGGTGATGTAGACCCCTCCGGTGACAAATTCCCCTCCCGCCAGGGTGCCGGGGAGAGCTTCAGAACCCTCCCGATCTCGGGATGACGATGACGGCGGCCTCGGGTGTTTCATGGGACGAAGTGGTATCTTTCCAGGGTTAATATGTCGGGGGGTATAAATAGGCGAAAGGGGAAAGGCAGTGGAGGCCTGGGGACCCCACACCACCCCATGGCGCGGCAGGGGGTGCGCGCCGCGCTATGGGGTGGCCCCCTGTGGCCCCCTCCGGGCCTCTTCGGGGCTCCGTGGAACCTTCGGGAATTCTAGAACCTCCGGACTTCGAATTTTCCAATTCCAAGAATATTTCCAGAACAACTTTTCTGAAACTAAAAACAGCAGAAAACAGGGAACTGGCTCTGTGGCATCTTGTCAATAGGTTAGTATGGAAAATCGATAAAAATGACATAAAGTGTATAGCAAACATGTAGGAAACAACATGAAAACAACATGGAACACTAGAAATTAAGGATATGTTTATGGTGGACACATGGGGCATACTTTGGTTTTTGGGAGTTGGATGCACGAGTAGAGCTCATACTCAGTACAGGTGGAGGCTAGCAAAAGACTGGGAGCGACAAATCAAGAGAGCACAAGAGCCATAATCATGCATAGCGACATAAACATCATTAATCAAAGCATAAGTGGTACCACAAGTTCAAAAACTAAATGATCATAGAGTCTATAAGTGACTGGTTCATAGTCATAAACATGGTGTGATCATGCACCAAGTCAACCAAATAAAACATTCAAAGGAGAACACCACAAATTTATGCTTCAATATGACGAGAACAACTCATGATTCTTTCAATGTCACATTAAATACTCTTAGATATTTGAGGATAATAATTCTACTAAATAACCACAAGGATTTAGAATTAAAATAACATCTAGCATGATATGAAAAAGTCCAGCCACAGTCTATACAAACTTCTACTTGCACCGTTATAAATTCTACTACAAGCAGCAGTTTCTTTTCCCAACAAGCACCATACAAAACATGATTTAACAAAAACTCGCTAAATTCTACAGCAAGCAAACATAAGAGTACTCACATAACACTACCAAAACTAACAGCGCTGAACAAGAGATGCAATGAAAACAAGTGCTAAACAGGAATTTTGCGGCAGCTAGAAGAAAAAACTAAGAATACTAGCATAACAAATATTCAAACGAAAAAGCGAAGCATGTCTCTCTCCCAAACAAGGAATTCTAGGGTCCATCTATATTATTGCAGCAAGCAAAACAAAATAAAACAAAGAAAAACAAACAGACGCTCCAAGTATACTTCATATGATGTGACCGAATAAAAATATAGTTTCACTAGAAGTGACCTGATAGATTGTTGACGAAGAAGAGGATGCCTTGGGCATCCCTAAGCTTAGATGCTTGAGTCTTATAAAAAATATGCTTGGATGAACCACGGGGGCATCCCCAAGCTTTGAACTTGCACTCTTCTTGATCACATATATCACCCTCTTCTCTTGACCCTTGAAAACTTCCTTCACGCCACACTCAAAGAGTAATTCGCATTACAGGGTTAGTGCAACAACAAAAAATCCATGGGTTCTGTAAGGGCACAAGTTCTGTTGATACTTTTAAACATTATCTACATCCACTGATGTTTCGTGAACCAAAGAAATCCACTTGACATAGCAAAAGAGCAAATGCAAGAAAAATGGCAGAATGTGTCAAAACCAGAAAAGTCTGTAAAGACGAATTTTTTCGGGGGACTTCTGTTGCTCAGATCGAAAATCTTAAAGGAAAAAAAAGTTTCGTAATTAGCCGAGGAATAAGCACAAGAAATTTCAGGTGATTCTGATTTTTCTGTGAATTATAATTTTTTTTTACAGTGGACAGAAGAAATCTGTTTCCTGCGTAGAAATCCAAAAACCAGCTCCAACTCTCGTCAGAAACTTTACTTGGCACAACTAGAACATGAAAATAAAGATACAAAGGAGTTGCTACAGAAGTATACAGCCCCATTACTCAAAGAAAACAGAGAAAAACAATGCAAAAATAAAACCATGGGTTATCTCCCAAGAAGTGTTTTTCTTTAACGCCTTTTACCTAGGCCCAGAAAAGTGGAATCAAGTGTTTTCAATTGGAGGGGCATTCAAATCAAGATTTGGAAATTCCTTAATAATGCATTGTATTTTATCTAAGTGAGTTTCATAGGTTCCTCTATTATAACTTTTAGGCTTACTATTCTCATCAAATAAATTCTCAGGAACAATCCAATCAAAATTCTTTTCTTGGGATTCATGCAACGCTATTAATTTAAAGGGGATTGGTATTTTATCCTTCTTTTCATTATTAGATTCAGTTTTTTCAAGAGCACCAATAATATCTACATATGATCCTAGCATATTTAAACGATCAAATACTTTTCTAGCTTCTGTAGCAACGTCTCCAAATTCTTTAAGCATGGTCTCTAAGATAAAGTTCCTTTTTTCAACATCTTCAATGTTATTCAAGTTGACGAACATATATTGTAATATGGGATCAAGATTAACAAACCTAGCTTCTAACATGCGAACTAAAGAAGTTGCAGAAGTCTCGTAATTTGGAACAAGTTCTACTATGGATTTTTCCTCAAAATTATCATGCTTACTAACATGATCAAAGAATTATTTAATGGTATCCTTTCCAAGTATAGAACCACTACCTACTGGTAGATCTTTCAGGGTAAACTTAGGGAACAACATGATGAAAAATAACAACGAGGTAACAAAAGTAACAACTAGAATAAGAACTAATTTTTTTGTTGTGTTTTTGATAAAGAGAAGCAAACAAGACAAAATAAAATAAACTGAGAAAAACAAAAACAAACTAAAGAGACTGGAAGTGAGAGACTCCCCTTGCAGAAATTCTCTTCCTCCCCGATAACAGCGCCAGAAAAGTGCTTGATGCGTGTGAACACACGTTCGTTGGGAGACCCCAAGAGGAAGGTATGAAGAGTGCAGCAGCAAGTTTCCTCAGAAAGAAACCAAGGTTGAATCGACTAGTAGGAGGAAGGAGTAAGTTCAGAAGGTTGATGCAGCTAAGATGGTAGGGCGCACTATCGGTTCAGCAGCAATGTGGAACCTACACAACACAATCAAATCACTTTGCCCCAACAAAGCAGTGAGGTTGTCAATCTCACCGGTTTTGCTGAACACAAAGAGGTTAAACGTATGGTGTGGAAAATATTAGGAGAACAGTATGAAAGCAGTGTGTGTATTATCAGTATGAGAAAAAGGTCCGGGGTCCACAGTTCACTAGTGTTGTCTCTCCGTGAAAGATAAATACCATGCGTGGTGAACAAATTACAGCTGGGTAATTGACAGAAATGAAGGCTGCACCGTAGTGCATATGCAAGATATAAAGATTACTATGTGATTCATGCGGGCATTACAACAAAATACATAGACCGTTGTCCAACGGCATCTATGTCTAATAATCCAGCCTCCGAATATCATCCAAACAAACGTTAGGTATTAAGTTGCAAGCAACAAATTATCGCAGTAAGCAAAGTATGTAATGTAAACAGTGTAAACTAGGTAAACACTGTTGTTTTCTACATAATGGAAACAACACATCCTCCATCCGTCATGTTTCTGTCACTCGAGCACAGATGCAAAGGAGGCATGAACCCACTATCGAGCATAAATACTCCCTCTTGGAGTTACTAGCATCTATTTGGCCAGAGAATCTACTAATAACGAAGAGCATGCAAGATCATAAATAACATAAGCATGAAGATAACATGATAGATTGATAATCATAAGACATAACATTCAACATTCATCAGATCCCAGCAAACACAACATGTAGCATTACATAAAAATGATCTCGATCAAGTGAGGCAGCTCACGAGATCTAAACATGAGGTACAAAGTGGAGAGAACAACCATCTAGCTACTGCTGTGTACCCGTAGTCCAGGGATGAACTAGTCACGCATCACTTCGGAGGAGGGCATGGTGATGTAGACCCCTCCGGTGATGAATTCCCATCCCGGCAGGGTGCCGGGGAGAGCTCGAGAACTGTCCCGATCTCGATATGACGATTACGGAGGCCTCGGGTGTTTCTCGGGACGAAGTGGTATATTTCTAGGGTTAATATGTCGGGGGGGTATAAATAGGCGAAAGGGCAAAGGCGGTGGAGGCTTGGGGCCTCACACCACCCCATGGCGCGACCAGGGGCGCGACGCCCTATGGGGTGGCCCCCCTCCGGGCCTCTTTGGGACTCCGTGGAACCTTCGGGAATTCTAGGACCTCCGGACTTTGAATTTTCCAATTCCGAGAATATTTTCTAGAACAACTTTTCTGAAACTAAAAACAGCCGAAAACAGGGAACTGGCTCTGTGGCATCTTGTCAATAGGTTAGTTCGGAAAATCGATAAAAATGACATAAAGTGTATAGCAAACATGTAGGAGACAACATGGAACATCAGAAATTAAGGATACGTTTATGACGTATCACTCAACAAACCCATATTTCCACGGAACGCCGCCTGGTCTGGTTCGTGTACGTCCTACGTGTTCCTTATTCTTAAGGGCACGTGTGAGCTTGTCGTTCTCTTTATCGGGCTCGAACCTCCCCTCTTTAACATCCTTTATTGCGTTTCTAAGATCTTCGATGGGTAGATGATTTTCTTCATGTATTCTATTATAGATGCAGTTCTCTTCTTCGTCTAACATGCTCCATGCCCGTAAAATGAAGACCTTGCCCGCTCGGCCCACATGAATGGCTCTGGAGTGATCCCCTTCTCAAGAAGGTCGTTCTCCCATTCATCCCACTTGGGAATGCTACCCTTGTCGCCAGGTTGCCCCATAGTATGGTGATATATCTTTTTAGCGGTGTTTTTATTATTTGTTGCAGACCTTATCAGAGCATCCTCCGACTGCTTGTACTTCACAAAATCTGCCCATAATGGTTTTATTTTCTCATACGCTCCAGTGAAATCCGGAGTCTTATCTTTCTTGATTAGGCAAGGTGCAATCTTTTCTTCCAGTTGCTGAATTGTTGGGCCGTCTTTCTAAGAGTCCACGCCTTGACCCTTTTCACTAAGTCAGTTTTCTTTTGATTAGAATCCTCCTCATTCTCATCCACCTCCGACGTCGGTAAGGTGAAATTAGCCATGATCCTTTTAAAAAGATTTTCTTTAGCTAAGTTGCTGACATATGAAATTCCTTCTCTATGCGGATCTTTTGGCTCATTCCACTCTTGAACAGTGATCAGGATGTGGTCCCTAACAAGCACTCCTCATTGCTTTACAATTTTTTGGCAACATCCATGGGAAGCTCGGGTGCTCCGTCTGCAGCGATCGTTTCGATCATGTATCTTTCTGTCTCTTTCAACTTCTTTGTTGCGCCTCGTTTAGTCTTCTTTCCGGAGGATTTTCTAGATCAGGATGGCTAAAAAAAAGAAAGAGTGTTAATACATGTATATAGACAACATATGCTTCAGTAATTAACATATATATATATATATATATATATATATATATATATAGGACACCTATTATATACTCCTAGGTGTACATACTCCCATACTCAATATACCACACATAGGAGGGTAATATACATCTTTATTATTTTTCATATACCTCATTAATTATTGTAAGATACCTCAATACAATTTCTATGAAAAAAATATCTCCGGAGTGCTCGGTTTTTTCAATGTACCATTTGTACGTACATAAAAGCAGTATATACACAAATAATATAAAATATGAATACCTAAATGAATTTTTTCATAAAATTTAGTTTGGGGTATCTAACATTAAATAATGGAGTATATTAAAAATAATAAAGAGGTATAAACGGTTCATTTATGTGGTATATTTGCACGTGGGAGTACGTACACCCAGGAGTACTGAACCATTTTCCTATATATATATATATATATATATATATATATATGCAACTCGGAGCCGGTCTTTGTAATTTCTAAGGCTCCACCGGAGTCGTCGGCTTCTCCCTCATCGGAGCCATCAGCTTCTCCCTCACCGGAGCCATCGGCTTCTCCTGCTCCAGAGCCGTCTCTTCGGGCGAGCTTCGGATCTCCCTCACCGGAGACGTCTCTTCGGGTGAGCTCCGGATCTCCATCACCGGAGTTTTTCATCCACTGTCTCACATCGGGGTCTCTCTCGGGCCCGCCGATAAAACCCGCGAGCAAGTTTTCCGCATCTTTGTCTCTTGGTTCCATACTTTCTGCAAATAAAAGTTATCAACTAGTGCACCCTAGTAATTTTTCTCTCTTAAGAAAACAACAATTAAGAATATTTCTTTAATGCTCTCATTTCTGCCATTTTTGGAAACAACAAAACCAGAAATTACAATACTATTAAAAGAAACTAGGGTTTTCTACACATGTCATACTAAAAATTCTACACTAAAAATTTACTAAGTCAAATACATTAAAAATTACTAAAAATACACTAAGTTAAATTACTTAAAATACACTAAGTAAAAATTCTACACTAAGTCAAATTACTAAAAATTCTAATATTTTACACTAAGTCAAATTACTAAAAGTACACTAAGTAAAAATTCTACACTAAGTCAAATTACTAAAAATACACGAAGTAAAAATTCTACACCAAGTCAAATTACTAAAATTTCTAATATTTTACACTAAGTCAAATTACAAAAAATGCACTAAGTAAAAATCCTATACTAAGTCAAATTAAATTAAATATAGATGTATAGAGTTTATTAAGACAAACATTTTTGACACCTTAAACACTCGTAATGGATTTACAGAACTCAAGTTATAAATTCTTAAATTTTGAGTTCTAATAAGTTATTTATGAAATTAATTAATAAGTGCAAAATTTATAGGTGCAACCATATGTAAAAAGAGTACTATCGGATAGATTTCTTCAATATCTACACATAAAAATTTGAATCATCAAATTTGGTTCATTTTTATATTTTATACGAATTTTACAAACAATGATATGATTCTGTTTCAGTTTTACTGGTTTTTTTTCTTCAGGAAAATATGGCTAACCGTTTTTCACCCACGTGCAGCCAGCCACAGAGGCTGACCCATGGCCACGTAGGCGCCATGCAAGCGCGGGGAGACCGCGGTGCGTCATCGTGACGTCAACACGACGTCAACCGTGCGCTGCGGTGCTCTCGCGAGCGCTCGAGCTAGCGCGAGCCAGCCGGCGAGGCGGCAGGAAGGGGAGAGGGAATGGTTTACCACGACGAGGCGGAGTCGACGGCGACCACGGTAGCGCAGGCGACGGCGACCACGGCGAGGCGCGGGTGATGGAGTGTAGACACACGCTCGTTGGGAGACCCCAAGCACAAGGTGTGAAGAGTGCAACAACAAGTTTTCCCTTAGAAAAGAAACCAAGGTTGAATCGACCAGTAGGAGGACAAGCAACTTCTGAAGGTTGATGCAGTTGATGTGGTAGGGCGCACTACCGGTTCAGCAACAACATGGAACCTACACAACACAATCAAATCACTTTGCCCCAACGAAGAAGTGAGGTTATCAATCTCATCGGTTTTGCTGATAACAAAGAGGCTTTGTATGGTGTGGAAAACAGAATGAGAACAATGTGAAAACAACAGTAGAAGTGTGAAAACAGTGGAAGCAATATGAAAATAGTGGAAGTAGTGGTTGTATTATAAGTATGAGAAAATGGACCGAGGTCCACAGTTCACTAGCTAGTGGTGTCTCTCCATAAAAGATAGATAACATCTGTGGTGAAAAAATTACAGCTGGGAAATTGATAGATAATGAAACATGCATGACATGATGATTACTATGTGATTCAAGAGGGCATTACAACAAGACCCGTAGACCGTTATCCAACCACATCTATGACTAATAATCCACCCTCAAATTATCATTCGAACAAACCTTGGGTAATAAGTTGGAAGAAACAGATAATCGCAGTAAGCAAAGTATGTAATGTAAACATCGTTGTTTTCTCCCTAATGGCAACAACACATCCTCCATCTGTCACGTTTTTGTCACTCGAGCATAGATGCAAAGGAGGCATGAACCCACTATCGAGCATAAATACTCCCTCTTGGATTCGCTAGTATCTACTTGGCCAGAGCATCTACTAACAATGGAGAGCATGCAAGATCATAAATAACATACACATGAAGACAACATGATAGATTGATAATTAAGAGACATAGCATTCAATAATCATCGGATCCCAGCAAACACAACATGTAGCATTACAATAAGATGATCTCGATCATGTAGGGCAGCTCACGAGATCTAAACATGAGACATAAAGAGGAGAAAACAACCATCTAGCTACTGCTATGGACCCGTAGTCCAAGGATGAACTACTCACGTATCACTCCGGAGGCGGGCATGGTGGTGTAGAGCCCTCTGGTGATAACTTTCCCTCCCGGCAGGGTGCCGGGGAGAACTCCAGAACCCTCCCGATCTCGGGTTAACGATGACGGCGGCCTCGGGTGTTTTTCGTGGAAAAGTGGGATATTTTTTAGGGTTCACGCATATGGGGGGAGTAAATAGGCGAATGGGCGATGGCGGTGGGCGCCCGAGGGGCCCACACCACCCCATGGCGTGGCCAGGGGCGCCGCCCTATGGTGTGGCCCTCCTCCAGGTCTCTTTGGGACTCCGTGGAACCTTCAGGAATTCTAAGACTTCCAGGCTTCGAATTTTCCAATTCCGAGAATATTTCCAGAATAACTTTTCCGAAACGAAAAACCGCAGAAAACAGAAACTCGCTCTGTGGCATCTTGTCAATAGGTTAGTCCCAGGAAATCGATAAAAATGACATAAAGTGTAAGGAAAACATCATAAATTAAGGATATGTTTATGACGTATCAACATCCCCAAGCTTAGTTCCTACTCGTCCTCGAGTAGGAAAACGATTAAAACACATGATTTCTGAGGTGACATGCTACCAACATAAACTTGATCATCTAAATTGTAAAAGTATAAGTATAGCTGAGATCATAGTACTTTAACACATGCATGATAGATATAATTTTCAAAATGAAACATAGCAAGCACTTTGCATCATGAAAAGTAACACTGATAAAAGATCATGAATAATAATGCACTCGAAGGTTATACGTTTGTTTCAAGCATAGAGAAAATATAGCAAAGTGATATTTCTCGTGTCCTTAAGAGTGGGGCAAAACATAAATGTCAGGACACCTTCAAAGTTTAAAAGGAAGATTAGAACAAATAATTTGAGAGCAAATAATAACACAACATGAAGCAATTAATAATGAATCTGGGACAAATGCACATTAAACTCAGAATGGAAACTATGCTCTCTTAACTGTGCATAAAGTTAGAAGATGGAGACTCAACATAAAAGTAAAAGAAGGACCCTTCGCAGAGGGAAGCAGGGATCACTCATGTGCTAGAGCTTTTTATTTTATTAACCAGAGGTATTGGAAACATTTTTTAGAGAGGTGTATGTTTATGTCAACGAATGGTAAACAGAAAATACAGTACATCACAAGCCAAATAGACTTCACAAGAGAGGCTCTGATAGAAGGACACATCTGGGTATAAGGTCATCCCTCTTTCTCTTTTGTTTACACAATTATGCTTTGACTCTTAAATCAAGGGCAAAAATAGTGAAGATAATTTTTTGTATTAAGTTTGAGGCTGGGCACCCTGCTGCCAGCTCTTCTATCAATTGGATAAGCGGATGAAGCCACTAGTCCAGGGTATGAAAGTCCAATCAATAAGTGATATAAAGATTCTCTATTTACGTCCTCATGAGCTAAAACAGGAGCACAAAACTTGAGTAATTTTGAATGTTTTAAAGGTAACACATGAGCAATTTTATTTGGAGTGGCCGTTAAATGCCACATGTAGGTAGGTATGGTGGACATATTTGGCAAACTTTAGTTTTTGGGAGTTGGATGCACGAGTAGAGCTTATACTCAGTACAGGTGGAGGCTAGCAAAAGTCTGGGAGCAACAAATCAAGAGAGCAATAATACCATAATCATGCATAGCGACAAAAATATCATTAATCAAAGCATAAAGGGTATTACAAGTTCAAACACTAAATTATCATAGATTCTATAAGTGACTTGTTTGTAGTTATAAAGGGGGAAATAAATAGGCGAAAGGGCGATGGCGGTGGGCGTACGAGGGGCCCACACCACCCCATGGCGCGGCCAGGGGCGCGCCGCCCTATGGTGTAGCCCCCTGTGGCCCCATTCCGGGCCTCTTCGGGACTCCTTGGAACCTTCGGGAATTCTAAGACTTCCGGGCTTCGAATTTTCCAATTCCGAGAATATTTCCAGAACAACTTTCCCGAAACTAAAAACAACACAAAACATGAATTGGCTCTGTGGCATCTTGTCAATAGGTTAGTCCCAGGAAATTGATAAAAATGACATAAAGTGTAAGGAAAACATGTAGCATATAGCATGAAAACAACATGGAACATCAGAAATTAAGGATATGTTTATGACGTATCAGTGGGCGACGGCGACCACGGTGACCACGGCGAGGCATAGGCGATGGCGACCACGGCGAGGTGCGGGCGTCGGCGACCACGGGAAGCCTGACGACGTCGCTCTAAAGCTCCTCCGCGCGTGCAAGTCCTCAGCAAAATTTGGGTGAGGAAGGGATGGTTCTTTAATACTACGGGGTATCCGTCCTGGTTGGTAGCATCGGCCGGGACGAATGGGTCATTCGTACGGTTGATGCTACCAACCGGGACAAATGCCCCCCTTTTCCCTCTGGTGAGAAGAAGAGCGTCCCGTGGAGCGCGCGTAGGTTGCATTAGTGCCGGTTGTTTGCATAAACCGAGATGAATGCCCCATTTTTCAAATGTTTTTCAAACTGTTCAATTGTTTGCGCCTTTTTTTTCCAATCCTCCTATAAGCATTAAATACATTTTAAAATACCTAGTTTTTGAATTGTTTTGAATTTAGAAAAACTTTCAATATGAAAATTGTTTCAAATTACATTACTAATTCAAATACATTTTCTGTTTTCAAAAATAATTATTCAAACTAGTAACATTTTTGTATTTTCACATATTTAAAAATACCTAGTTTTTGAATTGTTTTGAATTTGGAAAAAGTTTCAATATGAAAAGTGTTTCAAATTACATAACTAACTCAAATACATATTCTGTTTTCCAAAATAATTATTCTAACTATTCAAACAGCTATGAACGACAATGCCCGCCGTCTTGACTTTTCCCTGAAACGGCTGAGAAAATTTCAGAAAATTCAAAAAAAAAAAACCAAAATGACGCGAGACCTTCGCGTGGTATCATTATATATGTCCTAGTATCCACCAAAAATAATAAACTTGGAATACGAAAGTTGTGTTGAAAATGTGTTCTCAAAAAGGAGCTATCTCCTCCGAACATTCTAAAGTTTCGCTCCAAATAACGGGTGTTATGGCCAAATCCATGGAATAGTTTCTTTTAGTGTGCCCATATTCCACACAAACATGCATCTTGGAAGCACAGACATTGTTTACGGAGGAAGTTTTCCTTTTTACTGAATAAAAAACCATTTCCCATTTTCCGAGTGTCAAAAATAGGTTTTTTTTGTGAAGGACCTACCACAAATATGTTGCAAAACTTGGGAGTTGATTTTTTTGAATATACTAGATCATGTTATATGCACAAATAAACATTTTTTCCCTAAGAAAAAGTTTGCATCCACCTCTTTTGAAAAACACAAGTTTCTGCCGATTCAGGTGGAAACGGGGCAAATTTGAACCACAAGTGTCTCGTAAGTTGCTCATATGTTTTGGCAAAAATCAATTTTAGGTATACAACTACCTATTTCAACAAAGATTCACCAAGAGTTTCTCAATATTCAACCCCTATTTACGAACGACAATGCCCGCCGTCTTGACTTTTCCCTGAAACCGGCTGAGAAAATTTCAGAATATTCAAAAAAAAAACCCAAAATGACGCAAGACCTTCACGTGGTGTCATTATATATGTACTAGTATCCACCAAAAATAATAAACTTGGAATACGACAGTTGTGTTGAAAATGTGTTCACAAAAATGAGCTATCTCCTCCGAACATTCTAAGGTTTCGGTCCAAATGACGGGTGTTATGGCCAAATCCATAGCATGCTTTCCTTTAATGTGCCCTTATTCCACACAAACAAGCATCTTGGAAGCACGGACATTGTTTATGGAGGAATTTTTCCTTTTTATTGAATAAAAAACCATTTTCCATTTTCCGAGTGTCAAAAATAGGTTTTTTTTGTGAAGGGCCTAACAAAAATATGTTGCAAAACTTTGGAGCTGCATTTTTTGAATATATAGACCATGTTATATGCACAAATAAACAATTTGTTTCCTAAGAGAAGGTTTCTATCCACCTCTTTTAAAAAACACAAGTTTCTGCCGATTTAGTTGGGAACGGGACAAATTTGAACTAGAAGTGCCTCGTAATTTGCTCATGTTTTTTTTGGAAAAAATCATTTTAAGGTACACAAATACCTATTTAAAAACATATACACCGTGAGTCTCTCAATATTCAACCCCTAGCTACGAACGATAATGCACACCATCTTGACTTTTCCCTGAAACCGGCTGAGAAAATTTCTAGAAAATTCAAAAAAAAAACAAAATGACGCAAGACCTTCCCGTGGTTTCATTATATATATCATAGTATCCACCAAAAACAATAAACTTGGAATACAACAGTTGTGTTGAATATATGTTCACAAAAAGGAGCTATCTTCTCTGAACATTCTAGTGTTTCGATCCAAATGACGAGTGTTATGACCAAATACATGGAATAGTTTCTTTAATGTGCCCATATTCCACACAAACATGCATCTTGGAAGCACGGACATTGTTGATGGCGGGATTTTTCCTTTTAACTGAATAAAAAAAACCATTTTGCATTTTTCGAGTGTCAAAAATGGGTTTTTTAGTGAAGGACCTATCACAAATATGTTATAAAAGTTGGGAGCTGCATTTTTTGAATATACTAGACCATGTTATATCCAAAAATAAACAATGTGTTTCCTAAGAAAAGGTTTCCATCCACCTCTTTTGAAAAACACAATTTTCTACCGATTCAGTTGGAAACGAGACAAATTTGAACTACAAGTGCCTCGTAAATTGCTCATGTTTTTTGGCCAAAATCATTTTTAGGTACATAACTACCTATTTAAACACAGATACACCGACATTTTCTCAATATTCAACCCCTAGCTACGAACGACAATGCCCGCCGTCTTGACTTTTCCCTGAAACCGGCTGAGAAAATTTCAGAAAATAAAAAAACCCAAAATGACGCAAGACCTTCGCGCGGTGTCATTATATATTTCCTAGTATCCACTAAAAATAATCGGAAGAAGTTGTATCGAACCTTTTATGTCGGAGATAGAACAAAACAATCGGTATCGACATCATATAGCCCTACCATGGCTCGTGAGTGCATATATGCATATCAAATGCACGGTAGGACGTATGATGGCGAATCCGAATGATTTGTATCCGGTCAATGAACTGAAAGATTTATGCAGGGAATCCGAGAGGTGGGCTATATATAGATTCGTGTGGATCACAAAGTGATTGTGCTAGTTTCGATCCAACGTCTCACAAGCGCTCGAAAGAAACACACCATAATACAACGGCTCACAAGCGCTCGAAAGAAACACAACCCTGATCCAACGGCTCACATGCGCTCGAACCACACGATCCGTGTGATTGATCCTGATTGGCGGGATTCAGACGCTCGAGAACCCCTCTCCAATGAAACCCTAACCATTTAGTCCCGGTTGGTAAAACAGGCCGGGACGAGAACCCCTCTCTGACTAAACCCTAACCATTTAGTCCCGGTTGGTAAAACAGGTCGGGACAAGAACCCCTCTCCGATGAAACCCTAACCATTTAGTCCCGGTTGGTAAAACAGGCTGGGACAAGAACCCCTCTCCGATGAAACCCTAACCATTTAGTCCCGGTTGGTAAAATAGGCCGGGACGAGAACCCTCTCCGACAAAACCCTAACCATTTAATACATTATTACATAGTAGACTCATAATATTACATGAACCATGAAAGTTTAATACATTATTACATAGTAGACTCATAATATTACATGAACCATGAAGGTTTAATACATTACGTCCCCAACTAGTGTCGCCATTGTTTTATTTTCTGCCGTAGCCAAGGAGCATGTTCATTATTTAACGGGATTCTTGGGTGAGTTTTCACTGTGAAGGGCGGAATTTCATCGAACTTATTATAATCTTCTCACATGTTTTACTTGTCCTCGACTCCCACGATGTTTGTTTTCCCTAAAAGAACTATGTGACGCTTCAGATCATCGTATGATGTATTTGGTTGCTTATTATTTTCTTTTTTTCGGTTTGGAGGACATGTCCTTCACATAGAAGACCTGAGCCACATCATTGGCTAGGACGAATGGTTCGTCATTGTAACCAATATTGTTGAGATCCACTCTTGTCATTCCTTACAACGGGTCTACCTTTACCCCTTCTCCATTCAGGTCGACCCATTTGCACCGAAACAAAGGCACCTTAAAAGAAGGTCCATAGTCAATTTTCCATATCTCCTCTATGTAACCATAGTATGTGTCCTTTTTCCCATTCTCGTAAGTTGCATCAAAGCGGACACCACTTTTTTGGTTGGTGCTCTTCTTATCTTGGGCGATCGTGTAAAATGTATTCTCATTTATCTCGTACCCTTAGAAACTCACAATAGTCGAAGATGGTGACCCGGCCAACAAGTAGAGCTGATCTCCAATAGTGGTGTCGTTTATAAGATGTGTTTGCAACCAACTGACGAAAGTCTGCATGTGTTTTAGTTTAATCCATGAGTCATCCTTCCCCGGGTTTGTGGAGCGTACAATATTCTTGTGTTCCTCGAGATATGGAGCCACGAAAGTGGAATTTTGTAGAACTGTGTAGTGTGCTTCAGTATAAGAATGTATGTCCTTGGGTATGAGCGTTTTCTTTCCTAGAGTTCCTTTTCCCCTCAGTCTCCTCCCATGCCGTGATTCAGAAACACCAATCGTCTTAAGGTCAGGAATAAAGTCAACACAAAACCCAATGACCTCATGTGTTCCATAGCCCTTAGAGATGCTTCCTTCTGGCCTAGCACGGTTATGAACATATTTGTTCAAGACTGAACCTCTCAAAGGGGAACATATTGTGTAGAAATATCAGGCCAAGAATATGAAACTCTTCTACTAGGTGAACCAGGAGATGCGTCGTAATGTTGAAGAAGGATGGTGGGAACTGATACGTCCAAAACGTATCTCCTTTTCCGAACACTTTTCTTATTGTTTTCCTCTAAACTTGTGAGTTTTGGATACCACTAACATGGACCAACATTGTTTTTAACAGAATTACCTTGGTTTCTCGTTTTTGTGCAGAAAAATGAACTTTCGGGAAAATGTCCAGAAAAGATCCCGAAGACCTTAAAACACCCGAAGATTCCCGGAGCCAGAAAGAGTCCCGGAGAGGGGCCACACCACCCCTGGGGCCCTCCCGTGCCGCCTGGTGGTGTGGGGCCCCCAGGAACCCTCTCGGGCTCCCCTTTCGACTACATATCCCCCGTAGACCTAAAACGTGAGGGGGTTCGTCATATTGCATGCAAACACAACAGAGCGCCGCCGCCACCTCGAAACTTGATTCGGGATCAGAAGTTCCTGTTCTGGCGCCCTGCCAGGACGGGGATTCGAAGGAGATCATCGTCATCGACACCGCCACCTCTTCTCCATCAACCATCCATGATTCCCCATCCATGTGTGAGTAAACACCACTGTAGGCTGAGAGGGATGGAAGGGATTGGATGAGATTGATCATGTAATAATGCCAGATTGTTAGGGCATAGTGCCTAGTATCCATTGTTAGTGTTTTCTACCGTTGTTGCAACTTGTTATGCTTAACGCTTGTCACTAGGGCCCGAGTGCCATGATCTCAGATCTGAACATGTTATTGTTTCGTGAGTATAATTATGTTCTTGATCATATCTACAAGTTGTTTACACATGTCATTGTTCGGAACCTGAGGGCCCAAAGTGACAGAAATTGGGACAACCATAGGGGATGGCTGTGATGTGAGGATCACGTGTGTTGAAAGAGTGTTAATGCTTTGCTCCGGTGCTTTATTAAAAGGAGACCCTTAATTACCATTAGTTTCCGTAGAGGACCCGCTGCCACGGGCTGGTAGGACAAAAGATGTTGTGCAAGTTTCTCATTGCGAGCACATATGACTATATTGGAACACATGCCTATGGTTTGCCTAGAACTTGGATGCTTTATTATTATTATCTGCAATGTCAATGTTTAGATTATTACATGACCCATGTTATCCATGCAACGCCTGTTCATCCATTCTCTCTATGCCTACGGTACTCTCATCCTGCTGTTTTCCGCGATTGCTACTGCTGTTACTATTTTATTCCTGATGTTATTTTGCTACTACTGCTGCTATGAAACTGTTACCACTGATAAATTGTTCCGAGCAAGTCTACTTTCAGGTGCAGCTGAATTGACAACTCAGTTGTTAAGGCTAATAAATATTCTTTGGCTCCCCTTGTGCCGAATCAATAAATTTGGGTTTTACTTCCCTAGAAGACTGTTGCGATCCCCTATACTTGTGGGTCGTCAAGACTATTTGCTCGCACCGTTGCCGAGGAGCATAGCTTTATTTATTTGCTCACTTGAATGTGATATTGTTTGCTGCAAGCCTTTCATCATGGACAAGACTCGTGATGGAAAAGTTCCTATATTACCATCCACTACAAGGAGAGGTACAACTGCAAACACCTATGTTGCTCTTGATTCGCCGTCTGTTATGAGTAAGCTTCTTACTCTACCACATGCTACATGTACTGTTACTTCTGCTGAGTCTGAAAAATGCATCTGATACTTTTGATGATGCTTCTACTGCGCTTGATGATATTGGTTCTCTAGGTCCTTTCCTAGAAGCTACAATTGCTAAATCCAAACAAATTGAAAATGCTGAAATTCTTGTTGAAAATGTTGGTACATCAGTCATTCATCTGAGTTTATTGATGAGCTTGATGAAACCTATATTGAACTTAATGATGACTTTATTGATGAAGCTCGGGCTACTACTGGTGCAAGTGCTCTTAAGAGTATTTTTGCAAGACATGTTGTGAAATATAAATCTTCTCTTGATGCTAAGTTTGCAACATGTCCCATACACATTATAGACAAGGATTATGATTTCTCTCTAGATTTATCCTATATATCTATTGTTGAGAAGGAACATTTTTATGGAAATGAAAGTGAAAGTGCTATGGAACACATGAATGAGCTTTCATCTTTGAGTAGTTTATTTTCTGATGATACTAAACTGCATACTTATTTTGTTACCAAGATCTTCCCTTTCTCATTGAAAGATGAAGCTAAAACTTGGTATAACAATATATCACCTGGATCTATTAATAATCCTATGGATTTGGTTAATGCTTTCTTTCAAAAATATTTTCTTGCTAGTGCCCAACATGCTGCTGTGCAGGATATCTTTAACTTTGAGCAAATTGAAGGAGAAAAATTGCCTGAATCTTGGACAAGGTTTCGTTCTTTGATAAGAGCTAGCCCAGGATATCCATTAGCTAAAAATGTGATCCTAGATATATTTTATAATGGACTAACTGTTGAATCTAGGACATACCTAGATGGTTGTGTTGGTTGTGTTTTCAGGAAAAGAACTCCAGAAGAAGCTGATGAATTAATGGCTAAAATAGCCAAAAATAATGATGATTGGAATATACCTGAGCCTACACCTACACCAGAGCCAACACCAATACCAACACCCAAGAACAGAGGGATGATTGAATTAAATGATGAAGTGATGAAGGAAACCAAGAAATCTCTTAAAGAGAGGGGTATTAAATCTGAAGATGTGAAGAATTTACCTCCTATAGAAGAATTATGTAAGTCCATTCCTCATCCATCAACAGTTGAGGTACACTCTCTCCAATACTTTGATAATAGAGATATTCCCTACTCTAAACCACGTGATCAATGCTTAGATGAATTTGATAATTATGTTGTTAAGCAAGACAACTATAATATGAGAGTGCAAAATCACCTTATGGAAAACTCTAGAGCTATTGATAATTTGCATGGTATTATTGAGAGAACCTCTAATGATGTTAAAATGCTTGTTAAATTTTTTCATATGGTTCAAACTCAAATTGATCAACTTACTAAAGTGCAAAAAGATATGCTAGCTAATGCTTCTAGAGAAAAACATGTTTGTGAAATAATTACTAGAAGTGGTGTTTCTACTCAGGAGCCCTTGTATCCTGAAGGACATCCTAAAACAATTGAACAAGATTCTAAGCAACCTAAAAACAATAGTTCTCCTTCTAAGAAAAAGAAGAAGAGACATAAAACTGTTGTAGAATCTCGTGAACCTGCTAAAGATTCTAATAGTATATCTATTTCTGATGCTGAAACTGAAAGTAGTAATGATAAAAGTGATGCTTATGATAAAGAATAGCCGAACCTTAAAAGAAAACTAAAATTGTGAAGTATACTAAGGAAGATTTCATTTCTAATAAACATGGTAATGAAAGAGAGCCTTGGGTACAAAAAGCAATGCCTTTTCCTAATAAGAAACACAAATCAAAGGAAGAAGAACATTATAACAAGTTTTGTGAGTGGATGAAACCTCTGTTTTTGCATATCCCTTTGACTGATGCTATTAAATTGCGTCATTATTATAAATATATGAAATATATTGTCTCTAACAAAAGAAAATTCCTAATGAGGAAATTTCCACTATGCTTACTAATTACTCTTTCAATGGCAATGTTCCAAAGAAGCTTGGAGATCCTGGTATTCGTACTATCCCCTGTTCTATTGAAAACAATTATGTTAGAACTGCTTTATGTGACTTGGGAGCTCGAGTTAGTGTTATGCCTTTCTCTCTTTAGAAGAGACTCTCTCTTGAAAAATTGATACATACTGATATATCTTTGCAAATGGCTGATAAATCTACTTCTATTCCTGTTGGTATATGTGAGAATGTTCTTGTTCAAGTTGCTACTAATTGTTTGATATTAACTGACTTTGTTGTGTTGGAAATGCTTGAAGATGATAATATGTCTATTATTCTTGGCAGACCTTTTCTTAACACTGCAGGGGCTATTATTGATTGCAATCAAGGAAAGGTAACTTTTAATGTTAATGATAAAGATCATACTGTTTATTTTCCCAAGAAGATTGATAGAAGATATGGTTTAAATTCAATTGAAAATATTGAGACCATCAAGATTGGAGAATTTTATTATCCTATTCCAATCCCACCAAAGGAGTATGAAATGATTATGATCGGGACTATGTCTATCAAGGTTGAGGTAACATAATTATTTAGTGATTAGCAAAGTTTTGCTTAACAAATACATCATTAGCACTACGATGGTCGGGCTTCTTCCGGGTATCTGCCTCACCTCTGAAATGCTTGCCTCCGTTCTTTCTTATGGGATGCTTGATCGGAAGAAATCTACGATGCCCCAGGTATACAACCTTCTTACACTTATCCAAATATACACTATCAGTATTATCTAAACAGTGCGACATGCATTGTATTCCTTGTTTGTATGTCCGAAAATGTCACTAAGAGCAGGACAATCATTGATGGTTATGAAAAGCAACGCCCGTTGATCAAACATCTTTTGTTCGTTCTCATCCCAAACACGTACACCTGTTTTGAACCACAACTGTAAGAGTTATTCAACTAATGGCCTTAGGTACACATCTATGTTTTTGTCGGGTTGCCTCGAGCCTTGAATGAGCACTAGCATCATAATGAACTTGCACTTTATGCACAACAAAGGAGGAAGGTTGTAGATACATAGAGTCACGGGCCAGGTGCTGTGACTGCAGCTCCGCTCACTAAATGGATTCATGCCATCTGTACTTAGACCAAACCTTAAATTCCTTGCGTCACTTGCAAAATCTTTGAACTCTCTGTCGATATTTCTCCACTGCGACCCATCAACGGGGTATCTCAACTTTCCGTCTTTCTTACGGTCTTGTTTGCGCCATCGCAACAACCTGCCATGCTTTTTCTTTCTAAACAGATGTTTCAACCGTGGTATTATAGGAGCATACGACATCACCTTGGCAGGATCTTACGGGGGGAGGGGGGCTCGCCGTCAACATCACCAGGGTCATATCGTCTGATCTTATACCGTTGTGCAGTGCATACCGGATATTCATCCAAATTTTCGTACTTCTCACCGTGGTACAAGACGCAGTCATTAATGCATGCATGTATGTTCTGCACATCTAATCCTAGAGGGAAGAGAGACTTTTTTTTGCTTCGTACGTACTGTCAGGCAATTCGTTATCCTTTGGAAAGCTTCGGCTTAATTATTTTCAGTAACCTCTCAAATGCCTTGTCATTCACACTGTTCTCTGCCTTCCATTTCAGCAACTACAATCTGGTACTGAGCTTTGTGCTGCCATATTCGCACTTTGGGTACAACAACTTTTTATGATCATGTAACATGTCATTCAACTTCAACCTCTCCAATTCACTTTCGCGGTCTTCCCTTGCATTAGCAATCACTCGACCAAGATCATCCGCGGGCTCATCGTATAATTAAATTTATCAAAAACCATTACAATAACATCTTTAATACTGAAATGACCACCGTACATCGACAAATATAATATTTTTGTATCAATTACAGATGAAAATGATAAGGTTGCTATCCTCGACTGAGGATATCATTTTGTGTGAATTTAAGTGTGGTCCAGATATTTCGTCGAACACCTCGCGTGTGTAGAAAAGGAACACAAATACTAGCACCCACCTCTCACACCTCCTAGCAGAAAAAAAACAGAGGAGGGAAGTGTCTGGGAGGCTGGTATATATAGGGAAGGGGGGCATTCATCCCGATTCGTGGCTTGAACTGGGACCAATTCCCCTGCGCTGGCCACGTGGCGTGTGGCAGGGCATTGGTCCCGATTCAAGCCTCGAACCAGGACGAATACCCCCTTCTGAACCGGGACGTATGTCTACAGAGCCCTGGCTGCACGAACCAGGACGCATGCGTAGCATTCGTCCGGGTTCGTAGCTAAACCGGGACGAATGGCTTGGCCAGCCCTGGACGAAAAACCTAGTTTCTACTAGTGCATGTTGGGTTCACTCGCATGGGGAGACCGGACATGGCCAGATGGCCATCTGAATCCTGACCCAACAGAGGAAAACGGATCACACGTGGACCCAAATGGGTCGGCACGTTGGAGTTGCTCTAATTGCAAGTTTAAAGGATTTCCGCGTCCGTCAGTTGAGTTCCGGGCTACGTCCGGCGGACATAAGCAGAAAAACTGGCCCGCGAATTATGTTCATATTTTAGGCATAATTGTGAAGCTTATGTTTCAGATTAGCCCCAAATAGCTAATGATGTTATCTTATATATATAGTTGGTTTCGGATCAGTGCACTGTGATCATCAAGTTTCTGTTAACCAATTTTAAGTTGAAGGCTAATTGGTGCATTGGTTAATTAAACTTGAGCAATACCACCACATTTTTCTAATTTATGCACGCAATTGATAAAGGGGAGGATGTTATTGACCATCAGAAAAATCCCCAATTTCTTTAGAAACTTTAGAAATTTCCCAATTTCGGTATGAAGTATGAACCCTAATTTTTGGGCAAAGATGAACACCCAATTTTGGATAATCCAAAGTTGGAAGACTCGTGTACGCCTCTCCCTTTGGGGCCTGTCTAGCACGCACTGCTGGGCAAGGGCGAGGGCGTCGTGCCGCCGCTACCTCCTGACGGAGTAGCACGCAGATGGACGCACCACAAGGTGTTGAATGGACACACAAGACGTCGCTCGGTGCGCCGTCGTCACCGAGATGGCCGCCGGGGATACCCCACCAAGCACCACCTCCTCACAAACCGCGGCGCACATGCCACATTCGACGGAGCAGCGCGTTCGACGCAGTCCGCTCCTCCGGCGCGCAAGGCACAGAGCCGCCGGGGACACCCCACCAAGCACCACCTCCTCACAAACCGCGGCGCACATGCCACATTCGACGGAGCAGCGCGTTCGACGCAGTCCGCTCCTCCGGCGCGCAAGGCACAGAGCCGCCGTGGAAGGGTCGACATCACCGGAAATGGGTCCAGAGTCGCGCGCCATCGGTCGGAATGGATCAGTGGGAGGGCTCCACGCCATCGTCGCGTCGTCTCCCTCTCTCACGGGCGAGCTTCGACTCCTGGAACGGCTGCGGAGCGCGCGGTCTTCCCAGGCGCGCCGCCTATCTAGTGGCCAAAGGAATCGGGAAGGGAAGGAGCAGAAGGGGGATTAGGGTTAGGGATTTTGATCGGGCCTCGATTTTGATCCGACCCGGGCGCATCTCAGCCGTCGATTCGATCGAATGATCAGGTGAGCTGCGGGTCATTTTTGGGCCTCCGGGGGGCTAGGTTAGCCAAAATAGAGACGGGCTAGGGCCCATGATTAGCACAACTTGAGTCTGTTTTTTAAGTTTTCTCTCATGTTCTGCGTTGGGCTGCAGCTAGACTTTTGTCTGAATTTTCTTTGTCTGTTAAGTTTCTGTTTATTTATTTTTTGTGCATTATTTAAGTTTCCTGATTAAGTTATGTGCACTATTTAAAGAACAGAAAATAATAGCCTAAGTTATGATAATAAACATGTTATTGTTCTAAATAAAAATTAACCAACATGATTTTTTCCTTAGAATATTCAATATGTTTTTATGTTGTATAATCAATTTAAGCATCAAATAATGTTGTTTTCCTTATGTGATTAATTTTGATGCTTATTTTGATAATTTCATGATTGTAAAATGAATTATGACAAATGTTGTGTTAATTTGCATGTCATCCCCTTATATTGTTCTAACTTTGTGTCATTTCTGCCCAATGGTGTTTTGGCATAGAATTATTTTTTTTAATGATTATGTTATGTTTATTCAGCTTTACCACCTTAAAGTTTTGTATTCATGCAATTTAACGTCCATGTAAAATTTTCAGCTTCCACTGCGATACGCTACGACACTGTCGAGCAACTGACGAGAAGTAACTTCCCACGCTGGAAGAATTCAATCGAATTTGATTATGCCTTAAGGGAGGATAAGCCCATAGAAGCTCCAAATGGTATTGTGGGGTATGATGAATTTAAGAAAACTTATGACTCCAAAATAGAGAAATAGGAAAAATCAAGTCATGTAGCAATGCTCCTGATGCGATCATCCATTTCACCTGAGATTATTGGGGCTCTTCCCAAGGAAGTTAAGTCTTGGAGGAGCAATTCAAGGGCTCCGAAAAGGTCTGTGCAAATGAAAAATTTCAGAAGCTCCTTGGAAAGTATAAAAGTGATGGTGAAGTAAAGAGTCATGTACTGTGAATGATTAATGCTTCTCGCCAGCTAAAGGCTTTACAATGTGAACTTAGTGATAACCTACTCACCATACTGATCTTGGAGACCCTCCCTCAAGAGTTTGATCAATTCAAGATCAACTACAATTCCATGAAAGAAAAGTGGTCACTCGATGAGATATGCCCTTGAATTGTCCAGGAGGAGGAAAGGCTGATGAAACAGATTAAGGACCAGGCTTTAAAGTTGGCTCTAACAAGATAAAGCATGATGGGCCTAGTTCATCCAAGCCTCCAAAGAAGACCTTAAAAAGGGATATGAACAAGTCTAAGGGAAAGGAGATGAGACAATCTTTTGGCAACTCGGTCGTTCTTAAAAATGGGTGCTTTCATTGGAAGAAAGAAGGCCATTTCAGAATGGCCTGCCCAGACAATCTTAAATGGATGATGAAGAAAGGTATGGATGAAATCAGTTTTGTTGATGCATTATTTTATGTTGATTTCTCTTGCACATCATGGTGGATTGATTCAGGAGCAACTACTCATGTTGCTAACTCCATGAAGGGATTCAATATGATCCAAACCACAACAAACGGACCAAGAAAACTTAAACTAGAAAATGGACTTGAAGCCCATGTTGAAGCTATAGGGTCACTCACCTTGGAGCTCCACACCGGCCACCGCCTTCATTTAAATAATGTTCTTTATGTACCTACTTTGAGTAGGAATTTGATTTCAGTCTCTTCTCTTGATGATAACATATACGAATGTTTGTTTGGTAAAAAACAATTTGTTGTGAAATATTGTAATAAAGGTGTGGCCTCGGTGTCATATGAGGCAAATTATATATATTATCATTGAATGATTATGTTTTGCATGTGAGTAATGTTTGTACTAATGAGAATAAATTGAAGGGTATCAGCACTTCTTCAAAATTAAGGCACCATCGCTTTGGTCACATTTCGAGGGAGAGGATTGAAAGACTCATTAAAAAATGGCGTACTACATCCATTAGACTTCTCCGGTGCAGACAAATGTGTTGACTGCATAAAAGGAAAATACACAAAAAAAAATTAAAAAAGAGCAGTACGAGCAACAAGTGTCTTATAACTTATTCATACTGACATATGTGGACCCCTTAACGTTAAGTCTATTGATGGTTTTGATTCATACATCACGTTTACATACGATTTTTCCCGATATGGGTATATTTACCCTATACGTGATCGATCGGAAGATTTGGACAAGTTCAAATTGTTCAAATCCGAAGTTGAGAACCAACTTAATGTTAAAATAAAAGTTGTACGATCTGATCGCGAGGGAGAGTATTATGGTAAACATGATCCTTATGGGAAAATTCCAGGACCTTTTGCAAAGTTCCTCGCTGAAAATGGAATTGTTGCCCAATACTCAATGCCTGGTGAAGCTCAGCGGAATGGAGTGACTGAGCATCAGAATCGCACACTCATGGATATGGTGCAAAGCATGCTTAGTCATACAAGTTTGCCAGTAAGGATGGATACATTAAAGACTGCCACACATATATTAAATCTTGCTCCCACTAAGTTAGCACCAAACACGCCTTATGAGATGTGGACGGGAAGAAAACCGAGTTTGAATTATTTTCATGTGCGGGGTTGTCGCGCTGAGGCCAGAATATTAAATCCACACTTTAAGAAATTAGATCCAAAAACAGTTAATTGTTTCTTTATTGGATACCCGCATAGGGGAAAAGGATATCACTTTTATTGTCCAGGTCATACCACTAAGTTCGTGGAGACACTACAAGCGTTGTTTTTTGAGGATGATGAGGTTATTGAATTAAGTAAGATCGACCTTGAGGAGAAGCGGGTATGTGATCTATGCCCGGCCATCCAAGAGATCGTTCCGCCAATTCAAAATAGAGTGACGTCTAATGATGGTTCTAAATCTTACGATTTAGATCCTGAACCCAATGGTAATCCTGAAAACAACTATGATATTCTAGAAGGTGGATAGGATGACCATACATATGATGAAGAAGATCCTCAAAATATTGATGCTCCTCTACCACCCCCCCCCCCCCCCCCCCCCGCGTGAGAAGGTCACATCGACCTAGAAAGAAAGCCATCTCATAAAATTATGCCACTTACATGAGTGACGATGTATGTGATATCGGGAAGGTGTAGGATCCAACCTTATATAAAGGAGCCATTAAAACTATGAATTCATCTAAATGGCAAGTTTCCATGGAAGATGAGTTAAAGTCTGTAAGCTCAAATGATGTTTCGGACTTAGTAGAAATTCCCAATGGTTCTAAAAGAGTAGGTTGCAAATGGGTCTACAAAACCAAGTATGACTCCAAAGGGAATGTCGAAAGGTTCAAAGAAAGACTTGTGGCGAAAGGCTTTACACAGAGCGAAGTGATCGATTACAATGAGAAATTTTCTCCCGTGTCATCAAAGGATTCTTTTAGGATCGTCATGGCTCTAGTAGCACATTTTGACCTAGAATTGCATCAAATGGACGTTAAGACAATATTTCTGAATAGTGACCTTAATGAAGATATTTACATGACTCAGCCAGAAGTTTTTGTCGTGGAAGGAAAGGAAAACCTGGCATGTCGTCTGAAGAAATCCATCTATGGTTTGAAGCAAGCTTCAAGACAATGGTACCTCAAGTTCGACAAGATCATTTCAACTTTTGGGTTTACGGAAAATATCGTGGACAACTGCATTTATATTAAGTTCAAAGGCAGTAGATTTACAATTTTAGTCATGTACGTAGATGCCATATTGTTGGCCTACAACAATAATCATATGCTGCATGAGACCAAGAATTTCCTGTCGTCTAATTTTGATATGAAGGATCTCAGTGAACCCTCTTATGTCCATGGCATTGAGATTTACCGAGATAGATCAAAGGGGATGCTAGGACTATCCCAAACGGCATACTTTGAGCGAGTACAAAAGAAATACAATATGCATAAGTGCTCTCCCTCACTTGCTCCTATAGTTAAGGTCGATAAGTTTGGGACATTTCAATGTCCTAGGAACCAAACTGAAACAGATCAGATGAAGTCGGTTCCTTATGCTTCAGTTGTCAGAAGTATCATGTATGCACAAGTTTGTACAAGCCATGACTTGGCTTTTATAACGCGAATGCTTGAAAGATTCCAATCACATCCAGGACCATATCACTGGAAGGCCGCAAAGAAAGCCTTGCGTTATATGCAAGGCACAAAAGATTACATGGTTACATATAGGAGGTCTAATAACTCGCATATTGTTGGTTATTCAGATACTGATTATGTCGGTTGTGTGGATAGTAAGAAATTCACATCAGGTTATGTATTCACACTAGCCGAAGAAGCCATATTATGGAAAAGGTCTAAACAAACGCTAACTGCTTCTTCTACGATGCTGACAGAATTTATAACATCTTGCGAGGCCACCGGGCAGGCTGTATGGCTAAAGAATTTTATTTCCGGGCTTAAAGTGGTAGACAACATTTCAAAAACACTTGTGTTATACTGCGCAATGAACTCGCAGTTTTCTATACGAGTAACAACAAGTCAAGTGTTACTGGCTACACATTGACATAAAGTATCATGTTGTGAAAGATAGAATCCAGAATCAAAAATTGAGGTTAAGAATATATGAACGAATCATATGCTATCGGATCCGCTAACGAAAGGTTTACCACCTAGTATTTTTCGTGAGCACGTTGCCAGCATGGGATTACTGGAAGCGTTATGATTCTAGAATGAAGAGACCACTACAAGAACCACCCCCAATAAGAAATATGATATCCATTTCAAAATAGGCTGGTGTACAATAAGTGTTGAGGTTCAACGACATTTCATTAGTTGTTATATCACCTCAGTTTGGTATATTATTCCTATGGAGAATGGACGAATGAAGTTTCAACCGAACGATCAAGGGGGAGAATGTTGGTTGATCTGTACGGTTCAAACCGAACTAAGTCAAAACAGATAAATTTTACGTTCAAAAATAAATGAAGAGATAAAGGAGAAAACTGAGATAAGAGGGAGTCCCACCGAACCAACGTTCGGTCCTCTCTTCGTACGTAACTAAAACGCCCTGATCAGGGGCACCAAACCAATGAATGGTTCTGGCCCTTCGTTTTTTAGAGCACTCTTGCTGTAGGGCAAAAGCCCCACAGCATCCCACCCCTTTATTAAAGATAAAAACTTAAGTTTATGTACAAAAAGGAGAGAAAGAAAGAAAAACTATTTACAAATTATAACCAGAAACACAAGCTAAGGTAGAGTATTAATCCAAAGCTGTAACTCCTCGGCATGTTTCTTTTTCATCCTGAATTGCATCAAGGATAAATCATGAATGAATCTCCTCTTCCACCCAGCAAAAGAGGGTCTCTGATGCTCAAAGATCTTGCCATTCGTTTGAAGCCAAATGTGCCTACAAGCAATAATCACCACCTCCATAAAAAAGGTTTAGCAAAATCCTTTCTAGCCTGACTAATACTCAAGTGAATATCTGCAGCTTGAACCCAATAAATCTGAAGTTAGTTCCAAATCCTCTGGCTGAAATTGCAAACAAAGAAGATATGTAGTCGATCCTCATGCACACCAGCAGGGCATAAAACACAATTGTAATTATCAGTAACTTCCCAATGCCTTCTCATCAGTAAAGTGCCTCATGGAGAAAATTTGATGGGATCGTTTTGGTGGAGAGATGTTACGAAACAAGTTGACAATTTTAGAGTAGTGACTTCTGTTTATCATCGAATTTTCTCCCATCAAATTTTGGGAACGATCCCATCAAATTTTCTCCCTGTAATATCCATCCCATACCAAGTCAACCCAAGGAAGGCCTACTCTATTGTAGAATTTATCCAGAAATTTGATCAAAAGTGCAACATTTTTCTTCTAAAAATCCACAATGCCTAGCCCACCACAAAGCTTGGGAAAAGTCACCACCTCCCAAGCAGATAAGGACTTACTAGGGGTCTCAGAATTCCCTCTCCACAAGCATTGTCTAGGAATTCTATCCAGTTGTTTGGTTATGCCAGGGGCAACTGCAGAGTACACAAGAAATGCAAAGGCATGGAGGATAAGGCAGAATTAATAAGCTGCAGCCTTGCACCTTCAGACAAGAAAGAAGAACTAGATGCAAGTCTTCTTTCAAGCTTAGAGACCAGAGGCATAAGATCCTTTATTTGAGGCCTGGTTGTGCCCAGAGGCAAACCAAGATAAGTGAAGGGTAGAACACCCACCTGGCAACCAAACTGTTTGGCCAGAGAGTACAAACTTTTGTACTCTACATTGATTGGCAACATTTGTGATTTATCATAATTAATTCTCAATTCAGTAGACAAAGGAAATCTCTCAAGAGCCTCCTTCAAACAAGCTAACTGATCACTGACAGCAGGCAAAATAAGCAGAGTGTCATCTGCATATTGCAAGATGGGAACACAAAGGATCATGTGTGTCAATAGGTCTGGTAATTAACCCTTGAGCCAATAGATCATTTACCACAGCTTGGAGTAGTTCAGACCCCAAAACATAGGAGACAAAGGGTCCCCTTGCCTTACACCTCTTTTGCAAACAAACTGCTTACCAGACACCCCATTGAGCAGTACTGCTGAAGATCCAGAGGAAGAATTTTCCTAACCCAATCGATCCATAAGTTATTAAAACCTTTTGCCTTAAGAACATGGATGATTGCATCATGCTCAATAGTATCAAAGGCTTTAGCAAAATCTAACTTAAGAATAATAATGGGTTTCTTGGACATATGACATTGAAAATATATTCAAAGGCCCAAGCTAAACAATCTTGAATTGTTCTTCCTTTAATAAAACCACATTTATTCTTGCTCACACATTTCTTTATCACCTTCTGTAGCCTATTAGCAGCCAGTTTTGTGAGAAACTTGAGACAGGCATTGGTTAAAGAAATGGGCCTAAAGTCATTAACACTCTCAGGTACTGGAACTTTAGGAACTAAAGTGATATAGGATCCATTAATATTCTCCATATTGATAGATCCACTATGAAAATCAGCAGCAAGTTTATAGAAATCATGCTTGATAATAGACCAACATTTTTTGAGGAATAATCCATTAAAACCATCGGACCAGGTGCTCTATCAATAGGCATAAATTTTATGATGTCATCCTGCTCTGTTATAGAAAAAGGAGCAGTGAGCTCTTCCAACCCATCCACCTTGTTCATGAGGCTATTAAGATCAAACTGCATATCAATGCCATCAGACCTGCCCATCCTATCTTTATAACATGACCAAATCAAATCAGCCATTTCATGATGATCAGTAATCATCCTCCCATCAGCAGATTTAAGTGAGGAAATAGTGCTCCTTCTAAACCTGGAGGTGGCCATAGCATGGAAGAACTTAGTTTATCCTCCCCCTGTTTAATCCAACGAATAGTACATCTTTTCTTCCAATAATTGCATTCTGCCAACAAAAGCTCATCATGATGATTTTTGACAATTTTCCTAAAATTAAATTCAGCCCTAGTGAGAGGCCTTTGCTCCTCCAGGGAGTCCAAAATAAAAATGACCTTGTTGCACTGTTGGATCATCAATTTCAACTTGGAAAGAGAAGTATGCCATTTTTAATATGGTATCTCAACAATTTCAGTTTATCCACCATAATAGCAGAAGAGTGAGATTTTTTGAGTCTTGAGCCAGACTTCCAGCCACACAATCCAAAAAACCAGGCATGTTCACCCAATTTTTATCAAATCTAAAGTTTTTAGCCTTGGGAATATGTGTGTCAATATTAACTACACAAGGTATATGATCAGAGCCAATATTAGCTAAAGGAAGCACCGTGGAATTAGGATAATCAGTCACCCAATTAGCACTAGTGAAAAAACAATCCAGCTACTCCAACAAAGGGGTTTGTTGCATATTGGACCAGGTATAAGCTCTACCTTTTAGTGGTAATTCCTCCCAACCATGATGTCCAATTATCTCATTAAATAAGAACATATCATTAACATCACCACCAGGCCTATTCTGTTACTGTTTGATCTAATAAAATTGAAATCCCCCAGTATTAACCAATTATCATTAATAGGGATATCCAGATTATAAAGCCAAGTCACAAAATTATCTCTTAGGGCCCCAAGACAAGGTCCATAAACAGAAACATGGGTCCATGAGTCATTATTATGCGTAGAAGTAAATCTAATTGAGACTGCATAAGACTGTATCTCTATTAAATTCCCCTCAAAAATTGATGAATTCCAAATAATAAGAATCCCACCAGATGCACCACAAGAAGGAGCAAAGGAAAACAGATCAAATCTCTTAGGACAGAATTTTCTAATGAATTTCCAGTCAATATTTTCACATTTAGTTTCTTGTAAGCATATAATAGAGCATTCACTTTCCTCAATTTTCCCACGCACTTCTCTCTGTCTAATATCAGAGTTTAGGTCACGCACATTCCAACACAGCACATGCCACTTTCTCAAACTGATTTCATACATTAATAACCATAGAAAGGTGGTTCAGATACACTCTGTGTACGACACAAAGTGCCACAACATAAATAAACATGAGAGTGTGAAAAAGCTGCAAGAAACTAATGAAACAAGTAACCCAAAAGAACAAGCTAAAAAACTCCAGCTTCTTTCTAGACCAAATGGCAGACTCAGTCATCATGGCCAGAAGAGGAATCATCCTTAGGATCTGCCTCAAGCAAATCCATAGAGAGCTTATCATTATCAATTCCTATCTGTCTGCCCACTCTTTGCAGTACCTGAATAGGTGTAGGTGGGATCACCTCATTCTGCCTGTTGGTCTCTCCCTTATCCTACTTCTCCTCATTTTCCATATCCTCTGAGTTTCCCACCAACAATTTAGCTCTAGGCCTCTTCCTCTGTCCAGTAGCAGGAGTGATCACAGATTGGGGTTTGTAACCATCATTCTTGAGAGAACTCCTAGTAAACCTTTTCTCAGAATGCTGCACCAAATAAATCTTTTTCTTCCTCCCCCTTTTTTAGGCCTAGAGTTGGGAGTAGCAGCAAAAACAATTTCAGATTATTCCTTAGCACCAGAAGGGCTCTCAAGAGGAAAAAGAGCACGAGCTAAATGCCTTCTTTTTGGGAGCAAGATTCTAGGTTCACACACTGTACTACCCAAAGCAGGATACTGAAAGTTATCAAAAGCAAGAGCCCAATCTCTCTTCAAGAACAAGAAAGGAGCCATACTGGGCAGTTGCATAGCCAAGGGAGGATTCTTAGAAAATAGCATAGGCAAGAAGGAGTCCATGGTTCTCTTCCATATCATATCAGGTGGCAGAGCAGGGCCAAACATAGTAAGAGCCATGCCAACTTGCATGTTATCCTGTCCCAATTGTAAATTACCCAGTGCCTGATCCTGGCTGTCATCACAGGCAGTAAAGGGGTCTGAAACCCTAGAACCCTGCTCCTCCTCATGAAACAAGTCATTATTCTGTTCTTGTGCATTATCCATGACATTGGCATTAAAGAAATTATGGAACTGAATATCCTCCACATTTTGCTGCCCATTGTCATGTTCTTGTGGAATCTCATTCCAACCCAATTCAGGGTACTGGGGCAGCACCCACATGTGATTATTCAGAACTAAATTACCAGACAGTGGATGGGGGTTACCATCAGGTGGCATTGGATCCTCATCTGCTGGCAAAGCATCTGCAAATTCAGCAGAAAGAATGTACACAGGAACATTCCATTATCTTCTATCACCACCAAAGTTCGCAAACTTTCCAAATACCACATCACGAGGGACCAATGCGACAGAGGGAAAAGTAGCATACACCAGAGCACGAGATAGAAACGGGTCCTGACTGTTCCAATGATGAAAAACACCAAAAGTGGATACTGCCTTCGAGAGCTCCATCTCATTGCGATAGTCAGGGGCTACACCAAGCATCATGAGCCAGCCACGACGTGCCCCCATTGCAGATCGAAAATTCGGCCCCTCATTGTGATTGAAGAACCCGACGAACACATTGTGCTGGAGAGCAAACGGAGGATGCTGAACTAAAGCCTGACGAGCCGTGGCACTTCTCATCCGAAACATACCCACACCAAATAAGCAAGATTGATAATCCACAACCTCACGCTGCATCTGCGGACCAATGAGAAAATCTCTTACCCTCTCTCTCCAATACGCCTCTTCCTCCTACGATGGTCTAGGCATCACCTCTGCAACGCACCAGTCCTCATGTTGAAGTGGAGGTTCATCACACGCGAAATAGAAGGTACGGGGGAGCCGAGTTGGACCACCATCGATGACTGCATGCCCCCATGGCACCCAAGGCTGTGGGTCAAGCACAAACCCCGCCATGGAGGGATCAGTTTCGTCTGCAGGATAGGGAGTTGTCGATGTAGTGGAGACCTGGGTACGCGTAGCAAGAACCGATGCCTCCGAGGCAACTGAATAAATGGGAGACGAAACGGCCAGGGGCTTAGTTGTAAGAGATGTAGTATGTTTAGGAACCCATCGTTTTCCTTTTCGAGCTTGATGTGTCAGACACGATTTGGCCATATGCCCATAATGGAAACACTGTTTGCCCCTAATATCATTAGTACAATCAAACACTTTGTGTCCCATCCTAAGACAATGAGAACACTCCCAGAAACCTGAAAGCAACATTGTCAATAAAATTTTCCAAACCAAAAGTTTCCAATCCAGTAGGTTCCAAAGTAGAGTTAGAACCAGGATCCACCTCAGCAATGGAACTCGTAACAGTGGACGATGATGCAGTCTTAAACGAGCCAAAAGAAATTTGATCCTTATTATAACCTTTGAAAGCCTCATAACATATTGAATCAGCAAAGACCAATTTTCTAGAAATATGGCTCGAGGATTTTAAGCACGACTTGGTAGGAGCCAATTTTAGAGCTAGAACCCCTACTTGAACCCTCTTCTTAGTTGGACTAACCAAAGTCCACTGATTACTACAATCACGTTGCCAATCAGAGAACTCCTTCTTCCAATTTGGGCCTCCACGCCTCCAGAGATTGAAGAAACACTCAAATTGCTTGCATGAGAATTTCCTCAAATTATAAATACGAAAGCCAACCCTTTTACTAGACACATTAAATGAGAAAGTTCTATCATGCAGTAGGGAGACAATTGATTGTCCACAGTAACCTCCAAGAGCAGATTCCAAGGCAATCGAGACATTCTCCTCATTAATGCGAAAATTGGCCCGACCAAAGGATACAACCAATGTGAAGTGAATCGAATCAGCTGTCAGATGCACTGTTCCAAGGAACGATCTTGCAATGCCACGGGCAAAATTAATGCCCGGGGAGAAGTCCAAGCCCAAATTAATTGCAGTATACACTGAAGAATTAAAGTCCTCCACAGCTGACTCATCATGAGATTTAGCCGATAAATCCAATCTGCCTCGTGCGGAAAAATCCACCGTGCTCAGTTGCACAAAGTCCTCCGAGGAGGCATCCATAGGTGACTCGAGACAAGATGAGATCATCGCAAAATGTGAGTGAAATATTACCTTAGATCCAATACGAATGGATTCATCACGTCCAAGTTTCCGACCCACTAGGGATCTACCCTTGGCATCCTTAAGCACGATCCAGAGAGCGTGAGACCACAGATGAATAGATCCATCGTATGACTTAATCCGATCATGATCCACATCCTTAGAGGTGGAATACGTTATCTTCCAACGCCAAGTTGGTGGGATTGTAGGGGCCATGCACGTGTAGGGGGGGCAACCAACGTTGCCGGAGAGGATGGTTGGAGAGGAAGAGGTTTTTGGTGGTGGGAAGGGGGAGATCGCCGAAGCTAGGGTTTAGGGGGTGGGTGGTCGCCATGGGAAATTCTGGCCCTCCGTTGCGTTCATACAAATATTAGGGGGGAGCCTGGCAGCGAGCGATCTACCCTATTAGCGTTCAGCCTAACTCGCACCCCTAAATCTCTAAACCTGCACCGATCGCAGAGAGCGCACAAGCTGAACAAAAAGCTGGAACCACGCCGAGCCGTCCCTAGATAGTGCTGATGGAGATCTGAGAGTCACCGCGTGATCGAGCGAACGTCATCAACCTCTCCTACGTCTACATCAACCCTAAAGCTTGACTGCACCAAGCAGGGGACGATGGTCTTCAATGCTGGACTTTGTAATGCCTTAACCCCCTCTGATATGATCCTTATGTTCTAGATTGGTTGTCACAATTAAATCTAGCCATACTAGATCTTTTAGTTGTGGTGACCCAGCACACCACTTCATGTGTAGTGCGCAAGTCGATGACATAATACTCACAGAAGGACTTATCCGTGAATATTACATCCCTCAGAGTAGTACAACAGAAACACAGCGGGTCCAGGCAAAACTATAGGATACAAACTTCATTACAAAATCTTGAGAATCTCTTTGATGATTCAAGAAGATCTCATACAAATGAACATTAGAAGAAGCAATTCGAAGATCCAAGCTGGAGAAGAACTCTAGCTCAGAACTAAATCCACTACGGCTGATGTCAGCCCTAATCTATGGCTTGTAACAGCTAAGTACATGAATGGTCTCCACCTACACCTTGACAGCTCCTCCTCCACCAGCGTTGTTGATGACGATGCTTTACTGGCTAAGTAGTATAAGACTCCACCTAGCTTCATGAGGTAACGATGGCTTCACGATGACGTCTTCCATAAGGCTTCAACTCTAAGCAGGGGGTCAAACGGGAACGAATGAGTAACGAGCGTTACTCAGCAAGTTCATGACAAATAGAGGGTAGTTTGATGCACTAACTACAGCTTCAGACTCGAAAGAGTCATAAGCTAATGCAAGGTTTTGTAAAACTTTCTTCAAGAGATTGCTTTTACTTCTGAAAACTATGCCCGCCAGACCATCACAGGAGCTAGAACTTCATGGAGTTGCCTTTCCTGTAGCGTTCGCAGTTCCTTCCCGGAACAGGGGGTAACATGCCACATCCTTTTACACTCTGCAGAGGTGCGTTACTTTACCCATGGACGACCAAGACCATGTTGCACAACCAGGCTCGAGATCCTGTCCACTCACACTCAGGTGTGGGGCCCGGTTGTTGGTCCAAGCCAAACCGTGCTTCTCCGCACAACGCATGCCCACCCATTTCCGCCAGCAGGTTGAACGCCTGATTCCACCCCTCACGATGGAGATCTACGCGCCCCTGGCAGACACTCATAGACCCCAGAGTCCGTGGGACGTAAGGGCTCCCACCCATGTGCATGTAGTCCCGCAGAACCTACAGCGTACGTCTCTGGCAGTCCGTTGACATGCGAACGAGAAAAGATCACAACTGACTTACTCCCCCCATAGAAGACCCATGGTTAACGCGGTATTTACGGCGCACCGAGTTCTGACGGCATTTGTGATTAATTCCTAGGTAATACGTTCCCGTGCAGATGGAACCTTCCTTTGACCTATTCATCTTACCATGGTTCCATCCGCCCACCAAACAGAACACTACCACTCGGGTAGTCGTTCAATTAGTCATATTATTATAAAAAACAGGATCATGCATTCTTTTGAGAGTAGGTGATAATACGATAGAGTTTTTGCAATTAGTTTGTTATGAAGTATTGCAAAGGATATGAGCAAGTGATGAACTTGCCCGAGATTGAAATAACCATAATAATTCATGTCTTCGGGTTCAAGGGTCTCGTAGGAAATCCCGACATCTGAAAGATAGCAAAGTAGTCCCGGTAAGGACTACAGAAAACATTGGCAAGATGATACATGCATAGTAATGAGATGCATCGTGAAATACCCTGGAAAACACCCCAGCTTACAAGTGTAAGCCACGTTTGATACGATATCTTATTCACACAGGTTTTCGGTGAATTGTTTCATTACTTGAGGTGATGTGGGTATTACTTCTTTTAGAGTTACATGTGTTTCACTTTTACTTGGCAAATAATTGTTATCATGTTTAAGTAGAAGTGTTGATTACTTGGTTAAATAACAAGACAATAGCACATGGAAAACAGTTGTTTTAAAGGTAACAAACATGTTTAATTTTCTGTTCTAAAAGTGTAGAGTTAATTACAATGAGTTTAGTTTAAAATGGTGAACGATTACAACTATCCTATCATCACATAACTTGCGAGTGTCTTGTGATGATAGGCTTAGTAGGTGTGAAAACATGAGTTTTACCAATAAGGAAAATAATGATGTGATAGTCATCTCTGGTTTTTAATAGACATTAATAGACTTTCAATATACTTATAAAAGCAAGTTTAGAAGTTAAGTAAAATGTTTTACAATTGACATATTTGAGTTGGAAATGTTGTTGTCTTTAATTTGGTATGTCAATATTGTTTTATGAAAAAATTTGAATAAGTTATTATTTTATTAAATTTAAATGAATTAAATGACTAGGCAAAACATTGCACACATGAAAACTTGGTCAAATGACCATGAAAACATCATAGATGAGTTGCATTAGTCATTTGGAGCATTTTGGTATATAACTTGTATTTTTCTGATTTTATGAATTATTTATTATTTTTCTCAATTTTAAATGATTTAATTTAATTAAAGAAAATATTAAATTTTAAACTTTATCAAATATTTTTGAAATGTTGATAATCATTTAGATTATATTTTTCTAATCAATTTGGATATTAGTTTTATTTTTCTAATTAATAGAATTAAAGTTATTGGTTTATTAATTCTATTGGATTTTCTGTAAATTTTAAATTGATAGGTGGGTCCCACCTGTCATATTCAGTTTTTATTTAAAAAATAAAAGAAAAGGTTAATGACATCACATGTTCTTGATTCCTCACAGATGATCTACAATTCACGCGATTTGGATGCAATTGATGCACAAGATTGTTCCTATTAGCTAGAGGTGCTCGTGGCGATTCTATAGGTGGCAGCACCGCTAGCTTATGGTTGCCGGAGGCTTGCCGACGTCCAGTGGCGCGGCGGCGGACGACGGTGAACAACGGCGACCTCGGAAACGGCTGCAATCGATCAAACGGAAAGCACCCCAAGATGCACAAGCTCACCCCGGGCATGATGGTGTGGTCGGTGAGGCACTAGGAGCTCGCTATCGACGGCGGCGTTGAATTCCGGCCGGCGACCGTGGTTGAGGAAGATGGCTCGATTCCGATGCCTCCTTCCACCCCAGCCCGTGTGATTGCTCGAGTTGAGAGAGCAGACGACGACGAACACGTAGATAGTCTCGGGGAGGCACGGGAGCAACCACAGCGTCCGCGACGAGCGGCGGTCTCCGGCGGCTAGGGTTAGGGTTCCGGTTCGGTACAGAGAGAAGGAGAGTGAGCGGGGCGATGAGTGAGAGTGAGGAGGGGATTCACGACTCCCTCCTCGCCCTTATCCGCGTAGGGAGAGGCAAGAAGGAGGCGACACAGCGGCGGTGACGGGACTTCCACCGCCCGTGCCTTCTGGCCGGCGTTGGAGAAGAAAGAAAAGAAAATGCCACCTTACAATAACCCCCTGAAGTTTCTATTATTTACCACTAGGTCCTTCTATTTTTAAAACTGAGAAGAAAACATTGTTTTCAAGGCTTATTTGTAAACATAAAAATTAATAAAAAATATATTTGAATTCCACATCAAATTTTACATCTCACCATGTTTTGTTTTGGTGAATTTGATTAATATTTGTATTTTTTATTTAGGGTGATAGATTAAGTGATTTTGTTGTTTTCTCCTCTTTTAATTTATTTAATGGCTTTAAAATTATGGTAAAGCATGTTTAATAAAAGTACACACTCCATCTTGTGGATACCAAGGTGGTGTATCATAGTTGGACACTTTTAGGTATAATCCCTTATGGAAAATAGTTGGGTAACACTAGTGAGTAGTGTTTTTATATATGGTGATGAAATGCACCCAATTAGGGTATTTTATTCCATGACATACCAAATGCTTTTGAGTCAGAAATGGATTTGTTTTCTTTTATGGACTTTGTTATTTTCCTAATTGAAACTCTGAGCAAGATTGGTTGACATTTTACTGAGGTATGTATATTCTATGTTTACTGTTTTTAGTACTTGATCAAATGGAAAACATGTGTGGTTTTGGAATCTTATTTGTTTGTTTTCCACCAGTTTCCAAGTGTGGGTATTATCTCATGTTGTTTAAGGACATGAAATCATTTGTATGGTTATATTTAGTTGAATATTTGTTATCATCTGTTAGTCTTACATATGAAAAGGATTTGGAAAACAAGGTTTTAAGCTTGCTTTCATCTACCTCCACATATCAAGACATGTGAATCTAATGACTTGTTATTATCTCATACTTGATAGTTATTTCCATTAAAGATATTATTATGAGTTCCTTATCTCTGATGAGCTTGATAGAGGTTAATGATTCTCTATTATATCCTAATGACTCGCTGGATAAATTCTTATGCTCCCTTACTAATGCAGTGTTGCTTCTTTTTTTGACAGGAATACGGCTCTTTATTGATCAAATAACATCAATACAAAGTTCGTCCCGGATAACCACCGGGAGATCAACTAAGGAATAAACACGAAAGTGAAGTTCACTACAACGAGCTAGTAGATGAGCCACTAAGTTCAAATTACGGCTTGCATGTTTGACAACACTCCCAGGAAAACCAGCGACCAGCGACTTAATGTCAGTCACTATTGCACCAACATCCGATCGATCACGCTCCAAAGAATTGATGCGTTGGATCAAGGAGAGGCAGTCTGATATCACAACAATCTTCGTCAGACCCCTGGCTCGAGCTATCTCCAGCGCCTGCCTCAACGCCAACGCCTCGGCCAGTTCCGGATGGAAGAATCCAGCCATGCCACCATTGCAAGCAAACAGCAATGTACCAGAATGGTTGCGCACCGCCATCCCCCACCCCATCCTTTGTTCAGACGCAAAGACAGCAGCGTCCACGTTGATACAAATCATGTCCTCCGGTGGTGGTTCCCAATGTTGCCTGATAGAGGAAACACACAATTTTTCCGGTGGAGATTTGAAGCAGTGTGTGACGATATTGTCCACGTAAGTAGTGATCTTTCCTGCCACCCTCCTAGCGTGCAGGGTTTCTTTCCCATT
This sequence comes from Alopecurus myosuroides, assembly GCA_028641055.1. Classification (NCBI taxonomy): domain Eukaryota; kingdom Viridiplantae; phylum Streptophyta; class Magnoliopsida; order Poales; family Poaceae; genus Alopecurus; species Alopecurus myosuroides. The sequence continues at coordinate 489,176,307 of CM054057.1, forward strand.
CCTGGCATCATTTCTTGCCTCCCATATATGCCAGCAAGTCACCGCCATGGTTGTTGCTTGAACTGGGGTGGCTCGCTGCAGAAATTCGAAGATCCATTGCCTCATGTTACGCAGTGAGCTGGTGCCCAACTTAACCGGCAGGGTCTCATTGACTGCCTCCCAGATCGTCTTCGCAAACGGGCAGAGTAAGAAGAGATGCTCCACCCGTTCTTGTCTACTACAGAACACGCACCTATCATCCGCCGGAATACGCCGATGCTGTAGTTGGTAACCCGTCGGAAGGCAGTCATGTGCCATGCGCCAAAGCACAATCTTCATCTTCTCCGGGGATTTGATAGCCCACAAGGTCTTCCATTCCAGCTCTTGGGATCTCAGACTGGAGCTACCTCCTTGCCCCCCGGTTTTCTGATGTGAGAAGAACTTTTCAGACCTAGCAAGGTTATAAGCCGATCTCACTGTATAATTGCCAAACCGTGCGTGCGGCCATGCGATGAAATCAGCACCTCCAAGTTTGCTAATTGGGACGCTACAGATGGACGATGTCATCTCTGCAGAGAAGAAGGTACGGATCATGTCAGGGTCCCACCTTTTCCCCTCCTCATCCATGAGCAAGCGGACGTTAGCATTTGCCGGAAGTGGAACAGTAGGTTTGAACGTGCCCGGTTTGAATCCTGGGAGCCAATAATCTGATAACACCCGGACCTTCTCACCGTTGCCAATACCCCATCTGATACCCTTCAACAATAATTCTCTCCCGAAAAGAATTGATCGCCAGGTAAACGAGGCAGACCTTGGTTTCTCGGCTGAAAGGAAGTCTGTATGTGGGAAGTAGCGACCTTTCAGGACACGCGCACACAGAGACTCCGGCTCGGACACCAGCCGCCAACATTGTTTACCGAGCATGGCTTGATTAAACAGGACAAAGTCCTTAAAACCCATTCCGCCAAGAGATTTCGGGGCAGACATCCAGTCCCACGAACGCCAATGCATCTTTTTCTTGCCGTTCTCGAAACCCCACCAATGGTTGGCAACATGTGTTTTCATTGTATCACAAATCCCAACGGGCACCTGGAAACAACTCATAACATAGTTAGACAACGACTGAGTGACCGATTTTAGCATTGTTTCCTTGCCAGCTCTGGACATCGGTCTGTTTGTCCCACAAGACACACTCCTCCACACTCTGTCTGACAGGAAAGTGAAAGAAGTGGACATGGCCCTAGCAATTTCTGTGGGCATACCAAGGTAGGTATCCTGTAGGACCTCATTACTAACCCCCAGGAAGGATTTTACTCTCTCCTTGACCGCAGCCTGGCATTTGCTGCCAAAGAAAATCGACGACTTGTCCAGATTAACCTTCTGGCCCGAGGCCGAGCAGTATTTTTCCAGTGCATCCTTCAGAGCAGCCACACTTCGATCATCACTACGCGCAAAGAAAATGCTGTCGTCTGCGAAGAGTAGGTGTGATATAGGGGGGCCATTCCTTCCATTGCGTAAACCCTGTAGCTCGCCGGCTCCCTCTTTCTTCTGCAGTAAACATGACAGTCCCTCTGTACATAGTAGGAATAAGTATGGGCTAATGGGATCACCTTGACGGATACCTCGTGACGGAACCACTGGTTGTGTAAGTTCGCCATTAACCTTCACGGCGTATCTGGCTGTAGTCACACACCTCATAACCGAAGAAATCCATCCAGTATCAAAACCGAGCCTAGTGAGGCATCCATGGAGGTAGGCCCATTCGATACGATCATAGGCTTTCATCATATCGACCTTTAGGGCAAAGAAAGGGCTCTTATTGTTCTGCTTCCGAACTGTATGGAGACTCTCGAAAGCAATTAGAGCACTATCTGTGATCAGGCGTCCCGGTACGAAGGCACTTTGGAATTCGGAGATCACATTAGGCAAAAAGACCTTCAATCTATTAGAGAGAACCTTCGATGCAAGCTTATAGAGAACGTTGCAAAGGCTAATAGGTCGAAACTTGGTCAATTGTTTGGCTCTTGATACCTTTGGGATAAGGACTATTATCGAGTCACAGAAACCATTAGGAATATCCGAACCATTGAGGAAGCCACGCACGGCATCACAAATTTGATCTCCAATCAGAGGCCAGTGGGATTGATAGAATAGCGCTGGGAATCCGTCTGGCCCAGGTGCTTTCGTGGGTCCCATCTGAAACAACGCCGCTTTGATCTCCTCGTTGGTGTAGGGAGCACAAAGACTAGCATTCATCTGACCATCAACCTTCGCTGGAATAGCACTCAACACCGAATTCATAGAGATCGTAGGCTCAGATGAGAACAACTCTTCATAAAAACGGTGCACCATCATTTTGATCTCGCCTTGATCAGTACATGCAGACCCATCTTCTCGGAGCAAAGAACAAATCCGGTTGGTACGTTTCCGGGCTGAAGCACGAGCGTGGAAGAAAGCAGTGTTGCGATCCCCTTCTTTCAGCCATTCCACCCGAGACCTCTGTCGTGCCATGATCTCCTCTTGCTCGAAAAGCTCACATAACTGCTGTTCCACATGCTTCTCTTGTCTGATGGAATCCTCAGTCAACAACGAGGTACGGAGGTAACGCAGTTTTCTTTCTAACCTCTGAATTTTCTTTGGAATGGAACCGAAAGTCTCTCGGCTCCAAGACTGGAGGGAAAGACTAGTTCGTGTCAATGCATCCCAGGTGGATCTCAACGTACTCGGCCCATCAGCCGTGTTGGACCAGGCCCCTTCAACAGTAGCCGTATAAGACTCGGCCCGACGCCACATCGCTTCATACCTGAAGCCCTGCTGCACATACGGCTGTGGCTGCATCATCGTTGAATCCAACTGTACCAGCACAGCATAATGATCCGATGAGGTAGTTATTAAGTTTTCCACATGGCATCCGTCAAAGCGGGACATGAATGCATTCGTGGCCACAGCCCTGTCCAGCCGCACCCTCACATTGCACTGCGCATCCTGCCTATTTGTCCAAGTGTACTTGGGCCCCGAGTAGCCAAGGTCATGGAGATCACAGTCCTCCAAACAGCTGCGGAATTGTGCCATCTGATGCTCAGATCGATTCCCAGCACCATAGTGTTCATCATGAGTCAACACCTCATTGAAATCCCCGCAGCACAGCCACGGTTCGCCCCCCTCCCGACGAACACGCCGGAGAAGGTCCCAGAAGACATGCCGCTGCTCACGCCGCGGCTCGCCATAAACATAGGTCGCATGCCATGGTTCAGCGTCCTCCATCGTCATAGTCACATCGATGCAATGTGAGTTGAAACCCCGAAGAGACACTGAGTACGGTTGCTTCCAAAAGAGCGCAAGGCCTCCACTCCGGCCTACGCAACTGACAGCAAAGGAACCCGTATAGCCCAAGGACCACATGAACCTCTTCGCTTTCTCGTCCCCCATCTTTGTTTCGGACAGGAAGACAAGGGATGGTCTGTATTTCTTCAATGCAGTGTTGCTTCCTGTGGTCTTCTGTTGCTTGATGTTCTTCTCTCTAGTTTCCACTAGCCTTCTGTTCTCACCTTGTGTCAATTTGCAAGTAATATCATCTCTTGGATTCAATCTTCAACTATCTCACCCTTGTGGTGAGAACAAACAGTTATTCCAAGCAAAGATTTTACTTAGATGATTATATTGTGGTTTCTTGTTTCCTTAGAGTTATTCTTTCTATTGGTTGATGATAAAAGGAGTGTAGGTATAGTTTGTGACATCAGTTAGCCTTAAGCATATAAGTAGAATCTGTTGACAAGTTTGCAAGGCTTGTCCCCAAATTACTTTTCATATACAAGAGACTGAGATGTACTAGGTTATTCAACCTTCTGTTTATTTGTGTATAACACTCAAGTGTTTGAGTATAAAAAAGTGATCTGTTAACAAGGTCTAGAAACTTGTTACCAAACTACTTCTATATAACACTAACAGTGGAGTATCACACAGTTTCATGAGTGTTAATAAGATCAGATCAAAATATAAGAGTTTCCAAGTACTCTTATGATAGATTGAAATAACACTTCTAGAACACTCTAAATAATCTTCTTGTAGATCTTCTGGTAGTGGTTCCTCTTTTCTTGTGGGTTCTTCTCTTGCAGAATGATTCAGAGAAGATGGAAAACATGATAATCTAGACAAAGTAACAAGATCTTGATTTAAGGGTTAGTTCATGCTTTTATTATCCTTCTACGTACTTCTTATTTTATTTCCCAAAAGATATGTACTTGTCTCATACATGATTAGTTTTACTTAGCTTTCCATTCAGTTCCTCTAATAGAGGTTATACTTGTTGTTATCCTTACTTGCATCCAGAGATACTTCAGTTGTAGAATTGTTGGATTTGAGTAGAGGTGTGAAATGCTCATGGAATGATGACTTAATATTAAGTGGATCAAATGGTTCATTGAGGTGTTGAGATTTCATATGTTCACTTGTATAAGATGATTGAGCATGTAAAAGTTATTGAGGTTTAATGACTTATGTCAAAGTTGTTATTTGTTCTCCCAGGTGTCATGGTCTACGTTACATTCATCACTTTATTGACTTTGTTATTCCTAATGCAGATATAGAGATTTGGAGAGATCATATGTAATGGCCAAGGTTTAATAGTAGTTGAAGAAGATTTGATTCTTCATTTAGGTACTTCTTTTATGATGGATGAGATATGTACATATTCGATAAATATGGTAATACAATTATTATGTCATGTTCCACTTGTGGGTTTTGAGTTAACACTTGTTTGTATCACTAGTGTTCTATTGATGCTTTGTTATGTACTTGTGATGGTTCACTTGATAATTATGGGATGATTTATAGAGATGTTGTGGAAATGAATTGATCACTTATGGAGTTGTTGTTTTATAGAAGATCACATCTCTGTTGATGAGATGGTTCAATTATGCATTGCCCAATTGTGAAAGTGTGATCATCACTTATGTAATCTGGATACTCACCCTCCTTTGGTTGTAATTACCTAATGAATTATCCCAAGTAACTTATAGACTTGTGGTTAAGGTTGTTGATAGTTTGTTTTTGATCATAACCAATTATGGTTTGTCTTATCAAGTGATTTGGTTTCTTAAGATACTTGTTATAAAGATCATTCCAACTGTACTCCTGACTAGATGAACTAGACCTATTTCATCATGTCAAGTGAAACTTTGGTCACTTTGCTTTGTTTGAACTTTCGCGCCAAAATTTTCCGTACTTTTAGATGCATGCTTTGCAAATGCACATATTAACTTTAGATCCTTATAACTTCCCAAACACTGGGATGTTACATTAGTTCTAACAACTGAATTTTGAATGTGATGACCACCATAGCTGCCACCTCAATTATAGACAAGATTAAAGAGGGGGTGGTGTATGTGGTGCCTTCCGGGGACGAAAGTGTTAAGTAATGTTATTCCATGAAAGTAGGCTTTTAGTGTAATCTTGGCCTTTTGGTTAAGACGTGGCTTTAATTAATCTTCACTTTTTTCTTAATTAATAAAAATAACATTTTTTTTACCTAGTTTATAAAAAATCACCATATCTAGCCCGTGTAGGTAAACAGGTTGTTGACTAATTTCATCTGGTTTAGAACAAGGCAAGTTAGATTTCCCGCAAACATATTTATTTTTTCATTCTCGTGGCCGCCGGTTTCAATCACAGCCACACTTGATTACCTCCTGCTCCTCCAATTCAATCATCCATTTTTCAGCAAACTAAGGTCTTCCATAATGCATTGTATCTTAGCACGTTATCATAGTTATCATAAATAGGAGTATAATATAAGAAACAACCACTCTAATGCACTGTTTCTTATAGATTATATCTAAACTAAGTTTTATTTAATGTTTTTGTCCTAAGACTTGCATGTGATTGGACTAGCAATCTTTTTTGCCTATGATCTCGTGCAAGAGTTGTATCTTATATAAGATACAATTACAATATCTTTCTTTATTAAATATGATGCCATATAAGCAAATTGCATATAATATCGCGCTAAGATACCCTATTACGGAAGACCTAAGAGCCTCTTTGATTTTTAGGATAAGAAAAATATAGAAGTATAAAAATACAGGATTGCAATGTTATGTCACTCTATTTTTATACGATTTTGTATGAACCCAAGTTTATTTCCCATCAAGAAATTGTAAAAGGAGCTTGGAGTGAATGTTAAAATTTCTATAAGAAGTAGTACAGATGATTTCTTAGAAAAAAAATCTTACAGGATTCTACAAATCAAAGACTAAGATTATTGGTAAATTTTCCATAAGATTTTAATCCTATAAAAATCTTATGCATTTTTTTGGAATTAAAGGAGGCCTGTTAGAGAGGAGTAGCATGCATACATACATGGTCGTCCATTTCACTGATTCCTTCACGTACGTGTACACTTTCTTTGTTCCTTTGTGTGGAAGCATCTGTCCGATACCCCCACCTAGCCATCCTCTCGATCTTTAGCACGAGCCGTTCCGTGCATGCGCCCCACGTGTCCACGACACGTCGCTCACTGATTCGTCGACGTGGAGTCGTCTGCCGCTTATAAAACGCACTCGGTCGAGAAGCCTAGCACATCCAAACAAGCCAAAGCAGATCGATTCATCGTCATCCGACTATCTGAGAGTGAGTGAGTGAAGAATTAAGAGCCTGAGCGAAGAAGGAAGGAGGTGAGGATGCAGCGCGCGAAGGAGAAAGTGAAGGACAGCGTGAGCGCGGCGAAGGCCAAGACCAAGGTTGCGCGAGCCAAGGCGGAGGAGAAGTCGGAGGCGGCGACGGCGAGGTCGCACGCGGAGCGGGAGCTGGCGCACGAGCGCGGCAAGGCCAAGGTCGCCGCCGCCAAGATGGAGCTACACCAGGACAAGGCCCTACACCGCGAGGAGGCCATCGAGCACCGCATCCACAAGCACGGCGCCACCGGATGTCTCGGCGGCCACGCACACCACAACAAGCATGGAGTCGCCGCCGCGCCGGCGCCGCCGACGGGAGCCTACTACCCTCCCGCCGCCGGTACTGGTCATTACTAAGTAGCAATCAGACGGACGGTTGTATAGGGTGCGTGTGTGTGTCCTGTATTCAAGTGTGGGTTCCTGGGTTCTGGCTAAGCTTTTAATTTCCTCTTTACTTACGTCGTGTTTGTGTTGGACATGCTTGTTTTCTACTTGGTTCGGAAACGACAGCTGCATGCACGTGTCTATGCTGTATTGTTGGTTTTGATTAATAACGGATCGACGAATATTACTGTATACTGTTCGATGCTTGCAGCCAGTACAAATTATACATGCACGTTATACATGCACGGCAAACACTCGAGGAACTACCAGAAAAAAAAGAGAGGAGATATGCAAATACATATGATGTCCCTGAACTTGTCAACGGGACGAACTTACTGAACTTGTCAACGGGACGAACTTACAAGTTGCAGCAAATACATACCTGAACTTGCACATGCAAATGTGCACTAACACATACAAATACATATGTGCTATGTGCACTAACACAAACACATACACGAACTTTCAAGTAAGTTGCAGAACTTGCACATGCAAATGTGCACTAACACATACAAATACATATGTGCTATGTGCACTAACACATACACGAACTTTCAAGTAAGTTGCAGCAAATATCATGTGCACTAACACGTACAAATACATATGTGCTATGTGCACTAACACATACACGAACTTTGCTATGTGCACTAACACATACACGAACTTTCAAGTAAGTTGCAGCAAATACATACCTGAACTTGCACATGCAAATATGCACTAACACATACACGAACTTGTCAAGTTTCAAGTTAGAGCAGAAAACAACAAATTAGCCTACATGTACAACAAATTAGGCTAAATGACCCCATGTAGGTTATGATTTTTTCCAGAAAACCCCAGAGAAGATCGAATTGTCACGGATGAGTTAGGGCCAGGTGCCCGTTTTTGTAACACAATTAATAAAAAGAAGCCCCTGGCAGTTAATGAAAACACGACGCGGTTCCTCACTTTCCTTGGCGCGTTCTGCTCGACGTCTTCGCGGCACCACCCCCGTTCCCTCGACCTCGCTACGGCGCGAAGATGGCGAGAAGCCGCCCGTCATCCGCTACGACGGTTACGAGCCGCCCGATTACGGTATGCCCCATGACGTTCTCCCCTTTCCTTCTTCTCTACGCACAGGGCCGCCATGGCGGGTGGGGTTTTAGGTAGGGTTCCTAACTCCCACGATCAGAGGGGAAATCGCGCACAGGGCCGCCAGGGGCGCATGATTTCTGGTGCTTGAATGCAATTCCCATGACCAGTAAGCAAGAACAAGAGCGCATGATTTCTGGTGCTTGAATGCAATTCCCATGACTAGTAAGCAAGAACAAGGGCAGACTGGAGTGGACGACTTGGTGCTTGTGTTCGTCGATTTGTGCGTCGTTATGCGCACGATTTAGGTGTAGACTAGGTTTTTTGGTTTCGGATCTATGATATGCATGTAGTAGGATGTGTTTTATATGTGGATGGAAGTGATTTGGAGCATGCCCTGTTTCGTCTTGTTTTGGCCTGATCATGTTTATGTCCTGAAAAGATGGGATTTTTAATATTTTGTGGGTGTCAATTGTTGAACAAACGTGTATGGATAGTTGAAGGATGAATGTATCTATGATATAACATATTATGATATGCATATTTGTGCATATATTGAGTTGAAAGTGAATAGATGGTTAACTGAATTTGGTGTAAATAGTGCAAGTGTTAACTGAATTTTGGGCACTATAGTTCACTGAATTTTGGTTGCGTTGGGTTACTGAATTTGGTTTGTAATTAAATTTTTTATTTGCATGCAGCTGGTGATCCTGATAAATTCTCAGTGTAAATAGATCACAATGGGTTTTTTGTGGCTTGAGAGGAAATTTGAGCTATGATGATGGCTCAACTCATTGGTTTGACTTCTGTGACTCTGACACATGGTCATTACTGTGGACTCATGATCTGGTGAAGCAATTAGGGCATGAAATTGAAGCAAGGAAAAGGGTGTACTGGTGTCTTCCTGATAAAAAATTTCAAGATGGGTTGATCTCCATTGAAAATGATGCCCATGCATTGCTTATGACTCAAGCTGCAAAGGAGCATAAGACACTGAACTTGATTGTGAACCACAATGACTGAAGCTGCAAAGGAGCATAAGACACTGAACTTGATTGTGAACCACACAAATTTTATTTCAAATTTCAGGTCTGATGTTCTTGCAAATGTTGGTCTAGAACCCACCACTGTAAACATGAGTAGAGAGATCTCAAAGGCAGATAGATATAGGATACCTAGAAGAAGACCTGTAAGTGATGGTGAAGGAGAATATGGCAATGCTGATGACTCAGAGGAAGATGGGCCAGACACTGAATTTTATGACCGTGATTGGCATGCTGAAGATGGAGATGATGACATATATGCAGCACATATTGACAAGGAAGTCAAAGACAACAATGAAATGGTTGTAGTAGTTGAAGAAGAGGATGATGCATGTCTAGAGCATGAAGACCTTCATTTGACAAAGAACAAGAGCAGGAGCTCAAATACAAGTTCAGTGTGTTCAATCTAGAGGTTGACATGGCAGCTCCTGTTTTCGAAGTGGGTGAGGTGTTTAGTTGCATGAAAGAGATAAGAAGTGCAATCAAGACCTACAGTGTGAACGAGAGAGTTAAGTTGTTCAAAAAAGGAATGAGCTTACCAGGATAGATGTTGCGTGTGAGGGAAAATGTGAAGGGGTTGGTCATGGTTCTTGAAAGTATCACAAGACAACAGGACTGAGGCAGTGGTTGTGAAGAAATATTGTGGCATACATAGATGTGTGAGAGATTGGGAGGTGAAGGACTTGACAGCCAAATTCCTGAGATAATTCTTCATGGATGAATTCAGAGACAATCAAAAAGTGGATGTGGAACAAAATAAGAAGGAAATTCAACATGTGTCCCAACAATTGGAAGGTTAGGAGAGCAAGGAAAGCTGCATTACTTAGAATTCATGGCGATGAGGCCAAGCAGTTCAGCTTGCTGTGGGACTATGATCAGAAGTTAAGGACATGCAACCCTTGCTCTAAATTTTTCCTGAGCACAAACAAGTCAAATGAAAATGGAGAAGTGAAGGAACATTTGGCAACATTGTATTGGTCTTATGGTGCCTGCAAAAGAGGTTTCCTGGAAGGATGTAGATCAGTGATTTGCATTGATGGTTGTCACATTAAGACAAGGTACAAGGGCAATATACTCACTTTAGTTGGTATTGATGCCAATGACTGCATATTTCCAATTGCAATGGGTGTTATTGAAGTGGAATGTACAAGTTCCTGGGGGTGGTTTTTAACTGCACTAAGAGATGAACTCAATATCAATAATAGTGCAGTTTTCACAATAATGAGTGACAGGAAGAAGGGCATGATCAAGGCAGTGCAAAAAGTCTTCCCTGATGCAGAGCACATGCATTGTGTGAGGCATATATATCAGAATTTTCACAAGAAGCACAAAGGGTAAACTTTGAAGAATGATCTATGGGCCATAGCTAGGTCATGCAATATACCTACATGAGAAAGAAATAAACATAAGATGGAAGTGGATTGCAAAGAAGCATTTGATTTGGTTGAGAAGCTGCCACCAAATATCTTGATCAAGGTCTTCTTTAATGATTTTCCTAAGTGTGACATGCTTCTTAACAACAACTCTGAAGTATTCAACAGTTATATTCTAGATGCTAGAGAAATTCTCATGCTCTCCATGCTGGAGCATATCTTCTACAAACTAATGCACAGAATTGTTGGAAAAAATACTGAATGTCAATCCTGGCCTGGAAGGATCTGTCCTAAGATCACGAAGAAATTGGATAAATTCACTGAATGGTGTCGCACCCGGACTTCTAGAGGATACTCGCCGTTCCGTTGAACAGTAGTAGATTGGATTACAGGGCTTACCGGCACCCGCGTCCTCTTACGAGTAGGCCAACACACGTATGTGTGACAACCAACCCCTATCTGTTCAGCGTCGACACAAACTATCCCATAGAAATCAGGATACTTCCATTGACGTACTTCAAACCATACACACATGGTACGTCAACGGCGTTTAACAATTGATATCACAACAGATCTCTACGACACAAAAGATTGAAATAAGTTGCAAATGGCTCTCATTAGAGCAGAGATAGCAAATACAATCATCCAGAGGACACATGTCCCAACAATACATCATTACATCACAGCGGAAGCATTCAACATGTCTGAGTACAGACAAGATCCAAATAGGCCTAAGAGGCCGGAAACGAAAGACGGAGCCCATCCACGAAGTCTCGGATCCTGCCCGGGTCCGCTATCTACTCGTCAGCAGTCTCGTCATACTCCACGTAGTAGCCACCATGTAGATCCTCGAATCGTAGTCTGCGGAAACCACAGCCCCAAAGGGGTCAGTACATAAACGTACTGGCAAGCAAGACTCACAGTTCACCAAAGTGTAACCCGTCAACACCAAGCGCAGATGCTTTGGGTTCAACGGAAGAAAGGGGATATAAAGTTGCCGCAACTGGCTGCTCTAACCAACTACAGAGAACTACAACTTCCAACTAACAGAAAGGGGATAAGATCGAGTATTGTAACCAACTGAAAGATAACTTCAAACAAACCCATCCTGGATATCGCCCCTTATCCAAAGAAGCAATCCGAGGATAACTCACACAGTTGGATTAATGATGGTTCAGATTATTGTGTCAATAAGCCTGTTACTAGTCAAGTTGTTAATCATAGGGTGTAAGGTTGTTGATCATTAGGTTTAAGTTGTCCTGAGTACTTGTTAGCCAGTACTTTCACCAAGTAATCCATAACCGCGGAAAACACGGCTTCTCGAGAAGATTATCCCTGCAGGGTTGCACCAATTTGGCCGTACACGCATGAATAATCCGCCAGATGGAAAGGCCCTTCCACCAAGCGGGGCACTCAACACAACTCAACTCTTCTTCGCATCAAGCCCAAAGAACCTTGGGCGCACGGCTAATCGAGCCCAGAAGAAAATGGACCCTCATAGCACTCTAAGACCGTGTCCCCCTATATGCCGACTACGAAAGTTCCACCCGGGTACCAAGGGCTCGCAAGATCATGCATGCAGCAAATGGAAAACCCGAACTAAATGAGGCGATTTGGACGAGATGCGAATCGAGTCAAATTGAGGGGGGCGCCCATACTCGCTTCCCACATGCGGTTAGTGCGCTCATCATGGATCAGTAGACAAGACCCTTTTCCTATTAGGGTCGACACTAGCAGGCCTCAAAACCACAAAGGGCATCCTGCCGGTGCCTTATCATCAAATTTATTATTGATAATAACATTAGCATGATTGATTGATTAAACATCGAGCCCCCAGATCATAATGAAAATAGTAACAGAAAGTAACGGGTAACAGACTCGAGCAAAACAACCTAAGCATGCTAGTAAGACACGGGCTCAAACAATGGTTATAGGTATGGAGGTGAGGCAATATCAGGGTTAAAGGATACATGTGATAGGTTCGTAACAGAAACAACTAATACTATGGCTAGCAGAATAGACAACGGAAAGTATCGGTAACCAATGTTGAAAGGAACACAGTGGTTCATGTGAGTGATAACTTGCCTGCAAACCCAGTAGCCTGGTACTGAGCTAAATCCTTAGAAGGGGTGTCGTAAGTATCGTCGGTCTCAACGTCGTCGTGTATCCGAGAAGAAGCAAACAGACAATGCAGAAAAGGTAGCCAATCAATATCATGGCATAGTGCACAATCAAAGGAATGATGCATGATAGTTTAATTGATGCATCAATAGTAAACTAGTTGACAAGATAACACAAATTAAGTGGACCCATATGCAATTGGATTGCACATGGAAAGCCCATGAATTATGGTTGAATTAATTGTTCTACAACTAATCAACATGTGAAAGTGGATTAGCATGATGCATGGATGGGGAAAACAACAAAATAACAACAAGTAACAATAATAGATGCAAGTGAAAAGGATTTGAACATGTTTGGAAATCATTTATTAAGTTTGGGAATTTTGGGTTACTTAAACATGTCACACAAGTAATTGTTGTTTTCATCAAGTTAAAGTGTTCAAAACAAATAACAAAGTTTATATTTGAAAGGAACATCAAATTTTAGTTGGATTACATGTTTCAAATATTGAAATTGGAATTAGGATGAATTTATTATGAATTAAACAATATTAAACAAGTTTTAAATGATTTTAAAACAAGTTTTTTAATTGAATTTTTATTTGTTCAAAACATAAATTCAAACTCACGTTTGAAAAGTTCACACTTTGGTGGTTTTGAAAACATATTTTGCATGTTCAAAATATTTTATTTTGAGCAAATTAGGAATTTAGCAATTTTAATTGAATTAAACAAGGTTTAAATTGTTTAGGCAATTTTAATTATTCAAAACAGGAAACAAAAATTATATTTGGAAAGATGAGTTGAAATGGTATGGAAAACATATTTTATTTGCATTTATTGGATTAAAGATGAATTAGTTATTGATTTTAGAAATTTGCATTTGAATTATTTGGATTCAAATTTAAATTACATTTTGAAGTTTCAAAACAGTGAACAAATGGATTATTTGGAAAGATTATTTAATTTGGAACAGAAAACATATATAACTTTTATTATTTAGAGTTATAGATTAAAAGATATTAAAGTTTAAAGTTTAGGGTTTAAATCTGTTATTTAAAAGGATTTAATTCGAAAACAGAAACGTGCAGAAATTTTGTTACCGCACTGTTAGCCAGCCCCAGCCACTGCATCGTGGGCCTGGGGGGCCAGCGTGGCGTGCGAGATGGCGTGGCAGCCAGGGTCACTGCCTGGTGGACCCTGCCTGTCAGCCAGAGGTGGAAAAAGTTGGGTTTAATTCGCTTCCGCGCGGAATCGAACCAGGGACCTGCGAGCGCGCGGACTGCAGTGTTACCACTGCGCTAGTTTCAGTTTCGTGACTGAAACAGCGACGCGGGGAGGATAAAGTTACCAAGCGCTAACTGAATTTTTCTCTGACGAACAGATGCTTCCACGACCTGACGGATCTCGACAGCGGCGATCGCCGTGGGCTCGTGCTCGAGGTGGATGCAAGCGTGGGGACGTGCACGGTGCTGTGGTGAAGCCCGCGCACAACAGAGAGGGAAGGAGGGACTGTGGCCTCACCAGCGATTGAAAACGGGCAGAGGCTCGAGGAGGTTCCCGCGGCGGCGACGGCGTGGTCGAGGACGGCGGCACGGCTACAGGGCTTCACCGAGATGGCGCCGGTGTCCAAAAGATTGAGGGAGTCGTGGCGAGTCGATCCCCGGGGTTGGCGCGGATGAAGGAGGGCCACAACTGCGCCGGCGTGCACGGGTTCAGAGGAGGACGCCACGGTGGCCGGCGGCGGTGTTGATGATGGCGGCGACGAAACCGTGGGACTCCGTGCTCGTTATGGTGTCGAAAAGGAAGAGGAGTTGGTGGCGATTCTGTTTCTGTGTTTACGGGTGGTGGAGGAGGGCCATGGCGGTCGCGGTGGTCGGAGGTTCAGAGGCTTAACGCCAGTGGGGGTTCAGAGAGGTGGCAGACGCGATCGTGGCGAGGAAAAACGACGGCGTAGAAGAGGGGACAGGAGCCTAGGGGTTAGGGTTTGCGCCCTAGGGTTCCGTGGGGCTCTTATAGGGCGCGCTGGTGGCTTCTGGCCGTCGTGATCGAAACAGTGGCGACGTGGCGCGGCGGATTCCTTGCCGTACGGGGAGACGACGCCGGCGGCTGTTAAACGAACCGGTAAGTGGTGCTAGCGGGCTGGGCTGCGCGCGGGTTAGAGGCTAGGTGGGCTGGGCCTAGTTAGGTGCTGCGCGCTGCGCTGTTTTCTTCTTTTTTCTTTTCTGTTTTATAATTTTTTTTGCAGAAAACTAATTAGAGGAAAAGGATGGTTTGTAGGTTAGTAAAAATATTAGAAAAATTAGTTTAAGCTTATTAGGTTAATAGCAAACAAATGCTAGCTTTTGTTTTCACAAAGTTTTAAAAAATTATTGCTGTTTAGGAATTAAAGCAAAATTGAAGGAATTTTAATATTACTTAAACATTATGAAAACAAAGCATTTTAATAGGGTGACCCCTATGGTTAATTTGATTAAAAATTAGTTGATTGGCTTGTTAAAGTTTATAAATTCAAAAGTGGTTCTGTTTGATGCATTTGATTTGAAATTGAAGGTGATTTAACTAATTGATTGAATTAATGGTTTGATTAAAACCAACAATTTAATGAGTGATCAACATGGAATAAAATGGAACAAATTGGTTGTTTTCATTGTGATTTTTATTCCAAAAGTTGTAACAGAACAAGTATGAAAACAAAGCAGTTGAAATTGTTTGATTTTCATTGTGAAAACAAAGAATAACAGATGCAAAACAAAAAAAAACAAATGCAACAATATGATGACATGATGCAATACTTTAATAACAAGAAATCAAACATTCTAAATGGTAGGTTTTCATACTTGGGTTGTTACAAAACGCCCCCCCTTGAAGGAATCGCGCCCCGAGATTCCTACTGAGAAAAGAAAAGGTCCGGATACTTCTTGGGAAGATCCTCTTGAGCTGTGACACGTGAAACACATCGTGCACCTTGGATAGTTTTTCTGGAAGTTCAAGATGACAGGCAATTCTGGCAACTCTTCTGGAAGACGTCAGGGAATTTGGAAACCACCGGAACATTTTGAAGTAAAGGGAGAGGTTTTGCATCGAGGGTGTATAGCTGAATAGAACTTGATTCACTTGGAGAATAGATTATCTGGAATGTGGTGATTCAGGAATGCTTCCTCGAAACAACCCCAGGTGATAGGAATGCCAGCTCTCATAGCCTGGAATCAACAACAACAACAACTACAACAACAACCTTTCTGGCCAGATAGACTTGATATTTGGGAAGTTTTGATTTGACGCCGGTAGAAGAATTGAAGTGGAAAACAACAACAAGATTTTTAACGGACGAAAAGGATGTTGAGAAGAACAGGATATTGAAGCAACACCGGAAAAAACGAGATCAAAACACTCCTGAGGTACTACGGAAAACCCATCCAGGCTTCTAAAGGATCAATATCTACTGCTTAAGGAATAGAGGATCTGCTTCCGGGGCTTACACGCCTCCGTTCTCAATCATGAGTAGGCAACATGATAAATCATGTCACAACCACCTCCATTCCTATGGTCTAGTAGATATAACCATCCTAGAGAAACCAGAATACGTGAAATCCTAACTTGAAAGTTTAGATGAGAATAGAAAACAACGTTGCACTTCCTTACCAGAAAAGGGAGGGTGGGTGGGGAAAGAAGAAAAATGGCAGAATTCCTACTCTCACGTTCCATTTTTCCTATATAGCTACAAAATAGTTTCTAGACTCAACTACGACCAGTAAAAAGGGATCCTACAGGCAGACAGGCTCTGATACCATTTGTCGCACCCGGACTTCTAGAGGATACTCGCCGTTCCGTTGAACAGTAGTAGATTGGATTACGGGGCTTACCGGCACCCGCGTCCTCTTACGAGTAGGCCAACACACGTATGTGTGACAACCAACCCCTATCTGTTCAGCGTCGACGCAAACTATCCCATAGAAATCAGGATACTTCCATTGACGTACTTCAAACCATACACACATGGTACGTCAACGGCGTTTAACAATTGATATCACAACAGATCTCTACGACACAAAAGATTGAAATAAGTTGCAAATGGCTCTCATTAGAGCAGAGATAGCAAATACAATCATCCAGAGGACACATGTCCCAACAATACATCATTACATCACGCGGAAGCATTCAACATGTCTGAGTACAGGCAAGATCCAAATAGGCCTAAGAGGCCGGAAACGAAAGACGGAGCCATCCACGAAGTCTCGGATCCTGCCCGGGTCGCTATCTACTCGTCAGCAGTCTCGTCATACTCCACGTAGTAGCCACCATGTAGATCCTCGAATCGTAGTCTGCGGAAACCACAGCCCCAAAGGGGTCAGTACATAAACGTACTGGCAAGCAAGACTCACAGTTCACCAAAGTGTAACCCGTCAACACCAAGCGCAGATGCTTTGGGTTCAACGGAAGAAAGGGGATATAAAAGTTGCTGCAACTGGCTGCTCTAACCAACTACAGAGAACTACAACTTCCAACTAACAGAAAGGGGATAAGATCGAGTATTGTAACCAACTGAAAGATAACTTCAAACAAACCCATCCTGGATATCGCCCCTTATCCAAAGAAGCAATCCGAGGATAACTCACACAGTTGGATTAATGATGGTTCAGATTATTGTGTCAATAAGCCTGTTACTAGTCAAGTTGTTAATCATTGGGTGTAGGTTGTCTGATCATTAGGTTTAAGTTGTCCTGAGTACTTGTTAGCCAGTACTTTCACCAAGTAATCCATAACGCGGAAAACACGGCTTCTCGAGAAGATTATCCCTGCAGGGTTGCACCAATTTGGCCGTACACGATGAATAACCCGCCAGATGGAAAGGCCCTTCCACCAAGCGGGGCACTCAACACAACTCAACTCTTCTTCGCATCAAGCCCAAAGAACCTTGGGCGCACGGCTAATCGAGCCCAGAAGAAAATGGACCCTCATAGCACTCTAAGACCGTGTCCCCCTATATGCCGACTACGAAAAGTTCCACCCGGGTACCAGGGCTCGCAAGATCATGCATGCAGCAAATGGAAAACTCGAACTATATGAGGCGATTTGGACGAGATGCGAATCGAGTCAAATTGAGGGGGGCGCCCATACTCGCTTCCCACATGCGGTTAGTGCGCTCATCATGGATCAGTAGACAAGACCCTTTTCCTATTAGGGTCGACACTAGCAGGCCTCAAAACCACAAAGGGCATCCTGCCGGTGCCTTATCATCAAATTTATTATTGATAATAACATTAGCATGATTGATTGATTAAACATCGAGCCCCCAGATCATAATGAAATAGTAACAGAAAGTAACGGGTAACAGACTCGAGCAAAACAACCTAAGCATGCTAGTAAGACACGGGCTCAAACAATGGTTATAGGTATGGAGGTGAGGCAATATCAGGGTTAAAGGATACATGTGATAGGTTCGTAACAGAAACAACTAATACTATGGCTAGCAGAATAGACAACGGAAAGTATCGGTAACCAATGTTGAAAGGAACACAGTGGTTCATGTGAGTGATAACTTGCCTGCAAACCCAGTAGCCTGGTACTGAGCTAAATCCTTAGAAGGGGTGTCGTAAGTATCGTCGGTCTCAACGTCGTCGTGTATCCGAGAAGAAGCAAACAGACAATGCAGAAAAGGTAGCCAATCAATATCATGGCATAGTGCACAATCAAAGGAATGATGCATGATAGTTTAATTGATGCATCAATAGTAAACTAGTTGACAAGATAACACAAATTAAGTGGACCCATATGCAATTGGATTGCACATGGAAAGCCCATGAATTATGGTTGAATTAATTGTTCTACAACTAATCAACATGTGAAAGTGGATTAGCATGATGCATGGATGGGGGAAAACAACAAAATAACAACAAGTAACAATAATAGATGCAAGTGAAAAGGATTTGAACATGTTTGGAAATCATTTATTAAGTTTGGGAATTTTGGGTTACTTAAACATGTCACACAAGTAATTGTTGTTTTCATCAAGTTAAAGTGTTCAAAACAAATAACAAAGTTTATATTTGAAAGGAACATCAAATTTTAGTTGGATTACATGTTTCAAATATTGAAATTGGAATTAGGATGAATTTATTATGAATTAAACAATATTAAACAAGTTTTAAATGATTTTAAAACAAGTTTTTTAATTGAATTTTTATTTGTTCAAAACATAAATTCAAACTCACGTTTGAAAAGTTCACACTTTGGTGGTTTTGAAAACATATTTTGCATGTTCAAAATATTTTATTTTGAGCAAATTAGGAATTTAGCAATTTTAATTGAATTAAACAAGGTTTAAATTGTTTAGGCAATTTTAATTATTCAAAACAGGAAACAAAAATTATATTTGGAAAGATGAGTTGAAATGGTATGGAAAACGTATTTTATTTGCATTTATTGGATTAAAGATGAATTAGTTATTGATTTTAGAAATTTGCATTTGAATTATTTGGATTCAAATTTAAATTACATTTTGAAGTTTCAAAACAGTGAACAAATGGATTATTTGGAAAGATTATTTAATTTGGAACAGAAAACATATATAACTTTTATTATTTAGAGTTATAGATTAAAAGATATTAAAGTTTAAAGTTTAGGGTTTAAATCTGTTATTTAAAAGGATTTAATTCGAAAATAGAAACGTGCAGAAATTTTGTTACCGCACTGTTAGCCAGCCCCAGCCACTGCAGCGTGGGCCTGGGGGGCCAGCGTGGCGTGCGAGATGGCGTGGCAGCCAGGGTCACTGCCTGGTGGACCCTGCCTGTCAGCCAGAGGTGGAAAAAGTTGGGTTTAATTCGCTTCCGCGCGGAATCGAACCAGGGACCTGCGAGCGCGCGGACTGCAGTGTTACCACTGCGCTAGTTTCAGTTTCGTGACTGAAACAGCGACGCGGGGAGGATAAAGTTACCAAGCGCTAACTGAATTTTTCTCTGACGAACAGATGCTTCCACGACCTGACGGATCTCGACAGCGGCGATCGCCGTGGGCTCGTGCTCGAGGTGGATGCAAGCGTGGGGACGTGCACGGTGCTGTGGTGAAGCCCGCGCACAATAGAGAGGGAAGGAGGGACTGTGGCCTCACCAGCGATTGAAAACGGGCAGAGGCTCGAGGAGGTTCCCGCGGCTGCGACGGCGTGGTCGAGGGCGGCGGCACGGCTACAGGGCTTCACCGAGATGGCGCCGGTGTCCAAAAGATTGAGGGAGTCGTGGCGAGTCGATCCCCGGGGTTGGCGCGGATGAAGGAGGGCCACAACTGCGCCGGCGTGCACGGGTTCAGAGGAGGACGCCACGGTGGCCGGCGGCGGTGTTGATGATGGCGGCGACGAAACCGTGGGACTCCGTGCTCGTTATGGTGTCGAAAAGGAAGAGGAGTTGGTGGCGATTCTGTTTCTGTGTTTACGGGTGGTGGAGGAGGGCCATGGCGGTCGCGGTGGTCGGAGGTTCAGAGGCTTAACGCCAGTGGGGGTTCAGAGAGGTGGCAGACGCGATCGTGGCGAGGAAAAACGACGGCTTAGAAGAGGGGACAGGAGCCTAGGGGTTAGGGTTTGCGCCCTAGGGTTCCGTGGGGCTCTTATAGGGCGCGCTGGTGGCTTCTGGCCGTCGTGATCGAAACAGTGGCGACGTGGCGCGGCGGATTCCTTGCCGTACGGGGAGACGACGCCGGCGGCTGTTAAACGAACCGGTAAGTGGTGCTAGCGGGCTGGGCTGCGCGCGGGTTAGAGGCTAGGTGGGCTGGGCCTAGTTAGGTGCTGCGTGCTGCGCTGTTTTCTTCTTTTTTCTTTTCTGTTTTATAATTTTTTTTGCAGAAAACTAATTAGAGGAAAAGGATGGTTTGTAGGTTAGTAAAAATATTAGAAAAATTAGTTTAAGCTTATTAGGTTAATAGCAAACAAATGCTAGCTTTTGTTTTCACAAAGTTTTCAAAAGTTATTGCTGTTTAGGAATTAAAGCAAAATTGAAGGAATTTTAATATTACTTAAACATTATGAAAACAAAGCATTTTAATAGGGTGACCCCTATGGTTAATTTGATTAAAAATTAGTTGATTGGCTTGTTAAAGTTTATAAATTCAAAAGTGGTTCTGTTTGATGCATTTGATTTGAAATTGAAGGTGATTTAATTAATTGATTGAATTAATGGTTTGATTAAAACCAACAATTTAATGAGTGATCAACATGGAATAAAATGGAACAAATTGGTTGTTTTCATTGTGATTTTTATTCCAAAAGTTGTAACAGAACAAGTATGAAAACAAAGCAGTTGAAATTGTTTGATTTTCATTGTGAAAACAAAGAATAACAGATGCAAAACAAAAAAAACAAATGCAACAATATGATGACATGATGCAATACTTTAATAACAAGAAATCAAACATTCTAAATGGTAGGTTTTCATACTTGGGCTGTTACAAAACGCCCCCCCTTGAAGGAATCGCGCCCCGAGATTCCTACTGAGAAAAGAAAAGGTCCGGATACTTCTTGGGAAGATCCTCTTGAGCTGTGACACGTGAAACACATCGTGCACCTTGGATAGTTTTTCTGGAAGTTCAAGATGACAGGCAATTCTGGCAACTCTTCTGGAAGACGTCAGGGAATTTGGAAACCACCGGAACATTTTGAAGTAAAGGGAGAGGTTTTGCATCGAGGGTGTATAGCTGAATAGAACTTGATTCACTTGGAGAATAGATTATCTGGAATGTGGTGATTCAGGAATGCTTCCTCGAAACAACCCCAGGTGATAGGAATGCCAGCTCTCATAGCCTGGAATCAACAACAACAACAACTACAACAACAACCTTTCTGGCCAGATAGACTTGATATTTGGGAAGTTTTGATTTGACGCCGGTAGAAGAATTGAAGTGGAAAACAACAACAAGATTTTTAACGAACGAAAAGGATGTTGAGAAGAACAGGATATTGAAGCAACACCGGAAAAAACGAGATCAAAACACTCCTGAGGTACTACGGAAAACCCATCCAGGCTTCTAAAGGATCAATATCTACTGCTTAAGGAATAGAGGATCTGCTTCCGGGGCTTACACGCCTCCGTTCTCAATCATGAGTAGGCAACATGATAAATCATGTCACAACCACCTCCATTCCTATGGTCTAGTAGATATAACCATCCTAGAGAAACCAGAATACGTGAAATCCTAACTTGAAAGTTTAGATGAGAATAGAAAACAACGTTGCACTTCCTTACCAGAAAAGGGAGGGTGGGTGGGGAAAGAAGAAAAATGGCAGAATTCCTACTCTCACGTTCCATTTTTCCTATATAGCTACAAAATAGTTTCTAGACTCAACTACGACCAGTAAAAAGGGATCCTACAGGCAGACAGGCTCTGATACCATTTGTCGCACCCGGACTTCTAGAGGATACTCGCCGTTCCGTTGAACAGTAGTAGATTGGATTACGGGGCTTACCGGCACCCGCGTCCTCTTACGAGTAGGCCAACACACGTATGTGTGACAACCAACCCCTATCTGTTCAGCGTCGACGCAAACTATCCCATAGAAATCAGGATACTTCCATTGATGTACTTCAAACCATACACACATGGTACGTCAACGGCGTTTAACAATTGATATCACAACAGATCTCTACGACACAAAAGATTGAAATAAGTTGCAAATGGCTCTCATTAGAGCAGAGATAGCAAATACAATCATCCAGAGGACACATGTCCCAACAATACATCATTACATCACAGCGGAAGCATTCAACATGTCTGAGTACAGACAAGATCCAAATAGGCCTAAGAGGCCGGAAACGAAAGACGGAGCCCATCCACGAAGTCTCGGATCCTGCCCGGGTCCGCTATCTACTCGTCAGCAGTCTCGTCATACTCCACGTAGTAGCCACCATGTAGATCCTCGAATCGTAGTCTGCGGAAACCACAGCCCCAAAGGGGTCAGTACATAAACGTACTGGCAAGCAAGACTCACAGTTCACCAAAGTGTAACCCGTCAACACCAAGCACAGATGCTTTGGGTTCAACGGAAGAAAGGGGATATAAAGTTGCTGCAACTGGCTGCTCTAACCAACTACAGAGAACTACAACTTCCAACTAACAGAAAGGGGATAAGATCGAGTATTGTAACCAACTGAAAGATAACTTCAAACAAACCCATCCTGGATATCGCCCCTTATCCAAAGAAGCAATCCGAGGATAACTCACACAGTTGGATTAATGATGGTTCAGATTATTGTGTCAATAAGCCTGTTACTAGTCAAGTTGTTAATCATAGGGTGTAAGGTTGTTGATCATTAGGTTTAAGTTGTCCTGAGTACTTGTTAGCCAGTACTTTCACCAAGTAATCCATAACCGCGGAAAACACGGCTTCTCGAGAAGATTATCCCTGCAGGGTTGCACCAATTTGGCCGTACACGCATGAATAACCCGCCAGATGGAAAGGCCCTTCCACCAAGCGGGGCACTCAACACAACTCAACTCTTCTTCGCATCAAGCCCAAAGAACCTTGGGCGCACGGCTAATCGAGCCCAGAAGAAAATGGACCCTCATAGCACTCTAAGACCGTGTCCCCCTATATGCCGACTACGAAAGTTCCACCCGGGTACCAAGGGCTCGCAAGATCATGCATGCAGCAAATGGAAAACCCGAACTAAATGAGGCGATTTGGACGAGATGCGAATCGATTCAAATTGAGGGGGGTGCCCATACTCGCTTCCCACATGCGGTTAGTGCGCTCATCATGGATCAGTAGACAAGACCCTTTTCCTATTAGGGTCGACACTAGCAGGCCTCAAAACCACAAAGGGCACCCTGCCGGTGCCTTATCATCAAATTTATTATTGATAATAACATTAGCATGATTGATTGATTAAACATCGAGCCCCCAGATCATAACGAAAATAGTAACAGAAAGTAACGGGTAACAGACTCGAGCAAAACAACCTAAGCATGCTAGTAAGACACGGGCTCAAACAATGGTTATAGGTATGGAGGTGAGGCAATATCAGGGTTAAAGGATACATGTGATAGGTTCGTACCAGAAACAACTAATACTATGGCTAGCAGAATAGACAACGGAAAGTATCGGTAACCAATGTTGAAAGGAACACAGTGGTTCATGTGAGTGATAACTTGCCTGCAAACCCAGTAGCCTGGTACTGAGCTAAATCCTTAGAAGGGGTGTCGTAAGTATCGTCGGTCTCAACGTCGTCGTGTATCCGAGAAGAAGCAAACAGACAATGCAGAAAAGGTAGCCAATCAATATCATGGCATAGTGCACAATCAAAGGAATGATGCATGATAGTTTAATTGATGCATCAATAGTAAACTAGTTGACAAGATAACACAAATTAAGTGGACCCATATGCAATTGGATTGCACATGGAAAGCCCATGAATTATGGTTGAATTAATTGTTCTACAACTAATCAACATGTGAAAGTGGATTAGCATGATGCATGGATGGGGAAAACAACAAAATAACAACAAGTAACAATAATAGATGCAAGTGAAAAGGATTTGAACATGTTTGGAAATCATTTATTAAGTTTGGGAATTTTGGGTTACTTAAACATGTCACACAAGTAATTGTTGTTTTCATCAAGTTAAAGTGTTCAAAACAAATAACAAAGTTTATATTTGAAAGGAACATCAAATTTTAGTTGGATTACATGTTTCAAATATTGAAATTGGAATTAGGATGAATTTATTATGAATTAAACAATATTAAACAAGTTTTAAATGATTTTAAAACAAGTTTTTTAATTGAATTTTTATTTGTTCAAAACATAAATTCAAACTCACGTTTGAAAAGTTCACACTTTGGTGGTTTTGAAAACATATTTTGCATGTTCAAAATATTTTATTTTGAGCAAATTAGGAATTTAGCAATTTTAATTGAATTAAACAAGGTTTAAATTGTTTAGGCAATTTTAATTATTCAAAACAGGAAACAAAAATTATATTTGGAAAGATGAGTTGAAATGGTATGGAAAACATATTTTATTTGCATTTATTGGATTAAAGATGAATTAGTTATTGATTTTAGAAATTTGCATTTGAATTATTTGGATTCAAATTTAAATTACATTTTGAAGTTTCAAAACAGTGAACAAATGGATTATTTGGAAAGATTATTTAATTTGGAACAGAAAACATATATAACTTTTATTATTTAGAGTTATAGATTAAAAGATATTAAAGTTTAAAGTTTAGGGTTTAAATCTGTTATTTAAAAGGATTTAATTCGAAAACAGAAACGTGCAGAAATTTTGTTACCGCACTGTTAGCCAGCCCCAGCCACTGCAGCGTGGGCCTGGGGGGCCAGCGTGGCGTGCGAGATGGCGTGGCAGCCAGGGTCACTGCCTGGTGGACCCTGCCTGTTAGCCAGAGGTGGAAAAGTTGGGTTTAATTCGCTTCCGCGCGGAATCGAACCAGGGACCTGCGAGCGCGCGGACTGCAGTGTTACCACTGCGCTAGTTTCAGTTTCGTGACTGAAACAGCGACGCGGGGAGGATAAAGTTACCAAGCGCTAACTGAATTTTTCTCTGACGAACAGATGCTTCCACGACCTGACGGATCTCGACAGCGGCGATCGCCGTGGGCTCGTGCTCGAGGTGGATGCAAGCGTGGGGACGTGCACGGTGCTGTGGTGAAGCCCGCGCACAACAGAGAGGGAAGGAGGGACTGTGGCCTCACCAGCGATTGAAAACGGGCAGAGGCTCGAGGAGGTTCCCGCGGCGGCGACGGCGTGGTCGAGGACGGCGGCACGGCTACAGGGCTTCACCGAGATGGCGCCGGTGTCCAAAAGATTGAGGGAGTCGTGGCGAGTCGATCCCCGGGGTTGGCGCGGATGAAGGAGGGCCGCAACTGCGCCGGCGTGCACGGGTTCAGAGGAGGACGCCACGGTGGCCGGCGGCGGTGTTGATGATGGCGGCGACGAAACCGTGGGACTCCGTGCTCGTTATGGTGTCGAAAAGGAAGAGGAGTTGGTGGCGATTCTGTTTCTGTGTTTACGGGTGGTGGAGGAGGGCCATGGCGGTCGCGGTGGTCGGAGGTTCAGAGGCTTAACGCCGGTGGGGGTTCAGAGAGGTGGCAGACGCGATCGTGGCGAGGAAAAACGACGGCGTAGAAGAGGGGACAGGAGCCTAGGGGTTAGGGTTTGCGCCCTAGGGTTCCGTGGGGCTCTTATAGGGCGCGCTGGTGGCTTCTGGCCGTCGTGATCGAAACAGTGGCGACGTGGCGCGGCGGATTCCTTGCCGTACGGGGAGACGACGCCGGCGGCTGTTAAACGAACCGGTAAGTGGTGCTAGCGGGCTGGGCTGCGCGCGGGTTAGAGGCTAGGTGGGCTGGGCCTAGTTAGGTGCTGCGCGCTGCGCTGTTTTCTTCTTTTTTCTTTTCTGTTTTATATTTTTTTTTGCAGAAAACTAATTAGAGGAAAAGGATGGTTTGTAGGTTAGTAAAAATATTAGAAAAATTAGTTTAAGCTTATTAGGTTAATAGCAAACAAATGCTAGCTTTTGTTTTCACAAAGTTTTCAAAAATTATTGCTGTTTAGGAATTAAAGCAAAATTGAAGGAATTTTAATATTACTTAAACATTATGAAAACAAAGCATTTTAATAGGGTGACCCCTATGGTTAATTTGATTAAAAATTAGTTGATTGGCTTGTTAAAGTTTATAAATTCAAAAGTGGTTCTGTTTGATGCATTTGATTTGAAATTGAAGGTGATTTAATTAATTGATTGAATTAATGGTTTGATTAAAACCAACAATTTAATGAGTGATCAACATGGAATAAAATGGAACAAATTGGTTGTTTTCATTGTGATTTTTATTCCAAAAGTTGTAACAGAACAAGTATGAAAACAAAGCAGTTGAAATTGTTTGATTTTCATTGTGAAAACAAAGAATAACAGATGCAAAACAAAAGAAACAAATGCAACAATATGATGACATGATGCAATACTTTAATAACAAGAAATCAAACATTCTAAATGGTAGGTTTTCATACTTGGGCTGTTACAAATGGTCAGCAAACTATGAAGTGCTAGGAGCTGGTGGAGGGGATTTTAAAGTTACATCACTAGAATTTGAGAGAGATTATTGTATGAATTCTAACAATAGGAGTTGTGACTACAAGAGATGGAAGCTCAGAGGCATACCATGCCATCATGCAATATCCTACTGCAAGAATGAAAGAATTGACCCTGAGAAAATGGTTCATAGCTGCTACACTATTAAAACTTACAAGAAATGTTATGCTTACAACATGGTCCCTCTCAGAGGTAGGTGCCACTAGCAGAAGCAGAATGGGTTTTTTGTGCATCCTCCACTTTTCACCAAAGTATTGGGAAGGCTTAAGAAAAACATAAGAAAAACACCTAAAGAAGTTGAGAAAGATGGTGCCAAGAAGATTTCAAAAGCAGGTGTTCCAATGCACTGTTCCATTTGTAAAAAACAAGGCCACAAAAAAACCATGATAAATTCATGTCGGAGCAGGCTAGTGGGTATGTTCTAATTGAAGATGAAAATGGTGATGTGGATAACCCAGCAATTTTGCAGGTAAATTATCTTATTAGGGTTGTGCATTGTCTGCAACACAAATGTATAACTCACTCTCATTCATTTTGACAACACATTGTTACCAAACTTGTATCCTTGTCTTGGATCCTACTCATCAGAGGCACATGATGGTATACAGAATGGGCCAAGAGGTGCTACTTCTTTGTCAATTATTTATCAAAGATTTCATATTGCAAAGTATTAAATGCAAAACTTAGCATGGTTGAGACGGGAGGTTTTTTTTTGAAATGGTTAGTACAGAATGGAGGAAAAATCTAGGAGGGGCCTCACCTATTGATAGGTGGCAGAACAAAATTCGTCATTTGCGCCAATTTTTGAGAGGTTGGGCAAAGAATATTAGTTGTGAATACAAATTGTTGAAACAAAAATTGACTTTGTTAATTGATGAACTGGATATTAAAGCTGAAACCTCTGTTTTAACTCCCGGGGAGAGGAAAGTCAAGAAAGATGCAGATGAGTGTCTGGCTAATCTCCGTAGGGATGATGAATCTAAATGGGTGCAAAGGGCTAAGGTTAAACACATCCAGGAAGGAGGGAGTAATACTAGGTACTTTCATCTAATTGCTAATGGTAAGCATAGGAAAATACGAAATTTTCAGTTGGAACAGGATGAGGGGACGGTAGTTGGGCAGAACAATTTAAAAATGTTCATTTCTAAGTACTATAAGAAATTGTTTGGGGCTCCAGAAATTAGCTCAGTTAATATGATTGAAACATATAATTGGGATATTTCTCAAGTATCACCCCAAGAAAATATGGCTCTGACATCAAACTTTACTGAAAAGGAGGTGCAGAGGCAATTTCCCAGATGGAGCATAATAAAGCGCCTAGTCCTAATGGGTTTCCAGCTGAATTCTATCAGACTTTTTGGGAGGTGATCAAATCCGATTTGATGGCTTTGTTCTCCCAATTACAGCAGGGGGAATTACCTCTTTTTAAGTTGAACTTTAAGGTAATCACTCAGCTGGCCAAAAAAGAGGACGCGTGTCGTATTGAGCAGTATATGCCTATTTGTTTACTTAATGTGAGCTTTAATTCTTTTACCAAAGTGGAAACGAATCGTGTTTCGTCAATTGCTCACAAAGTGATCAAACCTACCCAATCCGCGTTTATTCCAGGTCGTAACATTTTAGAGGGGGTAGTCGTTATCCATGAAACTATTCACGAGTTGAAAACAAAAAATCTTGATGGTGTTATTTTCAAAATTGATTTTGAAAAGGCATACGATAAAGTGAAGTGGTCTTTCCTGCAGAAGGCCCTTAGAATGAGGGAGTTTGATCCTAAGTGGCGTGACTGGGTTAGTCGTTTTGTTCAAGGAGGGAGCGTCGGTGTGAGGGTGAATGATGATATTGGACATTACTTTCAAACTCTAAAATGGCTTCGTCAAGGGGACCCTCTGTCGCATGTGCTTTTTAACATTGTTGTGGATATGTTGGCTATCCTCATTACTCGAGCTAGAGATGATGGACAGATAGGATCCTTGATTCCACATTTGGTGGATGGAGGTATCTCTATTCTCCAATATGCGGATGATACGATTTTGTTCCTATAAGATGATCTAGATAAGGCAGCCAATATGAAATTAATTTTGGCTCTGTTTGAACAAATGTCTGGGTTAAAAATTAATTTTCATAAGAGTGAGCTATATTGCTTCGGAAAAGCTATAGAGAAGGAAAATGAGTATAAGACCTTATTTGGTTGTGAGATTGGCTTTTTACCGTTTAAGTATCTTGGTATTCCTATTCATTATAGGAAGCTCCTTAATAAAGAATGGAAGCCTGTGGAGGATCGTTTTGAGAGCAAATTAGGGTCTTGGGCTGGGAAGATTTTGTCTTATGGTGATAGACTTGTTCTCATAAACTCAGTTCTTACTAGTATGCCAATGTTTTTACTATCCTTTTTTCCTATACCTGTTGGGGTTAGAAAGCGGTTGGATTTCTTTCGCAGTAGATTCTTTTGGCAAAGCGATATACACAAAAGAAAG
The DNA here is from genome assembly GCA_028641055.1 of Alopecurus myosuroides. NCBI lineage: Eukaryota > Viridiplantae > Streptophyta > Magnoliopsida > Poales > Poaceae > Alopecurus > Alopecurus myosuroides. The sequence continues at coordinate 489,205,520 of CM054057.1, forward strand.
TATCGTCTCTCCAAATGGAATATCATCTGTAGACCTAAGGATCAAGGAGGATTAGGTATTGAGGTTCTTGATGTTAAGAACAAATGTTTATTGTCCAAATGGCTATTTAAACTTTTGCTTGAAAAAAGGGTTTGGCTGGTATTGTTATGTAACAAATATTTATTTGATAAATCCTTGTCTCAAGTGGAGATAAAACCTACTGATTCACCTTTTTGAAGGGTATTATGTCGGTGAAAAAGGATTTCTTCCAACGAGTATTTTTAAAGATAGGTAATGGTGTATCCACTCGTTTTTGGGAAGATATTTGGTTAGGAAATACCCCCTTGGCATTTCAATACCCCGGTTTATTTAATATTGTGAGGGATAAAAATGTGTTAGTGTCAGATGTGTTGTCACATACATCTCTTAATATTACTTTTCGAAGGAATCTGGTTGGGGAGAGATGGGAAGCATGGATGCGTCTAGTCCGAAGACTTATGAGAATTAATCTGAACAATGATGATGATAAATTTGTTTGGGGCATTTCTGTTTCCGGTGTGTTCTCCGTTAAATCTATGTACACTGACATTTTGCATGGTCATACCCCTTTTCTTCATAAATATCTTTGAAAATTAAAAGTTCCTTTGAAAATCAAAGTCTTTATGTGGTTTCTGCAGCGTAAAGTGATACTAACAAAGGACAATTTGATTCAACAAAATTGGGTTGGGTCTAACAAATGTGTGTTTTGTGACAATAACGAGACTATTGAACATCTCTTTATTCATTGTATTTTTTCTAAGCATATTTCGAGGTTGCTTCATTTCACGTTTAGCATAGCTCAACCGGTGAGTGTTGATCATATGTTTGGTAATTGGCTGCAAGGGGTAGATAAGAAAACTAAAGCGCGCATTCAAATAGGAAATTGTGCTTTTGTCTGGGCTCTTTGGAATTGTAGGAATGATGTTGTTTTTAATAAGACAAGAGGTGCTCATTTTTTGCAGGTGATTCACAAGGCCACATACTGGATTCACATGTGGTCCTTCCTGCTGCCGTTGGAGCGGCGGGATCTTATCGATATTGTATGTACTCGTTTGATGGCGGTCGTTCAGTCTATCTATAACTAGGGTGGTTGGCTGCACACTAATAGGATTCAATGAATGCTTTTAGAACTTTGCGAGAGTTTCTTTGGTTGACCCTGTTGTCTATTTTGGATGTTGCGTAATTTGTAAACCTTGGATTGTAACCTTTACTCTATCTTTTTTTAATATAAAAAGCATCATCTATGTGCATCCTCGCGATGCAGAAGCTGGGGCTAGACTCCCATTTCAAAAAAAAACTTACTGTCATTGTGGCTTACAGGACAGAGCATTGCAACCAATCCCCAGGCCAACTGTCCCTTTGCCCGAGGAGAGTGCATTTGCTGTAGCTGCAAGGAACTCACTTCCCCAAACTAGGGTAACTACATCAATAAACATAGGGGGCATGTCAGGTGCAAGTGCAAGGGGAAGAGGGAGGACCAACACAGTTGGAAGAGGAAGGGAAAGGAACATCAACTCTGCACCTACCGCTGGGGAAGCAACACAACAAGAAGCACCTTCAAATAGCAGAGCCAGAGGAAGAGCACACACAGAAGCAAGCTCATCACAATCAAGGCCAACCAAGAAATACAGAAAGACACACCCTACAGGGCCAGGCTCTGCCTACTACTTGCTGTTTGGTCATGACACCCAGCAGAGAGTGCTACCAGACCTGAATGAGACAGCTCCAGAAGAGATCATCAGTACACAAAATGCACCTTAAGATGATGTTTAGATGCACATGATGTTCCGAGCCTTTGTAATGCAAGACAAGTTGTTTACAAAGCTTTTGTACTGGATATTTTCTACTGAATACCATACCTAGATATTTTGTACTAAATTTATGCAATGCAAGACAAGTACTTTAAGAACAACCATTACATATATAGCAGGTAGCATAGCACATTTCATAGATAGATACTAGTACTGGTTCAGCTTCCTTACATAACACATTTCAGGTTCCTTACATATATAGGAGGTTCAACCATTACACAACAACTACATAGAACAACCATATATAGCAGGTAGCATAGCTTTGCCCCTAGGGCATCTTCCACACTCCAGCAACTGCAATGTTGGTGGTACTCAATGTCAAACCCAAAGCTTCCAGGCTCACTCCTGTCAACATACATCTTCAGCTTCTTTCTCTTCATGGGTCCTCCTAAACAAAAACATGAGCACATCACCCTCACCATAGCTCTGATCAGCAACAACTTACATCCACTTTGATGTCATGATGGCACACTTCCTGGCCTTGTCCATATTTATCTTAACTGGAGTCATTTTCTGTCCCTAAGCATAGTAGACCCTCATGTCATATCCAGACCTGGTGATGTAGTTTTTCAGGTAGGTCTGGGTGAAATACTTGTTGAAGTACTGCAAGTTAAGTAGTTGTAACAGCCCTAGGCTGCTACAGAAAAGCTACTGCAAAATTTGGGTAAAATTTTCACTTTTCCCTTTATTCATGCATCATGGCATCCACATTAAATTGCTAAAAATAAATCAAGCAAGCTGCAAAGCCTTAAAGACAAAACAAATCCACTCACAAATAAAACCATTCCTTGATCTTCCATACTTGTCAAGGAAGTGCCAAGAATTAAATTCATAGTTTGGCAGCTATTATAAAAATGCCAATTGTTTTAGAAAAAGAGAGGCATGCAAAGATGGCTTCATCCAAATTGTTTTCAGATTGTTTTCAAAACCAAAGTTCATTATTGAATTGCTAGGGTTAATGTAAAACAAATGTTGAAAACAAATTACAGAGGTGGTAGCACCCCTCATAAAAATATTCAACTCATTGTTCCAATTCCATCCTTGCAATATTCTTCTAAATTGAAAATTGCTCAAAGGGCAAAACAAAACTATTTTGTGAGCTTCCAAATTGTTGAGGAGGTTCCAAGATTGACTTTTGGAAGTTGTGAAAACTTTGGAAAATTTCCAAAAGTTAATATCAGAAAAGGCATACAAAATTGCTCACCCAATTTGGAAATTAAAATTGTCAAAACTTTGCAAACTCCAAAACAGAGGTGGTGGGTTATGTTAACTTGTTATTACAAGCCTCCACTTTATTTTGGCAAGGTTTGGTTGGAGAAAAACAAATGCTTTATTATTTGAAAAATGCCTGAAGCCAAAAACTCAAACAAGTTACTTCTGGAAACTTTCTCCAATTGATCTAAAAACTTTACCAATGCTTCCCTATGTTAAATAAGGGTCACACAAAAGAGGTCATCAAAAATTAAATTGACTAAAGCCCCGAAAACAACAATTTTCTTCACAGCGATAAACAAAAAGTAAAAAAAGTTTGTTCTACAAACTTTATCTAATTGCTTGGAAATTTGTACCATAGGATATTTATGACAAATAAAGAATTATTGCAAGAGCCCATGAATTTTGAAAGTGGTTAACCAATTTTAATAAATCATTTTCTTTTCTGACAGATTTGAAATTAATTCAAGTTTGTTCTACAAACTTTTTCAAAATGATCTCAAATTTCTACCAGTACTTCCTAATGGTCATTAATACAGTTCCATCAAATATCGCGAGGTTTTGAATTAATTAAATGCCTTAACTAAATGTTTTTAATAAATGGCAGAAAGGAAACTAAAACAAGTTTGTTCTGAAAAGTTGCTCCAAATGATCTCAAAATTTTACCACGGCGGCTTTGGGTTAAATAAGAATTTACTGCAAATTTTCAGAAAGTTTTGAATTATGTAAGTGCCTCAATTAAATTCTGGAAACTCGCAGATATCAAGAAAACGGGAAAATAGAAAAGAATGGAGCCAGGGGGTTTCTGCAATTGTGTCGTCCTCTTCCTCTGTTCATGTACGACCATGGCAGGGAGGAGCTGAGCCGCACGATGGCCTCCCTCGACACGTCGAGCATCGACTCGCTCCCCCGGAGGATAAGACCACCCCAGTGCCTCTCCTCTCTGCCTCCCCGAAACCCTAACCCTAGCGCCTCCCTCTCCTCTCCTCACCATGGCAGAGCTAGCCATGGCGGCCGAGCTCAACACCACCGTTTGAGAGCGGTAGGAGCAGATCGAAGACCACTGGAATCTCCGCCTCGTCCCCCTCTCCGTCCTGGCTGACGCACGCCCTTGGGGAGGCCGTATATCGGCGCCGCCATGCTCGTCTCTCCCACGGCCGGCCGGAGCTTCACCGCACAATTGCCGCCATCCTTGACCATCTCTGGCCTCTCCGAGCAGCCCCACGCGTTGAGGGTTAGTTCCTCGTCCGATTCCCTTCCTCTCCAATCTAAGTCCCTTGAGGTATTCGTCTCGAGATCCGGCCTATTTCCGGTCCGCCATGGAAGTACATCGAGGTTCAGTTCTAAACCTGCACGATCTACACTCGGGTTCAGTTAAAATGGTTCAGTTAAAATTTGAGGACACGCATTCTGTTTGGTCCATATAATGTTAGCATCAGTACATACACAAACAGAGCGCACTAGCTTAGTGGCAGGATCCTTGCTCCTCGATGCGCGCGGTCACGAGTTCGAATCCCCACGGAGACAGTATGCCCAACCTTTTTTGAGATTTAATCCAACCTTTTTTGAGATTTAATCCCACGGGCCGGTCCCACCCGTCACTGACCCTGTAGATCTAGGTGGCATCCACCTCGTTGCGTCAGCGCCGCGTGGCGCCGGGTCCTATCGGTCAGATGGGCCAAGGCAGGCAGGTATGGCCCTGCCACGGTATAAAAGGTTTGGACCTTTTATTGTTTTGGAATTTCAAATAAACAGATTCAAATGTTTAATTGTAAAATCAATAACTAATTCATACATGCTCCAATTTGAATGATTCAAATTTCTACAGACTCAGAGTGAGTAACAAGTTCTGTTAATGTCAAAGTTGCAACATGTTTCTGTTATAATTTTTACACTAATAAATTAATTACAGAATTTTCTCTTAAAATTGGAAACTTGCAAAATTCATAACTTGAGCTCTGTTTTTCCAAGTTGAGCAAACTTGGTCTCTAAAATTTTTCCTTAACAAACTCTACACCATAGTATTTTATTTGGGCACAATTGAATAAATTTTGACCAAGAAAACAACCATTTCCTGTTCTAGCCAGAAAAGAAAAGAGAAAAGAAAATGGCATAACTAATTCAATAATTGTCCAAAAATTATGTTTAATAGCTCAAAATGTTCAGTGAAACATTTTCTACATGTTTTAAACCCTTTAAATACAATTTGTCCCCTAAGGTATCCCTGTTTAAATTGTTTACCAAAAATGGCAGAAATGAAAGCAATAAGAATTAATTCATATTTATTGTTTTCTTCACCCCAAAAATTATGGAAACTATATCAAATTGAAAAGCACTTAAGGTAACATCATAGAACATCATTTTCATGCATGTTGACAAATTAATTAGGTACTGGTCTTCTAGTAAATATTAGTATGCCACTAAGGTAAATATGAGTGTTGCCAAATAATGGCACAATTATTTGGGAGCAAACATTTAACATGAAGATCTGTCCATGGTATTTTAGTTGCATTAAAATGTCATGTCATCATGAGTGTGCATTGCACCTGTTGTAATTTTTCCTTATGTTGTTTCCTTTCCGAGGTTGTTTGTGCTTCGGTAGATCGAGGAGTTGAAGTGCAACCAAACTTCTTCGACGATTCCTACCTCTGTCAATTCAACAAGGCAAGCGTAAATCCACTTCTTTGAGCATCACTCTTGACCTATGTTTTCCCTCAAGTATTTTCTCCACCATAATATTGCATTCGATTCAAATGTTTTGGCTATACTCTCCTAGTAGTTGCATTTTGTTCCGGACACCAATACATGTTTCCCTTACTATTATCCATAGCTTGTGTGTGGCCCGATATACTGCTATATGCTATTTAATTGCTTAGAGCATCTCGAGAGGCTGGTGTAAACGGAGGTGGAAGCTACATATACACCATCATGGGTGAAAAACTGCTCCCAGCAGAACGTGTATAGGGAGGTGTATAATTTACACCTTGACCCACCTTGCTACCTGTGGTGTATTGCTCCACCACGCATCCACCTCCTGGAAACCCCATGCGGGAACAACCGCTCCCTCCGCTCCAGGTTCTCGCGCCCGTCCTGAATCCGCCGCCATTGGAGCAACCAGGAATACTGAGAGAGAGGTGGGAGGGGTGGTATATATAGACCAGAAATATAGCCGTTGAAAATCAATCCGTTTGAAAATATAGCCGTTGGAAATATAGCTGTTAGAAAATATCGCTGCGGAAAATAAAATAGTTTGAAAATAGTTGATGAAAGGTAGTTATAAAATACTATTAAAATATAGGAAAGATAATTTAGATGTCCTGATATACACCTTCCATTGAAAAACTGGGAGGTGTAAAAATTGTGAAGGTGTCTATGGAGGTGTATATGAAGATATACACCTCCAAATTTACACTAGCCACTGGAGATGCTCTTAGCCATGCTTAGTTGATTACTTTGGGTCCGATGAATGGATCGTTGTTGGAAGATATTATATCATGTCCAGATGTGTTGGAGACCGGTTTTCTTCAATTAAAATGCTAACTGGCGTGGATGAGTTGCCATCGGTGAATGATGGTGTTTTGCCCCACTCACGCTCCTAGGAGCGAGTTCTTTACCTCTTGAACCAAGACTGAGCGTGCTTCCATTGGTGGGACATATGGACTCCCTATCGACCAACTAACTTGTGAGGGTGTAGCCCGGGGTCCTTTAGTTTGAGATTTCCATTTGCGTGTGCGTGAAGACGATGGACGAGCTGCGAACAAGGACGGTGGTGTTTAGGATGGTGGCCTCGGTCCAGGGTGTCGGAGGCACTGAACCTGGACTACGCTTCACCAATGATCCCAGGATAGATTCATGCAAGCCAAAGGTTGTAACCGCGCCCACTCTGCCGGCCTCCCAGGAAGAGGATGTGATCATGCATGATCAGACAAGGAGCCGGACGGTACTGGTGGTAAAAACAGTACACCCCTGCAGGGTTAATCTTTTCGAAAAGCCGTGTCCACGGTTATGGACGCTTGGGAATGGACGATAAGATCATAGAGAAGCTGAACAATAAAATTTGAGTAGACAGGTGTGATGCTAGATTGGTGGATACAATGATCAGAAGTTGAAGAGAGTACAATTTCTATCTCATTTCAAAACCTTCTTATAGACGTTGCCAAGTTGGTCTTTTAAAAGAAAACTAGCTTTCCGCAAAACAGCTACCATAAAGCCTTGCTAAAGCCTCATTCGAGCTATAGCTCTAGTAACCTTGCGAGTGCCTCCTGTACTCACCGTTGCTTTGTTGAATTTTTATTGTATTCTAGCAGAAGACTTCCCGGAAGTCAAAGGTGGTTTCTTCGTGGACGTCGACGAGTAGTCTGGGTTTTCCAGGTGGCAGTCTGGGGTGGTTAGGAGCAAACTGGCGCTGACTTGTTTATCTGCAGGCCTCTTAGGCCATATTTTGGTTCTTGTGGTTTAGAACAACTATACCTGCTTCTGCTTGTTGTAATGTTGGGTCCATGACCTCTGATTCTATTCTGCTATATTTTCTCTGTTAAGAGTTCAAATATATATGTTTTGTGTCGTAGAGACTATGATGTGCCAGTTTGTTCCGAGTCTTGATCTCTTTATTATGCAACTTGGTTGGGCCCGATGTTATGTCATGACTGAGGGGTTGTGGGCCGATGATCCATGACCGAGCCGCGCCTGCTGATGTGATTCAGCCTAGGGGATGGTAACCCTGGTAACGTTTAGTTGGGTATCGTAACCGGTGACATCCAGCAGTTTGCATAGTTCTGAGGTCGGGGCGTTACAGTAGTCAAAAACCAGTGAATAAATTACCAAATAAAGCTGAGTAACTGAAGAAACTAAATGAAATTTCAATGCATAACCAACCATTTTCCCCTTGTTCTTGTCTTCTGAAACATGTGCCTCTCTCATGGTGGTAACATAGATTGGAATTTTTGGCTTCTGCAGCTCACAGATATCCTCCAGAATCACTACTTGAGGTGGCTCCAAACCAACACGATTAGGGTACACACAATACTTATCATATATGGGTCCCGTGCAGGCCACCTTGGCCCTACATCATACATTCAATAGCACCACATGAACAAAAATGGAGATATCTGGCCCTACAACATGCTAGCAGTACAGACAACATGCAGAAGTACAAAGACATCTCAAGTACAAACTTGGCCCTGCATCATTCAGTCAGAACAATACCTTTGATGGTCATATTTAGATCCTTCTCCATCTGGCAGACTGAACAAGAAAGGTCACTACTCTCTCCACTGCTATCATCTGAAGAGGAGGAAAGGTCCACCACCTACACATTGGGGTCCATCGATCTACTCGGACAAAAACTAATTTCAGTAAAAACCCTAGGTTTTGACAGTCCATGCCCATGTTTGGTATGATCGAGAAGAAGGGAGTGAGGAGAAACAAGCAAGCGAGTTATTCAAAAGAAGAGACTGCAGAATACCTGGATGCGCCTCTGACCAACTGGCTTCTCCGGTGAGTAACCGGCGCAGAGTGAGATGAGGGTGAGTGGGTGGGGCTGTAATGAGGTAGGTGGCAGTAAATAGGCCGTAATGATTGGATAGTTGTGCGTGGGGGCGGTTGCCCTTCTATTTGAGTGACATGTGGGTCCTAGCATTTCTTAGCATTTTCTTGCGGAAATAACATTTGCTTACATAATTCAGTAAACAAAATGCAGTTGCCTTTCATAGCATTCCACTTAACTTGCATGAAAAATTCATAGAAACTGGATGCAGCTGCATTTCGTTGTATTAGAAATTCAACCTACATTGCATTCAAACATACATACAATAAGAGTTCAAATTCCAAACATTATTCAGATTTAAATTCAACTGCAATCCACACCACTACTTGCTTACAGATAGCAACTTGCATAGCACTTCACACCACATAGAAAAATTCCCTAGCGGTTCAACTACACTCCACACCAACTACTAACCAACACAACTTGCTTACCAACCTCTTAGTGCAGCACCAATTTCCCTAGCACTACACCTAGCACAAACACGGCAAACAGAACCAGCACACCCATATTTCTTCCCTTTTGTGCATGTATATCTGCATTATGCATCTTCAACTGATCTTGCATAGCTTGAAGAGCCACATTGGCTGCAACAACTGGATTTTCATTCATTGCAACTACTAGATCTTCATGCCTGACACTGAAATCTTCAGTCCCAGCAACAAAGCCTTCACCTTTCAGCCTCCAAACTTCATCACACAAGTCTCCAATTAAATCACTGAAAAACTTAGGCAGTTCACGATCATGCCACTCCACATATCCGCATCCTCCTTGTTGTTCCAACTGAAGTTCACCATTGCATCGCATCAAACATCACAACACAGATGAAAAGCAGAGTAGAGAAATGCAGAGCAAGGAAGAGGAGCTCACCATTGCATGCACGAAAGCATAGTACCTCCTACCAAGGTTCATCCTGCTCCAGAAGATCCATCTCGGCGCCTTCTCCGGCGAATCGCACTGGCAGTACTTCGCCGGCTCGTATGCCATGGCGCCCTTGCGGTACTGCACAGGCGACCTTGAATTCCCGCCGCCATCCCTCCTCCCGCTGGCCCGACGGAATCCCGGAGCAGATGAACCAGTGGACCAAGACATCGACGCCGTGCATGCTCGCCTAGGGTTCGTCAGGAGAGAGAGCAGAGAGAGAGAGAGAGGGTAGGGAATTGAATGCAGGGGTTTTCTCTCCGAATTCATGAAATTAAAGGGAAATTGATGTCAGGAGTTTTTTGACTGTCCCGCAAGACTACAGGGGGGTTTCTGCAAATATCTTACGTCTTGTTTGTGCCCTCTCCATCATACGTGGCAGCCTATGTGGCGTGATTTAGGCTAACTTGTAATTTTTTGCTCCAACTAGACAAGTTAATGTATGTGTTAGTGCACATTTGCAAGTTCATGTATGTATTTGCTTCCAGTGGACAAGTTCATGTATGTCCCATGCTAATATCTCAAAAAAAAACACTATAGAAACTTCCATCATTGATAGGCTCAATCTGACCCGTAATGTGCCATTTACAGGTGGATCCGGTCCCACATGTCAATAATAGTAACTGCACTTCACTCAGGGGCGGACCCAGAGCCAAAATGACCCGGTGTCCTTACGTGGATCATACATAATTTTTCATTGGAGTTTGGGGTGTCACTCACAATATACACATGTAATTATCAAAGAAAATGGGTTTGGACCCGGTGTCCTGTGACACCTGTAGGCTGAACGTAGGTACGCCCCTGACTTCGCTGCAGTTACCGTAGAAGATCCCAGCCATGCATGGGGCGCATCGGTATTATCGTCAACCCTACTTACGACGTGCAATATGCCAAGTCGGTGGTAACCAGCCCACCCATGCCTATAAGTTATAACTTAGGCTAGCTAGCCACAGTTTTTTTTTAATTGTAGCTAGCCACGGTTGAAGTAATATGTAAATGTACACATTTCAATTTTACAGCCTAATGCCTAATAATGGTGCTCCTCACTATGGATGAGTTAGTAACATGATGTTAAATTAATAACATTAGCATATTACGACTATGCGATATTTAAGTCTTCTTTATTCATCACAATTAACATCGAGATGTGACAACTAAGTCTATTGGACACATCTCAAAAAAAAAAAAAGTCCCTTGGAGATGACCCTAGGCAAACGTGTGCTTACATGGTCTCGGAGGTGTGTTACATGTACATACGTATTTGTAAACTTGGGTTTCTACCAAATTCTAGTTACCACTCTTTTGTCCAAAAGTCACATTGGCTCCCATGTGCTCCATTTTTTAATAGAAAGTACAAATAAAATACTTATACTCTCTCTATCTCAAATTAATTGTCGCAAAGTTTAACAAAAGTGGACGTATCTAACACTACATTATGTCTAGATACATCCATTATTACCAAACTATGTGACAATTAAAATTAGGACGGAGTGAGTACATCTTTAAAATGATTGAAAAAAAAATCTGGATATGAACGGTGCTTTCTATAAACATGCAATATCACAATGCAAACTTTTATATTATGGGCTACGTGAAAAAAAAGTATTATGTATTTTAGAGTTCTGAAAGTAAATATAGTGAGATCTCCGGATGGCAATGGATATCCGATACCCGCAAACCCGACGGGTACCGCCCTCAAATGAGGAGGGTTTGGTAAAAAAAAAAAACCCGCGTATCTGCTTAGCGGGTGAAGACCATGCCCATCGGGTGTAGCAGAGGAGGGTATAGGATATCAAAACCGTACCCTATAACCCGCATACCTGCCTGGCCCCACATGTCAGTGAGTTTCCAGCAGCCAGCCCCACTTGTCATTGTACAAAAGGTGAAAACCTAACCCTAGGCCGCCATCCCAAAGGCCTCATTTTTCTTCCATGCACGACGTGCCCCCATGTTTTCCTCCCCCGACCCCGAGCCACCACCGCTTGCTCCCCTGCCCCTCCGCTCCCACTCCTTCCCCGACCTCGAGCTGCCGCCGCAGCGCCTTGCCCCTTTTCCCTCGCTCTTGTCATCTTGCCCCTGGGAGTCATGGACTCCGAGCCTGTCGAGGGGAGCGATGGAGACTCCATCGAGGGCCCACTCGAGCAAGAAGAGGACACGCTACCCACACCTCCACCACCTGTTGTCCAGATACCGCTGGCTGGAAGTGGAGCGCGGCTTGGATTCTTGCTGGGTGCGCCGTCGAGCTCCAAGGCAAGGCGGGGAGGAGGCGCGCGACGGTGTGCCACCGATTGCCGGGACCGGAAGCGGCCAGAAGCGGGGCCGTGCCCGAATCGCTGAACGAAATTTCTGATGATGAAGATGATGTGGTGGAGGTGAAAGATGCAGCAACAACTAGAGGGGCTACACGCAAGTTAACTTCTGATGTCTAGCTCGAAACGAAGGAGTTTGTGGGTTGAGAATGGAAAGGCATCTGAAACTGTTGTCACAAGGCGCTTAGTGCAAAATCCAGAAGTGGTACTTCACATCCGCGTGACCATCCAAAAATTGGCTTAGAAAAAAGTACAAAGGTGAGTAAAATGATGCATCTTTTATTATTGATTTCTTATGTCTAATCTTTCTTATGCTTGTGCGTAAATTATGGAAATTTGTTTCTTGTATATGCTCGTATGGGTGAAGGAAGCTTTTCGACTTCTCTTCAATACACACAAGAAGAGAATGAGGTCCATATTTTTGTTTCTTGTTGACGAAGACCCACCAAGGTCGACTTGGGACGAGCCCACCGGAGGTCCGACCGCACGTCGCCAACCAGGGGCAGGGAGGGCCTCAGCACCCAGCCACTCAACATGGGTGTGCCCAGCCCGGCCGAACACCGCATCCAGATCAGCCCAGATCGGGCCCGTCTTGGTCTGCCGGCCACCGGGATACAGCTCCTTGCCGCGGCACACCGGCCCCCCGCCGTCAACACCAGCAAGTCAACGCCGCCGTGTCGACCTCCGCCACCAGACGAGATCCACGCCAGGAGAGCACCGCCGCCGGCCGCCATCGTCCCGCGTGGGGGTAAAGAAGAGCCACGACCGCCGGCACCGCGCTGGCTTCGCCCGACAGCTCACGCCGGCGGCGGCGGAGGGGAGGACGAGGACGGAGGGGCGCGGGGGACTCGCCCGGTCGCCCGCGGGCACGACGCGGACGAGGACGAGGGGAGAGGACGAGACCAGATCACAGACTTTTCCCAATATAACATGTTTTACAATCCATTGTGCTGGCAACTCAATTCTTGTCTATCTAGTTGACCCTTACTTTAAATACAACAGAGTTCGGAGTAATATATCGAAGCAGATCGCTCCACCTCGTGGCTTTCTCCGGCCCCGTTGCAACTTCAGGGTGGCCGACTTCAGGATGCTTTGATGTGGCCTGGTGACCATCTTCGGTTACCCTGTCCCAGTCCTATCCGACGCATGCAGCTTGAGGTGCCGACTTCTGGCTGATGTGGCCAGGTGACGATGTTTCACATCTCCATCCGCTCTAAATATCCAATCCGGCCTAATCCATCCACGACGCAGCAGTGGCACAACTAGTAGCTGTTGCGTGCATCAATTACTTTCCCTTATTTTTATCGAATCCATGCCGACCGACACCACGTACCTATCCGCGGCTGTCGACCTCACCTGCGTCAACTGCCACCTCCCAGGCTCAACATCCATGGGGCGCACCATGATTCGTCCATGTGGAGCACCGGCCCGCCTATATAAACCCCACTCGAGCAATCAGAAAAGGAAAGCAAAGCAAGCAAGAAGAAGAAGAAGAGATTGAATAGAAACCAACCAAATCGAGATATCCCAAGATGCAGCACGCCAAGGAGAAGATGAAGGACGGCGCCAGCAACATGAAGGCGAAGGCGGCGATCACGCGGGCCAAGGTGGCGGAGAAGGCGGAGGCGGCGACGGCGAGGTCGCACGACGAGCGTGAGCTGGCGCACGAGCGCGGCAAGGCCAAGGTCGCCGCCGCCGAGATGGAGCTGCACCAGGCCAAGGTCGTACACCGCGAGGAGGCCATGGAGCATCGCCTCCACAAGCACGGCCACGGCCACAAGAACAACAAGCACGGCGGCGGCCACTGATGTAGCATGCGCGGCTGAGCACATGACATGTGTGTACATGTCGTCTGTGATCTAGCTCCTGCCGTGCTCGCTTTCTTTTACTTCCGTACTACGCGTGCCTTGCGTGTTTGTGTTGATTTGACGCCGTGCTTGATATGACATTGTTGGTTGCTTTAGCTAATAACAGATCCACAAAGTTCTGTGTATAAACAAGTTTCACAAACCCTTTCATACTTACACCGGTAATATATACTCATATGCTGCCCCTGAGGCCTCCACATCGCTCCCGCGAGCGACCGGAGGAAACCCTACCTCCCAACTAGCCTTCCACCTCCCCGTCCCTCCTCCCTTGCCGTCGCTGGCGCGTGTCGGCGGGCAAAGCCCGACCAGCGTGGCCACGACGACAGGGTCTCCTTTTTTTCCCCTTCGCTCGAGTCCTTGCGGTCGGTGTGAGACGGCGGGTCTCCCTTTCCCCCTCGCTAGAGTCCATGTGGTCGGCGCGGGACGGCCGACCGAGTTCAAGCGCTGTGCTCCCGTGGGGTGTAGCGTCGCGGCGGCGTATGCTCCGGTGGCACGACTTGTCCTGTTATTTTATTGTGTTTCGAATCCCGTGCAACTATTGTACTACATAAGGAGTCCTATCAGACTATGATATGCCAACCGTGCTAGTTGTAGCACATCTCGAATTCTGTTTCTTGTCCGCCAAGAAAGAAATTTGTTTGTCCATATACATTACTAGGTCGTCATATAATAGAGAGAGTTACACAAGATTGATAGCATCTAGAGGGTTTGTCCTCTCATGTATTGTAATACTTCTCCCAGTTATAGTGATATGTCGCACGAGCATGTAGAGGGTTTGTCCTCTCGTGTATTGTAATACTCCTCCCAGTTACAGTGATAGGTCGCGTCCGTTTCATGGTTTCTTCCATAAGGTTTTTTCACATAAAAATCCGTGTTTTTGCTCCTTGTTCGATCTACTTTCGCTACGCTATTTTATAACACAAGTGGTATCAGAGCGTCAGGTTTCAGGATAGATCCGTTGCCCCGGGAGACTTCCCTCTGCGCTCCTGGGGCAGCAACGCGCAACATCAACTGGATCAGCCGCCGCAATTTTGTGGTGTCATACAATTTCATCAAAATCAAGCATGATGTGAGATCGGATCTAACGAGAGTTAACAATTTTTCATCGGCGTCCCATGCGCCGCTTTGGTGATCCGTCCGTTTCCGTATACTGGATAGATCGTGTCAAAGTTTTTGACTCATGTACTACATCCGATCCACCGCGCCGGTATCGATTCCGCGGGAGGGCCGACGAGTTACGCCTTGAGTACCAGATCGATCTGGGACGTGTTTGGTTCAGAAGTGGTAACGGTAATGTTAATGATATCAAATGCCAGGATGTATCGTGGGTGGAGTGGAGAACTTGGGTTTTTGTTTGGTACAATTCCGTAACGGTAATGATTCCCCTACCACAGTTTGGTTGAGCAAGTTGCAAACGGTAACAGCTGTACAGCTATCAAAGAACCGATCTTTAGAAATCCTCCCGTTTTCCTTATACAACAATCACACCCATCTTTAAATAAATCCCAACGTTTTCAGAACATGAATTTTTTAAAATTGTCAACTTTAAACTGATCAATGCTATATATCTGAACCACTTCAAAATAAATATAACGCTGAGATTTCAAAGGCATTTCACAGCGAAATATGCATATAGAAATCGTTACAAATTTAGACTTTCAAGATTATAAATCGCAATTCTATAACATAATCTTTCGAATAGATAGATCCAAAATCTTTCAGGTTAGTTTCCCATTAACGGTTTATATTTCACTTGTCGACGACACTTCCTTACGCATCAACCTTAGGTTGCCTCTTTCTCTCATCTGCCAATAAGAAAGTTGTACACATGCACAATTAGCAATGGCAGCAGGAAATTACAGTGAAAAACACAATTTGCTGCTAGCTGGATTAGATCAAACAAGCATTCATAAACTGCATAGTCCAAGCACCACGGATGATATTGATAGTTAAATATACTGGACATCCAGTATACATTGTGGTAAACTTATTCTAACAACACGGTACAATCTTGGTTAGTCTCTTCATTTAACAACCAGTCAACACACTGCACATACCATGCAAAAATAAAGTAGCCAATAGGACATTTGGTTTCCTCATACAGAATGAAGAAGATCAAGCAAATAAAAAAGAGCAGAGCTAAACCTAGTAAATCTAAGATCAAATAATTATGCAAGACCTAGTTGTTCCAAACGTTGTACAATAATTATGGAAGACGAGCCATAACACTAAAAATGAAAAGTGAAATATAAAAGAGATAAGAATATGTATTGTAAAATTCACAAAAAAGATTAACTGGAGTATCTAACACCAAATAGCTAGGAAGAAATAGTAAATCTATGATCCACATCTGGCTGAGCCTGAATAAATTTACGTGCATCTTTAAAGAGAGTAGGCCAATAGAAACCTGATTGTAGAACCTTCTGTGCGGTTCTATCTCCAGCGTGATGTCCTCCATAATCACTACCATGACACTTTTTCAATATTTCATGTTGTTCATGATCTGGAACACATCTTCTCATAATACCATCTACTCCTTCTTTATATAAGTGTGGGTCATCCCAAAAATAATGCCTCAAATCATAAAAGGATTTTCTTCTTTGTTGAGCTATAAATGTTGAAGGCAAATACTTGGAAACAATAAAGTTAGCATAATCAGCATACCATTGACTATCTTGCGAGTTTACCTTTATTGCAGCCAACTGTTCATTTGGAAAACTATCAATAACAGGGATGGGGTCAAAAGCAATGTTTTCCAATCTAGACAAGTTATCAGCAACATGATTTTCAGCATCTTTCCTATCCACAATATGCAAATCAAACTCTTGTAAAAGTAACACCCATCTAATAAGCCTAGACTTAGCATATTTCTTTTCCATGAGGTATCTAATAGCAGCATGACTAGTATGAATAGTAACCTTTGAGTCAACAATATAAGGTCTAAACTTATCACAAGCAAAAACTACAGCTAAGAACTCTTTTTCAGTAGTAGCATAGTTATTTTGAGCAACATCAAGAGTCTTACTAGCATAATGAAAAACATTCAATTTCTTATCTACTCGCTGTCCAAGAACAACACCTATAGAAAAATCACTAGCTTCACACATAATTTCAAAAGGCAAATTCCAATCAGGTGGTTGAACAATAGGAGCAGTTGTTAAAGCCTTCTTTAAAGTTTCAAAACCTTCCTTACAATCATCATCAAAAACAAACTGTACATCTTTTTGAAGAAGATTAGTAAGAGGCTTTGATATTTTAGAGAAATCTTTAATAAACCTCTTATAAAAACCAGCATGACCAAGAACACTGCGAATACCTTTAACATCCCTGGGACAGGGCATTTTCTCTCTGACTTCCACTTTAGCTCTGTCAACTTCAATACCTCTTTCAGAAATTTTATGTCCAAGAACAATTCCTTCATTCACCATAAAGTGACATTTCTCCCAATTAAGAACAAGATTAGTTTCCTCACATCTCTGCAAAACTTTATCAAGATTGTGCAAGGAATTATCAAAATAAGTTCCATAGACGGAGAAATCGTCCATGAACACTTCCACGATTTCTTCACAAAAACCATGAAAAATAGCAGACATGCATCTTTGAAATGTAGCACGAGCATTACACAAACCAAAAGGCATACGTCTATAAGCATAAGTATCATAACAACAAGTAAATGTTGTTTTCTCTTGATCTTGCTTCCTAACGGCAATTTGAGAAAACCCAGAATAACCATCAAGAAAGCAAAATGAGTTTTCTTAGACAACATCTCTAGCATTTGATCAATAAAAGGCAAAGGATAATGATCTTTCTTAGTAACCTTGTTAACTTTACTAAAATCAATGCACATTCTATAATCAACCACTACTCTTTGAGGAATAAGCTCGTTATTTTCATTAGGCACAACAGTCATTCCTTCCTTCTTAGGGACACAATGCACATGGCTCACCCATCTACTATCAGCAATAGGAAAATAATACCAGCAACAAGGAGTTTTAATACCTCATTTCTTACCACTTCCTTCATCTTAGGAATTAAAACGGTGTTGATGTTCAACTACTTGCTTTGCATCAGGTTCAATATTAATAACATGCTGACATATAGAGGGAGAAATCCCTTTCAAATCATCAAGAGTATATCCAATAGATCCACGGTGTTTCCTCAATTTTCCAAATAATCTTTCCTCTTCTTCACCTGAAAGTTTAGCACTAATAATAACAGGATATATTTTCTTATCATCAATACAAGCATATTTAAGATCATCAGGCAAAGGTTTTTAATCAAAAACGGGATACTCCTTAGGTGTTAATGTGGTACCCAAGTCCTCCATAGGTAAATTATGTTTCAGTATCACCGGTTGACGAAGAAGAATATCGTCAATCTCATTTCTCTCTTCCATAAAGACTTCCCTTGCATGGTCCTCCATATATTGCTGGAAAGCATTGTTAGGAGCAAGAGCAATAGAGGAAAGTTTTTCAACCCTAAAATTTTCATTAGGAAATTCAGATTCATAAGGTGCTCTAGCAAATTTGGAGAAATTGAACTAATAATATTTTCCATCAAATTTAGTCAATATCTTCTCCCTCTTATAATCTATAATAGCAGCACAAGTGTTCAAGAAAGGTCTAGCAAAAATAATAGGACAAGTTTTACTAGCAGCCTTACCAAGTACTAGAAAATCAGTGGGATATTTAGTTTTACCACATAAAACCTCCACATATCTAACAATACCAATCGGAAAGATAGTTTCTCTATTAGCAAGCTGAATAACCACATCAATATCTTCAAGCTCACAAGAACCAATTTCATGAATAATTTCTTTATAAAGCTCATAAGGAATAGCACTAGAACTTGCACCAATGTCACACTGTAACATCCCAGCGTTTGGGAAGTTATAAGGATCTAAATTTAATATGTGCATTTGCAAAGCATGCATCTAAAAGTACGGGAAATTTTGGCGCAAAAGTTTAAGCAAACCAAAGTGACCAATGTTTCACTTGACATGATGAAATAGGTCTAGATCATCTAGTCAAGAGTACAATTGGAGTGATCTTTATAAGAAGTATCTTAAGAAACCAAATCATTTGGTTACACAAACCATAATTGGTTGTGACCAACACTAACTCTCAACAAGCCTAACCTCAAGTCTATAAGTGACTTGAGAGAAATCAACTAGGTATCTAGAACTCGAAGAGGGGTGAGTATCCAAATCACACAGTTGATGATCTTACTTCTGCAAGTTATTCATGTATAACTGGATGATCTCATCAGTCCCGAAGGATGAATCTGAACGAGGAAACAAACCTTCTTAAACAAATACTAAACCCTGATCACTGTCTGTGATCTTTCCAAACTCTTGTCTACGTTCCTGCATGACAAAGGCTACAAGAGAAGCAAACTAGGAGGGAGCCAAGATCAGAAGACATCAACTGAGGGGGGTGAAATCCTGGTGTTTGGTGTCATACAATAATAATTTGAGTACAAGACCTGATCAATCTTGTAAGCAGATTATTTCTGAGGGCATTAAACACTGAAGTTTCAGTAGGTTAACTTATACAAGAACAAATTGGTAATTGACTCAAAATCAATATCAAAATAGAAGTGACAACTAGAGATTTGTTTGCAAATCCTTAAACACTGAGTAATAGGAGTTTCGTCGTCTTCCTGACTTAGGATTTAGAATTGAAGAGGGGAGGTGGAAAGAATTTCGACATGACCTCTGTGTATTGTTTGATTTGAGGATTCAATTCGAAATTTGAAATAAAAGAATGTTTGTATTTGAAATTTGAATTCAAATTGATAGCTGGAACAATTAGTTATTAATTAAGTTTGCAACACTTAACAATTAAATATTTATTCAATACAATTTAATTAAGAAAGGTTGTAAAAGAAAAAGAATAAACTTTATTGGTAATAAAATAACACAAAGTCATTACATAATCCAGCAAATGGAAAATTACATGTTCTATTACAAGTGGACATTTAAAAAATGAAATTCCTAAACTATTTCTTGCAAATCTTTAAGTCTCCAATTGATCTTTTGTTCCTGCAAAATAAACAAGAAAACAATTAAAAGTAAAAGAAGATTAGTGGGGATTAGTACTTTCAGCTAGGCAGTGAGGTGCACTGCTAATCGCATCATTGAGATTAGGCTAAGTCAAGTAAGTATCTGTTCATATCAGTTATAAGCCTCAGAACAACCTCATTGGCCAAGTCATAAAAGTATCAGGATTACAAGTGTCAAGTCCAAAAATAAGTATAGCACCAGGATAAGACCAAGGGCAACCCGAGCACATCTCCTAGGAAATATCCTAGGCAACGTAGACAAGCACACAGCTTACACCACCATGCACACCTCTGTGCTGTCACATCTACATGAGACAGATAAAAGGCCAACAGCCGTAGGGCAGCAGGAGAGCAAGTCCATTTCTCCCTGTTCACAGCTCGGGCTGCACATCTCTAGTAGCACACCAAGAACCATCACCACAAATCAATCCCCACAAATTAATCCAACCACCAGGATTCTGTGAAACCACAGATCCAGAAGAATAGCAACAAGGCCAAGTTAGGAGTTGGAGGAGCAGGCCGGGAGACAAGAAAATCAAGCAAGCTAGTCCACAAGCATACAATCAGCCAGAATCATCTACCAAAAATTCCAGTACTGGTAGAACAACAAGAACACATCCCAGATTAGTCTAGGATCTAGGTGAAGCAGCTAGGAGGTGCAGGCATACCACAAGAAGAAGGTTTATCAGATTCCAGAAGACAAAGCATCTCTACAACAGCAGGTTGCTAGCCATTAGATAAATCTATAAGCATCAGTTCATCCTAGGATTCAAAATGAGGGAGAGGGGTTAGATCTTTCAGATCTGCATAGAGTTTCTATGCTAAATCATCACAAAGATTTAAAAGCCACACAATAGTATCTGTTCTTATTAAGCTAGGCCTCAGACCATGCATCATAGGCAAGATCCTTTGCATTATTTGTCCTTATCTTTAGTGGACAGAGAGAGTCATGTTCAGCAAGTAACTAAGCCAACCCAAGAAATTGCTAAAAATAACACTAAGCACTAGATTGCCAGGAGTGCACACCCTAGATACAAGATCTGGCTAACAAACCCAACAATCTTGTGATTAGAGTGTTATTTTGCTCTCAAACTTGGCACAATCATGTATGCTAGTTCATCACTGTGCTGGGCATCCATTTGGTGTTTATCTGTTCCTATCTCAATCATTAAAAGCCTTAGGAATAATCCTATCATAGGTGTAAGCAGGAAAAGAACTCACAGCTTGCACATCCACATCCGTTTCTCCAATATATATCATAGGGATAAATCAGATAATCAAAGCAAAGCCACCAGAAATAATTAAATCACTCTCTCCTGCAAGAATAACACATATATAATTGTTGTTCGTCTACAGCTTGAGAACAAACAAGAAAAACATCTGTAGCATATATTCCAGCAAGTAGCTATAAGTAAAAAACCTCATAGGGAGGATATACTCATGCTAATACTTATGCACAAAATTTATACAAGTACCTGATCATGTACGTTACATGATTTGAGCAAGAAAATCACTCCAGCAAACACCCATGCACTGAATGTACACTTGCTTATGCATCAGATCAAATAAATAAAATTTATATGTACTAGATAGTTGCTTATTAACACAACCATATAATTAACCCCTGGTCAAGAACTCGGCACAACCAGCGATCTAATGATCACTAGAACATCAACACCAAGTAAATCATTTGTCTGCAAGAAACAAAATATGCAAATTCCGTTCATCAGTATTCGAGCCTCTGCAAAACACATATGCCAGAGATGAGAAAATCGTCCAAGTTGAGGCATCACAGCAATCACCTACCCATAAGCCATTGTAACTGACTTTTTCTTCAGTTAACAGTTGGGAAACTAGATCACATACACACACCACAAACTCACTGAACTTACTCGCAGCACGAAGGTTGGTCACAGAACAACACATAACCACTAGCACAATCACAGTTCATCGGCACAGCCGGTCACAGAAGAAGTGCTCACCTTGAGCAGCTGTAGCCGAGGCAGTGGTGACGAAGGTGTCGATGCCGTGGTTGTAGTCGCTGCACTGCCATCCTGCCGAAGGCAGAGTAGGAGTAGCAGCAGCATCACCGCAGCGACGACAACACAAAGAGCACCACCGAAGCGGCGCATCGACATGCGCCGAGACACACTGCATCACTACCCATTGCCGACCATACCATCACAGCAGCCACATCCATCACCACCCGACCAGCACCGCACCTCGCCCAGAGCCGCACCATCACCACACCACCACCAGCATCACCGTGCCACCATAAACACCAACACCACCAGGAATCAGCGCAGTAGGGCCATGGCGACACGAATCGACTAGGGACTCGATGGGTGCCGTGGTCGTGGAGCTTGAGCAGGAGGCAGAGAGGTGCTCATGGAGGAGAAGAAGCGGGACATGGAGGCGCCATCGAGCAGGGCTCGAGGGTGTCGAGGTGGCGCAGGAGGGCGTGGCCAGAGGGGAGCAGCAGCTAGGGCAGCGGGAGCCAGGGAGCAGCGCCGGTGACCGAAGCGACCGAGCTAGGGCTAGGGTTCCGCTACCGAGCTTGATTGGAGCACATGGGGAGAAATCGGCATTGCGGCGGCGGGCAATCGGAAGAGGAGACTCGGGCGAAGCAGCGCCGGGCAGCGGCGGCGACGGAGCCGGCCGATAGCGGCCGGAATTGCTGTGGCGGCGCATCCCGTGCGTGCGAGAGAGAGAGACAGGCACAAAGGGGATCGAGAGGAGGAGCTATTCGTGCGTGCGTGCTGGGATTCTGTATGTGGATACATACGTGGTTGGTCCAACCATTCATTTTGGCTGGTGTGTACGTACGGGTACTAGTTGGCACAATTAGACTTACTCTATTCCATAAACCAATTGAGCCCAACTAAGAAATTAGCAATTTTCTTTTCTTTAAAAAACTCCTAAATAGTCCTTTAAAGATTTTAAAGTCTAAATTAAGATAACCTAAAATTCATTGAGTTGTTTATTCTTAGAATAAAATAGTAAGAATTTTTATATGTAATTCAAATTTACAACTAGTCAAAATTAAGGAAAATGTACCAAGTGGTAAACAAATGTTTTAAAAGGAGATTCTTGGTTTTATTAAAAGAAATTAACCCTAATGGTTAATTTTGAACTAATATCCTTAAAATGATATTTTCTCAAATAAAATAAAATATATTTTTATATTATGGTGAAATCCTAAAATGTTTTAAAATAAGTACTCTACTATTTTTCTTGAACCATTATTATGGGATTAAGTCATGTATTTCAAAAGATCATTTTTCACTTAAGCTATTATTTCTAAATTAACAATTTTTAAAAATCATAACCAACTTTGTTTGTTTTATTTAATAATTATTCCTTAATAAGATATTATCTTATGACTTATATAAAAGTGAACAATACTCAATCCATAAATGCATAACATCTTGAAATGTTTAATTACCAAGTAAATGAGCTAAAACACTAAATCTTTAATAAATCAATCAACCAACTTATTATCAACTTATAAAGTTGTTAGTGCCATCACTCAAAACTAATGAAACAACTCCAAGTAAAATAAATCGAATACAATCGAAGTATTATAAAACGGAGCTTAATCATGTAAGCTGGGGTATTTTTTGGGATAAATCACGATGCATCTCATTACTATGCATAACAACATCTTGCCAGTTTTCCAGTAGCCCTTATCGGGACTACTTTGCTGTTTTCAGATCTCGGGATTTCTCTACGTGACCCTTGAACCCGAAGACATGGTTTATTATTGTCAATTTCAGGCAAGTTCATCACTTGCTCATATCCTTTGCAGTATCTCATAACGAACTATTTGAAAAAACCCTATCGTATTATCACATACTTTCAAAAGAATGCATGATTCTATTTTTATAATAATATGACTAATTGAATGACTACCCGAGTGGTAATGTTCTGTTTGGTGGGCGGATGGGACCATGGTAAGATGAATAGGTCAAAGGAAGGTTCCATCTGCACGGGAACGTATTACCTAGGAATTAACACAAATGCCGTCAGAACTCTTGCGCCGTAAATTCGCGTTAACCATGGGTCTTCTATGGGGGAGTAAGTCAGTTGTGATACTTCTCTCGTTCGCATGTCAACAGGACTGCCAGAGACGTACGCTGTAGGTCTGCGGGGACTGCATGCACATGGGTGGGAGCCCTTACTTCCCACGGACTCTGGAGTCTATGAGTGTCTGCCAGGGGCGCGTAGATCTCCATCGTGAGGGGTGGAATCAGGCGTTCAACCTGCTGGCAGAAATGGGTGGGCATGCGTTGTGCGGAGAAGCACAGTTTGGCTTGGACCAACAACCGGGCCCCACACCTGAGTGGGAGTGGACAGGAATGTACACCTGGTTGTGCAACATGGTCTTGGTCGTCCATGGGTAAAGTAACGCACCTCTGCAGAGTGTAAAAGGATGTGGCATGTTACCCCATGTTCCGGGAAGGAGCTGCGAACGCTACAGGAAAGGCAACTCCATGAAGTTCTAGCTCCTGTGATGGTCTGGCGGGCATAGTTTTCAGAATTAAAAGCAACCTCTTGAAGAAAGATTTACAAAAACCTTGCATTAGCTTATGACTCTTTTGAGTCTAAAGCTGTAGTTAGTGCATCAAACTACCCTCTATATATCATGAGCTTGTTGAGTAACGCTCGTTACTCATTCATTCCCGTTTGACCCCGTGCTTAGAGTTGAAGCCTTTGGAAGTCGTCATCGTGAAGCCATCGACTACCTCATGAAGCTAGGTGGAGTGATCAACTACTTAGTCGGTAAAGCATCGTCATCAACAACGCTGGTAGAGGAGGAGTTATCAAGATGTAGGTAGAGACCATTCATAGACTTAGCTATTACAAGCCATAGATTAGGGCTGACATCAGCCGTAGTGGATTAGTTCTGAACTAGAGTTCTTCTCCAGCTTGGAGCTTCGAATTGCTTCTTCTGATGTTTCATTTGCAGGAGATCTTCTTGATTCTTCAAGAGATTCTCAAGATTTTGTAATGAAGTTTGTATCATATAGCTTTGCTTGGACCCGCTGTGTTTCTGTTGTACCACTCTGAGAGATGTAATATTCACGGATAAGTCCTTCTGGGAGTATTATGTCACCGACTTGCGCACTACACATGCAGTGGTGTGCTGGGTCACCACAGATGGTATCAGAGCGAAGCGACCTTAGGTTTAAAACCTTTTAGGAGATCTGTAGGTTGGTAAAGACTATAGGAAGCCATCTTATCTAAACCATATTTCCTACAACTATGATGATCATTCACTTGAGAATGATATAATCATACTTGTATAGAATTATTCTTACTCAACCTGAGTAAATCTACTTATCTATTATCTGTATACCTAGGTATGAACAGTTAGAAGTCTATCATGTATTAGTGTTGTTGAGAAAAAGAGAGTTCTAACATAGTCAGAGATGATTAGGTCAAAGTGATGATTACCCCATTCTATGAATGAATAGGATGGAGTAGAACATGGTATAGAGTATGTATAAGACTCGTCAAGAAGGGATGTTTGAGAATCATAAAGAAGCATTAGACCATGGTAACTACGGGGTATATACCATATCCTTAGTTATCAAGTACAGAGGCGAATCATTATAGTATATCATAGAACTAGAAGAAGGCATAAGCATTGATGGAAGCTACATTACTACTCCTAAGATATGATCAACAACATGAAGGATCAGCAGATGCCATGAGAAGATTACCATAACCAAGAGGAAGTACTTCAATTGATATGGTGCTTAGTCCTATATGGAACCAAGTTAGACAACTACTACTATAGGATTGTTTTGTCTTGGTTTATTCCATTGCAGTAAGGCACGCAATTGGAGTAATTACCTGGGCAAAGAGTGGTTGTGTAGACTAGGATAACAAGGTAATATATACCTACTTGTAGTGTATAGCATTTAAGAGCCTTGGTACTTGAGATGTTTTACTATAAGTACTTTTATTTCACAGGCTTTTGATGCATGAGTGATAACTGCATTTGGGATTTATTGGATCTTATTTGGATCTTTGATTGACTAGAGCCGTGCATGAAGTTGGAACTTGATGTGCATATGCATGTGCAGACATTGAGTTCTATCTTGATGTTACTGGTCTAGAGGGTATAGGATTAGAATGAGAGCGGTCTGAGTAATCATCAGATGGAAAAATCACAAAAGCTCTGGAAGACCATGAAGTCAAGAAGGCAGAAGACAATGAAGCCACTGATGGGAATGGACCATATTCCACCTCTTGTTTGGAGTTGGTGATATACTTCATCAACACATGGAGATATACCACAAGTGATGCCAAGAAAATCACATGAGTAGCTATATTCGAGAAGGAAATAGGTAGAAGTTGAGAAATCTGATCATAGAGTCACCCTGTAGAAGTCAAAACCCAAAGACGTAGAAGGACCATAGGAAGTAACAAGTAGAATAGGTTATAGTCACCTGTGGGACAAAGTTAAAACTCGAAGATATTTTTACCAATTAGAAGATCCTAAGTCAGTGTATACTATGTTGTACGAGTTTCTTTGAAAAATCTTTCTCTTGAGACCATTAGACTGAACCAAATGGAGACCTAAACATAGACAATATCCAGGGTACTAGAAGAATCTTATTGGTTATTCATCACCGGCGGATATACCAAATGTTCTTCCGAAAGTTGTGAGATATAGGAAACCATACCTATTCATCAGAGAACGAAACTTGGTATCCACTATATGGTGGAAATACCACGTGTTCTTCATGAGACCATTAGGAAGGCCTATCAACAAAATAAGGTAGGCCTAATAACAGGCAAGGTATTAGATCACTATGCAAGACAGTGGAAGGTGAACAATCCAGACAAGAAGCTACACATGCCAAGGTCAACACGAGAAAACAATTGTGAAGAATCAACGGTCTACAAAAGTTCTCTCTACCTATCTTTACGTGAGAGAGGTTGAACTTCGGGACGAAGTTCTTGTTAAGGGGGAGATACTGTAACATCCCAGTGTTTGGGAAGTTATAAGGATCTAAATTTAATATGTGCATTTGCAAAGCATGCATCTAAAAGTACGGGAAATTTTGGCGCAAAAGTTTAAACAAACCAAAGTGACCAATGTTTCACTTGACATGATGAAATAGGTCTAGATCATCTAGTCAAGAGTACAATTGGAGTGATCTTTATAAGAAGTATCTTAAGAAACCAAATCATCTGGTTACACAAACCATAATTGGTTGTGACCAACACTAACTCTCAACAAGCCTAACCTCAAGTCTATAAGTGACTTGAGAGAAATCAACTAGGTATCTAGAACTCGAAGAGGGGTGAGTATCCAAATCACACAGTTGATGATCTTACTTCTGCAAGTTAGTCATGTATAACTGGATGATCTCATCAGTCCTGAAGGATGAATCTGAACGAGGAAACAAACCTTCTTAAACCAATACTAAACCCTGATCACTGTCTGTGATCTTTCCAAACTCTTGTCTACGTTCCTGCATGACCAAGGCTACAAGAGAAGCAAACCAGGAGGGAGCCAAGATCAGAAGACATCAACTGAGGGGGGTGAAATCCTGGTGTTTGGTGTCATACAAGAATAATTTGAGTACAAGACCTGATCAATCTTGTAAGCAGATTATTTCTGAGGGCATTAAACACTAAAGTTTCAGTAGGTTAACTTATACAAGAACAAATTGGTAATTGACTCAAAATCAATATCAAAATAGAAGTGACAACTAGAGATTTGTTTGCAAATCCTTAAACACTGAGTAATAGGAGTTTCGTCGTCTTCCTGACTTAGGATTTAGAATTGAAGAGGGGAGGTGGAAAGAATTTCGACATGACCTCTGTGTATTGTTTGATTTGAGGATTCAATTCCAAATTTGAAACAAAAGAATGTTTGTATTTGAAATTTGAATTCAAATTGATAGTTGGAACAATTAGTTATTAATTAAGTTTGCAACACTTAACAATTAAATATTTATTCAATACAATTTAATTAAGAAAGGTTGTAAAAGAAAAAGAATAAACTTTATTGGTAATAAAATAACACAAAGTCATTACATAATCCAGCAAATGGAAAATTACATGTTCTATTACAAGTGGACATTTAAAAAATGAAATTCCTAAACTATTTCTTGCAAATCTTTAAGTCTCCAATTGATCTTTTATTCCTGCAAAATAAACAAGAAAACAATTAAAAGTAAAAGAAGATTAGTGGGGATTAGTACTTTCAGCTAGGCAGTGAGGTGCACTGCTAATCGCATCATTGAGATTAGGCTAAGTCAAGTAAGTATCTGTTCATATCAGTTATAAGCCTCAGAACAACCTCATTGGCCAAGTCATAAAAGTATCAGGATTACAAGTGTCAAGTCCAAAAATAAGTATAGCACCAGGATAAGACCAAGGGCAACCCGAGCACATCTCCTAGGAAATATCCTAGGCAACGTAGACAAGCACACAGCTTACACCACCATGCACACCTCTGTGCTGTCACATCTACATGAGACAGATAAAAGGCCAACAGCCGTAGGGCAGCAGGAGAGCAAGTCCATTTCTCCCTGTTCACAGCTCGGGCTGCACATCTCTAGTAGCACACCAAGAACCATCACCACAAATCAATCCCCACAAATTAATCCAACCACCAGGATTCTGTGAAACCACAGATCCAGAAGAATAGCAACAAGGCCAAGTTAGGAGTTGGAGGAGCAGGCCGGGAGACAAGAAAATCAAGCAAGCTAGTCCACAAGCATACAATCAGCCAGAATCATCTACCAAAAATTCCAGTACTGGTAGAACAACAAGAACACATCCCAGATTAGTCTAGGATCTAGGTGAAGCAGCTAGGAGGTGCAGGCATACCACAAGAAGAAGGTTTATCAGATTCCAGAAGACAAAGCATCTCTACAACAGCAGGTTGCTAGCCATTAGATAAATCTATAAGCATCAGTTCATCCTAGGATTCAAAATGAGGGAGAGGGGTTAGATCTTTCAGATCTGCATAGAGTTTCTATGCTAAATCATCACAAAGATTTAAAAGCCACACAATAGTATCTGTTCTTATTAAGCTAGGCCTCAGACCATGCATCATAGGCAAGATCCTTTGCATTATTTGTCCTTATCTTTAGTGGACAGAGAGAGTCATGTTCAGCAAGTAACTAAGCCAACCCAAGAAATTGCTAAAAATAACACTAAGCACTAGATTGCCAGGAGTGCACACCCTAGATACAAGATCTGGCTAACAAACCCAACAATCTTGTGATTAGAGTGTTATTTTGCTCTCAAACTTGGCACAATCATGTATGCTAGTTCATCACTGTGCTGGGCATCCATTTGGTGTTTATCTGTTCCTATCTCAATCATTTAAAAGCCTTAGGAATAATCCTATCATAGGTTAAGCAGGAAAGAACTCACAGCTGCACATCCACATCCGTTTCTCCAATATATATCATAGGGATAAATCAGATAATCAAAGCAAAGCCACCAGAAATAATTAAATCACTCTCTCCTGCAAGAATAACACATATATAATTGTTGTTCGTCTACAGCTTGAGAACAAACAAGAAAAACATCTGTAGCATATATTCCAGCAAGTAGCTATAAGTAAAAAACCTCATAGGGAGGATATACTCATGCTAATACTTATGCACAAAATTTATACAAGTACCTGATCATGTACGTTACATGATTTGAGCAAGAAAATCACTCCAGCAAACACCCATGCACTGAATGTACACTTGCTTATGCATCAGATCAAATAAATAAAATTTATATGTACTAGATAGTTGCTTATTAACACAACCATATAATTAACCCCTGGTCAAGAACTCGGCACAACCAGCGATCTAATGATCACTAGAACATCAACACCAAGTAAATCATTTGTCTGCAAGAAACAAAATATGCAAATTCCGTTTCATCAGTATTCGAGCCTCTGCAAAACACATATGCCAGAGATGAGAAAATCGTCCAAGTTGAGGCATCACAGCAATCACCTACCCATAAGCCATTGTAACTGACTTTTTCTTCAGTTAACAGTTGGGAAACTAGATCACATACACACACCACAAACTCACTGAACTTACTCGCAGCACGAAGGTTGGTCACAGAACAACACATAACCACTAGCACAATCACAGTTCATCGGCACAGCCGGTCACAGAAGAAGTGCTCACCTTGAGCAGCTGTAGCCGAGGCAGTGGTGACGAAGGTGTCGATGCCGTGGTTGTAGTCGCTGCACTGCCATCCTGCCGAAGGCAGAGTAGGAGTAGCAGCAGCATCACCGCAGCGACGACAACACAAAGAGCACCACCGAAGCGGCGCATCGACATGCGCCGAGACACACTGCATCACTACCCATTGCCGACCATACCATCACAGCAGCCACATCCATCACCACCCGACCAGCACCGCACCTCGCCCAGAGCCGCACCATCACCACACCACCACCAGCATCACCGTGCCACCATAAACACCAACACCACCAGGAATCAGCGCAGTAGGGCCATGGCGACACGAATCGACTAGGGACTCGATGGGTGCCGTGGTCGTGGAGCTTGAGCAGGAGGCAGAGAGGTGCTCATGGAGGAGAAGAAGCGGGACATGGAGGCGCCATCGAGCAGGGCTCGAGGGTGTCGAGGTGGCGCAGGAGGGCGTGGCCAGAGGGGAGCAGCAGCTAGGGCAGCGGGAGCCAGGGAGCAGCGCCGGTGACCGAAGCGACCGAGCTAGGGCTAGGGTTCCGCTACCGAGCTTG
Organism: Alopecurus myosuroides; assembly: GCA_028641055.1. Classification (NCBI taxonomy): domain Eukaryota; kingdom Viridiplantae; phylum Streptophyta; class Magnoliopsida; order Poales; family Poaceae; genus Alopecurus; species Alopecurus myosuroides. Next base: position 489,236,011 of record CM054057.1, read on the forward strand.
ATTGGAGCACATGGGGAGAAATCGGCATTGCGGCGGCGGGCAATCGGAAGAGGAGACTCGGGCGAAGCAGCGCCGGGCAGCGGCGGCGACGGAGCCGGCCGATAGCGGCCGGAATTGCTGTGGCGGCGCATCCCGTGCGTGCGAGAGAGAGAGACAGGCACAAAGGGGATCGAGAGGAGGAGCTATTCGTGCGTGCGTGCTGGGATTCTGTATGTGGATACATACGTGGTTGGTCCAACCATTCATTTTGGCTGGTGTGTACGTACGGGTACTAGTTGGCACAATTAGACTTACTCTATTCCATAAACCAATTGAGCCCAACTAAGAAATTAGCAATTTTCTTTTCTTTAAAAAACTCCTAAATAGTCCTTTAAAGATTTTAAAGTCTAAATTTAAGATAACCTAAAATTCATTGAGTTGTTTATTCTTAGAATAAAATAGTAAGAATTTTTATATGTAATTCAAATTTACAACTAGTCAAAATTAAGGAAAATGTACCAAGTGGTAAACAAATGTTTTAAAAGGAGATTCTTGGTTTTATTAAAAGAAATTAACCCTAATGGTTAATTTTGAACTAATATCCTTAAAATGATATTTTCTCAAATAAAATAAAATATATTTTTATATTATGGTGAAATCCTAAAATGTTTTAAAATAAGTACTCTACTATTTTTCTTGAACCATTATTATGGGATTAAGTCATGTATTTCAAAAGATCATTTTTCACTTAAGCTATTATTTCTAAATTAACAATTTTTAAAAATCATAACCAACTTTGTTTGTTTTATTTAATAATTATTCCTTAATAAGATATTATCTTATGACTTATATAAAAGTGAACAATACTCAATCCATAAATGCATAACATCTTGAAATGTTTAATTACCAAGTAAATGAGCTAAAACACTAAATCTTTAATAAATCAATCAACCAACTTATTATCAACTTATAAAGTTGTTAGTGCCATCACTCAAAACTAATGAAACAACTCCAAGTAAAATAAATCGAATACAATCGAAGTATTATAAAACGGAGCTTAATCATGTAAGCTGGGGTATTTTTTGGGATAAATCACGATGCATCTCATTACTATGCATAACAACATCTTGCCAGTTTTCCAGTAGCCCTTATCGGGACTACTTTGCTGTTTTCAGATCTCGGGATTTCTCTACGTGACCCTTGAACCCGAAGACATGGTTTATTATTGTCAATTTCAGGCAAGTTCATCACTTGCTCATATCCTTTGCAGTATCTCATAACAAACTATTTGAAAAAACCTTATCGTATTATCACATACTTTCAAAAGAATGCATGATTCTATTTTTATAATAATATGACTAATTGAATGACTACCCGAGTGGTAATGTTCTGTTTGGTGGGCGGATGGGACCATGGTAAGATGAATAGGTCAAAGGAAGGTTCCATCTGCACGGGAACATATTACCTAGGAATTAATCACAAATGCCGTCAGAACTCGATGCGCCGTAAATTCGCGTTAACCATGGGTCTTCTATGGGGGGAGTAAGTCAGTTGTGATACTTCTCTCGTTCGCATGTCAACAGACTGCCAGAGAACGTACGCTGTAGGTTCTGCGGGGACTGCATGCACATGGGTGGGAGCCCTTACGTCCCACGGACTCTGGAGTCTATGAGTGTCTGCCAGGGGCGCGTAGATCTCCATCGTGAGGGGTGGAATCAGGCGTTCAACCTGCTGGCAGAAATGGGTGGGCATGCGTTGTGCGGGGAAGCACAGTTTGGCTTGGACCAACAACCGAGCCCCACACCTGAGTGGGAGTGGACAGGAATGTACACCTGGTTGTGCAACATGGTCTTGGTCGTCCATGGGTAAAGTAACGCACCTCTGCAGAGTGTAAAAGGATGTGGCATGTTACCCCATGTTCCGGGAAGGAACTGCGAACGCTACAGGAAAGACAACTCCATGAAGTTCTAGCTCCTGTGATGGTCTGGCGGGCATAGTTTTCAGAATTAAAAGCAACCTCTTGAAGAAAGATTTACAAAAACCTTGCATTAGCTTATGACTCTTTTGAGTCTAAAGCTGTAGTTAGTGCATCAAACTACCCTCTATATATCATGAACTTGTTGAGTAACGCTCGTTACTCATTCATTCCCGTTTGACCCCGTGCTTAGAGTTGAAGCCTTTGGAAGTCGTCATCGTGAAGCCATCGCTAACTCATGAAGCTAGGTGGGGTGATCAACTACTTAGTCGGTAAAGCATCGTCATCAACAACGCTGGTAGAGGAGGAAGTTATCAAGATGTAGGTAGAGACCATTCATAGACTTAGCTATTACAAGCCATAGATTAGGGCTGACATCAGCCGTAGTGGATTAGTTCTGAACTAGAGTTCTTCTCCAGCTTGGAGCTTCGAATTGCTTCTTCTGATGTTTCATTTGCAGGAGATCTTCTTGATTCTTCAAGGAGATTCTCAAGATTTTGTAATGAAGTTTGTATCATATAGCTTTGCTTGGACCCGCTGTGTTTCTGTTGTACCACTCTGAGAGATGTAATATTCACGGATAAGTCCTTCTGGGAGTATTATGTCACCGACTTGCGCACTACACATGCAGTGGTGTGCTGGGTCACCACAGATGGTATCAGAGCGAAGCGACCTTAGGTTTAAAACCTTTTAGGAGATCTGTAGGTTGGTAAAGACTATAGGAAGCCATCTTATCTAAACCATATTTCCTACAACTATGATGATCATTCACTTGAGAATGATATAATCATACTTGTATAGAATTATTCTTACTCAACCTGAGTAAATCTACTTATCTATTATCTGTATACCTAGGTATGAACAGTTAGAAGTCTATCATGTATTAGTGTTGTTGAGAAAAAGAGAGTTCTAACATAGTCAGAGATGATTAGGTCAAAGTGATGATTACCCCATTCTATGAATGAATAGGATGGAGTAGAACATGGTATAGAGTATGTATAAGACTCGTCAAGAAGGGATGTTTGAGAATCATAAAGAAGCATTAGACCATGGTAACTACGGGGTATATACCATATCCTTAGTTATCAAGTACAGAGGCGAATCATTATAGTATATCATAGAACTAGAAGAAGGCATAAGCATTGATGGAAGCTACATTACTACTCCTAAGATATGATCAACAACATGAAGGATCAACAGATGCCATGAGAAGATTACCATAACCAAGAGGAAGTACTTCAATTGATATGGTGCTTAGTCCTATATGGAACCAAGTTAGACAACTACTACTATAGGATTGTTTTGTCTTGGTTTATTCCATTGCAGTAAGGCACGCAATTGGAGTAATTACCTGGGCAAAGAGTGGTTGTGTAGACTAGGATAACAAGGTAATATATACCTACTTGTAGTGTATAGCATTTAAGAGCCTTGGTACTTGAGATGTTTTACTATAAGTACTTTTATTTCACAGGCTTTTGATGCATGAGTGATAACTGCATTTGGGATTTATTGGATCTTATTTGGATCTTTGATTGACTAGAGCCGTGCATGAAGTTGGAATTTGATGTGCATATGCATGTGCAGACATTGAGTTCTATCTTGATGTTACTGGTCTAGAGGGTATAGGATTAGAATGAGAGCGGTCTGAGTAATCATCAGATGGAAAAAATCACAAAAGCTCTGGAAGACCATGAAGTCAAGAAGGCAGAAGACAATGAAGCCACTGATGGGAATGGACCATATTCCACCTCTTGTTTGGAGTTGGTGATATACTTCATCAACACATGGAGATATACCACAAGTGATGCCAAGAAAATCACATGAGTAGCTATATTCGAGAAGGAAATAGGTAGAAGTTGAGAAATCTGATCATAGAGTCACCCTGTAGAAGTCAAAACCCAAAGACGTAGAAGGACCATAGGAAGTAACAAGTAGAATAGGTTATAGTCACCTGTGGGACAAAGTTAAAACTCGAAGATATTTTTACCAATTAGAAGATCCTAAGTCAGTGTATACTATGTTGTACGAGTTTCTTTGAAAAATCTTTCTCTTGAGACCATTAGACTGAACCAAATGGAGACCTAAACATAGACAATATCCAGGGTACTAGAAGAATCTTATTGGTTATTCATCACCGGCGGATATACCAAATGTTCTTCCGAAAGTTGTGAGATATAGGAAACCATACCTATTCATCAGAGAACGAAACTTGGTATCCACTATATGGTGGAAATACCACGTGTTCTTCATGAGACCATTAGGAAGGCCTATCAACAAAATAAGGTAGGCCTAATAACAGGCAAGGTATTAGATCACTATGCAAGACAGTGGAAGGTGAACAATCCAGACAAGAAGCTACACATGCCAAGGTCAACACGAGAAAACAATTGTGAAGAATCAACGGTCTACAAAAGTTCTCTCTACCTATCTTTACGTGAGAGAGGTTGAACTTCGGGACGAAGTTCTTGTTAAGGGGGAGATACTGTAACATCCCAGTGTTTGGGAAGTTATAAGGATCTAAATTTAATATGTGCATTTGCAAAGCATGCATCTAAAAGTACGGGAAATTTTGGCGCAAAAGTTTAAACAAACCAAAGTGACCAATGTTTCACTTGACATGATGAAATAGGTCTAGATCATCTAGTCAAGAGTACAATTGGAGTGATCTTTATAAGAAGTATCTTAAGAAACCAAATCATCTGGTTACACAAACCATAATTGGTTGTGACCAACACTAACTCTCAACAAGCCTAACCTCAAGTCTATAAGTGACTTGAGAGAAATCAACTAGGTATCTAGAACTCGAAGAGGGGTGAGTATCCAAATCACACAGTTGATGATCTTACTTCTGCAAGTTAGTCATGTATAACTGGATGATCTCATCAGTCCTGAAGGATGAATCTGAACGAGGAAACAAACCTTCTTAAACCAATACTAAACCCTGATCACTGTCTGTGATCTTTCCAAACTCTTGTCTACGTTCCTGCATGACCAAGGCTACAAGAGAAGCAAACCAGGAGGGAGCCAAGATCAGAAGACATCAACTGAGGGGGGTGAAATCCTGGTGTTTGGTGTCATACAAGAATAATTTGAGTACAAGACCTGATCAATCTTGTAAGCAGATTATTTCTGAGGGCATTAAACACTAAAGTTTCAGTAGGTTAACTTATACAAGAACAAATTGGTAATTGACTCAAAATCAATATCAAAATAGAAGTGACAACTAGAGATTTGTTTGCAAATCCTTAAACACTGAGTAATAGGAGTTTCGTCGTCTTCCTGACTTAGGATTTAGAATTGAAGAGGGGAGGTGGAAAGAATTTCGACATGACCTCTGTGTATTGTTTGATTTGAGGATTCAATTCCAAATTTGAAACAAAAGAATGTTTGTATTTGAAATTTGAATTCAAATTGATAGTTGGAACAATTAGTTATTAATTAAGTTTGCAACACTTAACAATTAAATATTTATTCAATACAATTTAATTAAGAAAGGTTGTAAAAGAAAAAGAATAAACTTTATTGGTAATAAAATAACACAAAGTCATTACATAATCCAGCAAATGGAAAATTACATGTTCTATTACAAGTGGACATTTAAAAAATGAAATTCCTAAACTATTTCTTGCAAATCTTTAAGTCTCCAATTGATCTTTTATTCCTGCAAAATAAACAAGAAAACAATTAAAAGTAAAAGAAGATTAGTGGGGATTAGTACTTTCAGCTAGGCAGTGAGGTGCACTGCTAATCGCATCATTGAGATTAGGCTAAGTCAAGTAAGTATCTGTTCATATCAGTTATAAGCCTCAGAACAACCTCATTGGCCAAGTCATAAAAGTATCAGGATTACAAGTGTCAAGTCCAAAAATAAGTATAGCACCAGGATAAGACCAAGGGCAACCCGAGCACATCTCCTAGGAAATATCCTAGGCAACGTAGACAAGCACACATCTTACACCACCATGCACACCTCTGTGCTGCCACATCTACATGAGACAGATAACAGGCCAACAGCCGTAGGGCAGCAGGAGAGCAAGTCCATTTCTCCCTGTTCACAGCTCGGGCTGCACATCTCTAGTAGCACACCAAGAACCATCACCACAAATCAATCCCCACAAATTAATCCAACCACCAGGATTCTGTGAAACCACAGATCCAGAAGAATAGCAACAAGGCCAAGCTAGGAGTTGGAGGAGCAGGCCAGGAGACAAGCAAATCAAGCAAGCTAGTCCACAAGCATACAATCAGCCAGAATCATCTACCAAAAATTCCAGTACTGGTAGAACAACAAGAACACATCCCAGATTAGTCTAGGATCTAGGTGAAGCAGCTAGGAGGTGCAGGCATACCACAAGAAGAAGGTTTATCAGATTCCAGAAGACAAAGCATCTCTACAACAGCAGGTTGCTAGCCATTAATAAATCTATAAGCATCAGTTCATCCTAGGATTCAAAATGAGGGAGAGGGGTTAGATCTTTCAGATCTGCATAGAGTTTCTATGCTAAATCATCACAAAGATTTAAAAGCCACACAATAGTATCTGTTCTTATTAAGCTAGGCCTCAGACCATGCATCATAGGCAAGATCCTTTGCATTATTTGTCCTTATCTTTAGTGGACAGAGAGACTCATGTTCAGCAAGTAACTAAGCCAACCCAAGAAATTGCTAAAAATAACACTAAGCACTAGATTGCCAGGAGTGCACACCCTAGATACAAGATCTGGCTAACAAACCCAGCAATCTTGTGATTAGAGTGTTATTTTGCTCTCAAACTTGGCACAATCATGTATGCTAGTTCATCACTGAGCTAGGCATCCATTTGGTGTTTATCTGTTCCTATCTCAATCATTTAAAAGCCTTAGGAATAATCCTATCATAGGTTAAGCAGGAAAGAACTCACAGCTGCACATCCACATCCGTTTCTCCAATATATACCATAGGGATAAATCAGATAATCAAAGCAAAGCCACCAGAAATAATTAAATCACTCTCTCCTACAAGAATAACACATATATAATTGTTGTTCGTCTACAGCTTGAGAACAAACAAGAAAAACATCTGTAGCATATATTCCAGCAAGTAGCTATAAGTAAAAAAACCTCATAGGGAGGATATACTCATGCTAATACTTATGCACAAAATTTATACAAGTACCTGATCATGTACGTCACATGATTTGAGCAAGAAAATCACTCCAGCAAACACCCATGCACTGAACGTACACTTGCTTATGCATCAGATCAAATAAATAAAATTTATATGTACTAGATAGTTGCTTATTAACACAACCATATAATTAACCCCTGGTCAAGAACTCGGCACAACCAGGGATCTAATGATCACTAGAACATCAACACCAAGTAAATCATTTGTCTGCAAGAAACAAAATATGCAAATTCCGTTTCATCAGTATTCGAGCCTCTGCAAAACACATATGCCAGAGATGAGAAAATCGTCCAAGTTGAGGCATCACAGCAATCACCTACCCATAAGCCATTGTAACTGACTTTTTCTTCAGTTAACAGTTGGGGCACTAGATCACATACACACACCACAAACTCACTGAACTTACTCGCAACACGAAGGTTGGTCACAGAACAGCACATAACCACTAGCACAATCACAGTTCATCGGCACAGCCGGTCACAGAAGAAGTGCTCACCTTGAGCAGCTGTAGCCGAGGCAGTGGTGACGAAGGTGTCGATGCCGTGGTTGTAGTCGCTGCACTGCCATCCTGCCGAAGGCAGAGTAGGAGTAGCAGCAGCATCACCGCAGCGACGACAACACAAAGAGCACCACCGAAGCGGCGCATCGACATGCGCCGAGACACACTGCATCACTACCCATTGCCGACCATACCATCACAGCAGCCACATCCATCACCACCCGACCAGTACCGCACCTCGCCCAGAGCCGCACCATCACCACACCACCACCAGCATCACCGTGCCACCATAAACACCAACACCACCAGGAATCAGCGCAGTAGGGCCATGGCGACACGAATCGACTAGGGACTCGATGGGTGCCGTGGTCGTGGAGCTTGGGCTGGGGGCAGAGAGGAGCTCATGGAGGAGAAGAAGCGGGACATGGAGGCGCCATCGAGCAGGGATCGAGGGTGTCGAGGTGGCGCAGGAGGGCGTGGCCAGAGGGGAGCAGCAGCTAGGGCAGCGGGAGCCAGGGAGCAGCGCCGGTGACCGAAGCGACCGAGCTAGGGCTAGGGTTCCGCTACCGAGCTTGATTGGAGCACATGGGGCGAAATCGGCATTGCGGCGGCGGGCAATCGGAAGAGGAGACTCGGGCGAAGCAGCGCCGGGCAGCGGCGGCGACGGAGCCGGCCGATAGCGGCCGGAATTGCTATGGCGGCGCATCCCGTGCGTGCGAGAGAGAGACAAGCACAAAGGGGATCGAGAGGAGGAGCTATTCGTGCGTGCGTGCTGGGATTCTGTATGTGGATACGTACGAGTGGTTGGTCCAACCATTCATTTTGGCTGGTGTGTACGTACGGGTACTAGTTGGCACAATTAGACTTACTCTATTCCATAAACCAATTGAGCCCAACTAAGAAATTAGCAATTTTCTTTTCTTTAAAAAACTCCTAAATAGTCCTTTAAATATTTTAAAGTCTAAATTTAAGATAACCTAAAATTCATTGAGTTGTTTATTCTTAGAATAAAATAGTAAGAATTTTTATAAGTAATTCAAATTTACAACTAGTCAAAATTAAGGAAAATGTACCAAGTGGTAAACAAATGTTTTAAAAGGAGATTCTCGGTTTTATTAAAAGAAATTAACCCTAATGGTTAATTTTGAACTAATATCCTTAAAATGATATTTTCTCAAATAAAATAAAATATATTTTTATATTATGGTGAAATCCTAAAATGTTTTAAAATAAGTACTCTACTATTTTTCTTGAACCATTATTATGGGATTAAGTCATGTATTTCAAAAGATCATTTTTCACTTAAGCTATTATTTCTAAATTAACAATTTTTAAAAATCATAACCAACTTTGTTTGTTTTATTTAATAATTATTCCTTAATAAGATATTATCTTATGACTTATATAAAAGTGAACAATACTCAATCCATAAATGCATAACATCTTGAAATGTTTAATTACCAAGTAAATGAGCTAAAACACTAAATCTTTAATAAATCAATCAACCAACTTATTATCAACTTATAAATTTGTTAATGCCATCACTCAAAACTAATGAAACAACTCCAAGTAAAATAAATCGAATACAATCGAAGTATTATAAAACGGAGCTTAATCATGTAAGCTGGGGTATTTTTGGGATAAATCACGATGCATCTCATTACTATGCATAACAACATCTTGCCAGTTTTCCAGTAGCCCTTATCGGGACTACTTTGCTGTTTTCAGATCTCGGGATTTCTCTACGTGACCCTTGAACCCGAAGACATGGTTTATTATTGTCAATTTCAGGCAAGTTCATCACTTGCTCATATCCTTTGCAGTATCTCATAACAAACTATTTGAAAAAACCTTATCGTATTATCACATACTTTCAAAAGAATGCATGATTCTATTTTTATAATAATATGACTAATTGAATGACTACCCGAGTGGTAATGTTCTGTTTGGTGGACGGATGGGACCATGGTAAGATGAATAGGTCAAAGGAAGGTTCCATCTGCACGGGAACGTATTACCTAGGAATTAATCACAAATGCCGTCAGAACTCGGTGCGCCGTAAATTCGCGTTAACCATGGGTCTTCTATGGGGGGAGTAAGTCAGTTGTGATACTTCTCTCGTTCGCATGTCAACGGACTGCCAGAGAACGTACGCTGTAGGTTCCGCGGGGACTGCATGCACATGGGTGGGAGCCCTTACGTCCCACGGACTCTGGAGTCTATGAGTGTCTGCCAGGGGCGCGTAGATCTCCATCGTGAGGGGTGGAATCAGGCGTTCAACCTGCTGGCAGAAATGGGTGGGCATGCGTTGTGCGGGGAAGCACAGTTTGGCTTGGACCAACAACCGGGCCCCACACCTGAGTGGGAGTGGACAGGAATGTACACCTGGTTGTGCAACATGGTCTTGGTCGTCCATGGGTAAAGTAACGCACCTCTGCAGTGTAAAAGGATGTGGCATGTTACCCCCTGTTCCGAGAAGGAACTGCGAACGCTACAGGAAAGGCAACTCCATGAAGTTCTAGCTCCTGTGATGGTCTGGCGGGCCTAGTTTTCAGAATTAAAAGCAACCTCTTGAAGAAAGATTTACAAAAACCTTGCATTAGCTTATGACTCTTTTGAGTCTAAAGCTGTAGTTAGTTGTCGCACCCTGATTTCTAGGGGATACTCACCGTACGAACTGGATAGCAGATGCTTGGATTATGGGGCATAATTGCTCCCACGTCCCAGCTTTCTGGTAGGCCTGCGCTTATGCGCGACAACACAAGCCCTGCTATTCCATCGTCGATGTAAACTATCCACTAGAGATCAAAGGCACTTCCGTCGACGTACTTCAAACCATACACACATGGTACGTCAACGGCGTTAAACAACTGATATCACAACAGATCTCTACGACACAAAAGATTGAAATAAGGTGCAAATAGCTCTCATTAGAGCAGAGATAGCAAATACAATCATTTAGAGGGCACATGCCCCAACAATTCATCATTACATCACAGCGGAAGCATTCAACATGTCTGAGTACAGACAAGAACCAAATAGGCCTAAGAGGCCGGAAACGAAAAGACGGAGCCCATCCACGAAGTCTCGGATCCTGCCCGGGTCCGCTATCTACTCGTCAGCAGTCTCGTCATACTCCACGTAGTAGCCACCAAGTAGATCCTCGGAGACGTAGGTCTGCGGAAACCACAGCCCCAAAGGGGTCAGTACATAAACGTACTGGCAAGGAAGACTCACAGTTCACCAAAGTGTAACCCGTCAACAGCAAGCACAGATGCCTTGGGTTCAACGGAAGAGAGGGGATATAAAAGATGCTGCAACTGGCTGCGCTAACCAACTACAGAGATTCTACCACTTCCGGCTAACAGAAAGGAGATAAGATCGAGGATTGTAACCAACTGAAAGATAACTTCAAACAAACCCATCCTGGATCTCGCCCCTTATCCAAAGAAGCAAACCGAGGATAACTCACACAGTTGTAATAAAGGTGAATCAAGTTATTGTGCCATCAACCTATTACTAGTCAAGTTATTAATCATTGGGTGTAACATGTTTGATCATTATGTTTAAGTTGTCCTGAGTACTTGTTAGCCAGTACTTTCACCAAGTAATCCATAACCGCGGAAAACACGGCTTCTCGAGAAGATTATCCCTGCAGGGTTGCACCAATTTGGCCGTACACGCAAGAATAACCCGCCAGATGGGAAGCTAACCCACCAAGCGGGGTACTCTACACAACGAACCATTCTTCGCATCAAGCCCAAAGCACCTCGGGCGCACGGCTAATCGAGCCCAGAAGAAAATGGACCCTCATAGCACTCTAAGAACGTGTCCCCCTATATGCCGACTACGAAAGTTCCACCCTGGCCTGGGCTCGCAAAAACATGCATGCGGCAAATGGAAAACACGAACTAAATGAGGCGATTTGGACGAGATGCGAATCAGGTCAAGTTGAGGGGGGCGCCCATACTCGCTTCCCACATGCGGTTAGTGCGCTCATCATGGATCAGTAGACAAGACACTTTTCCTATTAGGGTCGACACTAGCAGGCCTCAAAACCACACAGGGCCTCCTGCCGGTGCCTTATCATCAAATTTATTATTTAACAATAACATTAGCATGATTGATTGATTAAACATCGAGCCCCCACAACGTAATAGATATAGTAACAGAAAGTAACGGATAACAGACTCGAGAAAAAGCAACCTAGCATGCTAGTAAGACACTGGCTCAACCATGGGGGTGATAGGAGTGGAGGTGAGGCCATATCAAGGTTAAGGGATTCATGTGATGGGTTCGTAACAGAAACAACTACTACTAAGGCTAGCAGAAAAGAACAACGGAAAATATCGGTAATCAATGTTGAAAGGAACACGATGGTTCATGTGAGTGATAACTTTCCTGCAAACCCAGTAGCCTGGTACTGAGCTAACTCCTTAGAAGGGGTGTCGTGGACGTAGGTGGCACCGAGGCCTACCCATTCCCGTGGGTAGCTGGGGTGGAAGGGGACTGAGGTGGTGGCGATCATGGCGGTTTCAGAGGGCGGCGACCGAGGTTCAGTGATGGTTGGGCAGGGTTCAGAAGAGGGACAGAGAAGGTGGGGGAGACGGTGGTAGACGGCGGCGCTAGGAGGGTGGGACTAGGGTTAGCAGGGGCTCGGGAGGTAGCTAGTTTTATGGGGGGTTAGGTGCCTGTACGGCGAGCCATCGGGAGGGGCATGGAGCGATCGGGCGGTAGGGAAGAGCTCGTACGCATGGTGACATCACCTCGAGGTGGAAGACAGCGACAGGTTCCAAGGGGTACTAGGCTTCAAGGAGGTGGGCTTGGGGTAGGAAGGAAAAGGAGATGGGCTGGCTGGTTATGGGCTGCTCCCTCTCCTGTGTTCCTTTTCTTTTTATTTTGCTTTCTCCTTTTTTTTGTAGCAAGTTAGAAAAAGAAGAAAAACATGAGGTTTTGGGTAGTAAAAATTCTAGGAAAATTTAGGTTAGTTAATTAGGTTAAAAGAAAACAATTTCCAAGATTTGTTTGCAGAAAGGTGACATTTTAAAATAGTGTTTGCATTTGAAACCCAATTTGAAAGAATTTTTCAATATTAAATAAACCTTATTTAAAACAACATTTTTAATAGGGTTACCCCTAAGATTAATTTGATTGAAATTAGTTGATTGAATTGATAATGTTTATAAATTGGTTATAACTCAACTTGGGTGCTGTTTGAATGAATTTGATTTGAAATTGGAATATTTTGTTAATTTAATATAGAAAACAACCACTTAATAGGGTGAACCCTATTATTAGTTGGATTAGAAACATTGGAATGGTTTGATATTTAATAATTTCCAAATGAGGTGTTGATGATGATTTTGCTTTGAATTTGAAAACCAATTTGGAATTAATTAATTGAAATAAAAGCACCATTTTATTAGTTGATCAACATGGAATAAAATGGAACAATTTGGTTGTTTTCACTTGTTATTTTTATTCCAAAAGTTGTAACAGAACAAGTATGAAAACAAAGCAGTTGAAATTATTTGATTTTCCTTATGAAAACAAAGAATAACAGATGCAAAACAAAAGGAACAAATGCAACAATATGATGACATGATGCAAAACTTTAATAAACAAGAAATCAATCATTCTAAATGGGAGTTTTCATACTTGGGATGTTACAAAACGCCCCCCCCCCCCCCCCCCCCTTGAAGGAATCGCGCCCCGAGATTCCTGCTGAGAAAAGAAAAGGTCCGGAAACTTCTTGGGAAGATCCTCTTGAGCTGTGACACGTGAAACACATCGTGCACATTGGATAGTTTTTATGGAAGTTCAAGATGACAGGCATTCCTGGCAACTCTTCTGGAAAGGTGTCAGGGAATTTGGAAACCTCCGGAACATTTTTGAGTAGAGGTAGAGATTTTGTATCGAGAGTGTATAGCTGAATAGAACTTGATTCATTTAGAGAATAGATTACCTGTCAGAAGGGTGGAACAGAGTTATTGACATCAATCCAACACCAAAAATGAGATCAATGTCAGAATCAGCAACATGAGAGTAACGAGGAATATGTGGCCTCCCATTAGAATTGGATTGTTCTTACTTATCTTGGAAGTCAACATTTGAGATCCCGGAGAGTGAACGGTGATTTGATTGTTTAGTGGAACCATAATTGGGTTGTATGTTGTGGAAAAGATTGTTGACACAAAGGAATGTGATGCTCCGGTATCAAATAACACTTTAACTGGATAAGAGTTTACGAGGAAGTTTTGATTAGACGCCGGTAGAAGATTTGATGTGGAAAAGAACAACAAGATTTCAACGGACGAAAAGGGTGTTGAGAAGAACAGGATAGCAACATCGGGGAAAACGAGAACAAAACTCCTGAGGTACTACGGAGAACCCAAAACACGTGAAATCCTAACTTGAAAGTTTAGATGAGAAGGGAGAAATCAACGTTGCACTTCCTTACCAGAAAAGGGAGGGAGGGTGGGGAAAAGAAGAAAAAGAACAGAATTCCTACTCTCACGTTTCATTTTTCCTATATAGCTACAAAATAGTTTCTAGACTCAACTGCGACCAGTAAAAAGGGATCCTACAGGCAGACAGGCTCTGATACCATTTGTCGCACCCTGATTTCTAGGGGATACTCACCGTACGAACTGGATAGCAGATGCTTGGATTATGGGGCATAACTTCTCCCACGTCCCAGCTTTCTGGTAGGCCTGCGCTTATGCGCGACAACACAAGCCCTGCTATTCCATCGTCGATGTAAACTATCCACTAGAGATCAAAGGCACTTCCGTCGACGTACTTCAAACCATACACACATGGTACGTCAACGGCGTTGAACAACTGATATCACAACAGATCTCTACGACACAAAAGATTGAAATAAGGTGCAAATAGCTCTCATTAGAGCAGAGATAGCAAATACAATCATTCAGAGGGCACATGCCCCAACAATTCATCATTACATCACAGCGGAAGCATTCAACATGTCTGAGTACAGACAAGAACCAAATAGGCCTAAGAGGCCGGAAACGAAAAGACGGAGCCCATCCACGAAGTCTCGGATCCTGCGCGGGTCCGCTATCTACTCGTCAGCAGTCTCGTCATACTCCACGTAGTAGCCACCAAGTAGATCCTTGGAGACGTAGGTCTGCGGAAACCACAGCCCCAAAGGGGTCAGTACATAAACGTACTGGCAAGCAAGACTCATAGTTCACCAAAGTGTAACCCGTCAACACCAAGCACAGATGCCTTGGGTTCAACGGAAGAGAGGGGATATAAAAGATGCTGCAACTGGCTGCGCTAACCAACTACAGAGATTCTACCACTTCCGGCTAACAGAAAGGAGATAAGATCGAGGATTGTAACCAACTGAAAGATAACTTCAAACAAACCCATCCTGGATCTCGCCCCTTATCCAAAGAAGCAAACCGAGGATAACTCACACAGTTGTAATAAAGGTGAATCAAGTTATTGTGCCATCAACCTATTACTAGTCAAGTTATTAATCATTGGGTGTAACATGTTTGATCATTATGTTTAAGTTGTCCTGAGTACTTGTTAGCCAGTACTTTCACCAAGTAATCCATAACCGCGGAAAACACGGCTTCTCGAGAAGATTATCCCTGCAGGGTTGCACCAATTTGGCCGTACACGCAAGAATAACCCGCCAGATGGGAAGCTAACCCACCAAGCGGGGTACTCTACACAACGAACCATTCTTCGCATCAAGCCCAAAGCACCTTGGGCGCACGGCTAATCGAGCCCAGAAGAAAATGGACCCTCATAGCACTCTAAGAACGTGTCCCCCTATATGCCGACTACGAAAGTTCCACCCTGGCCTGGGCTCGCAAAAACATGCATGCAGCAAATGGAAAACACGAACTAAATGAGGCGATTTGGACGAGATGCGAATCAGGTCAAGTTGAGGGGGGCGCCCATACTCGCTTCCCACATGCGGTTAGTGCGCTCATCATGGATCAGTAGACAAGACCCTTTTCCTGTTAGGGTCGACACTAGCAGGCCTCAAAACCACACAGGGCCTCCTGCCGGTGCCTTATCATCAAATTTATTATTTAACAATAACATTAGCATGATTGATTGATTAAACATCGAGCCCCCACAACGTAATAGATATAGTAACAGAAAGTAACGGATAACAGACTCGAGCAAAAGCAACCTAGCATGCTAGTAAGACACTGGCTCAACCAAGGGGGTGATAGGAGTGGAGGTGAGGCCATATCAAGGTTAAGGGATTCATGTGATGGGTTCGTAACAGAAACAACTACTACTAAGGCTAGCAGAAAAGAACAACGGAAAATATCGGTAATCAATGTTGAAAGGAACACGATGGTTCATGTGAGTGATAACTTGCCTGCAAACCCAGTAGCCTGGTACTGAGCTAACTCCTTAGAAGGGGTGTCGTGGACGTAGGTGGCACCGAGGCCTACCCATTCCCGTGGGTAGCTGGGGTGGAAGGGGACTGAGGTGGTGGCGATCACGGCGGTTTCAGAGGGCGGCGACCGAGGTTCAGTGATGGTTGGGCAGGGTTCAGAAGAGGGACAGAGAAGGTGGGGGAGACAGTGGTAGACGGCGGGGACTAGGGTTAGCAGGGGCTCGGGAGGTAGCTAGTTTTATGGGGGGTTAGGTGCCTGTACGGCGAGCCATCGGGAGGGGCATGGAGCGATCGGGCGGCAGGGAAGTGCTCGTACGCATGGTGACATCACCTCGAGGTGGAAGACAGCGACAGGTTCCAAGGGGTACTGGGCTTCAAGGAGGTGGGCTTGGGGTAGGAAGGAAAAGGAGATGGGCTGGCTGGTTATGGGCTGCTCCCTCTCCTGTGTTCCTTTTCTTTTTATTTTGCTTTCTCCTTTTTTTTTGTAGCAAGTTAGAAAAAGAAGAAAAACATGAGGTTTTGGGTAGTAAAAATTCTAGGAAAATTTAGGTTAGTTAATTAGGTTAAAAGAAAACAATTTCCAAGATTTGTTTGCAGAAAGGTGACATTTTAAAATAGTGTTTGCATTTGAAACCCAATTTGAAAGAATTTTTCAATATTAAATAAACCTTATTTAAAACAACATTTTTAATAGGGTTACCCCTAAGATTAATTTGATTGAAATTAGTTGATTGAATTGATAATGTTTATAAATTGGTTATAACTCAACTTGGGTGCTGTTTGAATGAATTTGATTTGAAATTGGAATATTTTGTTAATTTAATATAGAAAACAACCACTTAATAGGGTGAACCCTATTATTAGTTGGATTAGAAACATTGGAATGGTTTGATATTTGATAATTTCCAAATGAGGTGTTGATGATGATTTTGCTTTGAATTTGAAAACCAATTTGGAATTAATTAATTGAAATAAAAGCACCATTTTATTAGTTGATCAACATGGAATAAAATGGAACAATTTGGTTGTTTTCACTTGTTATTTTTATTCCAAAAGTTGTAACAGAACAAGTATGAAAACAAAGCAGTTGAAATTGTTTGATTTTCCTTATGAAAACAAAGAATAATAGATGCAAAACAAAAGGAACAAATGCAACAATATGATGACATGATGCAAAACTTTAATAAACAAGAAATCAATCATTCTAAATGGGAGTTTTCATACTTGGGATGTTACATTAGTGCATCAAACTACCCTCTATATATCATGAACTTGTTGAGTAACGCTCGTTACTCATTCATTCCCGTTTGACCCCATGCTTAGAGTTGAAGCCTTTGGAAGTCGTCATCGTGAAGCCATCGCTAACTCATGAAGCTAGGTGGGGTGATCAACTACTTAGTCGGTAATGCATCGTCATCAACAACGCTGGTGGAGGAGGAAGTTATCAAGATGTAGGTAGAGACCATTCATAGACATAGCTATTACAAGCCATAGATTAGGGCTGACATCAGCCGTAGTGGATTAGTTCTGAACTAGAGTTCTTCTCCAGCTTGGAGCTTCGAATTGCTTCTTCTGATGTTTCATTTGCAGGAGATCTTCCTGATTCTTCAAGGAGATTCTCAAGATTTTGTAATGAAGTTTGTATCATATAGCTTTGCTTGGACCCGCTGTGTTTCTGTTGTACCACTCTGAGAGATGTAATATTCACGGATAAGTCCTTCTGGGAGTATTATGTCACCGACTTGCGCACTACACATGCAGTGGTGTGCTGGGTCACCACACACACAAACCATAATATCAATGATCACCAATCTTAACAGAAATCACATGAACACTAGTTTTCTTAGGTCTATTTGGATGTGAGACAATATTAAAATCATCATCACAAAAGACAATATGTTCATCCTATACGTTTCCACATATAAGGTTTTTCACTATTGCTATAGCAGGTTAAACAGTGATTTATTCATCAGGTTTAATAGGTTTCTTAATGCTCTTATTAACCACACTAGCTACAATAGAATGTTCTTTCAACTTAGCAGGGAAAGGCATTTTCTCAATATAAGGCTCAGGAACAGCAGGACTAATAGCATGCACTTCTATATTTCTAGCAGGAACAATATCTTTATAAGGTGCATGGTACTTGTGATACTCATTTTCAGGAATATCAAGATAGGAGGCAAAAAAAATTAAGACAGTTTGCAAAGACTTGAGAATCAAGACCACAAACAGCACTAACATTATAGAAATCATCAGTTCCCAGAAAAGATTTAATGCATTCATAATCATAATTTATACCTGACTTTCTACCTTTTTATTCTCCCATCCTTCAGTGTTTTCTTGAATACGGTCAAGAAGATCCCAATTAGCTTCTTCTTTCATACGTGTGAATGATCCAGAACAAGAAGCATCCAATAAATCCTTATCATGAAGAGAAAGCATTGCATAAAAGTTAATAACAATATTACTCTGGAGCTCATCAACGGGACATTTAAGCATTAATAACTTCATTCTCCCCCAAGCTTGAGCAATACTCTCTCCATCATGAGGCCAGAAATTATATATTTGATTCCGGTCTTTATGAATCTCACTGGGAGGATAGAGTTTAGAATAAAAGAGAGGGACAATTTCCTCCCATCTAATAGATTCACCATTCTTCAGTAATTTGAACCATTCAGCGGCTCTTCCTTTCAGCGATAAAGAGAATAATTTCCTTTTAACTTGATCCGTTGTAATACACGCACACCTAAATAACTCGTATAATTCATGTATAAAGAGAAAATGAATACCGGGATGGACAGTTCCATCTCCATAATAGCAGTTATCCATAACACGTCCAACAGTTTTCATAGGTATTTTATAAGGATCTAATTCAGAAGATAACAGGTCACCTACTGCCCTAGCAGTGATAGTAGTAGTATCCCTAAACAGATAACCTAAATAATTCTCCATAATGAAATAAAGCAGCAGACAGAAATAAAAACAACACTCATAGTAAAAGTTTCTCTTACCAATTACACTTACCGATAGCGCTTCACTCCACGGCAACGACGCCAGAAAATAGTCTTGTTGACCCACAAGTATAGTGGGTGTATCGTAGTACTTTCGATAAATAAGAGTGTCAATCCCAACAAGGAGCAGAAGGTGTTGACAAGGAGGTTGGATAGAGGATTCACTGTAAACACTAGCAAACGGGTTTTTGGTGGTTTTTGATATAGCAGATAAATAAAGTGCGAGTAAATAAATAACAGTAAATATAATTGCAGAGAGTGGCCCAATCCTTTTGAGAGCAAATGACAAGCCGGTTTTTCCACTTATGATTACCAAACGTTCTCGAGGACACATGGGAATTTCGTCAAGTGATTTCGCTTCATATGGTTGATTAATATTTATTGGTTCGTGAAGTGTTGTGTGGGTGAACCTATGCTAATGCACCGCCCAACTAGGAATAATACATACTTGTAATTATACCCCTCGTAAGAATCCGCAAATACAAGAAAGTAATTAAGATAAATCTAACCACAACCTTAAAACTCTGGGATTCTACGCTCCCTCGTGGATTGGTTTCCTAACGGTGGTTTAGGTTTCTGTCACTCCGGCAACCCCACAATTAGTAGCCTAATACACAATGCATACTCCTAGGCCCATAAAGGTGAAGTATCATGTAGTCGACGTTCACATGACACCACTAGAAGAATAGCACCACAACTTAAATACCGAACGACGAGATATTACTTCAACCACTAACATCATGACGTCTCCCATGTCCTCAAGAACTAAACGAACTACTCACAAGAAATCATATGGATCATAATCAGATGTGATATAATGGATGATGACAATCTGGTCATAATGTGTAAACACTAATAAATCTCACAAGCATCAACTACTAACAAGTAATACACACCGGGAGAGAGATCTAGTGAAGAACAATGATAAAGACCCCTAATTTTTACAGAGGGATGAAGGTGGATGATGACGGTGCTGGTGCTGGTGGTGATGATGATGATGACGATCTTGATGATGCCCGGAGCAATAACGCTGACGATGGCGATGATTCCCCTCTCCGGGGAGGAATTTCCCCGGCAGATTTCTCCCTGCTGGAGAGCTTTTCTCTCTCTCTTGTTTTCCGCCCCGAGGCGGCGGCGGAATAAGTATTTGATGATGTTCTAGGGCTTAGGGTTCCCTGGGGTCAAGTACGCGAAAGGGGGCGCCCAGGAGTGGGCCAGGGGCCAGACCATCCCCAGGCGTGGCCAAGGGGGGCACGCCGCCTGGTGGTGTGGGCCCAGGCGGCCCCCCTCCGGGTGCCCTTCTGGCTAGCTTCCTCCTCGGTACTTCTAAGACTCTCCGGTATCCCCCATCTTCTTCTGAACCTCTGACGTAGGGTATCTCGACAGTGCTTTTTCCATCAGATTTCTGGTCCCGATGTTTATTCTCCAAAAATTATGAAACATGCAAAATAAGATGAAATAACATAAGTAATGCATCATAACATGAAATATATTGATGAATAATAGAAAATAACAATATAAAATAGTGATACAAAATGGACGTATCAGTAGGGTAGCTGAGCGCGAAGGCCTTGTCCTCCTAGGTGCATCACTCCTAAAGATTTCTCCAAAGTTGAAGTTGTCCATTTCTGAAATTTTTAGCTAGCATCCAAGCAACTATATGATAGGAACTACTATAGAGACTTGTAGGAGGCCTAAACATGCATCAAAACTAAATTATTTCACACAAATAAAGCATGCTAGCTCACACAACCTGTCACCTAAAGTACCAAAATACTCAAGAAATACTCCACCAAATAAAATTCCCCTTGGATAATCGGAGGAGTCACATACCGGAGAGCAAATGCACCAAATTTTAGCAACAATGATGGGCTGAGCAAAGAGATCGAGAAAGTCACGACAAAGAACAACAAGAGCTCAGGTTCCAGGAATGTTTTCGAGTTTGGGAGAGAGAGTGGAGTGTTTGGCACTGGCGAGAGCTAGTGGAGGGCCAGGGGGCCCACACCATGTGCTGGCGCCACCAGGGCCAGGACGCACCCAGGCATGGTGTGCCTGCATGGTGAGTCCACTTGGGGTCTACCAGGTTCCTCTCTGCCTCATTTTTGACGTAGAAATTTAATATAAATTTTCTCGAATTTTTAGGGAAACTTCATTTTCGAGCAATTTCCAGAATTTAATAAATAATTAAAAACAAAAAAACAAATATATAAATGTGAAAAACAAAACCAAAACCAGAACTACAAAGGTTCTAAGACACTCCAATAGCCAAATGACCAATGAAAACAAAGGTGGAAGTGGTGAAAACATGAGTAACCACAGTAATCAAGATGAAAACATGGCTAAGGATGGTGGAAAACATAATTATACTAAAGTAGCATGGTGAGAACATGGTGAAAACATAAAGGTAAAATTGAAAACATAGTGAAAAAACATTGTTCTCTTCATTCAAAATCACTTTGTTGACAAGGTTGGTCAAGTCTTGCTACCAAAACAATTTTTATATGAGGAAAAACTTTGCTTATCACTAAATGATTATGTTACCTCAACCTTGATAGATATAGTGCCAATCATAATAATTTCATATTCCATTGGTGGCATTGGAATGGGACAATAGAATTCTCCAATCTTGATGGTCTCAATATTTTCAACTGAATTTAGACCATATCTCCTATCAATTTTCTTGGGAAAATAAACTGTGTGCTCTTTATCATTAACATTAAAGTTACTTATCCTTGATTGGAATCAATAACAGCCCATGCAGTGTTAAGAAAATGTCTCCAAAGAATAATATACATATTATCATCTTCAGGCATTTCCAACACAACAAAGTCAGATAATATCAAACAATTAGTAGTCACTTGAACATGAACATTCTCACACATACCAACATGAATAATATTAGATTTATCAGCCATTTGCAAAGATATATCAGTGGGAATCAATTTTTTCCAGAGAGAGACTCCTATAGAGAGAAAAAGGCATAAGACTAACTCCAGCTCCTAAATCACATAAAGCAGTTCTAACATAATTATTTTTAATAGAACAAGGAATAGTGGGAATACAAGGATCTCCAAGCTTCTTTGGAACCTTGCCATTGAAAGAGTAATTAGCAAGCATAGTGGAAATTTCCTCATTAGGAATTTTCCCTTTGTTATAGACAATATCTTTCATATATTTAGAATAAGGAGGCAGTTTAATAGCATCAGTCAGAGGAATTTGCAAAAACAAAGGTTTCATCCATTCATAGAACTTTTTCTAATGTTCTTCCTCCTTTGATTTTTGTTTCTTATTAGGAAAAGGCATTGCTTTTGTACCCAAGGTTCTCTTTCATTACCATGTTTATTAGCAATGAAGTCCTCCTTTTTATACTTTGCATGTTTAGTTTGCTTTTAAGGTTGAACTTCAGTTTCTTATTTATCATAAGCATCACTTTTATCATTACCAATTTCAGTTTCAGAATCAGAAGTAGATATACTATTAGGATCTTTAGCAGGTTCAGGAGATTATACAACAGTTTTATGTTTCTTCTTCTTTTTCATAGAAGGAGAACTATTGTTTTTAGTTTGTTGAGAATCTTGTTCAATTCTTTTAGGATGTCCTTCAGGGTATAAGGGATCCTGAGTAGAAACACCACTTCTAGTAATTATTTCACTAACATGTTTTTCTCTAGAAGCATTAGCTAGCAAATCTTTTTGCACCTTAGTGAGTAGATCAATTTGAGTTTGAACCATATGAAAATGTTTAAAAAGCATTTTAACATCATTAGAGGTTCTCTCAATAATACCATGCAAATTATCAATAGCTCTAGAGTTTTCCATCAGATGATTCTGCATTCTCATATTAAAGTTGTCTTGCTTAACAACATAATTATCAAATTCATCTAGGCATTTATCAGGTGGGTTAGAATAGGGAATATCTCTATTATCTAAATATTGGAGAGAGTGTACCTCAACTATTGATGGATGAGGAATTGGCTTACATAATTCTTCTATAGGTGGTAGATTCTTCACATCTTCAGATTTAATACCCCTCTCTTTAAAAGATTTCTTGGCTTCCCTCATCACTTCATCATTTAATTCAATCATTCCCCTCTTCTTGGGTGTTGGTATTGGTGTTGGCTCTGGTATAGGTGTAGGCTCAGGTATAGGCCAATCATCATGATTTTTGGCTATTTTAGCCAATAATTCCTCAGCTTCTTCTGGAGTTCTTTTCCTGAAAACAAAACCAACACAACTATCCAGGTATGTCCTAGATTCAACAGTTAGTCCATTACAAATATATTTAGGAGCTCATTTTTTAGGTAATGGATTTCCAGGGCTAGCTCTTATTAAATAACAAAAACTTGACCAAGATTCAGGCATTTTATCTCCTTCAATTTGCTTAAAGGTAAAGATATTCTGCAAAGCAACATGTTGAGCGCTAGTAGAAAAATATTTTTGAAAGAAAGCATTAACCAAACCCATAGGACTATCAATAGATCCAAGTGACAAATTGTTAAACCAAGTTTTAGCTTCATCTTTCAATGAGAAAGGGAAGATATTGGTAACAAAGTAAGTGCGCATCTTAATATCATCAGAAAATAAACTACTCAAACATGAAAGCTCATTCATATGTTCCATAGCACTTTTACTTTCAGTATCACAAAAAGGTTCTTTCTCAACAATAGATATATAATATAAATCTAGAGAGAAATCATAATATTTATCTTTAATGTGTATGGGGGATGTAGCAAACTTAGCATCAGGAGAATATTTATATTTAACAGCATGTCTTGCAAGAATACTCTTAAGAGCACTTGCACTAGTAGTAGCTTGAACTTCTTCAATAAATTCATCATTAAGTTCAATGTAGGTTTCCTCAAGATCATCACTAGGAATTTATCTGGACTCGAGTGAATTAATAGGTGTACCAACATTTTCAACAGGAATTTCAATGTTTTCAAATTGTTTAGCTCTAGCAGTTATAGTATCTTGGAAAGGACCTAGTGAACCATTATCATCAAGCACAGTAGAAGCATCATCAAAACTATCAGAAGAATTTTCAGACTCAGCAGAAGTAGCAGTGTGTGTAGCATGTGGTGGTGTAAGAAGTCTACTCATTACATATGGTGAATCAAGAGCAACAGAGCTGTTCAGAGTTGTACCTCTTCTTGTAGTGGATGGTAATATAGGAACTTTTCCATCACGAGTTTTACCCATGATGAAAGGCTTGCATAAACCAATATCACGTTCAAGTGAGCAAATAAATAAAGATATGCTCCCCGGCAACGGCGCTAGAAAATAGTCTTGATGACCCACAAGTATAGGGGATAGCAACGGTAGAAAACACGCAATGCGGTGCCACGGCAGATAAGGACTTGAGTCCGAGTAGGAGTAGGGCGTGGCAGCTAATCGGCGCGGTATTGTGCCCGGCAGAAAACGGACTAGATACCGAGTAGGAGTAGAAACCGCACGATGGCAAATTGAGACTTTGTGAGTCGCGGTAGAACAAGAAATCACACTCCGATTCTTCGAGGGGAGTAAAACCCAAATTTATTGATTCGAAACAAGGGGAGCCAAAGAATATTATAAGACTTAACAGATGAGTTATCAGTTCAACTGCACCTAAAAGTAAACTTGCTCGCAACAGTTTATCAGTGGTAACAGTTTTATAGCAGTAGTAGTAAAATAACATCATGAATAAAATAGTAACGGCAGTAGCAATTGCGGAAAACAGCTGGATGAAAATACTGTAGGCATAGGGATAGATGAACGTGCGTTGCATGGATAAGATAGTTCATACAATAATCAAAACATGGGGATTGCAGATAGATAATAATAAAGCATCCAAGTTCTAGGCAAACCATAGGCATGTGTTCCAATTTAGTCGTACGTGCTCGCAATGTGAAACTTGCACAACATCTTTTGTCCTGCTAGCCCGTTTGCAGCGGGGCCTCAAGGGAAACTGCTGGTAATTAAGGTGCTCCTTTTAATAAAGCACCGGAGCAAAGCATTTACACTCCGTGAACAGTTGTGATCCTCACATCACAGCCATCCCCTCTGGTTGTCCCAATTTTTGTCACTTTGGGGCCTCGGGTTCCGGATAACAATGTGTGTAAACAACTTGCAGGTATGATCAAGAAACGTAATTATACTCATGAAACAATAACATGTTCAGATATGAGATCATGGCACTCGGGCCCTAGTGAAAAGAATTAAGCATAATAAGTTGCAACAACGATATATAGCACTAACAACGGATACTAGGCACTATGCCCTAACAATCTAGCATTATTACATGATCGATCTCATCCAATCCCTTCCATCCCTCTCATCCTACAACAGGGATTACTCACACATGGATGGGGGAATCATGGATGGTTGATGGAGAAGTGGTGGCGGTGACGATGGCGATGATCTCTTCCGAATCCCCGTCCCGGCAGGGCGCCAGAACAAGAATTTCTGATCCCCGAATTGAGTTTCGAGGTGGCGGCGGCGCTCTGATCTGTTTCTATGGAATATGACGACCCCCCTCTATTTAGGTTTACGGGGCATATGTAGTAAAAAGGGGATCCCGAGGGGGTGCCTGGGTCCACCACAACACCTGTAGGCTCGTCCTAGGGGGCGTCCTCCTTGCCCTCCTCCGGCTCTTCTTCTGGCTCCGGGGGTCTTTGGGTAAAATAAGGACTTCAGGATCTTTTCTGGGCAATTTCCTGAAAGTTGGTTTTTCTGCACAAAACGAGACACCAAGGTAATTCTGCTGAAAACAACGTTAGTCCGTGTTAGTTGTATCCAAAACTCACATGTTTAGAGGCAAACAATAGCAAAAGTGTTCGGAAAAGGAGATACGTTTTGGACGTATGAATGATGCACTCGGTTTTTTTGTTCAAGTTGAAGTTTGCTGGATTAGAGCCCGTCAAGATCATGGATGCAAATATATTGCTGCATTATACGAAGAACAGAGTTTAGTTATAAAAAGAATTGGTTATGGAGGAGGTAATTGTAGGGTTACGCAACTGAATAACAAAAAAAATCATAATAACGGTAACCAAAAAAAAGCCAAGATCTATTACTATGTATATATGAAGTAACGGAAAAGATCGGTGATTATACCCTTGAAGACCGTAGGCGGGGTTACGCTCCCGCTTAAGCGTTTGTGAGGTAGACGATCGTAGCCGACCTGAAGGCCGTGTAGTCGAAGCGGAGGCGACTCGGTCCTACAAGAGGGAAGCACCTCATAGTTTTACACATGTACAGTGTAAACAACGACTTCTGGACTCCGGTCCAGCAAACCAGTGGAAGTTGGAGAAGTGGACCAAAGAGACCACGGCATGACGGTGTGCGTATGGTGGAGAGAACCTCGACCCGTGCGCATCTCCATTAATACGGAACCACGATTGAGAGAAGAGAGAGAGAGAGAACTTGATGCCTTTTGGGAGGAGGGAGACCTTGCTATTTCAAGGAGGGGGAGGGGAGGCGATCCCCTTGGTTACCCATGTGGGACTAATATCCACATGGCCAGCCGGCCAAGAGGCGGACTCTGCACCCCCTAATGGTCCCTAAATGGCCCATGCGGCCAGCTCCTCCCTCTCCCTTCGTTTCCCCTATTGGGACTCTTTTGCAACTAAGCCCCCTTTAGGGAAAATAGCTCTAAAACTTAAATAAAAATATATTTAATTAATAATACATATATATCATTTAACTTATTTCAATACAGAAACACTTTTTTCGTTGCCCTCCGATCTCCATCGCATAAATCCCGGAACTATTCCGACTCTTTTCTCTCTTATTTATCTTTGGTGCCATATCAAACCCTTTGTCGAATACTCTTCAGTGTGACACCCTATGTTTCGGGATTACTCTAGACATGATCAAGACTTTTTTCTAATCAGTGACCAACAATGGGATCTGGAAACCCATGGTGGCCCCTGTGCAAGCCACGATTATTTAGTCGCGTGAACCTTAAACGTCAAGTTCCCACACATTTTTCCATGTGATACCTAGTTTGCCCGAGACTCGATCTTCGGTATCTCCATACCCAGTTCCATCTCTTTAAGGACAAACACATCTACGTGTTCCCGTGATATTGCATCTTCGTGACCTAGTCACATGCTTGGAAGGTTTACTTGTGATGAAACATCACCGAGTGGGCCCAGAGTATCTATCCATCACCTGGACTGGCAAATCCCGCTCTTGATCCATACACCTCTAAGTATCTCTATGGAAACCTGATATACACCTTTATGATCACCTAGTTACGCTGTGACGGTGGATGCAATCGAGGCAACCTTGGAGACATTTTTTAAATATGATCTTACGGTCAGAGGTTAATTACTACGTTTTTTGTGTTATTACAAAGTTGAACTATGTGATTAGATCTCAATGTGATATTACATATTGGGTGTATCTCCATCATATCATTCCTCCGATGATATGACTCCATTGTCAATGACATAAATGTCCATGATCAGGAAACCTTGATCGTTTGTTGCCCAATTGACTAGCTTAATGGAGCCTACTAAAGACCTGGTGATTTTATATACCACACGTGTATATATGTTTCCGCTTAATACAGATCTAGACTGATATAAACATATTATGAACAGTTGAGATATGATAATAAAAACATCTTTATTAATCGCCTCTAGAGCATATCTCTTTCGGTCTCACACTTGCACTAGAGTACAATTACATCTAGTTTACAACTGGGATGATTCTAGTACCTATTACATCTTGGTGTTTATCATGCTTATCTCATGGGATAACTTTTGCCAACGAATCTGCTACATTTAGATCCTTATGTATTTTGCAAATCTTTATGTCACCATCTTTGACATACTGCCTTATCACCAAAATTTTCCAGAGGAGCGCCACCAAGTGGCCAGGTGGGTTGAGGGCACGGGTGGGCCCTTGATCGCACCCCATGTCGCCTGGGCCCACCAGGGCTCTCCTTGGCACCCCCGTCGCCTATAAGTTGCCTTCTGACCTAAAAATGTCAGGGCGGTGATTATTTCCCACGAAACAAATACATAACCGCCGTCACCTTAAAGTCCAATTTAGCACTCCTGGAACCCTGCTCGGACAATCTGCCGAAAAGGAAATTTTTCATTGGAGTCTTTCTCATCGCCATGATTGTCTCTGGAGTGATGCGTGAGTACTTCATCCTTGGACTACGAGTCCATATTAGTAGCTAGACTGTCGGATATATACTGATTAGGGGTATGTACGGGATTGGCCTAAGAGCCGGATTATCAGGGTGGCCTGTTGGTAATGGATCATAGTCCATTGGGCGGCCCAGTAAGCTGATGCACATGAAGCCAGATTCTAGAAGAACCCGGACCACGGCCCAAAGTGGTGCGGCTTGGAGGAGAAGACGGATTCCTTACTTTCCAAGTTAGATATTTTCCGTAATCTTAGAGGTTTCCTTTCTGTAAGCCCTAATCTGGCTATCTATATAAAGCCAGACAGGAGCAACGAATAGATAGATAACAATTAGCTAGAAGCCAACTCGCCAAGAAGTTGATCCTCGCCGAGTTAGCGAAACCATACTCACATTGTAATTTGTATACTTCGGGCTTTTACCATGATTTAGTGAGATTGCAGGAGTAGGAACGCCGCCTAGTTGCGTCGTACCGAACCTGGGTAAACTTGGTGTTCTCGTTTGTCGTACTACCACGTCCCCCCGCGGTTCTACCAGTAGGCTCATGGCACCCCCGTCTATGAACTCTACTACGATGTCTCGACAGTTGGCGCCTACCGTGGGGCCAGCGGCGTCAGGAGTTACGTTTCGATCGGGAATACTTGGCGGAATCGGCAGTACCATAACTGTCGAAAGCCTGAAATTCGACGGTGATCTCGGCCGCTTCCTCGACAACGGATCGTACATGCCAGCACGGAATCACCTCGTAAGTGCATGCGTTTTACCGATTGGATCTGAAATATTTTTATCGAATTAACATCAGAGGCAATGGGATTCTATGGTGGAAGCAAATTTATCACACCCGCCCTGTACCCAATTGAGGAAAACTATGATACCGGGTTCTGCTCAACTCGCCAAAACAGTGCCAAAATTGCCGCCTCTTCGGAGATGCCTGCAATTAGGTCTCACTTTATTGGCATACTACAGTCCGAGGTTGCGTACAACACGAAAGAAACTAATCCCGTGGAAGAAACAAAAAAGTATCATCAGACAAACGAGTGGAAGATCCGACACCCGTCAATGGAACGACGAACTCGGAAGCTGACTCTATATTAGCTGCTATAGAAGCAAGATTGGAGTCAGAACCTGGATCTGAAGACGTAGATTCCAAAGATGAAGATGAAGACGCTTTTAAGAGAAAGGTTAAATCTATGCAGGGAAGCTTCCATGAAGTCCTTATGGCAAAGCCGACTGAAAACCAGGATGCCAAAGATGACGAAGATCCCAAAACACCTCCGCCAGATGAGGAAAGAGAGGAAGGTGAAGCTAGGCCAACCTACCCCGATGTCAAATAATTGACAGAGGAAGAACCTGGCAAAAAACCTCCTTCTTCCAAGAAGAAAAAGAAGAATGCCAAGAAACTCCAGTATAAACTCCAGAAGAAAAAGTTGACATATATTGCCAACCAAAACCTGGAAGTAGGAGGAAGCAGCGGAGTCAAACCCGCGGAGAAGAAAACAAGAGAAATCCTCGTTCCACAAATGTCGGAACAAGAAGAAATTGATCTAATTCAAATCCCAGTGAGACGAGACGAACCCCCAGAAGTGCTGGAAGCCAGGAGACAAGCTCTACAACGGCAACCTTCGTGCCAGGGAAAACCTCATCAAAACCTAGACTGACATTAAATTACAGCATGAAGAGATAGAGGAATACGAAAGAAGAAATGGATCTGGCATTAAACCTATGTGGTTACCCGGAATTGCAAAACCGGATGTCGAATCTGCATCTCAACAAGTCCCTCGGGTGAACGCATAGGGTTTCGATTAGGAGAACGTATAGGCGCTGGTGACAATCGTCGGCTAGACAGGGGGCACGATTTACCCAGGTTTGGGGCCCTCGTAGAGGTAAAACCCTTACTCCTGCCTATGTCGATCTCTTTTAATGAGTAGATCGGTTACAATGGGGGGTTGCTCAAGTCGAGAGTATGATCTCGATCTCAAGGCTTGGTGGTGCGGTATTGCTTGGTCCCTCTCTTGTGGTTCTCCTGGTCTTATATAGGTGGCCAGGTCTCAAACCGTACCCGGAGAGGACTTGAACACTAACCTAGAGTCGGTTATAAGTTTCCTAACTTTACCCGCAAGGCTTTGCGGGTGGACTACAATTGGGCCTTCTAGAGTAATCCATGACGCCTCCTCTAGAGCTTGGGCCGTGGGCCTGAGACCGGGTAGGCTCACCCGACAGGCCTAGGATCTATCCCTTCGTGAGTAGCCCCCGAGCGTTTACTCGACTGAGCATCCGTCGAGTGGACGCTCAGAACTTATCTTGGTTTCTTTTCGACTGGTGGCTTCAATCGTTTGAAGAGGATGTGTATCTTGTATGCGATGCATTTCTTGTACTCGAGTATCGAGAAAATAAAAGTGCTTGTATGTTTGGCTGTTTTCGTAGAAGGATGTGGCTCACTTGCTTGGTTCTCCCGAAAGCTCAGGGCCAATTAATTGCATCTAGGGAAAAACAGTTCTGACCTACACAGATTCAAGACCTCCGACTCAAATCCGGTGAGGTGATCATTGCGACTGGGCCATAGAGGTCTTACCTAGTCGAACTTAACCTAATAGGGTACCCGACGCGTCCGCTAGGATTTTTCTTCGTGTTGTTGACACGGAAATTACCGGAGGACGCAGCTTGAGTGCGACTCCAGGCCCTCAAGAGAGATCTTTTGGGTCTTATCTTCATATTCAAAAGAAATACGGCATCGAGATGTGCCTAGTCGGCCGAACGATCCAGGGGATTGATGTGTGTACATCGTATAACCGAGTGGTAGGAGCTACGCACTCGCAAGTTTTCTCCAGGGATATTTCGAGTGAAACTATCTCCCTTGATTTTGTGCACAAAGTTTTTTGTGCTTTGTAGTCTTCTATCCATACGAAAGAGTTTTCGTGTTTGGAAATCTTGTTGTGCCCATTTGAAAGGAAATTTCGTATTTGGGTATGCGAAAGAGTTTTCGCGTCACGGTTTGCCCATACGAAGTTATTTCGTGTCTGGGGCTTTATGCGATAAAATCTTCGCGCCTTGATTTGCCCATACGAAGTATTCTCGTGTCTGGGGCTTTATGCGAAAAAATCTTCGCGCCTTGATTTTCCCATACGAAGTATTTCCGTGTTTGGGGCTTTTTATCCGAAAGAATTTCGAGCCTGATGATGTTCACAATGACGTCATAGCGCACTTTATCCTCCCGATGGGACGTGACGAAGTGAGGGCAGATGCATTTTCCCACCTTATCAGCTTTTTGACTGGAAACGAGACGTCGTTTTCGGTTTTCCCGCGAACTGCGCGCAGTAATTGCGCACAATCTACTGTTAAGATCGTGGCACGAAACAGCCTTCGCCGCCCTTTCGTTTCAGCTTCACGCGTGGCAGCCGCGATGGTTGCCACGTTGCTCGATGAGCGGCCAAGATTGGGTGACTCCATGTATATATACGGTCCTTAGGTAAAAGGTAAAAATTTCTCGTCATTCGCTTCCAGCCTTCGTCTTCCTCGCGCTCATCTCTTTCTCTGTGAGCTCGCACCAGCACCCATGGCAGGAGGCAAGAAACGTAGCGCTGCCGTCTCCTCCTCGCAGGCGCCCGAAGAAGTTCCCACGGCACCTGTTGCGCGCTCCGGTGACTGGCGCTCTGCTACCACCACGCAGAAGAGCATCAAGGAGATGCAGAGGGAGGGGCTGCTACCTCCCGATGCCAAGAAGCGAGTTCACCTCGGCAAAAGGAAGAGGTACCAAATCCCCGCGCGAACGAGCGCGTAATCTTCGTGGATCACGTCTCACGCGGGCTCTCACTCCCCCTCCATCCCTTCTTCGTGGCATTGTTGTATGTCTACGACATTCAGCTCCACGACCTGCCTCCGAACACGGTGCAGCACATCTCGTGCTTCATCGTGCTCTGCGAGTGCTTCCTCGGCATCCGCCTGCACTGGGGCCTTTGGAAGGCCCTGTTCAAGGTGCGGGCTTTCCGTGAAAGATCGCGGGTGGAAACTGAGCTTGGAGAGACGCTGCGCACCGGCGGCTTCGGAATCTAGGTGAAGTCGGATACCCTCTACTTCGACATGCAACTCATCGACTACGTGCAAGGGTGGAGGAATAAGTGGTTCTATGTCGTTGATAACAGCGCGGGTGGAGTTAACGAATTCCACCCGTTCGCTGTCTTGAAGCGGCGAAAGACTTGGGCGCACAGGCTTTCAGTTGAAGAGAGCCACATCATTGCCCCTCTACTCGCCAAGGTTGCAGCACTCCGCGACCAAACCGCTGGAGTCGCGCTGAACAGCTTGCATCTGGCGATCGTGTTCCTCAAGCGTAGGATCCAACCCCTGCAGGCGAGGCCCTCTACCATGTGGGAGTACCGAGGCGCTGAAGACCCTAGCCGAGTGAGCCGAGAAGAACTCTCGAATGCAGAGTTTGAGAAGAAAATCGTGGCCATCACTAAGCTGAAAGTGGGTGAATCTTTTGCTGACTGCGCAATCGCAGCATTCGAAGCTTCGAATCCCCCTCCATACGATGTAAGTCCAATTCTCTTTCTGTCTTTAACTTTTCCTTTCTTTGCTTGGGAGTTTGTCGACTGAATTTCTTCTTCCCTTCTCCTTTTTTTCCTTCTGTAGAGCCTGGCGGTAGCAACCTGCTACCCGCCAGTTTCTGGTGAAGAGGCCGAAGACTTGTTGACGAGCAATCTGGATGTCCCTGCTGATACCAGTGTTGCCGACGCCGATTCGAGCTCCGATCATGGTTCTTCGGATGATGTGGAGGAGTTGGGTAGCGATCTTCGCCACCGCAAACGACGTCGGGTGGGATACGATGAAGCCACTTCCAAGGATAACTCCTTGGGTGGAGGATCTGATAAAGATCCCCTCATCGTGACCCCACTGAGTGTGCGTGCTCCTCCCGCTCCCAAGCCGAAGATCCAGACCGCCTGGAATGCGGACATATTGGATGATGATGACGACGAGTAAGTTTCTTCCTTTAACTCTCTAGTCGAAAGTTTTCTTCTTGCTTTTCCTTATGCTGTTGTTTCTCCTTCACGACAGGCTCCAGTCCATCAGCCCTGGCCAGTTTTCCTCTTCTCTTCCTCTCGAGAGGAGGAAGGATGCAGCTGCAGGTGGAACTCCAACTGCCAGGACTGTTCAGAATTCGCCAACTCTAGCCCCAACGGTCGCGGCTGCGGAGTATAGACTGCCTAGATTTGCGGTAGGAGCCTCGACTTCGAAAGAAGTATCGGGTAGCTCGGCTAATCCTATGTGCATCGCCCAGGGCCAGGTAAGCTTTACCCTTGTCATTTCAATATGTACTTCGTTCGTTTAGGATTTTTATCGGGCGCACGGCAGTGCTCCCGATGGGAGTAGCCCCCGAGGCTGTAGTTAATCGCTTGTGATTGGATACAGGCTCAAGAACTTAAGCTTTTTCTTCTCTTCATTTTATTGGGTGAACGGCAGTGCTCCCGATGGGAGTAGCCCCCGAGGCTATATTCGACTGTTTATAGTCGTGAATAGGCTCAGTCTTCTCTTCATTATCTGATTTCTTCATCTTCATGTTTTCGCAGTCTCTCCTTGACTCCCTTGCAGCCATTGGCCGCCGCGTTATTTCGCCTGAGGCAGATTGCATGACCCTTCGGGCAGATCGCGATCGACTCATCTCGGAAGGCCAGCTTCTCCGAGGTAAGTTGATCTACTCCTTCTATTTAATCTTTCCGGTCATGTGAATTCCTTTGTGTTTTAAACTTATTGCTGTGTAGCTCAAGCCGAAGTGCTGAAGGCCGAGAAGATGGATGCTATCACTTGGGTGAACACCCTAGAGGCTGAGTTGGAAGCTTCTCGAAAGGAGCTTGAATCCTCTCGCAAGCAGTTGAATGACTTCGAGGGGAAGCTCGCTGATGCCCAGGACGCCTTGAAAAAATGGAGGAAGCTGGTGCCAAACAGGACGGTGATCTTGTTGATTTCCTTTGCCCTCTGGCCCAGAACTTCGCGAGTAAGTTGTACTTGGTCTCCGTTGTTTTTTGACTAGCCTGGTGTGTCTTTGGGATTAATGTCGTCTCTTTGCAGGTGTCCTTGGCATCGCGCTGGAGCTGCCCGGGGTTCCTCGAGTGGACGCGCTGACGGATTCTTGCGCTCAGCTCCGGAAGCACGCGAGTGGGATCTGCTCCCTCATTGGCGATGCCGTTCAAGTGCTGATGCAACTCCACGAGCGCCTTCTGGTGGATGTTGTAGTTCCGCCGACGCTGGGTGGTCTCCTGAACATGTTTCTGGAGGATGATCTCCTTCAGGCCTATTCGGTTGCCCAATCTGAGTGTGGGGCGAAGACTGCCATCCAATTCGCGTTGGCGCACAGAGTCGAAGGTCTGGACGAAGCGTACTCGAACCTTCCTGTCGATGCTTCTACGGGCAGAAAGGTAGCGCTTCGTCCTTTCGGCGATCCAGCTGCAGTCCTTGGTCGAAAGCTAGCTGATTTGATCACTCGTGCTAGTCGCAAGGGGCAGTCTGCCGCGAGTGGCAGCACTTTCGCAGTTCCATAGGATAGATTTTATTTAGTTTGTTTCTCCGATGTAATGAACCTTGGGATGTATTCCCGTATTTCCGCCTTTAATCGAAACGTCCTTTTGATATTTGAGATGTGATTTTTGTACTTGATTGTCCTGAGTTCCTCCCGATGGGAGTAACCCCCGAGCACCTGTCGAATAGGCGGTTTATTTCTTGAGTGGGATCTCTTGAATTCTTCCTTAACTCTTCTTATCTTCTTCTAGGTAACAAGTGATGTCGCAGGGTCTTCGAGTGGATCTGTCGCACGAGCGGATCCCCTTGTTGCTGCTGTTGGTACCTTTGCCGGTCTCCGTGATCGTGTCGCGGATGGTGAGCGCAAGATGAAAGCTTTGCGTAGAGTGGCTGATGTAGCTAAATCACAACAGAAACTTGCGGTTTATCGTGAGCAGTTTGTGATGGAAGAATTGGCAGCTGTTGCCAAGGATATGCTTTGTAAGTACTTCAGCCCCCTAGCACTCTGTGTCTTCTTTCTTTCTTTGACTCTATGTAGCTTTCTTTGCAGTTGTTCAGCCTGACGAACGGTGTGACAAGCATTGGCTAGAAAACCATATTCTTCATGAAGCCAATAGTTCAAAACCACATGCAAATAACTTCTGGTCTGACCGTAGTCGAGGCTTTGTTTTGGCTACTCTGAAGTATCGTGTGGGCCAGGCGAAGATACTGGTTGACAGTT
This sequence comes from Alopecurus myosuroides, assembly GCA_028641055.1. Classification (NCBI taxonomy): domain Eukaryota; kingdom Viridiplantae; phylum Streptophyta; class Magnoliopsida; order Poales; family Poaceae; genus Alopecurus; species Alopecurus myosuroides. Next base: position 489,271,402 of record CM054057.1, read on the forward strand.
GTCACGAGGCCCTGATAGCTTTGAATGACGTTTTTTATCCGTTGGAGAGGGGTCCAGAAGATTTGAGCCAGCTACTCAGAACTTTCGGTCGAGTAGGTGAGATTCGGGAGTGCGTCCGTCAACAGTTGATCTGCGGGTCTTTAGTAGCACTCTCGTTTGTTTGATTATGGCATCCTGAGGTCAATTTCAACTCCGTGGCCAAGCTCCCAAATGCTCCAGTCGATATGACAACCCATTATACAGTCATTCGTCCTGCTGCAGAGGAGATTATTCGACTGGCCTCTAATAAGGTTAATCGGGTGTTAGCCGAGGAAACTGCTCGTCGGCATATGTAATTGTAGGATGTATGTATCCTGTTGATTCTGTATAGTTGTCTTCAAACTTTATAAGGTGCCAACCTTGTTTGTACTCTTGTATTTGTAATTGATGCTAAGTTAGGCGTAGCCCCGCGTGTTTGGGGTGTATATCTGTTATTTAGCGTGTAAAGATCAATGACTTGAGAAACTATGGTTGAGAAACCATGTATTTTATTAATATGACTGAGAAGCCATGTATTTTCTTCGAGCTACAGTATGGCTAGTATAGCCTTATTTTCGCGAGTAGAATAATCCTAAGGATAGAATTTGCGGAGGTGCGCAACATTCCACGGATTGGAGTAGATGCCACCGGTCTCGGGGTTCTTCAGTCGATAAGCGCCACCAGGGATAACTTCGTGTATTATGAAGGGTCCTTCCCATGGTGGCTCAAGCTTGTGTCCTTCCTTCTGCTTGAGTCGCAGCACCAAATCTCCTACCACGAAGACTCTGTGGCGTATACGGCGGCTGTGGTAGTTGCACAGCGACTGTTGATATACCGCAGATCTTGCGAGTGCAATGTCGCGTATCTCGTCGAGTGCATCCACGTCTTCCGCGAGTGCCCTGTTAGAGGTTTCTTCGCTGTAAGCGACGACTCGTGGGGCGCTGAACTTGACATCTTCGGGAAGGACTGTTTCAGCTCCGTATACCATGAAAAATGGCGTGTATTTTGTTGATCGATTCGGGGTTGTGCGGAGGCTCCATAGTACAGAAGGTAACTCCTCTGCCCAGTGTCCTGCCGCTGGGTGCAGACGATCGAGTAGCCGTTTCTTTAATCCAGCCGAGACCAACCCGTTGGATCGCTCGACTTGACCGTTGGTTTGCGGGTGAGCCACAGAGGCGAAACTGAGGGTGATGCCCTTTTCCTCGCAGAACTGCTCTATTTCCTTTGCTGTAAAATTGCTTCCATTGTCGATGAGGATGTTGTGTGGTATCCCAAATCTGCACACGATGGAGTCGAGGAATTTTACGGCGCACTGAGCGCTGGCCGAGGTGACTGGCATGGCTTAAATCCACTTTGTAAATTTGTCGACTGCGACGAGCAAATGCGTGTATCCTCCGGGTGTTGATTTTCTCAGTGGTCCTACCATGTCTAGCCCCCATTGTGCAAAGGGCCAGGCGATTGGGATCATGTGAAGCTCAGTGGCAGGGGCGTGCGGCTTGGGCGCAAACCTTTGGCATGCGTTGCATTTGTCGACTAGGTCCTTTGCATCTCTGGCCGCTGTTAGCCAGTAGAATCCTACGCGAAAAGCTTTACCCACGATTGCTAGCATGGTGTCCGCAATCTCCTTGGTGTATATCTCGCAGTAGTTCCCTGCCGTCCTCGGGCGCTATGCATCTTTCTAATATTCCTGATATGCTCTGCTTGTATAGTTCTCCATTGAGTACTCGAAAAGCTTTGCTGCATCGTACTATCTGTCGAGCCTCGTGAACATCTGCTGGGAGCTGCTTTTTGGGCAAGTAGTCGAGGTATTTCTGCTTCCACATTGGTTCGACCAGAAAAACTTGTCTTGAAATGTTGTGGGTGAGCTCAATCATAGCAGTTTGCGGGCTGACCTCTGTCTCCAATGTCGCGGGTGCTTCTGCTGATTTGTTGACCTTAACTGAGCGTTTGATCATCCTCTCGAAGTATATTCCAGGCGGTATGGGTGTGTTGGTAGAACCCATGTTTGCCAATTTATCTGCTTCTTCGTTGCTGAATCGCACAATGTGCTTTAGTTCGCACCCTTGGAAACTTCCTTCGAGTAGGTTGTACATATCTCGATAAGCAACCATGTTTTCTGCAATGGCATCGCAATCTTTCATTGTCTGCTGTACTATCAGGTTTGAATCTCCATAGATCATTAGTCGGGTGGCTCCACAAGCAATCGCCATATTCATGCCATGGAGGAGTCCCTCGTACTCTGCGTCATTATTTGACGCCGGGTCGTCGGGTGGAAAATCCAATCGCAGGACGTATTGTAACTTGTCACCTCTAGGGGATATCAGGACTACCCCGGATCCAGCTCCTTCGTTTCTCTTCGACCCGTCAAAATACATTATCCAGTTGCTTGTATACTCTGGAGGGCCTGGCGTTTGTAGTTCCGTCTAGTCGCTTAGGAACTCCACGAGTACTTGTGATTTGATAGATTTGCGACCCGCATATATGATGTCCCAGGCGCCGAGCTCGATACTCCACTTTGCAATTCTTCCGGATGCCATTGGGTCATTCATAATAGTACCCAGTGATGCGTCGTTTACCACCGTGACGGTGTGTTCCTGGAAGTAATGCTTGAGTTTTCGGGCTGTGAGCACCACACCGTACGCGAGCTTCTGGTAATGAGGATATCGTTGTTTGCAAGACGAAAGCACCTTGCTGATATAATATATTGACCTTTGGATGCCATACGCCTTGCCGTCTTACGGCCGCTCGACCATAATTGTTGTGCTGATGACTTGATTTGTTGCGGCTAGATACAGATACATCGGTTCCCGTTCTTGCGGTGTTTCTAGGATGCGTCTGCTCTGCAGTGCTCGCTTGAGGTCTGCGAATGCTTTTTGTGCTTCGGGTGTCCACTCGAACTTATCTGTTTTCTTCAATAGTTTGTAGAAGGGCAATGCTTTCTCGCCTAGCCTTGCAGTGAATCTGCTTAGGGCGGCTAGTCGTCCTGCGAGCTGCTGCACACCGCGGAGATTGGTTGGTTCCTTCATTGTCAGGATCGCTTGGATTTTCTCCGGGTTGGCTTCAATTCCTCGAGCAGAGACCAGATACCCGAGAAGTTGTCCTGCAGGGACACCAAAGACGCACTTGGTCGGGTTGAGCTTTATTCGGTATGCGTTCAACGCGTCGAATGTTTCTCTGATATCGTCGAGGAGCGTATTCTCTACTCGAGTCTTCATGACGATGTCGTCAACATACACTTGTACGTTCTTGCCAATGAGCTTGGCGAGACATTTTTGCATGCAGCGCTGATATGTTGCGCCTGCGTTCTTTAGCCCGAAGGGCATTGTCGTGTAGCAGTAAACACCGTGTGGTGTGATAAATGTTGTTTTCTGCTCATCCTCCTTTTTCATCCTGATCTGATTATAGCCCGAATAGGCGTCCAAGAAGGAGAGGCGTTGGCAGCCTGCTGTAGAGTCCACGATCTGGTCAATCCGTGGCAGGTGAAAGTTATCCTTGGGGCAGTGCTTATTCAACGACGTGTAGTCGATGCACACGCGAAGGATGTCAGTATTCTTTTTCGGGACCAGCACCGGGTTTGCTAACCAGGTGGAAATCTTTATCTCGCGAATGAATTTTGCTGCGAGTAGTCTGTTTACTTCTTCTCCGAGCGCTTTTTGTTTGGGCTCTGAGAACCTTCGGGTGGTCTGCTTGATAGGATTGGCGTCTTTGAAGACTTCGAGTGAGTGCTCGGCGAACTCCCTGGGTATCCCTGGCATATCTGAAGGCTGCCAGGCGAAAATTTCCCTGTATTCACGGAGGAGTTCGACAAGCGCGCCTTCCTATGCTGGCGAGAGGGTGGTGGACTCCATCGCCGTTTCGCAGAATCCGTCGGGTGCACTTGATGCTTGCGGGTACCGCTATTTGTGTTGAACTCGAGCTCTGGAGCATTCTTCTTGGTGAGAGGCATCACGGAGTGATCTGTGGTTTTTGCTATCTCTTCCAGTTCTTCCTGCGTTTCGAAGGATTTGGCGATCTCGTTGAACTCGATGTCGCATTTATTGGATTTGTAGAAATCACCATCGATGGTGATTGTACCATGTTCCCCGGGCAGCAGGTATGTGTAGTGCGGTACTGCCATGAATCTGGCGAACGCTGTTCAACCGAGAATTACATGGTACTGTGAGGGCCAGTCGACTACTTCGAAGTCAAGAAATTCCCGCCTGTAATTACTCCGGTTGCCTAGCACCACTTCCAGGTTGATTGTTCCAAGTGGGTGGATCGCTTTTCCTGGTACTATCCCCTGGAAGGATGTCTCCGATTCCGCGAGTCCGTCCAAATTCCTGTTCATGCGACGGAGTGTGTCTGCGTAGATGATGTTGATGCTGCTGTCCCCGTCCATGAACACGCGAGCCAGCTCGTAATTACCAATTTGCGCTTGGATGACTAGCGCGACGTGTCCTGGTCGATAGACTCGTGGGGGATGGTCTTCCTTGGATAAAATTATCGGTTGATCCGCCATGTTCAAGTACTCGGTCTTTGTAGGTGGGGCTTGCACAGCCATGCATATTTGTCTTGTATTCGTCTTCTGAACCCTTCGTGATGGACAGACCTTTTGTATCATGCCTAAGAGTCCCGCGGGGTTCAAGTATCCATTGGCTCCTTGGTTTGGGGCGGGTGGCTCTGGTAGCGCAGCTAACACCGTGTTTTGATTTCCTGCTGGGGGCAGGGCTTGCGGCTGGTGAAACCCTTGAGCTCCCCTTCCAGCAAGCTGCGGGTAGCCCTGATTAACTGCTGCTCTATTTTTCTTCGAGAAGGCCTCGTGGATATCAATGAACTTCCGGCAATCCTTGAGAAGGTGTGTTGCCTTAGTTTTTTCGGTACGCTTATCTGTAAATAGATGTGCAGTAACCATCGAGGTCCTCCTCGAGGGTTTTGTCCTCTGGCTTTGGCTTCCACTCGCGTTTTCCGCGATATCCACTGTCGCGATTTCTTGTGAACTCTGCCGCCACCAGTTCTTCTCGATCATCGTGGTCGTAATGTTTTCTCCTTTTCTTTCGACTATGGCGATCGTCTTCGCGTGCTGGTGATGAATCTTTCTCATTGCGCACCGCGTCTTTGCCGTTTTCCCATCTGTCGGCTATGGCCATCAGTTCTCCCATGGTTTTGGGTGCGAGTCGTCCTAGTTCTTCCCTGAAAGAGGTTCACCGTTCTCCTTTGGCAAACGCTTCAACCGCGACTTCTTCTGATATGTTTCCCGCTGTGTTCCTGAGTGTGGTCCATCGCTGAATATATTCGCGAGTAGACTCGCCACTTTTCTGCTTGCAAGCTCGTAGCTCCTCGATGGTCGCCGGTCTTTTGTATGTTGCCTGGAAAGTTTTGCAGAAATCGAGATTTAGATCGTCCCAAGATCTGTAGCATGCCCTCGGCCTTCCTTCGAGCCAGCTGCGCGCAGAGCCGACTAGATGTAAGTTGAGGTATTGCATAGTCGTAGACTTCGTCGTCGGAGGATGTGGATGCTCGGGCAAAGCATAAGACTCCGCAGACTTCGTCGTCGGAGGATGTGGATGGGGAACGCGCGCGGTTTCTGGCCGCTCGGCCTTTATCAACCTTGCGCTGGGCGATGTCTGATCGCGCATTGTACCCGGGTTCGTCGCGGTTGACGTCTCCTCTCGGCTCCTTGCTGCGATGCTGCGAGCGGCTGCTGTCTCGACCCCTCCGCGGGCTGCGATCTCGATCCCTCCGCGGGCTGCGATCTCGACCTCTTCGTGGGCTGCGGCTATGGTATCGATCCCCCGGGCTGCTATCGCTGCCACTCGGGCTATCTCCACGTCGTCGAGCTTCTTTCCCTCGTGCGCGACGAGGTGATTTTTCCTTGCCAGGTGATGTGTCCCTGTGTCCACGGGGTGCTTCTTTGTCCTTCTGTGCGGCTGCTTTCCTACGATCGTAGGAGGTGAGTTTTGCGGCTGCCATGCCTAATCCTTTCTGCACTTGCTTGTATTGTTCCGCACGGGGGTCGTTTTCCCCTGGTTGATTTATCTGCATGTAGGTGGCAGTGGCTAGTACTGCGGCTGCGGGAGTTTGCGGATGGATGTCTCCATCCTCGTCGACACGCATGAGTGATTTGCTGATTCCGCTCAAGGACTCGCCATCCATGGTCGCGGTTTTTGAGACATATCCTTTCTTCGCAGGGCGGTTCCCGATAGAAGGTGTCATGGATAGTGTGGCTCGGCGCTGGCTCAACGCATCCGCCAGTTTCTTTCGCTCAGCTAGGTCTATCCGAGATTCCTTTATCATGGTAGCCGCTCTCACTAGATGATAGTGGTAGGCGGTCATGTCTTCGTGTGGAGCTCCTGGTTCCAGTGGCGTGCTTGTGCGGATGGCCTCCTTTGCTCGATCCCAAGCAGCTCGTGAGACGCCGATGGAAGCGCGTTCCCTTGCGTTGTTTTCAGTTTCTTCGGGTGGGGCTCTTGACCCTACCATGCAGACCTGAGCCAGATATGGCTCCCGAGTCCTAGGCGCAGTTAGACAGGCTTTCCTGACCCGAGAAGATTGCTATGTAGAGAGGGTATGGAAGTTGCTGGTGTTGAGGCGGATTGATTTGCCGCTTTTCGCCAAGTCGCGATCTGCGTAGCGGGATCGTGAGTCGATAGCTTCTGGGCTAGAGATTGACCCAGATTCCGATCCTTCGACATCGGCTTTCTCGGGGAAGTGTAGAATTCCGTCTTTGTTGGTGTAGAACTGGAAACTTCCGAACGTCAGCGTGATGCTGTTCTCCAAGTAGCTGAATATCGGGTGCGATTCAGGCGAGTGAGGGGCGACGATGACCGACCCGATTCGGATCGGACTGGTTGGAGTCGAAGCCCTGGGGTTCCAGCGTGAATTAGTTGTCGATGAAGCCGAAGATGCCGGAGATCCAGCGCCCGCCGATCCCACAGACGGCGCCAATTGTCGAACCTGCATCTCAACAAGTCCCTCGGATGAACCCATAGGCTTTCGATTAGGAGAACGTGTAGGCGCTGGTGACAATCGTCGGCTAGACAGGGGGCACGATTTACCCAGGTTCGGGGCCCTCGTAGAGGTAAAACCCTTACTCCTGCCTCTGTCGATCTGTATTAACGAGTAGATCGGTTACAATGGGGGGGTTGCTCAAGTCGAGAGTATGATCTCGATCTCAAGGCTTGGTGGTGCGGTATTGCTTGGTCCCTCTCCTGTGGTTCTTCTGGCCTTATATAGGTGGCTAGGTCTCAAACCGTACCCGGGGAGGACTCGAACCCTAACCTAGAGTCGGTTACAAATTTCCTAACTTGACCCGCAAGGATTTGCGGGTGGACTTTGGGCCTTCTAGAGTAATCCATGACGCCTCCTTTAGAGCTTGGGTCGTGGGCCTGAGACCGGGTAGGCTCACCCGACAGGCCTAGGATCCATCCCTTCGTCACCGGATGAACTGCCAACAAGAAAGAGGTTTGAAAACCCTTCTTTGCAAAGGAAGGTTAACAGCACCAATGCGAAGGGAGAACGCATATACAAAACTGCAGCTGAAAAAGAGGAGGCCGCGTTCGCCATCCATAATGATGATCTGTACTCCAACGACGAAAAACTTCAGGGATTTTATGCTTTCGTAGGAAAAGCACTACAACAGCAACAACAAGGACAAGCACGATCAGGGAAGTTACACGATGACTCGGGCCTATGCAAAACTGCCACATGCACCGCTGGAGCACCTGAACCTGGAGATTCAGGCGACTCTAAGGAAAAGAAAGGAGATCCTAAGAAGGACAAGAAAATCCCGGACAATAAGGATGCAGCATCCAGAACAGGATCCCATTTGCCGAATGGTGGAAATAATCCCCGCGATTATAAAGAACGGGAGGAACAAAACCGGAAAGACGGAAAAGTAATGCCGCCTCCGAGACACCCAGCTGATAAAGCCGGAAGATATGACAACCTCACAGGCGTGAGAGATCTCGCACTCCTCCTAGGAATAAAGAAAGGCCAAGGAGTAGAACTCCATCTTATTCTAAAGGACACGACAACAGACGAAACAGGGATAATCCCGGAAGAGCGCACTCGCTCAACAATGGGCTAGAAAGGAGCAGATCTCCTTCTGTCCATTCAGCTGGCAGATATTCCGCTCACGTCGATTGGGCGGAAAGAGACGATCTATAATTTGGACCTAAGTGTTTCACTGACATGGTCCAACTTATCAAAAATATACCGGAAGTATGGCTTTCAGATTATTATACTGCCATGCAAATTAACAAAAGGACATATTTAGAGGCTGTGAAGTTTCTTCCCCTGATGTTATTGGACGGAGCCAGAGATTGGATCAACGGATTACCGTCAAGGACAGTGGACAGCTGGGAAGATATGGCGAAAGTATTCGCTCAGCACTTTCGGGGCACGTACAAACGTCCTAAGAGTATAAACTAGCTGAACCGTTGCGTCCAATATGATGATGAGTCGTATGTCGACTTTATCTCACGATGGACATCAATGAAGAATAGTTGCTCTGGAGTAAGTGATGTACAAGCAATGCATGCTTTCATCAACGGCCTGAAACCCGACCTTGTATCGTTCATGGTTGGTTCGAAAGAGCACAAAGACCTCGGATCTATGCTTACCACCGCCAGTGAGCACGACGCGGCTGAAGATGACATTAGACGAGAGGTGGAAATATTGATGCTTTGTCTCAGGCTAAAAAGACGCCTTGTTCTGAAAAGAAGGCTACTCCAGAAGCATAGCCAAAACCCAAAGAAGTAAAGTTAACCTTTAGGAAAGATAATGGAACCAAATGGAAAGGAAGAAACATAGAGCCAATCTCCTATTCTAAAGAAGAATGGTAAAAGATAAAGTCGGAAAACTGTGTCCACCATTCGCAATTTAGGAAGCCTACCCATACCAATACGCAGTGTCGCCTCAACAAACACATGAAAAGCACTGCAGGATCCAGGAATAAAGGAAAGAATTCCACGGGGAAGTTCAACAAGCAAAAGCCAGAAGCTAAAAAATAAGAAAGTGAATCCAACACTGGTTCCCGAGAGTTGAAGTAGAATGTAACCTAACTTTCCTAGAAACTCCCTCAGCAAAACAGGCGAAACAAACACTTCGAGAAATCAACGCGGTTGTTCCTCCAACACCAAAGTACTTGAAGTATTGAAATACGCCAATTACCTGGGATCAGTCAGATCATCCCGGAAACATCCCAGAACCCGGAACGCATGCTTTGGTCGTAAGTCCTATTGTTTAAAACACTAGGCTCAAAAGAGTGTTGATGGATGGAGGATCTAGTATCAGTATCATGTATTTAAGTACATTGAAGCAACTGCACATCTCCGAGACCCAGCTCAAACACAGTAACATACATTTTCATGGTATTGTTCCGGGCAGACAAACACAACCCCTAGGAGAAATTTCCCTGGACGCAAAGTTTAGAAAAAGAGATCACTTCTGCCAGGAAAAGATCTCATTCGAGGTGGTGCCGTTCGAGAGTGTTTATCACGCAATACTCGAACGTCCGGCTTTCGCCAAATTCATGGCAAGACCATGTTATATCTATAAAAGCTGAAAATGCCAGGGCCGAAAGGAGGAGTAATCATAATATCGGGAGACTTCAAATTGGCGAACGAGCTAGAGAAAGGAAACGCCATTTGCGCCGAGCAGGTGATTCAGAAGGAAGAATTGAAAGAGCTAGCTAAAGAAGTATCGCCAATAGAAATGCCGGCAGGAAAAGAAAGTCGGAAGCCGACAAATAGTTTCAAAGCCTCGGAGAATACAAGACAGGTTATCCTAGATCCCAAAGATCCGACAAAGTTTGTCGTAGTGGGGAATGAGATGGCTGACAAATACGAAAGCGCGCTCATCAAGTTCCTTCGTGAGAACTGGGACATTTTTGCCTGGTGTCCTGCTGATATGCCAGGTGTGCCCAGGGAACTTGCTGAGCACCAACTCAAAGTAATCCCAGGATCAAAACCCGTCAAACAAGATCTCCATCATTTCGATGGAAGAAGACGGAAGACTATTGGCAAGGAAATTATCCGGCTTTTAGCAGCTGATTTTATCCAGGAAGTCTTACATACTGATTGGTCTGTGAACCCAGTATTAGTCCCGAAGAAAGACAAAATGTTCTTAGGATGTGTACATATTACACCGGCTTGAACAAATTGTGTCCAAAAGATAGGTTCGCGATACCGCAAATCGATCAGATAATAGATGCCACTGCTGGCTGTGAGCTCTTATGCTTTTTGGATGCTTATTCCGGGTACCATCAAATAGGTATGAAGGAGGAGGACCAAATAAAAACATCCTTCGTAACCCCGTATGGAACGTAGTATTATATAACCATGCCTTTTAGCTTGAAGAACGCTGGCGCAACTTACCAGCGTTGCATGCAAAGATGCTTGCATAGTGAAATCGGCAAAAACGTCCATGTTTACGTGGATGATATTGCCATAGTTTCCAAGGAAAAGGATACACTCCTTGAAGATCTACGAGAAACCTTCAAAAATTTGCGCACTTATAAAATGAAGTTGAATCCATTAAACTGCGTATTCGGGGTTCCCTCAGGAAAGCTTCTGGGTTTTATCGTTTCTCACAGAGGAATTGAACTACAGCCGGGAAAGATCAAGGCAATCTTGAACAACACAAGGCCTACGTGCCTAAAAGATGTCTAAAGACTGACGGGTTCTGCAGCCACCATTAGCAGGTTCATAAGCCGGCTAGGTGACAACGCTCTGCCATTACACAAATTGTTGAAGAAATCCGACAAGTTTGAATGGACAGAAGAAGCGGACAAAGCGTTAACCTAGCTAAAAGAAACCTTGATGAAAGCTCCTATTTTGGCATCCCCAAAAGACGAAGAACACATGTTACTGTATCTTACATCAACAAACAGAGTTATTAGTGCAGTGATAATCGTGGAAAGACGGAAAGATGAACAGAGTACGTATACCAGATCAACATCCGGTGTATTACGTCAGTGAGGTATTCTCCGAGTCAAAACAAAGGTATCCGCATTATCAGAAACTGGCATATGGCCTCGAAAACTCCATCATTATTTCCAAGGACATTCCGTAACAGTGGTAAGAAAAGCACCACTAGGGGATATCATCAACAATGCGGACGCAACAGGCCTAGTCGCCAAATGGGGCATTGAGCTTGCTGCGTTTGACATTAAGTACCAACCCCGGACGGCAATTAAATCTGAGGTGTCGGCAGATTTTGTTGCTGATTGGACAGAAGCAATGGAAAACACACCAATGCCAGAGTCGGAATATTGGATCATGCATTTTGACGGATCCAAAATGAAGAAGGTGCTGGAGCTGGTGTAGTGCTTAAATCTCCAAAGGGCGACATAATGGAATATGTATTACAGATACACTTCAATGCCAACAACAATGTGGCAGAATATGAAGCTTTGCTTCAGGGCTTGCATATTGCAAAGGAGATATGCGTCAAGCGTATACTTTGTTATGGTGACTCGGATTTGGTGCAGCATCAGCTAAACCAAACATGGGATGCCAAAAGACCCATTATGGCCGAATATCAGAGAACAGTGGACGAGTTTGCCATTTGCTTCCTAGGATTTGAAGTACTTCATACCCAAAGGGAAGATAATTGGAACGCGGATGCCTTAGCCCGCATAGGCTCGGAAAGAGTGAAAACCCTACCACCTGATGTGTTTTTCCAACATTTGCATGAACCATCAATAAAAGGCGAAGATGTTGATTACCCTCTCGTTTCCGAGTAAATCAAAGTTCTGCTTGTTAACCCGGATTGGACAATTCCATACTTAAACTTCTTAGTTGATCAGAAGTTCCCGGATGGAGCAGACAAAGTCTTGCAAAGGCAGATACAACGCTGATGCAAAGGATACACGGTAATCAACGGTTGCCTGTATAAACGCAGTACTATCGGAATTTTTTAGCAATGTGTCTCGCTAGAAGAAGGACGAGAAATTATGCAGGAAATCCATGCAGGAGATTGCGGACATCATGCTCAATCAAAAAGGATAGTTAAAAAAGCATTCCGCACAGGTTTTTCTGGCTTACAGCCAAGGAAGACGCAGAGCACATAGTGAATACATGTGCCAGATGCCAGTATTACGCCAAGCAGACGAATATGCCAGCTCAAGCACTCAAAACTATCCCCATAACATGGTCATTTGCGGTCTCGGGGCTAGATATGATTGGACCATTCAAAACTATAAGAGGTGGACTTACACATCTACTCGTTGCAGTGGATAATTATACCAAGTGGGTGGAGGTGAAATCCATCAAAAAACTTGACAGTATGACTGCCAGAATTTTCGTCATCGACGTAGTCATGAGATACGATGTTCCACACAACATAATCATGGATAACGGGACAAATTTCTCTATTGGAGAGTTGGAAAAATATTGCCGACAAACGGGAATTCGCTTAGATCTTGCATCTATGGCACACTCACAATCCAATGGACAGGTTGAACATATGAATAGTTCAATCCTGCAGGGGATACGCCCAAGACTCGAATCTCCTCTTCATAGAGTAGTTGGAGCATGGGTAGAAGAATTATCTTCTGTACTTTGGAGTATTCGAACGACACCAAATAGATCAACAGGGCAAATGTCGTTTTTCTTAGTTTATGGTGCAGAAGCAGTGCTTCCCATGGACATGATCCATGATAGCCTAAGGCCCTGTTTGTTTGGGTTTCAACTTCTGCTTTTGGGGTCCAAAATCAGAAGTCCAAACAAACAATCACAAATGGAAAAGTGCTGCGGAGAAGCGATGCACCAAAATGCACTGTGCGAGAGGAGGCAAGCGGAAGCAGGTGGAGAGCTGCTTCCCGCAGCTTTGCGCTTAAGTTCTGAACCGTTTTTTTCTTTTTGTCCATTTCGTTGCTCAAAATTACAGGCAAATTGCCACCGTGAGTCTGAACGAACAGGTACCTTCTTTTCTTTGACTTTCTCTTCATGCGTACGTATATGCCTTTCTACATGCATGGCTTCACGTGTACGTGCATGACTTTTGCTTCATGTGGAACGTGCATGACTTTCGTCACCGTAAGAAATAGATATGAAATGGAAGAGTTCAGGCTACTTGTGTACGTGACTTTGTTTTGCCGACCATAAATCAATCTCATGTAGTGTAGTAATAGTAAAAGTATGACCAACACACCATGCTCGCGCATGCAAGGTAGTGACCACTCATGCGCATCTGGTGTAAAAAAGACACGCTCCATCTCCTACAAATATATTTCAATTCAAAATAATTTATACACGAAAAATATGTGCGTCGACGAGTACGTTTTAATCCCAGGGGCGGACCCAGAGCCAAAATGACCCGGTGTCCTTACGTGGATCATACATAATTTTTCATTGGAGTTTGGGGTGTCACTCACAATATACACATGTAATTATCAAAGAAAATGGGTTTGGACCCGGTGTCCTGTGACACCTGTAGGCTGAACGTAGGTACGCCCCTGTTTAATCCTATCGCCGACAGTATCGCGACTCTGGGACTTCCGCCGCCACAGGCGTCGTGCTGCTCTGTTGTCGTGCTCACCAGCTAACAATCTCCTATTATCTTTGCATAATACATAATATGTAGAAAGTCTTGCAGTATAATTGCCAAAAATTTTGAGCTACAAGCTAAAAGCCAAAAGCCAAGAGCAATAAGCCAAAAGCCATAAGCCTAAACCAAAAGTCTAACCAACAACTCACAAATTATTTTAGTAAATAACATGTTTACAATTATTTTAGCAAAAAAGAGTAAAATAAAGCCAGAATTAGCTAATTCATTTTAAACGAGTATTTATACAACTAATTTAGCACTCAGGGACATTTCAGACATTTTATCCTTCAAACCAGCAGCAACAGCCATCAACAGCACTCGTGCCAAACATCAAACCTCTGCTTTCAGCAGCTGCTTCCTACAGCTGCTTTCTAACAGCACACCAGCTACAGCTGCTTCTCAACAGCAGCAGCCCAAACAAACAGACCCTAAGAGTGCTAGCATACGATGACTCGGATGCCGAAAACACACGACAGGATGTCGTTGATCTCTTAGAAGAAGAACGAGAGCTTGTACTACAAAGATACGCCATTTATCAGCAAGGATTTCGACGTTATCATAGTCTGAAAATCAAACACCGTTCTTTCAAAAAAGGTGATTTGGTGCTAAGATTGGTACAAGAAAGGAAGCACAAATTAGCCCCAGTTTGGGAGGGACCATTTGTCATCAGCAAGGCTATGAAAAATAGATCTTATTACCTTGTAGATATTCGAGATACGGAAGATGATCCTAAAAATCCGAATCGCAAGAGAAAGAGAAAGATAGATGTAGAACTGGGAGAAACAAAGAGACCCTGGAGCATCCAGCAGTTACGTCCCTTTTACACTTAGTTCAAATTATATGTAAACATTTTTGAGATCATGAAATAAAGTTGTCGAAATTCATGCATTTTTGTCTGCCTTGTTGTTATTGTTCAAAGCATAAGACCGCCTAATCTATTTCCCAATGATCTTTCAAATTTCTTCAATGTTAACCCAAATTTTGCCTACGTGCTCGGTGTTATAAAACTGAATTCTTTTATAGCCTAAGGAGACTTAAGGAAACCCAGATTGTGCCTGCGTGCCTGAGTTTCATGCTTTTTCAAAATTCCTTATTTTTTCCTAAGTATTATCTGATTGTTTGTGTTATCTGATTGTTTGTGTGTTGGGTCACTGGAATTAGTAAGTAAAAAGGCCTAAGTACAATCCATGATTCCGAGTTTCGACTTATAGGTTTGAACCCAGTCAATTGGCATGAAGATTCAGTACTATTGAGCCATTTCAACACTAAAAACAGTTAAAATATATAAACCAGAGAACTTAGCAGGAAAAGGAATTAACACCCAGAAAAACTTGCAAAGATTCAAACTTTACTGCAAAAGGGATGAATACTTGTTTATACAAAAGATAGATAGCATTAGAATTGATGTTACATTTGCGAGAACAGTAATGTTTCTATTTTTCTCGGCCAACTGCTCAGAAATTAGACGGTGTCCTTGGACTCCGAGGCCTCCTCGTCGTTGTCGCTGGAGTTCTCCGGAGTTTCCGGAATTTCTTCCTCCGGGTAGAACATCGAGATTGACAGCATCTGAACTATCTTGGTGGCATGCCCCTTGAAGACTCAAATATATCGGCTCTCTGCGCTTCCGTGTATCCTTGAGGGATACCGGTCGCGACACACAAGGACTTCGCGGTGGTATAATGCATACGCATCAGCCCAAGGGCCATGCGCGCACCACCGCGAGCAGCAGAGCGGAACCAGGACTCCTTCTGGTTCACCACCTCTTCTATCGCCTCCGGAAGTTTGCTTACTTCCGAGAAATCTTCAGCTTTGTCGGGAAGGTACTTGTTCACAAGTAGAATCCCCGCAGTCTTGATGTCGGTGAAGATCTTCCCGAAAGCCTGGATTCTATCGATCCGGGTAAGCAAAGGATTTCCTTCTGTTGAAAAAAGCCAAGAATGGTCAGAAAAACACGGAAGGAGAAAAAAGAAGCATACTATAAAAAGTATAAGGAAAAAACTTGGTAAAAAGAGTTAAACTTACCGAGAATCTTGTCCATCTCAACGCCTTCTTCAAGGTGTTGGTTGAGAGAATTCTCTAAGTCCCGGATAGATGCTGCAACTTTTTCAGTTTGAGAAGAAGCGCGGGAATCGGCAATTCCAACAGCCAGTTGGCTGGCCTCCAGATCTTTCTGAAGATTTACCGTCATCCTGTAAAGCTCCGAATTTTCCTTGCGTAGGTTTTCGGCATTGCCAGCATCTTCAGCAATTTGTTTGGCTTTGGCCAAAGAAGCTGAAAAGAGTGGAAAGTGAAGAGTTTCAAAATGACTTAGAAAATTTTCATAAAACAGCAGTGCGAATGGAAAAGATATTTACCTGCTGAGTCCTTCAGCTGTTGCTGAACTGAGGCCAACTCCCAATCTTTATCATTAAGAATACCAAGGAGAGATTTAACCTCCTTGTTCTTAATGGTAAGCTAGTTGAAAACTTCCATGTTTATGGTCTCGGTAGTTTTCTGAGACATAGATGAAGGAAAAGTCGCTTAATCAAAAAATAAGCAGGCAAAAGAGAAAAGCATTCAGCCAAAAACTGTAGCGTCCTCACATTTATATAATGCAAGAACCCTGTGTTATTGTGCTAGTCCCCAGATCAATTGCAAGCACCACAGTTCAAAATGAAATATCATGCAAATGCATCAAAATCTATTACATCGCATGATTCAGCCTTTACAAAATATGATTACAACTTGCATAGTCTCAGAAGACTAGCAGGAAACAAATTACAGCGAAAAACTTAGTAGAACATTGAGCCTCATCTTCTTCATGTACCACAGGCAAAACATGTTGGCGATTGACTCGAGATCCTTGACGAAACCTCACTCGTATTCAGATTCATCTGCAATATGGAATATGCAGCCACAAGGGAGTCAATACGATTTAATGTATTGGCAAGCAACACTATTGTGGATATAAATGGCAAGACTAATACTACATGCATATTTGGCTGAGTGGAGTTTAGGCTATTTGCGGAAAGCAAGTCTTTCCCTAACACTTTTGAAAAAAAAATCTTTTCAAAGATTGGAACCATGGGACACACCCATGAGCACCACCACTAATATTTCCTTAGACAAATTTTACTTCTTCAAAAATGGTGTTGAGATTCTTTTGTACATCCTTGTCCAGCTGCTCGAAGTCGTCCATTACCGGGGACATGGCTATGATCATAGTTTCTAACTCTGCAGAGGTTGTGCACTTTCACCTTAATCCTCAATTAGCCCAAACATCCTATACACGCTGAGTGCATTAAGGAAAGGAGAGAATTGAGTCAAGAAATTCAGAAGGAGAATCCAACTCTACTGCAAGACCCGCTCCACCTATAATTTTGCTACATCTTCTTGTCAAGCTGACGAGTTTAACTCTCACGACTTCATTCCAGACAGATCCCATTGTCTTAAGGCTGCACGTGAAGCTTCTAAACTTGGAGGGACTTAGGAATCTCTTTATTCCTGGGTGGCAAACCACAAGTGCACTCCTTAGGTGAAAAACACCATAGGCATGGCCCCAAGGAGCCACTCAACATAAACCTTGCAATCACCAATTCCACCCAGGTGTTTCATTGATTAAGTACTTAGAAATTTTCCACAGCATTGAGTAAAACAAATTTGTAGCAAGTCTAAGCATCTACTAAGTACTAAGTCTTCAAAAATAACAAATCTAAAGGATGGCTACACACTACTTAATTTTTCATAGCATAATAATAATTTATAAAATTCCCTATCATGCATACTACTCAAAAAACACTAGTAATGCATAGTGAAAATATGGGAGATTTGATGGTGTGTCACTTGCCTTTGAAGTTGGTGAAGAACAATCACCTCTCTTCACAAAAGAACATTCTCTCCATAAAATCTGAACATTGAAAACACAAACAGAATAAACAAGCATGCTACCAAACATACAAACAAATGAAGAAAACATACAAAACAAATAAACAAAGCAAGGTAAAACATGTGAAAACATTTAGTTTCAATGCACAAAAGAAAACTAAGTGATTGTAATTAGTATTTTCCATTTGGGAGTAAGGATTGGTCTTTGATCAAAAGGATTGGTCCAAACTATTTCTGTCTTAGTCTTCTTCAGTCTTCTTTTGCTTCCTTGCTTCATTGAGTGGTTTTTGATGGCTAAGTCTTTATGCCTTCAATGGTATTCCTTGTAGCTCTTCTTATTGAGTCTAGGGACTTAGTCATATAGAATAACAGAAGTAGTAAAGATTGTTTGAATTCCTTTAAAAAGGACTACTTAAATTCTTCATCTTCTTTTCTTCATCTCTAGGAGAGTATTCTTCTTGATTTGAAGTTGCTTCTTGTTGATGTCTTGGTCAAAAGCTGCCATCTCACTTAATAAACTAATTCTAAGTATTGGACAAAACAAATCCTAAGTCTTCACATCATTGCTCTTGGAAAATCTCCAGGCTTCTTTGTAGCTCCTTCCGTGTGATGCCTCCATTGCCTCTTCTAGGACTTGATGATTTTAGCAAAAACTAGGGGATAGTATTTATCTAACTTAGCCACCAGAAATTCTAAAGGAAAAGAAAGGAAAAAGGGAGGACTTAGAGAAAAAGGAAGGTTAGTCTTCTTGTAGTTCCTCTTGTTTTCTTCTAAATACTCCTTCTTGGAAATGCTTCTGAAGTTTGTCTTCTTGGCTAAGTATCTTTGTCCCTCTAGCTTCATTTGAAAATCCCAAGTTGACAAATGGGGCACCCTCATTGCACTTCATGAATTTTCCACAAGACCAGACTTAGTGTTTTTCAACTAGGAGGGTCAACTAGGAAAAATAACTTAGAAATATTGTAAGGGATTTGATTTTGGTCTCTCTGGTCTAAGGTTACTCCTTAGACCAAATTTGCTACAGAAAACATATTGAAAATAATAACAGAAAATAAACTAAGACAGAAATAGTCAGATGAGCATATAACAACCAAAACCATTTTAACTTAGCCAAAAATTATTTTGGACGCAAGGGACTGTTAGTACACATCATAAGGTCTCCAAAAATATTTTATTTGCAAAAATTGGATTTACAGAAATTAAACTATGCCAAAATTCATCAAATAGGCATATTTGAAATTGAACAAATTTTAAATAGTCAATTCTACTAACATAGTCTCCAAGTTCAGGGCTTTTCAAAAAGTCCAAAATTGCTCAAATTGGATTTATAGATTAAAAGTTATTAGCAAAACAAGATTTACAAAGATTCAACAATAGAAAGTGTGTGCACGTATAAAAATTCAGTTTTCATAATTTTAATAAATTCTACACATTGTGCTGATTTCAAAAAGTACAAAATCATAAAATTGGACTTACAGAACTAAAGATATGAATTTTTGAAGTTTAATAAATTTTCTGTGTTTTTTAATCAATTTTAAACGAACTTTGACCGGGGGAGTTGACTGAGCTGACTAGGCAGGCCACGCGGCGCGCTGCAATTGGTGCGGTGTTCGCCTTGGCTGACGCGGCGCGCTGATGAGGCAGTGACACGGCGGGCGACGTGGCGCGCTTCTACTGGCCGATACCTCTTCGGGGGTTAGATTTAACGTGGAGCGCACGATGGGGATCTGACGGAGAGAAAAGAAGGGGCTGCTCACCTCGGAGGGGTCTTGCCGGAATATGGCAGGACGGTGGTCGGCGGCTCGGGAAGACGACGCCGGCGTGCTCTGGTGGTTTTCGAGCTCGAGGAAGGTGATGACCATGCGCGGGATGGCGAGGAAGATGGGGTGCTCGATGATGTCGTGCGCTTCCTGGAACCGTGCCGAGGTGCGGATGGAGTCACTAAGATCTCCTGTGGGCTCGGACGTGCTCGGCGCGGCCAAATCTCTGCACGAAAAAAAGTGCAAGAACACGTTTTGATGCGCATGAAGGAGGGGAGCAGGTATAGGCAAAAAGGGGAGGCTAGGACCTGTGGGTTGGCCGGTATCGACAAAATACGGCGGCGGCCGTAGATCCATGTCGGAGAGCGATTGCGGCAGCGTGGCCGCGGGATTTTGAGGGGAATAACAGGGGATTCGGAGAGGAGATCGTGCCCTATATATAGGGGGTCTCAGGGAGATCAAATATGCCCTAATACGCGCGGATTTAGCGCAAGAAATTGGAACGGAATCGGCTAGGATTTGCTTGGAGGAGAGGTTAGGGGTGATGACGTCACCATTTATGTCACGCTGGCGTCCCGTGTGGGACCAACCTGTCATTCAGGGGGAAAAAGAGAGAGAGGGGTGTAGGGCAGGCTGCGCGCGCGGCTCTGCTGCTGGGCTCCCCACTGGGCCGCAGGCGGTTCTCTGCCGCACGCGGGCGAGAGAGAAGGAGGCAGGGTTGGGCTGGGCCGGCCGTGTTTTTCTCCTTCCTCTTTTTTTTGTGATGTAATCTTTTTCCTTTTCCTTTTCTTGATTAAACAAAAGATTAATAACTTATGTTTTATAAACCCAATTATGCTCATTTAAATTTCTAAATACTTGTAATTAAAATATCTATCAAATAAAAACCCAATTGTGTTGTTTCCAACACAAATCAAATTTTGAATTTTGAAATTTGAATAATTTCTTAATAGTAAATCAATGTGATTTTTAATTTAGAAAAATCATAAAATATAAATATTTGTCAAATAAAATTTCAGTGACATACTATAATTTGAAAACTTATTTTTGAAAGTTATTACATCTTATTTCATAATTCTATATTTTAAAATAGGGAGTAAACCCTAATAGCAACTTATGCCATTTTTTTGTTTAGAAAATAAATGTTATTTTGAAATGGGGTTTAATAAATCAGAGGAGTCACAAATGCCAAAATTGTTTTCCAAGGTATTTTACTTGTTTTCATCAACAAGATGATTTTATATAAACACTTTATGGTATAATAATTGAAGAAAACAAATTAACTAATTTTTATTCATATGAAACATTTTTGGAGGTGGAGAGGATCAATAAAGGTGATAATTCTCTGGTGTTTAAACATCATTAATATTTTCAAGCAAATGATTGAAATGAGAACCTTTTTATGAAGTATGGTTTGTTAAAAGAAAATAATAGTCTTGATTAGGTGAAACCTGTTTAGGGTTTTAGAAAATAGAGGCAAAATGGGTTATAAAATTCCAGTAGCATTGGAAAAACAATTAATGTTTACTTTGTGTTAGTTTTATTTGGTTTTTTATAGCTTGCATTAGTAGAAAACAAAAAGTTTTAAATTTTTGTGATTTTTGTACTTTCCAAAAATCAGGGATGTTACAGACTACCACCCTTAAAAGAAAGAGAGAATTCCTTATTTGGCCCTTACTTAAAATCTTTTTCCCTATTTGGCCCTAAAAAATAAATTCTTCCCTATTTGACACATTAACTTCATTTTCTTCCTAATATGGCCCTATAGTGCATTCTAAACACAAATGGGGATGTAAAAAGACTCTTTTGCCCTTGATGAATTTTTGTACCAAAATTCATAATAGAAGTTGAAAATAAGCATAGTTCGATTTTATGCCATGTTGGTGCAAACTCATCGATAGCTAGCTCATATATGTACGTATATACTTAGCATTTGCTTAATTGGCGACGTATCATGTGCATCCCAGGGCTTTTGTGCATCATGTATTCGTTCGCGCTCGGCCCTCTGATTTAAATTGCACGCACATCCTAAGTATCGTGACTAATTTGCACTTAGACACCGGCTGAAGATATAATTAGCTTAAATAATAATACGGCTATGTCGCTTCATAGATGGGGATCTCCCTGTACACGCCTCATGAACTACGACCAGACTATTACGGCCGGCGTCAGCGGAGAAGCCAACACCTTTTAGTGCAGCAAGATGTCGGAACAACAGATCAGACAACCATGTGCAAGTTGTGATCGAGCAGTTGTATGTGATGCATGCATGCTACGACCTCTTCATGAATTCACGAGTCTTGTCCGTTGATGGTCGCCACGAGTTGCACATGATCTGTATTCGCCTTCCTTGCGAACTTACAGTCTTACACGACTACGGTCCCGTCCATTGCCGCCATCTGCGTCCTACGTCGTCGCCGCCTCTAAAAGCCGTATTGTACGGCCGACACCGGCCGCCGCAGCAAGCCGCGTTGTGCAGTCGTGGCCGCCGTTGATCGGCGTGCCATGGCCAAGCTGCCATGATTCGGAGTAGCTATAATCAATCTGTCCGATCCGTGAAGGGACGGAAATACCAAGCAGTGGGTTCGTTTGAATCATTAACTGTCCAACTGGCGTGTAGGTGCAAATTTAGATATGTTTGTGTATCATGTCAGGATGCAGACGGCGGCGGACGTCCGCTCGGCCGCTTCGTCCGCGCCGCTCTAAACGCCGAAACGGCTTGATGGACGGCCCGCAAAACTTAAACGGGCTTCACGGAAACGTCTGCCCAGCCCGCCAGTCCGTCCGTCCGCTAACCTCTTACCTGCAATACCTTGTTCGATCAACGAAACAACGTCTCGCCTGGCCGTGGCATGATAACGCAACACGGAAATGCTCAGCAGCTGGCAGTATTTGGCGGACGTGGACTCTCCGCTTACGCCGCCGGCCCACGCGGAAGAAAAAAATAGCGGACGCGGAAGCCGTTTCCTTTCAATTAATTCTTACGGACAAGGTGGACGGCCACGGATCCGCCGCGGACATGGCCGCCTGCATCCTGAGTATCATGTGTGGGATTCGGAACGGAAGGATGAGAATGAACGGATGCATGGATACACATAACCCGCCGGATGCACAGGATACGCCCCTAGATTCTTAATTCTTCTCGCCCCAAAAATATGTACATAATTAGCAAAATGAACCGTGTATACGAGATGCATACAAGGCATGCATCAAAACAGCTAGTTGTTTGGACCATACTATAAATATCTAAGTTCAAAATAATATTTGTATCATGTGGGACCAACATGGCATAAAATCGAACTATGCTTATTTTCAACTTCTATTATGAATTTTGGTACAAAAATTCATCACGGGCAAAAGAGTCTTTTTACATCCCCATTTGTGTTTAGAATGCACTATAGGGCCATATTAGGAAGAAAATGAAGTTAAGGTGTCAAATAGGGAAGAATTTATTTTTTAGGGCAAAATAGGGAAAAAGATTTTAAGTGAGGGCCAAATAAGAAATTCTCTCTAAAAGAAATCTCGTCCCGAGATTTGGGAAGGCTAGATAGAAAGATTTGGTTTGTAACTGGATTCCAGAACAACTGGGTGGGCTACCACCCTTAAAATAAACTTTTGTGGGTAGTCTATTTTCATTAGATTGGAGTGTAGATGGATTTGAGATTGTCTTGAGTATAAATTTCCTTCATGGTAGAGCTGTAGACCAACATAGATTTGTTGAACTACCTTTGACACTGAGGGGTCACTCTTTGGGTCAATCAAAAGACCAAGTTGAGAGGATTTGACCACATCATATCATTATAATGGGCACACATTTCTCAAACATTCATTATAGTTAATTACACTGGAAGAAACTTCCAAGGAAAATTTATTTTCAAAATAAAACTTTCTCTAAGACTCCTTCTTGGACAAATGTTTCTTCATGTCTTGTTATGCCTTCCTGCAGAAGGTCATGTTTCTTCTTTCTTCATTTCCGGGCATTTATTGGCATAATGCCCTTTGTTCTTGCATCTAAAGCACATCACTTGGCTGATGTCTCTATAGGCAGGATTGGGGTTCTTCTGAAGTTTCTCCTTCTTCTTTGATGGTGTTAAATTGGCCATCATATATTCATACCGTTGTCCAGTATACTCAACTATGTTGGTAGATAGTATGGGTTTCTTGTTTGGACAATTTCTAGATAATTTTCCATCTTCTTCACAAGAATAACATTTCTTGGTGGTGTGTTTGGATGAATATGGATGTGGTGTAGTCTTGACTACAGTATCCATCTTGCATTTTCCCTTCACTTCTGGTTTCCTAGGTTCTCTTGGATTGCACGAAGCATTCCTATTTTGGCTTGTTGTCCAACTTGTTGCACCATGGGGTAAAGTGGACATTGTTTTGGAACATGTGTTGTTCCTTCACACAGAAAACAATTAACTTGAGTGAAGTATCCTTCAGTAGAGTTGTTTGCATCACCATGGGGCCACTCATCAGGACATTCTTTGGAATAGTGTCCTATCTCTCCACAAGATTTGCAGGCCTGAGGTGTTGAAAACATTTCTTCTTCTGTCTCTTGGTTATCTCTAGCTATCAAAGGTTGATTGTTTTCACTATTGGCCATGCTCTTGGACATCATGTGCACTATCTGAGATTGGGTATCTAACACTTGTTGCATTCCTGGTGCTAACTCCATATTGGGGTGGCTGGCTTGGTTCTGGGTCATCAGTTGTATAAGTTGAGTTTGAGCTTCTAGTAGCATCTTCATTGCTATTGACTTCTCAGGGTTGTTGGCATTCTGGCTAGGCATCTGTTTTGAGGTTTTAGGAAAGATGAGTAGAGGTTAGAGAAATAGCTAAGGGGGGTTCCTATTCCAAACATTGCAGATCAAGGAAACTCATCTTGCAAACAACACATAACAAACACATAGCAATAAATTCATCACACCAAACAACATGGTTTTTAGAAAACACTAATATTGTCATACCACACTCATTAGTATGGTCAATACACTAACACGTTAACGTTTCTCTAACAAAGTAACAGATTGGTGGTCTCGTCTACATCATTCTTGAGTTTTCTTCGGATTCTTCTCTCACTGTCTTGAGGTGTTCTTGATTGTTGTGAAGTCTATGTTTTTCTTCAAGTTCTTCAATAAATCTTGAGTGTAGGTCTTCATGTGGTGAAAATACTTCTTGCACCTCTTGGTATGATCATCAACATTCCTGTCTTGATGGTATTGAAGGGTAGGTCATCTAGAAAAATTTGAACGTGAATAATAGGTGAGATGATATGAGAAGAATTAAGATGATTGTTTTGTTTCTAGAAAGTTTGAACATAGAAATTTTTCAATCCTAGGGTCTTTTCCAAACTTAGGGTCTCAAATTCTACATGCAACACAATGCTCTGATACCATTTTGTACCGTCCCCACATTTAAATAATGCAAGAACCCTATGTTATTGTGCTAGTCCCTGGATCAATTGCTAGCACCATAGTTCAAAATGAAATATCACGCAAATACGTCAAAATCTATTACCTCGCATGATTCAGCCTTTACAAAATATGATTACAACTTGCATAGTCTCAGAAGACTAGCAGGAAACAAATTACAGCGGAAAACTTAGTAGAACATTGAGCCTCATCTTCTTCATGTGCCACAGGCAAAACATGTTGGCGATAGACTCGAGATCCTTAACGAAACCTCACTCGTCTTCAGATTCATCTAAAATATGGAATATGCAGCCACAAGGGAGTCAATACAATTGTAACACCTGGGGTGTTACCCTAAATAGGAAGTTGTTTGTTTTCTTTTTCTTGCATCACATGCATCACATGAGCATTGCATTCTGTTTTCAAAACAACTCAAAGTTAGAAAACCACTTTAAACTTTCACACATGTCCAAATTTTCCAATTCAAAAATTGCCAACTAAGCATCTCAAATTGTTTTCAATAGTTTGAAGTTATTTAAATTGCTTACTCACTAAAAATTCCTTTTTATCAAACACCCTAATGGCAAATTAAATTTCAAATCATTTTCCTTCTTAATGGGCATGATCCCATTGTGGTTTGGCCATTAAAAATCTTGCAAACCAATTAAGTCCATAAGCTTTCATCATTGTTTGAGTTAGTGGAATAAAATTGTTTAAAATTCAACTCCTTATGAAAGACTATGGAAATTCAAATAACCACTTAAAAACTCAACTCAATCTTTCTAACTTTTGGAACTAATATTCACAATTACTTTAATTATTGTTTTGCAAATTAATAAAAATTTAATTATCAAATAAACACCCTCAAACCCTATTTGAAAAATTCAACTAACAACTTTAAATCAATTAGAATTTCAATCTTGTGAAAAATAATGTTAACATTTGCTTTAATCTCTGTTTTGAAAATTAACACAAAAAATGCATAAAAGATAAACCCCAAACCCTAATTTCTATCTCTCTCTCCCTTTCAACCTTTACAAAAAAAAAGAGAAGGAAAAAAAATAGAAAAGGGAGAGGTGAGCAGAGGCAGCCAGCCCATCTATTTTTTCCCCCCAGCCCACCTTCTCCCCTGGCCCGATACCCTTTCAGCACCTTTCTTCCTCCTCGTGATGTCATCCCTGTACGATCGCATCACCACCGTACGATCCTCCTCCACCCTCCCCGATTCTCTGCCGTACGAAGCTCGGTTCCCCCTTAAGACCCCTCCTGCAACCCTAGGTTCCCTCCTCATCCTCCACAACGCCGCCATCCTTCCTCTCCCCCCTTGATTTCCTCCTCCAAAAGCCACTGCACTTTCTCTGAACTTCTGAACCTGGAGATCGCCGTGGTGGCCGTGGTTGTGCGGGCTCGCCGCCGCCGCCCTAGCCACCCCCGGAACCATCCGTGCCCGGGAATGGAACCGGGGGGATGTCCTCCGCGCCTCCGTGCCCTCGGCCAGGCCGGGGAGGCGTCGTAGCCCCGCCGCCGTGGACGTCCTCCTCCCTGGCGCGGAGGGCTTCTGAACCGATGCGAGCGGGAGCGCCACCCCTCCTTTCTGTCTGTCGTCGACCACCGAGGTGAGCGCATCCCCGTATCCCCCCTTCCCCTCGTTCTTCCTTGCACTGGGCAGCTGCCATCGAGCAGCGCCACCGCGTCTGCCTCGTCGCCGTTCTCTTTCGGGCGCGAGCAAGTCTGAACCATTGTGGGTTCAGTTAACACCACCGAACCATGTCAAAACACACGCGCATCCAGATCCAATCAAAACCAGCGCATCACCGCAGTGGCAGCACACCCTTTGCGCTAGCACTGCATCGTGAGTTCGAATCCTCGCCACCCCCTTTTTCCTGGTTCTTTTTTCCAAATGATCAGTAGCCGCTTCTGCACCTTATCCACCCCCCACCACCCTTTCTATCACCAAACACATCACCACCGCACTGGTAGCAGCCCACCAGCGCACAGCAGAGGGCAGGGGTTCGATCCCCCCCTGCGCCCCAAAAACCAAATCTTTTTTCCCATTTGTTTTAGTACAGCACCTTGACAGAAATCACATCCATGCCCCTGGTAATTAAATCTAGACCCCTGTAAAGTTATTTCCAAGTCCCTAGT
Organism: Alopecurus myosuroides; assembly: GCA_028641055.1. Taxonomy (NCBI): domain Eukaryota; kingdom Viridiplantae; phylum Streptophyta; class Magnoliopsida; order Poales; family Poaceae; genus Alopecurus; species Alopecurus myosuroides. The sequence goes on from CM054057.1 coordinate 489,298,132, forward strand.
TCATAAAAAATGGCAGATTTGCACCAAATCTTGTGAAATGCATAACTATTTCATATTAACTCCAATTTTAACTTTTTAAATATGTTTTCTGTCCCAAATTAAATGCTCTTTCCAAATATAACATTTGTTTTCTGTTTTGCACATTTCAAATTGTTTCAAATCTCAAATTCGAACAAATCCTCTTAATTTTGGTTAATTCCATAAGTAATTCATACTTAATTCAAATAACCCAAATAAAATATGTTTTTCAGTCCAAATTCAATGTACTTTCTGTTTATCAACTTTGTTTTGCAATTTGGGCAATTAAAATTAAAGTTATTTAATAATCCTTAAAAGTGACAAACTAAATGGCATAATTAATAACTTGCAAATGGTTGCTCCAAATTAAATACTCAAAACATGAATTTCATCCAAAATCACATGCCACACTTGGATATCAACTTTGTTTTCTGGTTTGCAACAATTAATTTGAATAATTGTTCCATCTCTTATTTAATACAATTAAATTGGTAACATGCTTAATAAAATCATTTGAAATTGTTTTCCAACAAATAAAATATGTTTTCCATGCCATTTTGAACCACCTTTTCAAATATAAATTTTGTTTCATGTTTTGGATAATTAAAATTGCTTAAATAATTTAAACCTTGTTTAAATCATTCAAATTTGCTAAATTCATAACTTGCTCAACTTAAATTATTTTTGAACTAATAAAATAAGTTTTCAAACCAGAAAACATAACCTTTTCAAATATGAATTTGAATTTATGTTTTGAACAAATAAAATTCAAATAATATTCACACTTGAATTAAATTCAATTAAAACTTGTTTAATCCATAATTAAATCATTGTAATTCCTTTTCCAATAATTGAAACATGTAATCCACCTAAAATTTTGTGTTCTAATCAAATATGAACTTTGTTATCTGTTTTGAACAATTTAACTTGATGAAAACAACAAATGCTTGTGTGACACCTTTAAGTAACCAAAATTCCCAAAACCTAATAAGTGAATTTCAAAATGGGTAAACCTTATTTCCAATTGGTTCTATTGTTGTTATTTTGTTGTTTTCCTCATCCATGCATCCTGCTAATCCACTTTCACCTATTGGTTGGTTGTAAAACAATTGTTTCAACCATAATTCATGGGCTTTTCCATATGCAACCCAAATTGCATATGGGTCCATTTAGTTATGTTATGTTATCTTGTCAACTAGTTTATCTTGATGCATCTTTAAACTTGTCATGCATCCATATCTTGATCATGCTGGATCTTTTGCCGTAGTAGTAATTGTTGTATCCGATGTTTGTTCGAGGTTCATTGCTTCTTCCCGGATAGGACGTTGAGATGATGTGAGCAACGACAAGTTCTGTGGATGTACCTCTACTTGTTGGATCTCAGGCAAGTATACTCACTTGCTGCCAAATGGCTGCCTTTCATCACTTGTTACCGATTCTTTCCGTTGTTCTTATTCTAGCGTGTTGATTCGATGCTTGTGTCTCGATCCTATTATTGTTTACCTTGCAGCCATGATATAGCCTTCCTTCCACTTCCTATTAACTGTTGTTTGTTTACCTTGTTGGCCCTCGTGTCGTAGTTGCATGCTTAGTGTTGTTTGCGCTCAAGTCTTGTTGTTCCTTTCGTATCACATGTTTAGTTGATAGCTGGGTTTCATTTCAATCAACAACCTGTCAATGTTTTGGGGTAATAACAACTTGATGATAAGGCACCGGCAGGAGGCCCGGCGTGGTTTTGAAGCCTGCTAGTGTCGACCCTAATTAGGAAAAGGGTCTTGTCTACTGATCCATGATGAGCGCACTAACCGCATGTGGGAAGCGAGTATGGGCGCCCCCCTCAATTTGACTCGATTCACATCTCGTCCAAATCGCCACACTTAGTTCGGCTTTCCATTTGATGCATGCATATGCAGGTGCGAACCCGAGGCCAGGGTGGAACTTTTGTAGTCGGCATTTAGGGTGGCGTGGTCTTCCAGTGCTATGAGGGTCCCCCTTTTCTTCGTGGGGGCTCGATTAGCCGCGCACGCACAGCACGTGGTGCTTTGGGCTTGATGTGAAGCAGAGTTGGGTTGTGTTGAGTACCTCGCTTGGTGGGTTGATCCCCCGTCTGGCGGGTTATTCTTACGTGTACGGCCAAATTGGTGCACCCCTGCAGGGATAAATCTTCTCGAGAAGCCGTGTTTTCCGCGGTTATGGTTGACTTGGTGAAAGTACTGGCTAACAAGTACTCAGAACAACTTACACCTAACTAATGATAACTTGACTATTAATAGTCTATTGACACAATAACTTGATCCACCCTTAATCCAACAGTGTGAGTATCCTTGGGTTGCTTCCTTAGTAGGGGGTAACATTGGATGGGTTTGTTTGGTGAGTAGTTGTAGTTGGTTACGATACGCTATATTATCCCCCTCTTTTAGCCGGATGTTGTAGTGAGTCTCTGTAGTTGGTTAGTGCAGCCCGCTGCCGCTTATTTGCAATAATCCTTTCCTTTCCGTTGAACCCAAAGTATTTGTATCTTGTGATGACTGGCTACGCCGGTATCTTGTGAGTATGGTTTATCCACTTGCCAGTACTTAACCGTACTGACCCACGAATCTTTTTCGTGGCTGCATATTCAATATTGCAGTCAACAGGTTTGAAGTCTGACGACGTTAGCTTGGGAATCCCTCCGGCTTGGCCTGGGCAGGGATTAGACGCTCTCGGTTATCTTCAGGACTCTTAGTCCAATTTGTATCTTGTCCGTAGTCGGACGCTATGTTGTTTCTTCCGCTCTTATTTGGATCTTTGTATTGTATCAGTTGTATCCCTGACTCGTAAATCTCTTTTCTGTTGTTGTTGTGGATTATTCGTGAACTGTTGTAATGTTATCACAAGTGGCAACCTGGAATCGGTTATTATGTGGATTTTGGCGGGAATGCTGAAATCTGCATAGTGCCCGATCTCGGGGCGTCACAAATGGTATCAGAGCCTTGGTTCCGATTCCCGAGATTGTTTCGATACGAATGGTTATCGAAGCAACGGGTCCGCAAAGCCTGTAGGTTAACCTCGCTAACGGTCGTTGTTTCTAGAGTGTCAAAAACTATTTCTGCTAAACTATTTTGGAAACATCTCAATAGGATTCTTGTTTTCTTCTTATCCCTATTCTATTTCCCCTCCCATCTTATTTGTTTTGGAGTCTCCCCCCTTGTCTATATTTCAAAGTGTTAGGATCCTACGTGGATGGACGTTTTCTGAGCGATTAACCTAATAGGTTCGATCATCGGAAGATTCCTGGTGGAAGAACACCGTCGTCACTCCGAGCAAGAATCCCTTGTTAGTGGGGTCGAGGAGATCACCTGGAAGCACGAAGAATCGATAGTCGAACTTCTTTCCCCTCCCGGGTTAGCAGGTGGATTGCGAGGGCGCAATCCCTTGTTAGTGGTGTCGTCTGTAACACCTGGGGTGTTACCCTAAATAGGAAGTTGTTTGTTTTCTTTTGCTTGCATCACATGCATCACATGAGCATTGCATTCTGTTTTCAAAACAACTCAAAATTTAAAAACCACTTTAAACTTTCACACATGTCCAAATTTTCCAATTCAAAAATTGCCAACTATGCATCTCAAATTGTTTTCAATAGTTTGAAGTTATTTAAATTGCTTACTCACTAAAAATTCCTTTTTATCAAACACCCTAATGGCAAATTAAATTTCAAATCATTTTCCTTCTTAATGGGCATGATCCCATTGTGGTTTGGCCATTAAAAATCTTGCAAACCAATTAAGTCCATAAGCTTTCATCATTGTTTGAGTTAGTGGAATAAAATTGTTTAAAATTCAACTCCTTATGAAAGACTATGGAAATTCAAATAACCACTTAAAAACTCAACTCAATCTTTCTAACTTTTGGAACTAATATTCACAATTACTTTAATTATTGTTTTGCAAATTAATAAAAATTTAATTATTAAATAAACACCCTCAAACCCTATTTGAAAAATTCAACTAACAACTTTAAATCAATTAGAATTTCAATCTTGTGAAAAATAATGTTAACATTTTCTTTTATCTCTGTTTTGAAAATTAACACAAATAATGCATAAAAGAAAAACCCCAAACCCTAATTTCGATCTCTCTCTCCCTTTCAACCTTTACAAAAAAAAAGAGAAGGAAAAAAAAAATAGAAAAGGGAGAGGTGAGCAGAGGCAGCCAGCCCATCTATTTTTTCCCCCAGCCCACCTTCTCCCCTGGCCCGATACCCTTTCAGCACCTTTCTTCCTCCTCGTGATGTCATCCCTGTACGATCGCAGCACCACCGTATGATCCTCCTCCACCCTCCCCGATTCTCTGCCGTACGAAGCTTGGTTCCCCCTTAAGACCCCTCCTGCAACCGTAGGTTCCCTCCTCATCCTCCACAACGCCGCCATCCTTCCTCTCCCCCCTCGATTTCCTCCTCCAAAAGCCACTGCACTTTCTCTGAACTTCTGAACCTGGAGATCGCCGTGGTGGCCGTGGTTGTGCGGGCTCGCCGCCGCCACCCTAGCCACCCCCGGAACCATCCGTGCCCGGGAATGGAACCGGGGGGATGTCCTCCGCGCCTCCGTGCCCTCGGCCAGGCCGGGGAGGCGTCGTAGCCCCGCCGCCGTGGACGTCCTCCTCCCTGGCGCGGAGGGCTTCTGAACCGATGCGAGCGGGAGCGCCACCCCTCCTTTCTGTCCGTCGTCGACCACCGAGGTGAGCGCATCCCCGTATCCCCCTTCCCCTCGTTCTTCCTTGCACTGGGCAGCTGCCATCGAGCAGCGCCACCGCGTCTGCCTCGTCGCCGTTCTCTGTCGGGCGCGAGAAAGTCTGAACCATTGTGGGTTCAGTTAACACCACCGAACCATGTCAAAACACACGCGCATCCAGATCCAATCAAAACCAGCGCATCACCGCAGTGGCAGCACACCCTTTGCGCTAGCACTGCATCGCGAGTTCGAATCCTCGCCACCCCCTTTTTCCTGGTTCTTTTTTCCAAATGATCAGTAGCCGCTTCTGCACCTTATCCACCCCCCACCACCCTTTCTATCACCAAACACATCACCACCGCACTGGTAGCAGCCCACCAGCGCACAGCAGAGGGCAGGGGTTCGATCCCCCCTGCGCCCCAAAAACCAAATCTTTTTATCCATTTGTTTTAGTACATTACCTTGACAGAAATCACATCCATGCCCCTGGTAATTAAATCTAGACCCCTGTAAAGTTATTTCCAAGTCCCTAGTTCATAAAAAATGGCAGATTTGCACCAAATCTTGTGAAATGCATAACTATTTCATATTAACTCCAATTTTAACTTTTTAAATATGTTTTCTGTCCCAAATTAAATGCTCTTTCCAAATATAACATTTGTTTTCTGTTTTGCACATTTCAAATTGTTTCAAATCTCAAATTCAAACAAATCCTCTTAATTTTGGTTAATTCCATAAGTAATTCATACTTAATTCAAATAACCCAAATAAAATATGTTTTTCAGTCCAAATTCAATGTACTTTCTGTTTATCAACTTTGTTTTGCAATTTGGGCAATTAAAATTAAAGTTATTTAATAATCCTTAAAAGTGACAAACTAAATGGCATAATTAATAACTTGCAAATGGTTGCTCCAAATTAAATACTCAAAACATGAATTTCATCCAAAATCACATGCCACACTTGGATATCAACTTTGTTTTCTGGTTTGCAACAATTAATTTGAATAATTGTTCCATCTCTTATTTAATACAATTAAATTGGTAACATGCTTAATAAAATCATTTGAAATTGTTTTCCAACAAATAAAATATGTTTTCCATGCCATTTTGAACCACTTTTCAAATATAAATTTTGTTTCATGTTTTGGATAATTAAAATTGCTTAAATAATTTAAACCTTGTTTAAATCATTCAAATTTGCTAAATTCATAACTTGCTCAACTTAAATTATTTTTGAACTAATAAAATATGTTTTCAAACCAGAAAAACATAACCTTTTCAAATATGAATTTGAATTTATGTTTTGAACAAATAAAATTCAAATAATATTCACAATTGAATTAAATTCAATTAAAACTTGTTTAATCTTGTTTAATCCATAATTAAATCATTGTAATTCCTTTTCCAATAATTGAAACATGTAATCCACCTAAAATTTTGTGTTCTAATCAAATATGAACTTTGTTATCTGTTTTGAACAATTTAACTTGATGAAAACAACAAATGCTTGTGTGACACCTTTAAGTAACCAAAATTCCCAAAACCTAGTAAGTGAATTTCAAAATGGGTAAACCTTATTTCCAATTGGTTCTATTGTTGTTATTTTGTTGTTTTCCTCATCCATGCATCCTGCTAATCCACTTTCACCTATTGGTTAGTTGTAAAACAATTGTTTCAACCATAATTCATGGGATTTTCCGTATGCAATCCTAATTGCATATGGGTCCATTTAGTTATGTTATGTTATCTTGTCAACTAGTTTATCTTGATGCATCTTTAAACTTGTCATGCATCCATATCTTGATCATGCTGGATCTTTTGTCGTAGTAGTAATTGTTGCATCCGGTGTTTGTTCGAGGTTCATTGCTTCTTCCCGGATAGGACGTTGAGATGATGTGAGCAACGACAAGTTTTGTGGATGTACCTCTACTTGCTGGATCTCAGGCAAGTATACTCACTTGCTGCCAAATGGCTGCCTTTCATCACTTGTTACCGATTCTTTCCGTTGTTCTTATTCTAGCCTGTTGATTCGATGCTTGTGTCTCGATCCTATTATTGTTTACCTTGCAGCCATGATATAGCCTTCCTTCCACTTCCTATTAACTGTTGTTTGTTTACCTTGTTGGCCCTCGTGTCGTAGTTGCATGCTTAGTGTTGTTTGCGCTCAAGTCTTGTTGTTCCTTTCGTATCACATGTTTAGTTGATAGCTGGGTTTCATTTCAATCAACAACCTGTCAATGTTTTGGGGTAATAACAACTTGATGATAAGGCACCAGCAGGAGGCCCGGCGTGGTTTTGAAGCCTGCTAGTGTCGACCCTAATTAGGAAAAGGGTCTTGTCTACTGATCCATGATGAGCGCACTAACCGCATGTGGGAAGCGAGTATGGGCGCCCCCCTCAATTTGACTCGATTCGCATCTCGTCCAAATCGCCACACTTAGTTCGGCTTTCCATTTGATGCATGCATATGCAGGTGCGAACCCGAGGCCAGGGTGGAACTTTTGTAGTCGGCATTTAGGGCGGCGTGGTCTTCCAGTTCTATGAGGGTCCCCCTTTTCTTCGTGGGGGCTCGATTAGCCGCGCACGCACAGCACGTGGTGCTTTGGGCTTGATGCGAAGCAGAGTTGGGTTGTGTTGAGTACCTCGCTTGGTGGGTTGATCCCCCGTCTGGCGGGTTATTCTTACGTGTACGGCCAAATTGGTGCACCCCTGCAGGGATAAATCTTCTCGAGAAGCCGTGTTTTTCGCGGTTATGGTTGACTTGGTGAAAGTAATGGCTAACAAGTACTCAGAACAACTTACACCTAACTAATGATAACTTGACTAGTAATAGTCTATTGACACAATAACTTGATCCACCCTTAATCCAACAGTGTGAGTATCCTTGGGTTGCTTCCTTAGTAGGGGGTAACATTGGATGGGTTTGTTTGGTGAGTAGTTGTAGTTGGTTACGATACGCTATCTTATCCCCCTCTTTTAGCCGGATGTTGTAGTGAGTCTCTGTAGTTGGTTAGTGCAGCCCGCTGCCGCTTATTTGCAATAATCCTTTCCTTTCCGTTGAACCCAAAGTATTTGTATCTTGTGATGACTGGCTACGCCGGTATCTTGTGAGTATGGTTTATCCACTTGCCAGTACTTAACCGTACTGACCCACGAATCTTTTTCGTGGCTGCATATTCAATATTGCAGTCAACAGGTTTGAATTCTGACGACGTTAGCTTGGGAATCCCTCCGGCTTGGCCTGGGCAGGGATTGGACGCTCTCGGTTATCTTCAGGACTCTTAGTCCAATTTGTATCTTGTCCGTAGTCGGACGCTATGTTGTTTCTTCCGCTGTTATTTGGATCTTTGTATTGTATCAGTTGTATCCCTGACTCGTTTGAGTCATCTTGTAAATCTCTTTTCTGTTGTTGTTGTGGATTATTCGTGAACTGTTGTAATGTTATCACAAGTGGCAACCTGGAATCGGTTATTATGTGGATTTTGGCGGGAATGCTGAAATCTGCATAGTGCCCGATCTCGGGGCGTCACAACAATTGAATGTATTGGAAAGTTACACTATGGTGGATATAAATGGCAAGACTAATACTACAAGCATATTTGGCTGAGTGGAGTTTAGGCTATTTGCGGAAAGCAAGTTTTTCCCTAACACTTTTGAAAAAGTTTTCTTTTCAAAGATTGGCACCATGGGTCACACCCATGAGCACCACCACTAATATTTCCTTAGACAAATTTTACTTCTTCAAAAATAGTATTGAGATTCTTCTGTACATCCTTGTCCAGCTGCTCGAAGTCGTTCATTACCGGGGACACAGCTATGATCATAGTTTCTAACTTTGCAGAGGTTGTACACTTTCACCTTAATCCTCAATTAGCCCAAACATCCTATACAAGATGAGTGCATTAAGGAAAGGAGAGAATTGAGACAAGAAATTCAGAAGGAGAATCCAACTCTACTGCACGACCCGCTCCACCTATAATTTTGCTACATCTTCTTGTCAAGCTGACGAGTTGAACTCTCACGACTTCATTCCAGACAGAGCCCATTGTCTTAAGGCTGCACATGAAGCTTCTAATCTTGGAGGGACTTAGGAATCTCTTTATTCCTGGGTGGCAAACCACAAGTGCACTCCTTAGGTGAAAAACACCATAGACATGGCCCCAAGGAGCCACTCAACATAAACCTTGCAATCACCAATTCCACCCAGGTGTTTCATTGATTAAGTACTTATAAATTTTCCACAACATCAAGTAAAACAATTTTTTAGCAATTCTAAGCATCTTCTAAGTACTAAGTCTTCAAAAATAACAAGTCTAAAGGATGGCTACACACTACTTAATTTTGCATAGCATAATAATAATTTAGTAAAATTCCCTATCATGCATACTACTCAAAAAATACTAGTAATGAATAGTGAAAATATGGGAGATTTGATGGTGAAGAACAATCACCTCTCTTCACAAAAGAACGTTCTCTCCTTAGACCAAATTTGCTAGAGAAAACATATTGAAAATAATAACAGAAAATAAACTAAGTCAGAAATAGTCAGATGAGCATATAACAACCAAAACCATTTTAACTTAGCCAAAAATTATTTTGGGCGCAAGGGACTGTTAGTACACATCATAAGGTCTCCAAAAATATTTTATTTGCAAAAATTGGATTTGCAGAAATTAAACTATGCCAAAATTCATCAAACAGACTTATTTGAAATTGAACAAATTTTAAATAGTCAATTTAATTTTGGCCAGTACTAACATAGTCTACAAGTTCAGGGCTTTTCAAAAAGTCCAAAATTGCTCAAATTGGATTTATAGATTAGAAGTTATTAGCAAAACAATATTTACAAAGATTCAACAATAGCAAGTGTGTGCATGTATCAAAATTCAGTTTTCATAATTTTAATAAATTCTACACATTGTGCTAATTTCGAAAAGTACAAAATCATCAAAATTGGACTTACAGAACTAAAGATAGGAATTTTTGAAGTTTAATAATTTTTCTGTGATTTTTAATCAATTTTAAACCAACTTTGACCGGGGGAGTTACTGAGCTGACTAGGCAGGCCACGTGGCGTGCTGCAATTGGTGCGGTGTTCGCCTTGGCTGACGCGGCGCGCTGACGTGGCTGTGACACGGGGGCGACGTGGCGCGCTGCTACTGGCCGATACCTCTTCGGGGGTTAGATTTAACATGGAGCGCACGATGGGGATCTGACGGAGAGAAAAGAGGGGGCTGCTCACCTCGGCGGGGTCTCGCCGGAATATGGCAGGACGGTGGTCGGCGGCTCGGGAAGACGACGCCGCCGTGTTCTGGTGGTCTTTGAGCTCGAGGAAGGTGATGACCAGGCGCGACTCGGGATGTCGAGGAAGATGGGGTGCTCGACGATGTCGTGCGCTTCCTAGAATCGTGGCGGAGTGCGGATGGAGTCACTAAGATCTCCGATGGGCTCGGACGTGCTCGGCGCGGCCAAATCTCTGCACGAAAAAAAGTGCAAGAACACGTTTTGATGTGCATGAAGGAGGGGAGCAGGTATATGTATAGGCAAAAAGGGGAGGCTAGGATCTGTAGGTTGGCCGGGATCGACAAAATACGGCGGCGGCCGTAGCTCCACGCCGGCGAGCGATTGCTGCAGCGTGGCCGCGGGATTTTGAGGGGAACAAGATGTGATTCAGAGAGGAGATCGTGCCCTATATATAGGGGTCTCGGGGAGATCAAATATGCCCTAATACGCGTGGATTTAGCGCAAGAAATTAGAACATAATCAGCTAGGGTTTGCTTGGAGGAGAGGTTAAGGGTGATGACATCACCCGTGTGGGACCAACCTGTCATTGAGGGGGGAAAAGAGAGAGATGGGTGCGGGACCGGCTGCGCGCGCGGCTCTGCTGCTAGGCTCGCCACTGGGCCGCAGGCGGTTCTCAGCCGCACGCGGGCGAGAGAGAAGGAGGCAGGGTTGGGCTGGGCCGGCCGTGTTTTTCTCCTCGCTCTTTTTTTGTGCTATAATCTTTTTGCTTTTCCTTTTCTTGATTAAACAAAAGATTAATAACTTATGTTTTATAAACCCAGTTATGCTCATTTAAATTTCTAAATACTTGTAATTAAAATATCTATCAAATAAAAACCCAATTGTGTTGTTTCCAACACAAACCAAATTTTGAATTTTGAAATTTGAATAATTCCTTAATAGTAACTCAATATGATTTTTTATTTAGAAAAATCATAAAATATAAATATTTGTCAAATATAATTTCAGTGACATACTATAAGTTGAAAACTTATTTTTGAAAGTCATTGCATCTTATTTTCGTAATTCTATATTTTAAAATAGGGGGTAAACCCTAATAGCAAGTTATGCCATTTTTTTAATTAGAAAATAAATGTTATTTTTAAATGGGGTTTAATAAATCAGAGGAGTCACAAATGCCAAAATTGTTTTCCAAGGTCTTTTACTTGTTTTCATCAACAAGATGATTTTATAAAAACACTTTATGGTATAATAATTGAAGAAAACAAATTAAATAATTTTTATTCATATGAAACATTTTTGGAGGTGGAAATGATCAATAAAGGTGATAATTCTCTGGTGTTTAAACATCATTAATATTTTCAAGCAAATGATTGAAATGAGAACCTTTTTATGAAGTATGGTTTGTTAAAAGAAAATAATATCTTTGATTAGGTGAAACCTGTTTAGGGTTTTAGAAAATAGAGGAAAAATGGGTATTCAAATTCCAGTAGCATTGGAAAAACAATTAATGTTTACTTTGTGTTAGTTTTATTTGGTTTTTTATAGCTTGCATTAGTAGAAAACAAAAAGTTTTTATTTTTTTTTATTTTTGTACTTTCCAAAAATCAGGGATGTTACAAAAACAGAAAGAATACTTTTGACTTAACGCCCTGGGGCTAGAGATATTTACCTGGATCATCCTTTGCAGGCTGGCAATGTTGTCGGAAAATTCCTTAGCATATTCTGCAAATGTTATTCCCACATGGTGGAGGCCGTCTTGTATGACCTGACGAGGCGAGAATACATAACTATTTTGAACAATAAGTCCGCCTTGTGGCCAAGGACGGATTAAGGGAGCACGAGCAAAATGTTTTTTCGCCCACGGAAGAATATATCTGTGTTCGTCAAAACAATCTTCTTGCTTTACCTTAAACTCGCTGTCAAAGTTTAGGATGGGCTCTTCCTTGGGAACATTTGAAGGCCCAGCCTCTTCCGGCACCGCCCTTTCCTTCGCATCCGAGTCGGATGCAATGGGCTGGCAGGACTGCAGGGGGTATTCTCCTTCCCTGGCAGCCGAGTTCTCCTCCCCAGCCGCTGTTCGAGTGTCTGGCGCAGCGGCGGGAGATGGCTTCACTCCTGTTTGCGCAACAACCTTATGTTTCTTCCGGCCTTTCCCCTTCAAAGTGGTAGGGGCAAGGCTAGAAAAGAAAAGGGAAGAAAAATCCGAGAAGTAGGATTTCAAGAAACAACAAAAAGCGTGCAGCAAAAAGCATACAAATGGAAAACCTGGGTTTTACCTGGAAGTAGTGATAGCCACGCCGTCAAGATCAATGACCTCTTGGGTAGTGGTTGGCTTCTTGCTCTTTCGCCCACCAGATTGGAAGTTGGCGCGAAGTGCATCCAACTCTTTGTCGGTAGCAAGTTCTGCTTCAGGAAGATCAAGGATCTGACAAAATAAGCAAAGTCCGGGTTAGCATCGAAAAGCATCCGAGAAAAAGAAGATATGGATTCAAGAAATTTCCCAAAGGAAAGAAGTATACGTTTGGAGAAGAGTTTTCGGCGTGATACATTGGCCGGCTCTCCTCGTATTGATCACGAGTTGAAACCATCTGGTTCACACGCTTCTTGATGTCTTTTTTCGACAAGGCGCTCTTCGTCACCCTCATCGCGTCGTCTGGGCCCGTGTATTCACACATGAGCCGGGTTCCGCGATACGCAAGGGGCTGGATCCGCCTTCCGAACCAGCAAAGGATTGTATCCATGACGGTTAGCGGAGGAGTGACGGATATGAGTTTGGCAATTCGTCTCTTGATCCTCATCAGGTCCGGAGGCAGAACATGGACTGTGTCCACCGCCCAATTGTCTTGTGGGGTGGTCGCGGAATTGACAAAAGACGGAATGCCCGTTTTCTTTCCAAGAAACGGTACATCCGCATGGTAAAAGAACGAGCCCGTCCAAAACTTGACGAACTCGGATGTCATGATCTTGGGGAACCAATCCTCCCTAAACCTACAGAGGGTGAAGGAGTGGTCCCGCAAGTCGGAAGCACGCCCTCAGAAGGGTTGCGTTTAATACCGAAACAATATTTCCAGAAATTCAGGCGGGGTTCTATCCCTAGGTAACCCTCAAAAAGGGCCTGGAAGCCGGCTAAGCAGAGACTGGAGTTGGGTGGCAGATTGTGTGGCTGGATCCTATAGTGATCTAGGATATAGAAAAAGAAGGCAGAAGGAGGGAATCCAATACCTCGGTTGATATGGGAAGCTAGGAGAACCCGTTTGCCGGGTTGCGGAGATGGCTCGGTGCCGTCCTTGTTCACCCGCCATTTTCCTTTCACCACGAACCCTTCCTTCTCCAATGTCGGGAGAAGAGAAGGAACCACATTGAAGTGGCTCCAATTCCCGGTATTTTCTTCTCCTTCGTCTTCACCTCCGGCGGTGGCGGAAGCGACGACGTCCTCGCCGCGTGAGTAGTATCCTCCTCCGTAGGCTCGGAGAAGGGATGGGGAGGAGGAGCAGTGACCGTTGGCGGCGGCGTGTTCCCGGCCACGGGAGGAAGATCCCCGCTGGCTGGCTCGCCGGCGGCCCCCCTCTGGCGCCTTCGCAGCGGTGCGAGACAGGGAGTCGAGGAGTGGTCCAGATGTGAAGAAGGATTCGATGTCCACAGCGGCGCTCGTCGAGTCAGAGGAGCGGGGGGAATCTCCGGTTGCCATTTTTTGGCGGCACTGTCGCGAGCTGGTTCCTCTGATGATCTTTCCGGAGAGAAGCTCGGGGGCTTGGTCTCTGCGTGCTCTCGAACTTGGGCTCTAGGTGCAGTGCGCTGGGTGCTCGAGAAGAAGAATGAAGCGGAAGGGAAAACGAAGCCCCCGAGACGGCTATTTATAGCCGGATGCGCATAGATTAACTCCATCGGCTATTTTAGCCGTTGAATGCGCGACGCGTGTTACGCCCGAAATTTCTGGGAAATGAGGGAGACGGGGTGATTATTGCTATCTCCTCGTTTCCCGCGAGAGAATCTATCAGAGGATACATTTCAGGGGTTTTGACTGAACCCAAACATCTGTGACATCAGCAGGATTTCATCGCTGATGTCATGAAGTTCCTTCTCCGCGAAGGCTTGTGTAAGAAAAGCCAGACTATGTCAAAATTCGAGTTTTGGCTTAAGAGATTTTTGGTAAAAGAAGAATCAAGACAAAATGCCGACATTTCTCAGAAAGAATGCTAATGGACGAAGAGCGGCAGAATGAAGTCTTAATCCTTCTTGGGGCTACTGTCGGATATATACCGATTAGGGGTATGTCCGGCATTGGCCTAAGAGCCGGATTATCAGGGTGGCCTGTTGGTAATGGATCATAGTCCATTGGGCGGCCTAGTAAGCTGATGCGCAGGAAGCCGGATTCTAGAAGAACCTGGACCACGACCCAAAGTGGTGCGGCTTGGAGGAGAAGATGGATTCCTTACTTTCCAAGTTTGATACTTTCCGTAGTCATCTAGGTTTCCTTTCTGTAAGGCCTAATCTGGCTATCTATATAAAGCCAGACATGAGCAATGAATCGATAAAGAACAATTAGCTAGAAGCCAACTCGTCGAGAAGTTGATCCTCGCCGAGTTAGCGAAACCATACTCACATTGTACTTTGTATAATTCAGGCTTCAGCCCTAATTTAGTGAGATTGCAGGAGTAGGAACGCCGCCTAGTTGCGTCATACCGAACCTGGGTAAACTTGGTGTTCTTGTTTGTCGTACTACCACGTCCCCCCGCGGTTCTACCGGTAGGCTCATGGCACCCCCGTCTATGAACTCTACTACGATGTCTCGACATAGACGGTGTTCTCTTCTCCTTGTGCCACCATGTTTAGATATTCTGAGCTATCTAAGATGATCAAGGTCACCATTATGTAATTTCTACATGTTGTGCTTGCTGGGATGCGGTGAATTGTGAAGTTATGATAAGATTGTTCATGCTTCTTATATGATCTTGTTACTATTATTGTATAAGTGTTATGTTGTGTTCTTGCATGCTCTCTAGTGTGTGTGGTTGCTTTGGACAAGTGGTCACATGCATCTCCAAGAGAGCATTTTGTGCCAGATATTAGGTTCATGCCTCCTTTGTATCTGGGCTCGAGTGACCGCAAGGACTAAGACCAAGGATGTTGTAACACCCCCGTTTTCTGACAATCGCTCTTCGACAAAACATGTTTTAAGTCTCTCTATATCCATTATTTAATGGGTTCATCAAATCATAATTCCGACGTCACGGTCGCGTCGGGCTCATCGAGGCGGTTGAAAAACACTACTCGTTTGCCCAAATCGGAGTTCATATGTATCTTCAATGGGTTATTTCAAATCAATGGTCAAGATTATTTGGAATTTCGAAATTACCTCCTAATAAAAAAAAAACTGGCCATGAACCTTTCCCCTGTCATGTGAGGAGTGAGGACATTTATCCTCATCTCCAATCGATCCCCTTTTCTCCTCTTTTCCACCAAACCGTGAGCTCCCCTTCTCCTCCTATGGAGCCTCCTCACTCCCGCTGCCTTTCCTCTACTACTCTCTTGATATCTCCCAGCAGCCCATGTTTTATCTCTCCCCCATGGTCAGCTCTTGGAACTGGTCTTGAGGAAGAAGAAGAGGAAAGGAGAGAAGCAAGAAGAGAATAAGTTGGAAGAAGATGACATCTCCATCACCCCCTGTCCAATTTCCCGTGTTCAAGCATCAAGGGTGAGTTCCCCAACTCTCCATGATCCTATCATGTGTTCTACATGGTTTATTCCTTGGCCTTTAGGGAAGGGGATCAGCAAGATCCATTAGGGATTAGAGGAAAGAATCCAATATTTCCGTTTCTGGGCAACCAGCAACACAAATCTTCATTTTCGAGTTCCTAGATGGAAAAAATAGAGGGGCATCCCGAAGTATGTTTTGTAGATATCGTTCCCACGATCGTTTTGAGTGGTCAAACATTTCAATCGGAGTTTTAGAACTCTACTTATATCTGTTTCTTTGCAGCAGTCCGAAACTTCAGAAACAGCAAAAGATAGTGTTTCCACGTTGGTTTTAGGAGCCTTTATAATTCATCTAAATTCATGTCTTGTTCACTTTTAACTGGTATGTGATGCATAGCTTCTAGAACAGAAGGATTTACTCAATTTCCATGAGTATTCTTGTTCCTATGGATTTCCAAAAGTGCCTACTTGTTATTCTGAATTCTGGAAACAGCAGAGTGAATTTTGCTAGATATGACCTTTATAGCTCCATATTTTGAGTTCCAATGTTTGGAGTTATCTGTAGCTAAGGTCCGTACGAATGTATAGCAATATCATTTGCTTGTTTTCGAGTTTCCTAGCTCGACTTGTGAATTTTTTCGTGAAGGGACAGACCTTTGCTCTCCTGGGACGTGGCTTAAGACCGTTTGATGTTATTGTTTCATATGTCGTATCTTGGTGCAATGTTTAAGAATTGTGTATGTGCTCCTACAGCAGATTTCAGCACCAACCCACCGGAGGTAGCCTCGCACCACCTCCATCACAACGGTTGAGGCGAGTACACCGGGCATCAACCGGCTAAATTGCTCTCTTTACATTATGTCCATGTTCTCAGTATTTCCTTACATTCCTGAAATGGTGGACATGTCATTCCCTAGTGTACATTCCAATACACCATACCATTAGTATGTTATAGGGATTTGATATTCTTGGTTTTTTTGAGATAAAAATTCCATTATGAGTGAACCTCCCCATTCCAAGGAATGTTCCTTGCTTTGCGAGTGATTGGTCCTTCGGGTCCAACCTCATATGGTCCTCTCACCAGGTGAGGGATGAAAAGGAGTGTGGTGAGACGTCGCCCCTCCTCAGCTTGCCGGCAAAAGCTCAGAGCCAAGTCACGGTCTTATTTGGTTTCATTATTCCTTCATGTGCATATGTGCCATTCCAAGCATGGAAGATTTGATATTACATTCAGTTTATTTCCGGCATGGTTTCCGTTCATATTCTTAATTTCCAATGTTCCATGCTTATGTTGTGTTCTTGTTGAGTCTTTTGACTCACCCCGTGTGGGCTTTATTTCAGGTACTTCACTGTGATGCTTTGCAAGTATACTAAAAGGGCGTAGCTCTCATGGATGTGCACTCACGGATTTCACCACCCTTTCTATACCTAGCTCAAACTCACTTGCTTCAGTTCATTTTCGTGGTAGCAAGGTCTACTTGTTGTGTACATCACGTGTTTTAGATTGTGTTCTTGTCCAACTTATTACTCTACAAGGTGGGCTGGAGTTTACTAATTACCACCTTATGTCTGTGTGCTTGGAACTTGAGGTTTCCATGTTCTGGTGTAGAATGTTGGTTTGAGGCTCTGCCACTTAGCTCTACTAGTGTTGTATGAGCATTTTTGTATGTTTCCGTTGTTGTTTCTCATAGTTATATACTCTGTTTTCAATTGCCCGTCGTGGATATCCATTGGTACAAGAGAGGTGCTGTCGGATTTTCCTCGATAGAATGTTAGTGTGGGTTGTTTCGTGGTAACATTCCTTCTTACAAGGAGGGGTGTTACAGTTGGTATCAGTTAAGCTCTAACTTTGCTATACATGCGTAAGCATGTGTACCAAAGAAAGATCTGAGGACCTTTGTCATGCTTGTTTGTTTGATTTTATTGATTTCTCGTCAGTGTACAAGAATCAAATTGACGAGGACGTCAATTTTTTTTGAGGTTGGGTGAAATATCCCAGTTATCCTACTAGCATGTAATTACGTTTTCAAATAAAATTTGATTAGCTGGTTAAACAATATAAAATTTGACACACTGGTGCACCATAGGAACGATTTCCTTTCAGTTATATATTTTCAAGCCTTATCATGCGTGCATCGATTCCGTCTTGTGCTTTTCTAACGCATATTAAGAAGTTTTGTGTTCAAGTAGTACTGGTTTCCAGGTCTCTTGGGTTTATATTTCAATCTTATTTCAGTTTGAAGTATGAGTTCCTATCTTCTTATCAAGTTATTTCAAAGGTTTTTACCATTTTATCTTCTTGTCTCATATGTGTTATATCTTCTATCCTTGGCTTGTTTGGGTAATGTTCATTGTTTCATGAACAATCTTTTTGACTCTGTACAAGTTCACCCTTGTGTCACCTCTTCTATGCTACACTCTTGCCACTTTTGTGGGGTATAGTTCTCTTGTTCTGGCGGTTGATGGCTGCACATCATAGAAGGACGCCTTGAGGTCATGCAAGTGTAACCAGGCCAAAAGGATGGAGAATGCACTCAACAAGTTAAAGCAGAGAAATAGAACCATTCAGGACTATGAGACAAAGTTCAACGACATTGTCCGCTTTGTGCCAACGGTGGTTAATGATGAAAAATATAAGGCAAGGAGGTCCAAGGATGGGTTGGAGCAGCAGTATCGTGTTGTGCTCAGTGCTGCCGGATCCTCTCCTTTGTGTCAAGAAGGCCAAAAAGATCATTTGGGCTACAGAATGGCTCGCCTCCTCTCGTTATACCTTTCCCATGTAGCAGCCCTAGTAACTTTTGTACTAATGGGTGGCAACTAGAAGCGAGACCACAGTGATGGTGGGAAGCTTCATCGCCGTTTCAGGAAGAAATCCAAGAATGACCAACCTACCTCTCAATCTTTCAAGCATAATTCACGGAAGGCCGCATCCTCTGCTAGACAATGTGTGCTTTATCATCTGATGTCATGGGAGGGTTGATGTGCTTCAAGTGTAGCGAAGGCCATAGATCCAATGAGTGCAGACGGCCTAGCATTTGCAATAGTCGTAGTCGAACCCTGCTAGCATCATCAAGTGGCGGACCGTGTCTTCTCAAGTTGATTCTTCATGTGCACCTTTATCTTTAGATGGACCTATTCAAGCCATGAAGAATGGTCCAGTACCTCCTCATTTGTATGCATCTTGGGGACCTATCCCTAAAGGGCACCGATCTGACTTCGCACTGCATTTAACTATCGCCTGCGACAGATTGACATCCCATCTTCACATCATGACAAAGTTTTTTCCCTCGCCTTCATCACTCGTGGATGGACGTCCAGATGTGTTGATAGGTACTCTACCTGTAAACTCAGCTGAAGCTGAAGTACAATTTGATTCTGGTTCTAGTTTCTCACTTGTATCGCTAGACTTTGCGAACCAGGCAAACATGTCTAGACAAGAAATCTCTCAACTAGCGAGTGTTAGTTCTCCGGGTGGACTCCTTTCTCGTCGCACAATGTGTCCTCGCTATGATATTTCCATTGAGGATGAAGACTTCATTGCAAATCTATCCATTCTTCGGTTTCAGCCTTTTGATGTCATTCTTGGCATGGACTGGCTACAAAATTACAAGGTAGTGATTTATTGCTTTTGGAGAATTATCACCCTCGACTCCCCCTCAGGGAAAGAACGTATCTACCAAGCTAGTGCACCTCCACGATCCTAGTCAGTGTTGGCCAGTCTCCATGCCTTCCATCTCCAAAGAGTGGGATATTACGGACTCTTTTGGGAAGCCAAGTACACCACAGTGCCTTCAAGAGATACCGGTAGTGTGTGACTATCCCGATGTCTTCCCAGACGAGCTTCTAGAAATTCCTCTAGAGAGGGACACTGCTAATTCCTGGCACTCAGCCTATTTCAATAGCACCATATCGTTTGGCTCGACCCTTCCAGGAAGAGCTTAAGAATCAATTAGACGACCTTCTTTCCAAGAGATTAATTCGGAAGAGCGTGTCTGAATGGGGCGCACATGTGCTCTTCACGACTAAAAAAGGATTTCACTTGGCACATGTGTATTGATTATCGTGGCCTCAACAGAGTGACCATCAAGAACAAGTATCCAATTCCACACACGGAGGACCTATTCGATCAATTGAATGGAGATAAGGTCTTCTCCAAGATCGACTTGCAATCTGGCTATAATCAAACTCGAGTTCGAGAGCAAGACAATAAGAAGACTTCTTTCTCCACTAGGTATGGGCATTATGAATTCAAGGTCACGTCTTTCGGTCTGACGAATGCCCCAGCCTGCTTCATGGATACAATGAGTAGCATGTTTCACCCTTATCTCGACAACTTCGTGGTCGTCCTCGTTGATGACATTCTTATCTATTCCAAGACGGAGAAAAATCATGGCCGACATCTTAGATTTGTGCTTGAAACCTCGCGGCAACACAAGTTCTATGCCAAGTTGAAGAAGTGTGAATTCTGGATTTCAGAAGTTGGCTCCCTAGGTCATGTGATCAACCAACATGGCATATCCGTTGATCCAAGCAAAATTTCCACCGTGGTTAACTAGAAAAGGACAACTAATGTTAAGGAAGTAAGGAGCTTCTTAGGCTTTGCCGGTTATTATCGTCGGTTTGTGAAAATTTTCTCCACTATTGCCAAGCCATTGACCAAGCTGACACAAGTCAATACCAAATTTCATTGGAATGAGGCTTGTGAGAAGAGTTTCTCTTATCTCAAGGAGCGATTGGTGACTGCTCCAATCTTTTCATTACCTGAACCAGGTAAACGTTTTGCAGTATATCCAGACGCATCCCAACTTGGACCTGGATGTGTGCTCATGCAGGATGACAAGGTCATTGCATATGCATCTCGGCAGTTGAATCCTCATGAGAAGAACTATCCAACCCATGGTCTAGAATTGGCCGCAATTGTTCATTCTCTCAAAATCTGGAGGCATCATCTCTATGGTGAGGCGTGTGACATGTATACTGATCGCAAAAGTCTCAACTATATCTTCACTCAGAAGGAGCTGAATCTTAGGCAGAGAAGGTGGTTGGAGTTGATCAAGTATTATGATCTTACCATCCACTACAAACCCGACCGAGCCAATGTGGTGGTCGATGCTTTGAGCCGCAAGGTAGTTTCTCCTATTGTGGCTACCCTCCCATCCGAGCTAGAGAGGATGGATATTTCCTTCTGTTATGTGGGCACTGCTCAAGCAGAAATCCAAATGACCCTTGAGTCTGATATTGTGGAGTGTATTAGGCAAGCACAGGAACACGAACACGAACGGTTACTAATGCAAGCTGCTAGGCTAGGCGTGTACGTGAAGGAAGAGTAGGTCCATTCACCATTGCTGGAAATGGAGTTGTGTGATTTCATGGTCGCCTCTGTATTCCGCAAAAGGGTGAAAGAAGATACCCTCAATAATTACCATCACACTCCTTACTGAGTACATCCTGATGAGTCCAATATGCATCATGATCTAAAGGAAAGTTTCTGGGGGAAGAGGATGAAATTCGATGTGGCTAAGTATGTGGCTTTATGTGGCGTTTGCCAACGAGTCATGGCCAAACATAAAGTCCTGCTGGGAAGCTGCAATCACTAGAGGTTCCGAAATGGCCATGGGAAGATATCACCATGGACTTTGTCATTGGCCTACCTCGCACTCCACCAGGGAAGGACGCCATTTGGGTTGTCGTGGATCGCCTCAACAAGTCCGCACACTTCATTCCAATTCGTACGCCAAATTTAGCTAGTGATTTAGCTCCAGTCTACACCTGTGAGATTATTCGTCTCCATGGTGTGCCTAAAACAATTATCTCTGACCGTGATGCCAAGTTCACCTCCAAATTTTGGGAGATCTTGCAGAGTGCTTTGCGTACCCAGATTTGGTTCAATACAACTTCTCATCCTCATACCGATGGTCAGTCCGAGTGAACAATCCAAACACTGGAAGACTTGCTTCGCACATGTGCCCTTTCATGGCAAGGTGACTGGGAAGATCATTTACCTCTTGTGGAGTTCGTCTATAATAACATTTATCATGCAAGTATCAAGGCGGCACCCTTCCAGGTCCTCTATGGCCGAAGGTGTAGGTCACCTATCTGCTGGGACTCAGTAGGCGAGTGGGCAGTTCTTGTACCAGATTGGGTTCATTAAACGGTTGATCGTGTCGCCGAGATTCGTCACAACATGCTTACCGCACAAAGCAGACAGAAGAGCTATGCCAATGTCAGACAGCGAGCTTTGGAATTTCAGGTGGGTGACCAAGTTCTTCTTAAAGTGTCACCCGCTAAAGGAATTGTCAGATTTGCTACCAAGGGCAAGCTTAGTCCTCAGTATGTTGGGCCATTTCATGTGGTTTCTCGAGTTGGGAAGCTTTCTTATCCCCTAGATTTGCCTCAATCAATGCGCCGAGTGCACAACGTCTTCCATGTTTCCATGCTCCGGAAGTATCTTGAAGACTCGGAACATCTCATTCTTTATGAACCAGTAACCATTGAGCAAGATCTCACACTGGAATCTCGTCCTTTGAAGATTCTCGATGAGTCTAAGCGTGTATTGAGGCACCGAAAACTCAAATATGTGAATATTCTTTGGACAAATCAAATGGAGCGAGAAGCTGACTTGGGAACTTGAGTCTCCAATGCGCGAGAAGTACCCAGAATTGTTCTCTGATGGTACGTTCTAAAGCTTAAAATTCTTTCTCGTTGTGTTCTATGCATAGCTTCGAGCGTCCTTGCTGGTTCAAGGATAGAAGAACTCGGGGGCGAGTTCTACTTAAGGTGGTGAGACTGTAACACCCCCGTTTTCTGACAATCGCTCTTCGACAAAACATGTTTTAAGTCTCTCTATATCCATTATTTAATGGGTTCATCAAATCATAATTCCGACGTCACGGTCGCGTCGGGCTCATCGAGGCGGTTGAAAAACACTACTCGTTTGCCCAAATCGGAGTTCATATGTATCTTCAATGGGTTATTTCAAATCAATGGTCAAGATTATTTGGAATTTCGAAATTACCTCTTAATAAAAAAAAAACTGGCCATGAACCTTTCCCCTGTCATGTGAGGAGTGAGGACATTTATCCTCATCTCCAATCGATCCCCTTTTCTCCTCTTTTCCACCAAACCGTGAGCTCCCCTTCTCCTCCTATGGAGCCTCCTCACTCCCGCTGCCTTTCCTCTACTACTCTCTTGATATCTCCCAGCAGCCCATGTTTTATCTCTCCCCCATGGTCAGCTCTTGGAACTGGTCTTGAGGAAGAAGAAGAGGAAAGGAGAGAAGCAAGAAGAGAATAAGTTGGAAGAAGATGACATCTCCATCACCCCCTGTCCAATTTCCCGTGTTCAAGCATCAAGGGTGAGTTCCCCAACTCTCCATGATCCTATCATGTGTTCTACATGGTTTATTCCTTGGCCTTTAGGGAAGGGGATCAGCAAGATCCATTAGGGATTAGAGGAAAGAATCCAATATTTCCGTTTCTGGGCAACCAGCAACACAAATCTTCATTTTCGAGTTCCTAGATGGAAAAAATAGAGGGGCATCCCGAAGTATGTTTTGTAGATATCGTTCCCACGATCGTTTTGAGTGGTCAAACATTTCAATCGGAGTTTTAGAACTCTACTTATATCTGTTTCTTTGCAGCAGTCCGAAACTTCAGAAACAGCAAAAGATAGTGTTTCCACGTTGGTTTTAGGAGCCTTTATAATTCATCTAAATTCATGTCTTGTTCACTTTTAACTGGTATGTGATGCATAGCTTCTAGAACAGAAGGATTTACTCAATTTCCATGAGTATTATTGTTCCTATGGATTTCCAAAAGTGCCTACTTGTTATTCTGAATTCTGGAAACAGCAGAGTGAATTTTGCTAGATATGACCTTTATAGCTCCATATTTTGAGTTCCAATGTTTGGAGTTATCTGTAGCTAAGGTCCGTACGAATGTATAGCAATATCATTTGCTTGTTTTCGAGTTTCCTAGCTCGACTTGTGAATTTTTTCGTGAAGGGACAGACCTTTGCTCTCCTGGGACGTGGCTTAAGACCGTTTGATGTTATTGTTTCATATGTCGTATCTTGGTGCAATGTTTAAGAATTGTGTATGTGCTCCTACAGCAGATTTCAGCACCAACCCACCGGAGGTAGCCTCGCACCACCTCCATCACAACGGTTGAGGCGAGTACACCGGGCATCAACCGGCTAAATTGCTCTCTTTACATTATGTCCATGTTCTCAGTATTTCCTTACATTCCTGAAATGGTGGACATGTCATTCCCTAGTGTACATTCCAATACACCATACCATTAGTATGTTATAGGGATTTGATATTCTTGGTTTTTTTGAGATAAAAATTCCATTATGAGTGAACCTCCCCATTCCAAGGAATGTTCCTTGCTTTGCGAGTGATTGGTCCTTCGGGTCCAACCTCATATGGTCCTCTCACCAGGTGAGGGATGAAAAGGAGTGTGGTGAGACGTCGCCCCTCCTCAGCTTGCCGGCAAAAGCTCAGAGCCAAGTCACGGTCTTATTTGGTTTCATTATTCCTTCATGTGCATATGTGCCATTCCAAGCATGGAAGATTTGATATTACATTCAGTTTATTTCCGGCATGGTTTCCGTTCATATTCTTAATTTCCAATGTTCCATGCTTATGTTGTGTTCTTGTTGAGTCTTTTGACTCACCCCGTGTGGGCTTTATTTCAGGTACTTCACTTTGATGCTTTGCAAGTATACTAAAAGGGCGTAGCTCTCATGGATGTGCACTCACGGATTTCACCACCCTTTCTATACCTAGCTCAAACTCACTTGCTTCAGTTCATTTTCGTGGTAGCAAGGTCTACTTGTTGTGTACATCACGTGTTTTAGATTGTGTTCTTGTCCAACTTATTACTCTACAAGGTGGGCTGGAGTTTACTAATTACCACCTTATGTCTGTGTGCTTGGAACTTGAGGTTTCCATGTTCTGGTGTAGAATGTTGGTTTGAGGCTCTGCCACTTAGCTCTACTAGTGTTGTATGAGCATTTTTGTATGTTTCCGTTGTTGTTTCTCATAGTTATATACTCTGTTTTCAATTGCCCGTCGTGGATATCCATTGGTACAAGAGAGGTGCTGTCGGATTTTCCTCGATAGAATGTTAGTGTGGGTTGTTTCGTGGTAACATTCCTTCTTACAAGGAGGGGTGTTACAGATGTATTGTTTCTACTAATGGTAAACCAACAACGTTTATAAATATTTATGATTAATTATGAATATTTCCTCATGTATTGAGCTTAATGCAACTGTCTGTTGCTTTTAGCAACTTAATCTAACGTGTGGCAAGCATAGAAGTGCACTCAAGTTAGATTATTAGTTATAGATGCATGCTGGATAGCGATCTATATATGTTTGACGTAATGCCTACATGAATAGTACAATGAACTTTACTTTCACTAACATGTTTGTCTGTTATCTTTTGGGATACGCCACTGGTGAAACTATGGCCCCTAGACAATTCTTTTATATTGATTGCAATCTCGTTTACTTGATTTTCATCACCACATGCTCGTTGTACCTACTCTCAACCTACACCATATATTTAACTCTCTTGCTTACAGCAAGGCGAGAAGATTGACAACTTCTCCGGATAGTTAGAGACAAAGAAATTTTGGTGTTTTGTGTGTAGATCCACACTCGTTAAAGCGCTCGTTGACGAGCACCTCTCTAAAGACTTGGAAGTCCTACTGGTTTAATAAACCTTGTTGTCATAAGTGAGGGAAAAAACTTCCAAACTACACTACATCATCTTCCTCTTGGGATCCCCAATGGGTGGTGACAATTCACAGCATCAATGGGTAATGTCTAAGATTAATCAATGACCTCACCACACCATTTCGCCGAGTATAATCCATATCCACCTATTTAATTTTCTCAACAAATCCACCAAGTCCCCATAGAACGATATAATCATGTAGCATACCATCTAGGACACCTCAATAAGAAGCCACACCTCCTCTAGCCTAAGAATAGGTTTTGTTGACGATGTCCACGCACTAAATTCAATGGAGCATGAGGTATCGTCAACTTGGAACGTACAAAAAAAAAGTTGGACACAACAACTCCATCTTGTATGTACATTATTTCCCATAGGCCGCATCAAACTAATTATAAGTGCATTCCACCAAAAGATCAACATGATTATTGCATTTGCCAAGTAAAAAATTAATTTGTAAAGTTTGACCAAATTTATCATAAAAGGTATTGACATCTACAAAAGTGAATAAATACAATATCAAAAAAAAATCCATGATTAAGATTTTATATTTTGCAAGACGGTGATGTCACTAGTCGAGTAGCAAAATAAGGACATGCAACCTTGTATGTTTGGATTGACTGATATATTTTCTATCTTAAAACTTACATGTCAATATTTGTTGCACATAATAAATATTAAAAGAGTAATATAATAGGGTCTCGCAGGCGGTCTATTGGAGATAATGCATTGGATTTTTACTTAGTTAAAAGAGAGTAAATTGGAGAGAAGAAAAACGGGCTGTAAAAGTATAGTCAGCTTTAGCATAGGTCCAACACAATTTGCCCTTTGTGAGAGAATAATCGTGGACCATATATTAATGATATAGCAAGCAAGTATGACTAATTATTACATGAATGAACTATAGGATTGGCTATAGATAACGTGGCAACTGTATATAGTCAGTGGTTGGCTGTATTACATGGGTTCAGATCCTCTACAGTAACTGCAGTGCAGTTACTGTCACTTACAGGTGGACCCGGTCCCATATGTCAATGACCGTAGAGGATCCAACCCTTATGTATGTACCGGGTTCAGATCCTCTACAGTAACTGCATGTCACTTACAGGTGGACCCGGTCCCATATGTCAATGACACTAACTGCACCGCAGTTACCGTAGAGGATCCCAGCCCTTATGTATGTACCGGGTTCAGATCCTCTACAGTAACTGCAGCGCTGTTACTGTCACTTACAGGTGGACCCGGTCCCATATGTCAATGACAGTAACTGCACTGCATGGACGATCCAACTGCACTTACAGGTGGACCCGGTCCCATATGCTCAAATACGATCCAACTGCATGGACGAAATTACCATGTAGCTATTGGTTTCAAATGACACCAAGGATTTCATTGCTACATTTGAATAATTACTCTTACAAACATGCAATGCTAGGAAAATTCATTTTGGCCCATGGAAGTATATGTGCCCCTATCACAGAAAAAACATTTTGAAAATTTAAAAAAAAAATGAAAGGCAAAATTGCAGGTACATCTCAACAATATATGTGTGCATGTCAAGATATACGAAAACCCGACATTTTTTATGGCCCATACAAAGAAATACAAAAAAAATCGTGAAAAGCACACGGCATAAAAGTGTCGGTTTACCGTAAAACAACTTTGTTAGCACATAAAAGATCGTGATATACGCGTGAATTTTTTTATCTAATTTTTTCAATATTTTAAAATATAATTAAATATCTTTTTAAAAAGTGACAAAACGCTGCTCCCTGGCTACTACCACCACATCTAAATGATGACCTCAATGATCGTTTTTGCTCGATTCATCACTGGACCGACAGTACATATCAGAGCGCGGATTGCTCCACCACGTGGTCTCCTTCGGCCTGTTGCAGTTGCACAAGGTGGCTGACTTCAGGATGTGGCCAGGTGACCACGTTCCGTGTCCCTATCCGATCCGACGCAACAATGGTACAACGGCTTTTGATTGCTTTGCCCCGTGATTACTAGATTTTTCCACCATCTATGTCGACCGACATCACATACCTGGATTTTTCCAAAGCATACAATTCATATCAAGATCCAAAAGAGTGGGATCAAAATTTAAAATTAGCTCATCTTTTTGCCCACGTTTAGCCATAGCAAAACAAGATGATTGGTCACTCTTAAAAGATATTGGACAAATTATAGCAGTCCTATTTTCAGTAGCAATACAATTTATAACATCAAGTAACGTAGGACCATCATCTAGAGCATTATAATATAGATTTTCTAAACAAACTTCCTCATTATCATGCATATCAATAGTTGGAATAAATAGAGGATTATCATAGGATTTATCAAAGTAGCACGGATATCATAAAACAAGGTATGAGTTAAAGAGTTACTATAATTGGGAGGTAGACATGGGTAGCTCCATTCTTCCTCCTCTTGATCATCACTCTCCCCCTTTTTCTCATCCAATTAGCTTCCAGATTCAGCAGCTTCTTCTTGCATAGGTTCCTGCAAGACATTAGTCTCCTCCTTTGAGGGAGAGCATCCATTAAGATAATTAACTATGTAGTAATTACAATCCTTGTAATTATCAAAGCATTATTCAAGTATATCATAAATCTCATATTTATAAGGTGCATCATCAATACTTTCAAGCAAATAGGCAATTTCAAATGCACCCTTCGAAGCAGTAAATTCCTGTCGCACCCGGACTTCTAAAGGATACTCGTCGTTCCGTTGAACAGTAGTAGGTTGGATTACGGGGCTTACCGGCACCCGCGTCCTCTTACGAGTAGGCCAACACACGTATGTGTGACAACCAACCCCTATCTGTTCAGCGTCGACGTAAACTATCCCATAGAAATCAGGACACTACCATTGACGTACTTCATACCATACACACATGGTACGTCAACGGCTTGTAACAGAATGATAGCACAACATATCTCTAAGACACAAAAGATTGAAATAAGTTGCAACTGGCCCTCACTAGGGCAGAGATAGCAAATACAATCATCCAGAGGACACATGTCCCAACATAACATCATTACATATCAGCGGAAGCATTCAAAGGGGTCTGAGTACAGACAAATCCAAATAGGCTTAAGAAGCCGGAAACTGAAATGAAGACGGAGCCCATCCACGATGTCTCGGATCCTGCCCGGGTCCGCTAACTACTCGTCAGCATCCTCGTCAAACTCCACGTAGTAGCCGTCAACTGGATCCTCGTAAGCATAGTCTGCGGAAACCACAGCCCCAAAGGGGTCAGTACATAGACGTACTGGCAAGCAAGACTCACAGTTCACCAAAGTGTAACCCGTCAACACCAAGTACAGATGCCTTGGGTTCAACGGAAGAAAGGGGATATAAAAGATGCTGCAACTGGCTGCGCTAACCAACTACCAAGATTCTACCACTTCCAACTATCAGAAAGGAGATAAGTTCGAGTATCGTAACCAACTGGAAGATAACATCAAACAAACCCATCCTGGATCTCGCCCCTTATCCAAAGAAGCAATCCGAGGATAACTCACACAGTTGGATTAAAGATGATTCAAATTATTGTGTTAATAAACCTATTACTAGTCAAGTTGTAATCATTGGGTGGGAGATTGTGAATCATTAGGTTTAAGTTGTCCTGAGTACTTGTTAGCCAGTACCTTCACCAAGTTAACCATAACCGCGGAAAACACGGCTTCTCGAGAAGATTTATCCCTGCAGGGTTGCACCAATTTGGCCGTACACGTATGAATAACCCGCCAGATGGGATGCCTCCCACCAAGCGGGGCACTCAACACAACTCAACTCTTCTTCGCATCAAGCCCAAAGCACCTTGGGCGCACGGCTAATCGAGCCCAGAAGAAAATGGACCGTCATAGCACTCTAAGAACGTGTCCCCCTATATGCCGACTACAAAAGTTCCACCCTGCGTTGGGCTCGCAAAAACATGCATGCGGCAAATGGAAAACACGAACTAAATGAGATGATTTGGACGAGATGCGAATCGAATCAAATTGAGGGGGGCGCCCATACTCGCTTCCCACATGCGGGTAGTGCGCTCATCATGGATCAGTAGACAAGACCCTTTTCCTATTAGGGTCGACACTAGCAGGCCTGAAAACCACACAGGGCCTCCTGCGGTGCCTTATCATCAAATTAGTATTAAGTAATAACATTAGCATGATTGATTGATTAAACATCGAGCCCCCAGAACATAATAGAAATAGTAACAGAAAGTAACGGGTATCAGACTCGGGCAAAACAACCTAAGCATGCTAGTAAGACACTGGCTCAAACAATAGGGTTGTAGGAGTGGTGGTGAGGCAATATCAGGGTTAAAGGATTCATGTGATAGGTTCATAACAGAAACAACTACCACTAAGGCTAGCAGAAATAGACAACGGAAAGTATCGGTAACCAGGGTTGAAAGGAACAAAATGGTTCATGTGAGTGATAACTTGCCTGCAAACTCAGCAGCCGGGTACTGAGCTAGATCCTCAGAAGGGTGCTGTAAAGATCGTCTGTCTCAACGTCGTCGTCTATTCGAGAAGAAGCAAACAAACAAGACAGAAATATAAACAATCATTATCATGGCATAGTGCACAATCATGGGATGATGCATGTCAAATTAATAGATGCATCAAAATAAACTAAGTGACATGGTAACACAAGTTAAATGGACCCCTATGCAATTTTGAGTTGCATATGGAAAAGGGTCCATGAATTAAGTGGAACAAATGATTTACAATTAATTATTATGTGAACGTTGTTAGCATGATGCATGCATGATGATAACAACAAAATAACAACAATAGATGCAAGTGGAAAAGAATTTTAACAAGTTTGGAAATTATTTATTAAGTTTGGAAAGTTTGGTTACTTAAACATGTCACACAAACAATTGTTGTTTTCATCAAGTTAAAGTGTGCAAAACAATTAACAAAATTTATATTTGAAAAGAACATCAAATTTTAGTTGGATTACATGTTTCAATTTTTGAAATAGGAGTTGGTATGAATTTATTATAACTTAAACAATATTAAACAAGTTTTAATTGAATTTAAAACAAGTTTGAATATTATTTGAATTTTATTTATTCAAAACATAATTTCAAACTCACATTTGAAAAGTTCACACTTTGATGGTTTGAAAACATATTTTGCATGTTCAAAAATATTTTATTTTGGGCAAGTTATGATTTTATCAAATTTAAATGAATTAAACAAGTATTAAATTATTTAGGCAATTTAAATTATTCAAACCATGAAACAAAATTTATATTTGAAAAGGTTATTTTAAATAGCATGGAAAACATATTTTATTTGCATTTATTGGATTAATAATGAATTAGTTATTGAATTTAGCAAATTGCATTTGAATTATTTGAATTCAAATTTGAATTGCATTTTGAAAATTCAAAACAGGAAACAAAGGATACCAATGGGTAGACAATTAAATTTAGATTAGTGTGCATATTTTATTTTCATTTATTGGAGTTATAAAACTAATTTTATTGCCAAAATACTTCCAGGGACCAATCTGCAAAAATAAAAGGACTGAATTTAAAATAGAAATCGTTTTAATCTTTTTATACGCACAGAAACTTACACCAGTCGCTGCCAGAGGGGCCCAGGGGGGCCGTGCGCTTGCGTGGCTACTGGGTGGCTGACAGGGGGCCCTCCCTGTCAGCACCTGGTGGAAAAAAGGATGGGATTTTATCCCGGGGAGCCAGGGACTCGAACCCTGGACCTCGCCCTTGCGCGCACTGACCGCTACCGCTGCGCTGCTTTCGGTTGCTTGTTAGTAACAGCAACGCAGCTAGGTTGAGGTTCAGACCTGAACTTGACTGAAACCAAACGCGCGCAGACTGAACCTGAACGTTCGCTGACAGTAGACGGACGCCGGCGGCGAGCTGAGGGCTGCTGCGCCGTGGAGTGCTGGATCTGGAGGGTGCAGATGCGTGCGGTGCATGCACGGATGTGATGCAAAGAGGGAGGAGGAGCAGCTGGTGGCTCACCACGGTTGCAGAGGGAGCAGAGGGGCGAGGTAGCGGCCGGCGGCGATGTAGCAGACGGCGGCGGTGATCCTCGACGTCCACGGGCCCGCGGCGGTGTCCAAGCGCGAGCTGGGAGGGTGGCGGCACGATTTCTGGGTTAAGATAGGATGGTGGAGCGTTGAGATGGGCGGTGCCATCAGAGGTTCAGAGAGCTCGCCGGCGAGTGGCAGAGGGTGGTGATAGCGGCGAGAGAGAGAGAGAGATGACGGCGGCCTCGAGGGCGAGAGGGTCTAGGGTAGGTAGGGTTGGGGCGCTGTGCCCTAGGGGGTCTTTATAGGGACGCGGGCGTCGGATCAGCCGTCGGAGGTGACCGGCTGCCGCCGTGGCGCCCGGAGATTGCCGCCGTATAATCTGAAGACGACGGGGGCGTCTTCTGAAGGGGTACCGGGCCGTCGTGTTGGGCTGCGCGCGGGGAGAGGAGAGAAAAAGGCTGGGCTGGGCTAGTGTGCTGCACGCGCGCGGCCGTTTTTCTTCTTTTATTTTTTATGTTTCATTTTTTTTTCTGAAACAAAATGGAAGAAAAAGGAGGCTTTTAGGTTAGCAAAAATTCTAGGAATATTAGTTTAAGCTATTTAGAACAATAGCAAACAATTGCCAAGACTTGTTTTCAAAAATGTTGAGATTTGCTTGCTGTTTGGAAAATAAACCAAATTAGATGATTTTGAATATTTAAAATGATTATTAAAACCAACACTTTAATAAAGTGACCCAAATGATTTAATTGGAAATAAAAGGGTATAAATTTTTTTGGTTATTCTTTTTATACTTTCAAATTGGGTTCTGTTTGAAAACATTTGGTTTGAATTGGAATAATTTGTTAATTAATATAGAAAACAACAACTTAATAGGGTGAACCCTATTATTGATTGGATTAAAAATATTGGAATGGTTTGGTAGTTTTATAATTTCCAAATGAGGTGCTGTTGATGATTTGCTTTGAATTTGAACCCAATTTGGAATGAAGTAGTGGAATTAAAAACACCATTTTATTAGTTGATCAATATTGAAAAATATGACAACAAATGGGTTGTTTTTATTTGTGATTTTTATTTCAAATGTTGTAACAGAGCAAGTATGAAATAACCATTTGAATTTGTTTGAGTTTCATTATGAAAACAAGATAAAACAGATGCAAAACAAATAGTAAACAAATGCAAACAAATAATTAAACATGATGACATGATGCAATACTTGAATTAAAACAAAAAATCAAACATTCTAAGGGATATTTCATACTTGGGATGTTACAAAACGCCCCCCCTTGAAGGAATCGCGCCCCGAGATTCCTTACTGAGAAGTGAAAAGGTCCGGATACTTCTTGCGAAGATCCTCTTCGGTCTCCCATGTTGCCTCTTTATCGGAATGATGCGACCACTGCACTTTCAAGAACTTGTTGCTCTTGTTGTGAGTCTTACGCTCGGTCTCATCGAGAATACGAACAGGGTGCTCCTCATAAGATAGATCATCTTGCAGTTCAATGGAATCATGATCAACTGCACGATCTGGATCTTTGAAACACTTCTTGAGCTGTGACACGTGGAACACATCGTGCACCTTGGATAGTTTTTCTGGAAGTTCAAGACGATAGGCATTTTCTGCCCGCCTTGAGAGAATTTTGAAAGGACCAATGTATCTTGGTGCAAGCTTTCCTTTCACACCAAAACGATGAGTGCCTCTGAGGGGAGTTACACGGAGATATGCCTTGTCACCAGGTGCATAGATCATATCCCTGTGCTTGCTATCATAATAGCTCTTCTGACGAGACTGAGCAATCTTGAGATTGTCACGAATGATACGAACTTTCTCCTCGGCTTCCTTAACAATGTCAGGGCCTAAGAGTGAACGTTCACCAGCTCCAGACCAATTGATTGGACTCCTGCATCTGCGACCATACAGTGCCTCAAATGGTGCCATGCCTAGGCTTGCCTGGTAGCTGTTGTTGTAGGAGAATTCAGCATATGGAAGGCAATCCTCCCATTTCATGCCAAAGGAGAGACCACATGCTCTGAGCATATCCTCGAGAATCTGATTGACTCTTTCGACTTGCCCCTGAGACTGAGGGTGATAAGCTGTGCTGAACAGAAGTTTGGTGCCCAAAGCTTCTTGAAAGCTTTTCCAGAAATGAGAAGTGAAGATACTTCCACGGTCTGAGCTTATTTCCAATGGAACACCATGAAGAGGAACAACTTTTGCTGTGTAGAGCTCTGCTAACTGGCTAGCTGAGATAGTTTCTTTGACAGCAAAGAAGTGAGCTACCTTAGTGAGACGATCAATAACAACGAAGATTGCATTGTTGCCCTTCTTGGACTTTGGAAACCCAGTAACGAAGTCCATTTAAATCATGTCCCACTTCCACTCAGGAATTTTCAGAGGTTGGAGTAGACCGGATGTTTTCTGATGGACTGCCTTAACACGTTGACAAACGTCGCATTCAGAAACGTATTGAGCAATTTCACGTTTCATGCCAGGCCACCAATACAGAGTCTTGAGATCCTGGTACATCTTTGTACTTCCAGGGTGGATGGAAAGAGGAGTTTCATGAGCCTCCTTGAGAATGACATCTTTGAGACTTTGAATCTGAGGAACTGCAATGCGTCCTTCGAAGAACACAGTTCCCTTGTCATCAATTGAGAAAGACTTGAATTTATCATTGCCTTCCTTGATGTGCTCTACAATCTTCTTGATTTCAGTATCACGAAGTTATACAGAACGAATCTTGTCCTCGAGAGTTGGACTGGCTGTCAAGCTAGCAACGTAACCTTGAGGGACAAGACCAAGGTTCAGCTTCTGGAATTCTTCATGAAGTGGAGGTTGGCTTTCCATGATCATGAGATTATTGCAATATGACTTGCGACTGAGAGCATCGGCCATAACATTAGCCTTGCCTGGAGTGTAAGAAATGGTGAGATCAAAGTCTTTAATCTTTTCAATCCATCTCCTTTGCCTGAGGTTTAGATCTGGTTGAGTGAAGATGTATTTCAGATTCTTATGATCGGAAAAGATTTCAGTTTTGTTACCCAACAAGTATTGTCTCCATTTCTTGAGGGCAAACACAACTGCTGCAAGTTCAAGATCATGTGTGGGATAGTTTTGCTCATGTGGGTTCAACTGACGTGAAGCATAAGCCACAACTTGACGTTCTTGCATAAGAACTGCTCCTAGACCTTGGAGAGATGCATCGCAGAATATCTGGAAAGGTTTGGTAGTATCTGGGCCAACCAGAACTGGGGTGGAAGTGAGTTTAGCCTTCAGGAGATTGAAACTCTCATCACACTGTGGAGTCCAAACGAACTTCTTGTCCTTCTTTGTGAGATCAGTGAGAGGTTTGGCAATCTTGGAAAAGTTTTGGACGAAACGACGGCAATAGCTAGCCAAGCCAAGAAAGCTTCTGACTTGCTTCACCGTCTTAGGAGGTTTCCAATCAACAATTGCCTTAACCTTTTCCGGGTCAATGGCTATGCCTTTGGCAGAGATGATATGACCAAGATATGCAACTTCTGGAATCCAGAACTCACATTTGGAAAACTTGGCATACAGACGATGCTCGCGAAGTTTCATGAGAGTGAGACGAAGGTGATCTCCATGCTCTTCCTCGGATTTGGAGTAGACTAGAATGTCATCAAGATATACCACAACGAACTTGTCGAGGTATTCATGGAAGACAGAATTCATGAGTCTTGAGAACGTTGCCGGTGCATTGGTGAGACCAAAGGACATGACGGTGTATTCATATAGACCGTAACGAGTGGTGAAAGCTATTTTTGGAATATCTTCCTTTCTGATCTTTATCTGATGGTAACCCATCCTCAAGTCCAACTTTGAGAATATTGAGGCTCCAGCAAGTTGATCAAAAAGATCATCGATACGAGGAATTGGATACTTGTTTTTGATGGTTTTCTCGTTGAGAGGACGATAGTCAACCACGAGTCTTTTTGTTTGGTCCTTCTTGGCAACAAACAGAGTTGGGCAACCCCAAGCGGAGGAACTAGGCTGAATGTAACCTTTCTCCATGTACATATCGATTTGCTCCTTCAACAATTTCAGTTCAGGAGGAGATATCTTGTATGGATGCTTAGAGATTGGAGCAGTACCTGGCTCAAGCTCGATCACGAACTCAACTGCTCTGTCCGGAGGCATCCCTGGCAACTCCTCTGGAAAGACGTCAGGGAATTCACAAACCACCGGAACATTTTCAATTGCAGGAAGAGGTTTAGCATCGAGGTTGAACAGCT
The DNA here is from genome assembly GCA_028641055.1 of Alopecurus myosuroides. Lineage (NCBI taxonomy): Eukaryota > Viridiplantae > Streptophyta > Magnoliopsida > Poales > Poaceae > Alopecurus > Alopecurus myosuroides. Next base: position 489,333,831 of record CM054057.1, read on the forward strand.
GAACAGAACTTGATCCATATGGAGAATAGACTATCTGGCCAGAAGGGTGAGAGAGAGTTATTGACTTTTGAGCACAGTCAATTTTTGCTTTGTGGGTCTTCAACCAATCCATGCCCAGAATGACATCAATGTCAGAATTTCCCAGCAACATGAGTGAAGCAAGGAATATGCGGCCTCCAAATAGGATCTGATTGTCCTTACTTATCTTGGAAGTCAACATTTGCGGTCCCGGAGAGTGAACAGTCATTTGATTGCTTAGCGGAACCAGAACTAGGTTGTATGCTTTTGCAAAAATCTTTGACACAAAAGAATGCGATGCTCCAGTATCAAACAACACTTTAGCTGGAATAGAGTTTACGGGTAATATACCGAGAACGACGTCAGCAGCTTCCTCAGCTTTGTCGGCCTTGATATGACTCACCCTCGCGGTCCTCCCGACAGGCCTGTTGTTGGAGTTGAAGGCTTTAGCCGAGGGAGCACGAACCATTGCCTGGTTGGTGTTGGGGCGAGGAGGTGGAGGTAGCTGCCTCTGAGTGCACTTATCAGCATAGTGTCCAGTATCCTTGCACTTGTAGCAAGTGACGACACGAGAAGGACCTGGCCTTGGCTGCCCCATTGGAACCCTCTGACTCTGCATCTGAGCTGGGTTGGGTGGGCGGGGAGCAAAGCCTGGAGAAGCTTGGGCATATGGAGCCCTAGTGACAGCAGCATTTGGCACCCAGATGCGACGCTTCTGCGGAGGGGTGGTCATGTTGGAGGAGGAACCACCCTCACGCGAGTGCTTACGGGACTCCTCGAACGCCTTGCGCCCATTCTCCTCATTGAGCGCGATGTTCACGAGCTCCTCGAAGTCCTTGCACTTGATGTTGGTGAGAGCGTACTTCAGTTCCTGGTTAAAACCTCGGCGGAACCTTGCCATCTTCTTGGCTTTAGTGGACACCTCATCACCAGCGTATCGAGCGAGACGATTGAACTCGTTCTGGTAGCCAATGACGTCCAGCTTGCCCTGCTTGAGAGAGCAAAATTCCTCACGCATCCTTTCCATGAGACCATCTGGGATGTGGTGCTTCAGGAAGGCATCCTTGAAACATCCCCAGGTGATAGGATAGCCAGCTCTCATGGTCTGGTAGTTCTCCCACCAGGTAGCTGCCTGACCCTACAGTAGGTAGGTGGCATACTTGACTTTATCCTCCTCAGCAACGTGAGCAATGTCCAGAGCCCTATTCATCTCCCTGATCCAGTCATCAGCATCCAGAGGCTCACGTGTTGCCACGAAAGCTCTCGGCCCCATACTCAGAAACTCCTTGATGCTGACCCGCGGAGCATTCTGGTTGTTGTGCTGGTTAGCCTGGATCTGGGCCATCTGAGCCACGACCTGAGTCATCTGAGTCAACAGCTCCGTGAGCGGAGGTGGTTCAGGCGGGTTTCTCCTTGTTGGCGGCATCCTGAATAGACATGCATTTTAGCACAACAATAGAAAAGGATAGACTTGGTAACCGAAAGATAGATTATTCCGACGCATGAATAGATAACCAACAGGTACATCATCACATGTTCAAATACATCAGAATATCCAACACACCAATACATGGTTCGAAAGACAAAGGATAACTAATCATAGCTAGAATGGATACATCGGTACTCTCATGCTCATCACGCAGGACGGCGGTGAGTAGTACGACGAGAGATACGGTGAGGAGGAATCCCCCGGAAGTAGGTAGAACGACGATCCACGTAGATCGGGACTGCTCTGAGAGAAACTCTCGGTGTGGTGAAGTAGAAAGCGTCGTCTCCCTGGGTTCCAAAGCGTGGAATACCAGTGTAACCAGCTCCGAGATTGAGGAGTGGACCTCTGATCGGCTCGTAACCTCCAGCATCTGGCAAACTACGTCCAACTGTCTGATGGAAACGTGCAAAGCGCTCATCTCCAACAAAGTCTGTGGTGTACGTAGCCAGACGAGTCAAAGCCAGGTAGAGCTGCTCCCTGACTGAGGCTAACTCCTGAGAAAGTGTGGTGGCAACAGCGTCACTGTGCCTCACAAACTGAGCGATGGTGTGCAGCCTGGTGTTATCATGCTCGTAGACATCCAGGTTGTCGTAGAGGGTGAAGTGAGCTCCCGCTGAAGTGATGTAACCACGGGGGATGTGGCGATAGATAGAATCGTCAAACCCCCAGTAGTCAGCACGGAGGACGGTGAGACTCACGTAAGCTGCCTGCTGCACGGCCATATCCACTGTGGAACCTACTGCCTCGTAGCGGTGGACAACGCTCATGCCATCATCTGACAGAATGTAGACGCTAGCCTGGTAGTAGGTCTGGTCAAACTCTCGCTGCTACTCGTAGACCTGGTACTCTTGTGCCCAATGGAACCCCAGATAGGTGACCATGTCTCTCAGCATCTCCGGATAACCGGCAGTGCTCTCGCAACGAGTCATCCGAACCACCTGCGGGAAGAACCTGAGATCCATCTGCAGATGATCGGGGAAGTTTTGATTACACGCCGGTAGAGAACTGATGTGGAAAGCAACAACAAGGTTCAACGGACGAAAAGGATGTTGAAAAGAACAGGATATTGAAGCAACATCGGGAAACACAAGACCAAAAACTCCTGAGGTACTACGGAGAACCCAAAACACGTGAAATCCTAGCTTGAAAGTTTGGGTGAGAAGAGAAAACAACGTTGCACTTCCTTACCAGAAAAGGGTGGGCGGGTGGGGAAAGAAGAAAAATGGCAGAATTCCTACTCTCACGTTTCATTTTTCCTATATAGCTACAAAATAGTTTCTAGACTCAACTGCGACCAGTAAAAAAGGGATCCTACAGGCAGACAGGCTCTGATACCATTTGTCGCACCCGGACTTCTAAAGGATACTCGCCGTTCCGTTGAACAGTAGTAGGTTGGATTACGGGGCTTACCGGCACCCGCGTCCTCTTACGAGTAGGCCAACACACGTATGTGTGACAACCAACCCCTATCTGTTCAGCGTCGACGTAAACTATCCCATAGAAATCAGGACACTACCATTGACGTACTTCATACCATACACACATGGTACGTCAACGGCTTGTAACAGAATGATAGCACAACATATCTCTAAGACACAAAAGATTGAAATAAGTTTCAACTGGCCCTCACTAGGGCAGAGATAGCAAATACAATCATCCAGAGGACACATGTCCCAAAATAACATCATTACATATCAGCGGAAGCATTCAAAGGGGTCTGAGTACAGACAAATCCAAATAGGCTTAAGAAGCCGGAAACTGAAATGAAGACGGAGCCCATCCACGATGTCTCGGATCCTACCCGGGTCCGCTAACTACTCGTCAGCAGCCTCGTCAAACTCCACGTAGTAGCCGTCAACTGGATCCTCGTAAGCGTAGTCTGCGTAAACCACAGCCCCAAAGGGGTCAGTACATAGACGTACTGGCAAGCAAGACTCACAGTTCACCAAAGTGTAACCCGTCAACACCAAGTACAGATGCCTTGGGTTCAACGGAAGAAAGGGGATATAAAAGATGCTGCAACTGGCTGCGCTAACCAACTACCGAGATTCTACCACTTCCAACTATCAGAAAGGAGATAAGATCGAGTATCGTAACCAACTGGAAGATAACATCAAACAAACCCATCCTGGATCTCGCCCCTTATCCAAAGAAGCAATCCGAGGATAACTCACACAGTTGGATTAAAGATGATTCAAATTATTGTGTTAATAAACCTATTACTAGTCAAGTTGTAATCATTGGGTGGGAGATTGTGAATCATTAGGTTTAAGTTGTCCTGAGTACTTGTTAGCCAGTACCTTCACCAAGTTAACCATAACCGCGGAAAACACGGCTTCTCGAGAAGATTTATCCCTGCAGGGTTGCACCAATTTGGCCGTACACGTATGAATAACCCGCCAGATGGGATGCCTCCCACCAAGCGGGGCACTCAACACAACTCAACTCTTCTTCGCATCAAGCCCAAAGCACCTTGGGCGCACGGCTAATCGAGCCCAGAAGAAAATGGACCGTCATAGCACTCTAAGAACGTGTCCCCCTATATGCCGACTACAAAAGTTCCACCCTGCGCTGGGCTCGCAAAAACATGCATGCGGCAAATGGAAAACACGAACTAAATGAGATGATTTGGACGAGATGCGAATCGAATCAAATTGAGGGGGGCGCCCATACTCGCTTCCCACATGCGGGTAGTGCGCTCATCATGGATCAGTAGACAAGACCCTTTTCCTATTAGGGTCGACACTAGCAGGCCTGAAAACCACACAGGGCCTCCTGCCGGTGCCTTATCATCAAATTAGTATTAAGTAATAACATTAGCATGATTGATTGATTAAACATCGAGCCCCCAGAACATAATAGAAATAGTAACAGAAAGTAACGGGTATCAGACTCGAGCAAAACAACCTAAGCATGCTAGTAAGACACTGGCTCAAACAATAGGGTTGTAGGAGTGGTGGTGAGGCAATATTAGGGTTAAAGGATTCATGTGATAGGTTCATAACAGAAACAACTACCACTAAGGCTAGCAGAAATAGATAACAGAAAGTATCGGTAACCAGGGTTGAAAGGAACACAATGGTTCATGTGAGTGATAACTTGCCTGCAAACTCAGCAGCCGGGTACTGAGCTAGATCCTCAGAAGGGGTGCTGTAAAGATCGTCTGTCTCAACGTCGTCGTCTATTCGAGAAGAAGCAAACAAACAAGACAGAAATATAAACAATCATTATCATGGCATAGTGCACAATCATGGGATGGTGCATGTCAAATTAATAGATGCATCAAAATAAACTAAGTGACATGGTAACACAAGTTAAATGGACCCCTATGCAATTTTGAGTTGCATATGGAAAAGGGTCCATGAATTAAGTGGAACAAATGATTTACAATTAATTATTATGTGAAATTTGTTAGCATGATGCATGCATGATGATAACAACAAAATAACAACAATAGATGCAAGTGGAAAAGAATTTTAACAAGTTTGGAAATTATTTATTAAGTTTGGAAAGTTTGGTTACTTAAACATGTCACACAAACAATTGTTGTTTTCATCAAGTTAAAGTGTGCAAAACAATTAACAAAATTTATATTTGAAAAGAACATCAAATTTTAGTTGGATTACATGTTTCAATTTTTGAAATAGGAGTTGGTATGAATTTATTATAACTTAAACAATATTAAACAAGTTTTAATTGAATTTAAAACAAGTTTGAATATTATTTGAATTTTATTTATTCAAAACATAATTTCAAACTCACATTTGAAAAGTTCACACTTTGATGGTTTGAAAACATATTTTGCATGTTCAAAAATATTTTATTTTGGGCAAGTTATGATTTTATCAAATTTAAATGAATTAAACAAGTATTAAATTATTTAGGCAATTTAAATTATTCAAACCATGAAACAAAATTTATATTTGAAAAGGTTATTTGAAATAGCATGGAAAACATATTTTATTTTCATTTATTGGATTAATAATGAATTAGTTATTGAATTTAGCAAATTGCATTTGAATTATTTGAATTCAAATTTGAATTGCATTTTGAAAATTCAAAACAGGAAACAAAGGATACCAATGGGTAGACAATTAAATTTAGATTAGTGTGCATATTTTATTTTCATTTATTGGAGTTATAAAACTAATTTTATTGCCAAAATACTTCCAGGGACCAATCTGCAAAAATAAAAGGACTGGATTTAAAACAGAAATCGTTTTAATCTTCTTATACGCACAGAAACTTACACCAGTCGCTGCCAGAGGGGCCCAGGGGGGGCCGTGCGCTTGCGTGGCTACTGGGTGCCTGACAGGGGGCCCTCCCTGTCAGCACCTGGTGGAAAAAAGGATGGGATTTTATCCCGGGGAGCCAGGGACTCGAACCCTGGACCTCGCCCTTGCGCGCACTGACCGCTACCGCTGCGCTGCTTTCGGTTGCTTGTTAGTAACAGCAACGCAGCTAGGTTGAGGTTCAGACCTGAACTTGACTGAAACCAAACGCGCGCAGACTGAACCTTAACGTTCGCTGACAGTAGACGGACGCCGGCGGCGAGCTGAGGGCTGCTGCGCCGTGGAGTGCTGGATCTGGAGGGTGCAGATGCGTGCGGTGCGTGCACGGATGTGATGCAAAGAGGGAGGAGGAGCAGCTGGTGGCTCACCACGGTTGCAGAGGGAGCAGAGGGGCGAGGTAGCGGCCGGCAGCGATGTAGCAGACGGCGGCGGTGATCCTCGACGTCCACGGGCCCGCGGCGGTGTCCAAGCGCAAGCTGGGAGGGTGGCGGCTCGATTTCTGGGTTCAGATAGGATGGTGGAGCGTTGAGATGGGCGGTGCCATCGGAGGTTCAGAGAGCTCGCCGGCGAGTGGCAGAGGGTGGTGATAGCGGCGAGAGAGAGAGAGAGATGACGGCGGCCTCGAGGGCGAGAGGGTCTAGGGTAGGTTGGGTTGGGGCGTTGTGCCCTAGGGGGTCTTTATAGGGACGCGGGCGTCGGATCAGCCGTCGGAGGTGACCGGCTGCCGCCGTGGCGCCCGGAGATTGCCGCCGTACAATCTGAAGACGACGGGGCGTCTTCTGAAGGGGTACCGGGCCGTCGTGTTGGGCTGCGCGCGGGGAGAGGAGAGAAAAGGGCTGGGCTGGGCTAGTGTGCTGCGCGCGCGCGGCCGTTTTTCTTCTTTTATTTTTTCTGTTTCATTTTTTTTTTGCTGAAACAAAATGGAAGAAAAAGGAGGCTTTTAGGTTAGCAAAACTTCTAGGAAAATTAGTTTAAGCTATTTAGAACAATAGCAAACAATTGCCAAGACTTGTTTTCAAAAATGTTGAGATTTGCTTGTTGTTTGGAAAATAAACCAAATTAGATGATTTTGAATATTTAAAATGATTATTAAAACCAACACTTTAATAAAGTGACCCAAATGATTTAATTGGAAATAAAAGGGTATAAAATGTTTTGGTTATTCTTTTTATACTTTCAAATTGGGTTCTGTTTGAAAACATTTGGTTTGAATTGGAATAATTTGTTAATTAATATAGAAAACAACAACTTAATAGGGTGAACCCTATTATTGATTGGATTAAAAATATTGGAATGGTTTGGTAGTTTTATAATTTCCAAATGAGGTGTTGTTGATGATTTGCTTTGAATTTGGACCCAATTTGGAATGAAGTAGTGGAATTAAAAACACCATTTTATTAGTTGATCAATATTGAAAAATATGACAACCAATGGGTTGTTTTTATTTGTGATTTTTATTTCAAATGTTGTAACAGAGCAAGTATGAAATAACCATTTGAATTTGTTTGAGTTTCATTATGAAAACAAGATAAAACAGATGCAAAACAAATAGTAAACAAATGCAAACAAATAATTAAACATGATGACATGATGCAATACTTGAATTAAAACAAGAAATCAAACATTCTAAGGGATATTTCATACTTGGGATGTTACAATTCCTCAATTTGTTCCACATAATAAAATTCATAATTTCCCTTAACATAAGAAGATATGGTAACATTGTCATTATACACATTGAAAAGGGAGGTGTTTATACCTCGTATAGCAACAAGATTTATCAAAGCAATAAGTAGCACTATAAGTAGAGCACAAGTTTTTAGCATAGTCATGCAATTTATTAATTTTCTCCCATAAGGGTATCCCTTTTTATGACAACGGTGTTCCGTATAATATTTTTGTTGTTCATCCGTGAACCCACCTTGCCAATAAGATCTAGTTTCAAAGACATCAAGCATTTGTAGCAAGCATGATAAAGCAAGTAACAAGCAAAACAATAACAAAGTTGAAATTATTGGAGGTGAGAGACTCTCCTTGCAGAAATATTCTTCCTCCCCGGCAACGACGCCAGAAAACTTGTTGATGGCTGACGTTGATAAACCCCAAGAGAAAGATTGTGAAGAGTGCAGCGGCAAGTTTTCCTTCAGAAAACAAACCAAGGTTGAATCGACCAGTAGGAGGGCAAGCAACTTCTGAAGGTTGATGCAGTTGATGTGGTAGGGTGCACTACTGGTTCAGCATCAACATGGAACCTACACAACACAATCAATTCACTTTGCCCCCACGAAGCAGTGAGGTTGTCAATCTCACCGGTTTTTCTGAACACAAAGAGGTTAAACATATGGTGTGGAAAACAGTATGAGAACAATACAAAAAAAAACAGTACCAGTATGAAAACAGTGGATGTGAAAACAGAAATTGCAGTGGTTGTATTATCAGTATGAAAAAATGGATCGGGGTCCATAGTTCACTAGAGGCGTCTCTTCATAAAAGATAGCTAACATGCGTGGTGAAAAAATTACAGCTGGGCAATTGATAGATAATGAAACATGCATGACATGATGATTACTATGAGATTCATGGGGGCATTACAACAAGATACATAGACCGTCATCCAACTTCATCTATGACTAATAATCCACCCTCTGAATATCATCCGAACAAACGTTGGGTATTAAGTTTGAAGCAACAGATAATCGCAGTAAGAAAAATGTGCAATGTAAATAATGGAAACATCGTTGTTTTCTGCCTAATAGCAGCAACACATCCTCCATCCGTCACGTTCTGTCACTCGAGCATAGATGCAAAGGAGGCATGAACCCACTATCGAGCATAAATACTCTCTCTTGGAGTCACTAGTATCTACTTGGCTAGAGCATCTACTAACAAGGGAGAGCATGCAAGATCATAAATAACATACACATGAAGACAACATGATAGATTGATAATAAAGAGACATAGCATTCAATAATCATCGGATCCCAGCAAACACAACATGTAGCATTACAATAACATGATCTCGATCATGTAGGGAAGCTCACGAGATCTAAACATGAGGTATAAAGAGGAGAGAATAACCATCTAGCTACTGCTATGGACCTATAATCCAAGGATGAACTACTCACGCATCACTGCGGAGGCGGGCATGGGTGTGTAGAGCCCTCCGGTGATGATTTTCCCTCTCGGCAGGGTGCCGGGGAGAACTCCTGAACCCTCCCGATCTTGGGTTGCCGATGACGGTACCCTCGGATGTTTTTCATGGAAAAGTGGTATATTTCTAGGGTTCACGCATGAGAGGGAATAAATAGGTGAAAGGGCGATTGCGGTGGGCGCCCGAGGGGCCCACACCACCCCATGGCGCGGCCAGGGGCACGCCGCCTCATGGTGTAGCCTCCCTGTGGACCCCCTCTGAGCCTCTTCGGGACTCCGTGGAACCATCGGGAATTCTAAGACTTCCGGGCTTCGAATTTTCCAATTACGAGAATATTTCCAGAACAACTTTTCTGAAACAAAAAAAGTAGAAAACAAGAGATGGCTCTGTGGCATCTTGTCAATAGGTTAGTCCCAGGAAATCGATAAAAATGACATAAAGTGTAACGAAAACATGTAGCATATGGCATGAAAACAACATGGAACATCAGAAATTAAGAATACGTTTATGACGTATCAGGGTCCAGCCACAATATCACACGAAGGGTGATGATTGAGTGCTTTCACCGAGGAAGCACTGGAACCTGCTTGTGCTCCTCCACTATCAGTACCTATCTTACCTTTCTCAACATTCATTATTATCTTAAGAGCCATTTTTCTTTTTTTCTGCTGCTTTTTGAAACCATTGGAGTAAAGCCCTCATTATCTACCTCATCTTCCAGCCCAGCAGGAGTATATCCTGAGTTGTTTCCCCAGGTTCCACTGTTATATCAGTTTTTCATAGCAAGCATATGTCTAGCAATTTCTAAATCTTTCAGGCATTTCAAGAGTAAAAGTAGCAGGGTCAACACCAATTTCTAGAGCTCTACTAATAATAGCCTCAGTATCAAGGACATCAAAGGAATTTACTGAGTTTATATTAGTACCTTCCATATTTCTTGTAGCAGTTTGTTGCTTAGCCTTCTCTTCAATTCTTGTTTTTTTCTGGTTTTGAACAACCAGTCTTGAACTTGTTCTCACAGGACCACCATCATCTTCTTCATGCACTGTCCTTTTGTCAGCTTCCACCTGGGCATTCTCCACCTGCATGTTGCTATCCTCTTGTGTCGGTTCTATTTCTGGTTTCCCCCATCTACAGGAATCACTACTGGAGTATTTTTCATCTCTGAGGGAAGGAGCTGCTAGGGCCAAGACAAATCTGGTTTGGGGCAAATCCTCCTCATTACTTCTGTCTCCTACACTCCCATCTGACTCACCTGTGTCATAGTCAACTTGCTCAGATTGGTTGTCATCTTCTTTCTCTTTAATAGTGTCTAGGCCCAGTTCATAATTTTGCCTGATTAAACCAGCTCTGTCACTTCGAGATTTCAACAGTCCCTGTAAGAACTTTTTGTATTCTAACTTGCCTGGTTTTTGTTTTGTTGCCATCCTCTGCACATTTCCTCCAGAGACCTTTCCTTGTATGTCTTCACTACCAATTGGTTGTGCCACCTCCATATGGACATCCAAAAGCTTATGTTGTGAACAAACCTGAAGGGGTACTGCTAGTGCCTTCTACTTCCACGTTAAGGCCCAGTTCAGGATTCTTCCCTCACAGGTATGGCCGCATTTTTGTGCCAAAGGACTTACTTTCAGATGACATGTTGTCTCCCCCTTCACTACTAATTTACTTGCCCTTTTTTTGATCTTGCTCCCCTCCCTGAATTAAGCTATCCTTCTGTTGTTTGTAGTTCACATTATTCTTCTGTGTAGCTCCTACAGGAGCAAACCTGGATCCCACACCTCCTCCGGCTGCTCCCCCCCCCCAGCATTGGTTTTCTGTTTTTTTTGGAGTATGTTGATTCTCTTCCTTCTCACTGTTTTTGTTTGTAATGGCATAGAAATTTGTAGCTTTTGTGTTTGGATCAAACACTTCTCTGGTATACCGAAACTCATATAGGCCATTATTTATCTCTCCCACTTTAACACTAGGAACTAGGCTGGGGTCCTTCACACCAGTCTTCACTCTAATGTAAGCATAGTTTCTGAGATAGTTCTTATCCAGAGCCAAAGGTTTTCCAACTATACTTGTCACATAAAAAGCAGTAGACCTGTTTCTATATCTCATTGGTATGCCTTTTATCCTATACCAAGTTTCCTCCAGCACCGCAAATGGTTGTATGTCACCGGACCATTTCTGCATCTTGATGATAGCATCAGGTACCGTGTTCATGAAAAACTTCCCAAAATGTGACATCTCCTTAATATTTTTTGCATTAGGAAACCTAGTCATGAATTCATTCTCAGATATAACCTTTGCAAAGAACCTCCAATGGATCTTGAGTGAATCAGCCCATAACTGAAATTCATGTTCAATGTCTCTGCAGTTAACCTCCCCTTTCTCCACAATTATGTGAGCATAATTTAACTGCTCCAAAGGTTGCACCTTCGATTCCACGGCAGGAATCGAATAGAATCCCTAATCAAATTCAACACTGCCAAAGAATTGGGCATTATATTCCCACGGATCCTTCTCCTGACAAGCACCAGCCCAATTTCTGGCAAATATGTCAGATCAATCAGCTCAGCGCGATCCCCATTCACAAGGACAAAAGGAGATGCCGATGGAGGTACAAAGGACTCCATCGGAGCATCTACCCTGGCCGTAGAACCAGTTCCCACACGACTCTCCCCTATCAGCAACTAAGCTACCCGTTGGAATGATGGGGAACTAGCAGGAATCGAAGAACTTACCGTAGTAGAAGGAGCCGCCGTTCCTCTCACCCCTCCTGGAGCAATGGAGGATGAGACCACCGCCGCAGGAGCCTGCTCTGGCCTGCTGGTCCAACGCTCTCTATTGAGGCGTTCGTCTTCCTCCTCTCTGCGGCGTCACTCCACCAGCGCGCTCTCTCTCTCTCTCTCTCTCTTGAAAGATTCTCTGTGTTAACGAGGGTCTCCGCTCGACGATGATCTTCTTCCTCACGCCTTCTATCCTCCGCTCTGCGTTGTTCCTCATATCTTCTTCTCTCATCTTCAAATCGCATCTGTTCTTCTTCTCTCTAACCTTCCTCTTGCCTCCTCCCATATTCCCACCTCCTCTGTTGTTCTCTCGTCTCCGCCTCCGGATTCATCCTCTGCCTGGAGTTCCCATAAGGATTGATCCTTTGGAAGTTACGTGGAGGAGATCTCCTAGGCCCCCCAAACCTTCTATCCATGGTGGCTTGCATGCTCACCACCTCTGCAAAAGAGCAATTGTCTCCTGATTTCAGGCCCCTCCACACTTGCTGTTGGATTATCGGTGGAGATCTAAATCTAGGTGAAGTTTGGAGGTGGACGAACACCAGGCTGCACCTCCCCGAGTTCCTACGGTTCGCCCGAGGTGGGAAAAAAGTGGGAGGTATATACCTCGATCTCTCCGGTGGTGGTGTTGATGGGTGCGGGTGTGGATCCAACTCCGGCCCACGCGCGATATGGTCCGATCCGTCCACCACCGCAGCACCAGAGGCCACGCGTCGCCTCCCGATGTAGACGACGTCATACATGCGCACAAAGGGCGTTGTGTTCGTGCCACCCGTCCACGAACCTACCTTCGGTGATGACGGTGCACCCCAGCGATGTGGGGACCCACCTTAACCACAAGTCCGTTGACCATCAGAGTTACCCCCTGTATTCTCTCCCTGCCTCTCGCCGCCGACGAGTTTTGACGTTATTCCGATCATCCGAGACCAAGATCTCCTCTCCCCGATCCACCTCGATCCATCCGATGGATCCCGATCTCACACGAAGCCTGGTCTCGAAGATGATTGCTCTCCATCATTCGCGATCTCCTCTATCCCACGGGCAGTGCACTCCGCGGATGCAGTCCTACTCTCTCTGGTGATCGCCCGCTCGTGATCACTCCGGTCGGTCGGGTCAGACGGGGACATGTTTCCACTCCTCACAAGCCTTAACATTTCAGAGAAGAAACATCTGGGCTCTTCCTGCAAAAGTCACTATGCCATGTGTCACCTCTAGGACGAAATAGGACCAATTCGTCCCCTCAATACAAGTTTGTGTACCACTGCTTCACAGTTTGCAAGTTATCTTTACCTAATAATAAAGGCGTTAAGGCTTCCTTGGTTTGGTTTGGTACGTCACTGAAACTGCCCTCAAAGTTGACACAAATTACCCACCTTGCCATCAACGAGTGTAAATAATGTTTCGAATTATTTCGGTTTGTATACATGGTATGTCCGCCGTCTCGTACAATTCGCGTGGTGCACGTTTTGGTAAACCGGGCTGCAACCCAAGTCTTTCTGCTCATAAAAGGCCAAAGTCCAGGAACAATTAACCACGACGAGCCTACTCGGTGCAAACACTTCAGTCGTCCGGCCGCACACGACATAAAAACAGCGGAGATTATGGCCAAGAGTCCAATCCGTACATGAGTACCTAACCAGACCGGAATCATCCACTTCTATCCTTCTCTGTACCAGCGGAAATTATGACCGTGTTGTACAAGAGTTTGATCCGTACATGTTTAAATATTAGAGCGATTGTCTGCTCTACGCCAAATCGATAAAAATTTCGTATGAAATTGAGTGTTCTTAGCTATCAAATACAGGAGCTAGCAATTTGATAAGATATGACGAAAAACCATGGCGGCGCACCCAAGCAAAGTCGATGATGGCATGGGCACAAAGAGAAGAGCAATAGATCACGCTGGTCAGGTTCCACGGCAAGCGCTTGGAGATTGCATCGACCACGTCATCTCGCTATTGCCGCAACATGCACCAAGGTCCGCGAGTGCTGTAACATACACGCAGGCGCCGGAGGTACCATCTCCGTGCCTCCGCCAACACCACCACGTCTTGTGAGGAAGACCTGAGGAGGCAGGAGCTCCTGTCGTTCGATGGCACGTTATGGGAGGACCTCGGAGGCCAAACCACCCCAATTAACGAAGTATCGCCGGTAGAAGTCCTAATTAAAGTTACAACCATTAGAATAGCATCGTGGCTGCTGCATGAAGCAAACTTCTACATGCACAGTAATGCCGCTTTCCGTTTTGCTGATGCGCTGAGGTCGCCGGCGTCCCTAAGTCAGCATCGTCGCCCCCACGACTAGCCTTACGGATGCATGCGGACGTCTGCCCCCGTCGGTCAACATGTTCGCCATGTATCTGTATATACATGTGTGGTCTGTATAGTACACCTGCATAATGTCATGTCCCGTTCCGTCCTGCAGCAGATTTTGATGTTGGCGGACGTCCGCCGGCCTGCATACTTAACTGGCCTCCACTATGTAGTTGTGGCAAGGTCGCTGCACCCCTGCCTTAGAGATCTGATTTTAGTTGCCAATGAAAACAATACCTTTTGCTAAGGATAAAAGATTACACGCATCAGAATTTCCTGGCTATATTATTACCATACTTATATAAGATATAATTTGCATCCAAAGTTTTTCATCTATGATTTTATATATGGCTTAATATTCGACCATGGCAACTATACTTTTGCCTGATATTAATTAGGAAGGTAAAGAGCTTAGGTATTTAGAATTCTTCGATTGTTATGATGACCAGCAATTTTTTGTTCAGATAACAAGCTTAATATTTAAGATTGAGATGATAAGAATCGTGCATCTTGTAGGATTTCTTCATACCAGCAGCTAAATTATTTTTGCTTGATAATAGAAGATACATAAGTATTGGCAATATTTCCTTCTCAAAATTATTACTGGGAGCACCCAATGCAGCAAAGCTTAATGAAAACTAGAGGTCGATGTTCACAAATTTGGCACCCATTTTCATGTGGATGGCCAACGGTAAAAAGTTGAAGGCACCGAGCCGCGAGATCATCTGATTGTATTGTGGGGACTACTTGAGTAAGTAAAACAAGTTTGGCAAGCTAGCTCACCTTTTTATTTTCCCTTATTTCCTCTTGATTTTTGTTGGATCCCGATACTGGTGTCTTGTCGTAATAAACCCGTAGCAACGCACGGGCATTTTTGCTAGTGAGACTAATTTGCACATTTAAGCCAAGTTGTGGGACTTGTAGTGTATACAGCTCTTAAATTTATTTTAAAAAGTGACAAAACGCCGCTCCCTGTCTACTACCACCACGTCTAAATGACCCAATGATCGTTTTTGCTGGCTTCGTCGCTGGACCGACAGTGCGGATTGATCCACCACGTGGCCTTCTCCGGCCCTGTTGCAGTTGCACAGGGTGGCCGACTTCAGGATGCTTTGACGTGGGCAGGTGACCACGTTCCCTGTCCCTATCCGATCCGACGCAGCAGTGCACCACTGCATTTGATTGCTTTGCCCCGTGATTACTGGATTTTTCCACCATCTATGTCGACCGACATCACGTTCCTGTCGACCGCCCTCTCTCCAGCCACCAGCCGCGGGTAGCCATCCATGCGTCGCAACGATTCGTCCATGTGGAGCACCAGCCCACCTATATAAACCCCACTCCAGCAACCGTAGTAGGAAAGCAAAGCAAAGCGATCAAGCAAGAAGAGATAGAATTTCTAGCCAGCCAAATCAAGACATACCAAGATGCAGCACGCCAACGAGAAGATGAAGGACGGCGCGAGCGCCATGAAGGCGAAGGCGACGATCACAAAGGCCAAGGTGGCCGAGAAGGCGGAGGCGGCGACGGCGAGGTCGCACGACGAGCGTGAGCTGGCGCACGAGCGCGGCGCGGCCAAGGTCGCCGCCGCCGAGATGGAGCTGCACCAGGCCAAGGCGGCACACCGCGAGGACGCCATGGAGCACCACATCCACAAGCACGCCCACGGCCACAAGAAGAACGACAAGAAGCACGGCGGCGGCCACTGATACCCAGGCATGCGCGCATGTGTTCATGTCGTGTGTGGTCTAGGCTATAGCCTTCCTCCCGCGGTACTCTTTCTTTTACTTCCGTGCTATGCCGTACATGTTTTGTGTTGATTTGACGCCGTGCTTTGATATGACGTTGTTGTTGTTTTTTTTCTTTTTTGAAATTGACGTTGACGTTGTTGTTTTCTTTGATAATTAATAACAGACCGACAAAGTTTTGTGTATAAACAGCTTTGATACTCCCTCCGTCCGGGATTAGAGGTCCCGTAGTGAAAAAATATTTGTCCCAAAATTACTCCCTCACAAGGCCCGTAATCTTTAATGAGGAGTAATTATCCTGGAGAATTTATGGCTACTTTTACTCCTGGCCGCACCCTCGTCTCCCCATCTCTATCTTTTCCTGTAAACTCTCTGGGTGTGAAACCGATTTCCTGCATGCATGCGATCTGTTCGTGGTGGTGCATGGAGCAGGCACGGTTACTCCTTTTCTTCATCTGCATGCATGCATGTCTCCCTTGGACTCACCAGACTGCATGGCGCCCGCCCGTTACTCCTTTTCTTCATCTGATCGTGGTGGTGCAGGGAGCAGGCGCACAATGCGCGGTGGTGCATGGAGCGGGCGCACCAGCCGCAGTGGTGTATGGAGCAGGCGTGGTGATGCAATTTTTTGGCAGAGAACATGATTTAAGACTCTACGTACATCGGCAGAGAAAACATGGCTTTTTGTGCCACGGCAGCGAAAATTAGAAGATTTACTGTCTCGTGGCAGGGAAAGAGAAAACAAGGTTTTGATATGTAATAAAATTCGAAAATTCCTCAAATAGTTTTCAGGGTAAAGTCCATAGCATTACAAACCATATATAGTTCGATTGTAAACATTCCATCGTAACAAAAAAATTAAACATTTGCTTCGATGACAATGGGATAGTTCGCGTTAAGCCACGCAAATGCATCTTCCAGGATCTGTTTGTCTAGTGTCAAACGGATTGGTAACTTCCCTTGCCTCTCAAGAGCTTCCTTCTTCAAGTGAGGTACGTCATAATGAATTGATCCCTTCTTCCGGATAATCTCCCCCATGCATGCTTGGTGGCTCAAGAAAATCCTACAACATGATGAAAACAAGTCTATATCACGTTGAATAAAAAGCATATGTTTGGAAGAGTGTGTACTTTCACATACCTATTCAACTTTTGATGTGGATATTCCGTTAAAGATTTATTAACCTTTGAAAGTATTTCATGAAGAGTTTTTGGCATTTTTTTTTGAAACAATGATTGAATCGAAGCAAACCAACCAAGATCTAATATATTGCAATCCGGTGAGTTTGGGGGTTGGTAAATCATCTGAATATCCCAACCACCCCTTGCAGCCTCACTCTGAAATATTGGATCATCAGGATGAATATGAGTTCTAGCATTATCTTGTTGAATGAAAATTGTTTTGTGTCTATCACAAGCTGGCCACTTGGCTTTTATCGCAGGAAGCACAAATTTAACAAGGTACTCCCTACTTTTTTCCTTGTCAACTTGGTCACATGGCTTGAGCACCCAATCTCCCTTGTCCCTGTTAGAAACATACATATTAGCACTTCTCTTACGCGTAAGACACATAAAAAATAAAATTCCCTTGATTTGCACGATGTAACACATACGTACCTATTAGGACTTTTCTTTTGTGCTTGAACCCATTCAACATAAGCCCAAACGCCTATCTTTCCATCAAATGTGCAATTGCCATCGGCATCATATCTTGGTCTAGCCATTGCGGAAACGAACATTATTTTCTGGATATGACCCTTGTTTTTTGTCTCTCTTTTTGGGGCTTCCTCCCTATTGCTCAAATAAACATTTTCATTCCTCCTAATTCTGTAAAACCACTTCTCATCATAGTGGCAAACATTGAATCCGGCCTTCATTGTGGGAACATCTTCGAACGTCGAGGGCTCAACTTGATAGATAGCATAGATCAAACGTTGCTTCTGATTCTCTTCTGTCAACATGGGCTTCACATCGCTTGTAACTCTTCTTATTTCCTTCTCTTTTAACCTGCACAAATAGATGAATAAATATATTTCATAAGTCACAACCGTACTTCCGTAGTTCACTATACACCATATTGAGAAAAAAATTATTTTGCAATTGTGGAGTACCTATGGAAAAGAGTAGATTTTGGCATGTTCATAGCTTCTGCAAGTTGTCTTATAGTGGTGCGTTCGGTAGTAGGGATAGCTTCCATTGCTTCTATATCTAGCTTGATCTTCTTCCTACCAACCTTCCCGACCTTTCTACACTTCACACTATTGATACCACCTCCGTTTATTCCTTGCCTCCAAATTCTTGTGACTACTCTTCTTGGACAGTTAGCAATAGCTGCAACTTCAGCCGAAACTCCACGTTTCATTTTCTCGGAGGTTCCATTACGCTGCATTATCCATTGGTATATTTGGCGTTTCTCTTCCGTGGTATAGAACTTTCTGCAACGTTTGTTTGCTAGATCATCTACGGACAGTACACAAAACAAAAAATAAAGCAAGTTAGGTAAATATTTCATGGCATGCAACCAACAACTTTAATAAAAAATTATGTTGATGTCCAAACATACTTAAATCTATGATCTTTGGAGGTTTAGCTGGAATCGGCGTTTGGCTTGGAGGGTACTCATCTGCATTCTCAAACTTAGGGTTGTACCCACTTCCACGGTACCCTTCATGCAAGCTACTATCACTAGCTGATTCATCTGCATCCACGAACATATCAATTTCAATTCCACTAGCAGAGGTACCTCTAAAATTAAGAATACTTTGACATGATGAAAAATTAGGAGACATACTCAAATTGATTCCTATGTCCCGAGAAGAATCTTCTTCACTCTGTTGTGCTTTTCCTTTCATACGTAAGTCTACATGAAAATGTAAACAATGATCTAAAAGTTGTAACGTGTGAAAACAACATGTCCATGCATATATACAAAGTTTACCAAGTGATTGACAAATCATCTTAAAAACCTCAATGCAATGATCTACAAATTGCCTCTAATGTTGAGAAACAGACCCATCCATAATCTCAATGATCCATATAGAAAGTTTACCAACTCATCCACAAATTATGTACAAAAACTAAACGCAATGATCTACATATTGCATCCAATTTTTTTCTACAGATTGGTCAACTACAGAACCATAACCAGGCATATCTACAAAGTGTACCAAGTGATCCACAAATCATCTACAGTTTTACATGCACTACCAAAAAAAAACCATGCATCATATTATAGAAACAGAACCGGTAGACCATTTTAGTGTTTGCTAACCTCTAGTGTTGAAGAACGTCGAGTTCATGTCGACGCAGAACCCGCCTCCCATCTTTAGCGCCGGGTCCTTCTTCACAGGGGCGATTTTTTTTGCCCTCGATTGTTGACGACGACGACGGCACGATCCACTGCCCTTCAGTTCTCCGACGCCAGCGTCTGGTTCATCATGCACAAGGCATGTCGCTGCTGCATACCCGCCTGCGCCATGAGCACGCACGACGCCCGCCGCTGCTCCACCGCCGCTCCCGCCTGCGCCGTGAGCACGCACGGCGCCCTCCGCTGCTCCTCCGCCGCTCCCGCCTGCGCCATGAGAACGCACGACGCCCGCCGCTGCTCCATCGCCACTCCCGCCTGTGCCATAAACACGCAGAGCACAGGTCGATGCTCCACCGCCGCTACCGCCTCCACCGTCTGGTTCATGACCATGCACGGCGCCGGTCGCTGCTGCACTGCCGATCCCGCCTGCGCCATGAGCACGCACGGCGCTTGTCGCTGCTGCACCGCCGCTCCCGCCTGCGCCATGAACACGCACGGCGCTTGTCGCTCCACCAGCACCGCTACCGCATGGAGCACACACGGCGCCCGTCGCTTCTCCACCGCCGCTCCCGCCATGACCAGGCACAGCGCCCGTCGCTGCTCCACCGCCGACGAGTGACGAACCGTGAGGACGCATCAGCCCGATGCGGCGCACTGGTTTCGACGGTGGAACGCCTGTGTGCCGCAAGGCCCTCTCCAGCACGGTGCCCTTTATGAACGGAGCAGTGGCTCGAAGTCCTGCCAATCCCAGTGTTCGCAGCGGCCGCCGCGAGGAGCTCTCTGGTGGTGGTTCGTCCGCCATTGCCCAAGGGAGAGAGAGAGGCAGATGAGATGCAAAGAATAGGAGAAGTCTTGCCGTATATAAGAGACATGTGAGCTCTTGGTTTGGAAATCAAACAAAAATTGCCGCGTTGATTTAGCTCTAATTTTGCAGATTATGCGCGGGCTGTGGAGGAGATTATGCGCGGGCTGGGGAGGGAAAGTTTTGTGGCTAAGCGGGGAAGAAGGGAGCAACGAAAAAATCCAAACTGCCCATGCATGCGCCCATTCTGTTCGGGTTTTCGTTTCCACCGAAGCGTCCGTTTGCATGGCCTAAATTATCTCTGCAGTTAATGAAAAAAAACGAATCTGTTCCGTTACTGGCTGAAACAGAAGACACAACCTCGATCCCTTGTCCCAGTAGAAACACACCTTGGTCGCGCTGCATTTTGCTAGGGGACCTCTAATCCCGGACGGAGGGAGTACTTCTGGTCATATATCTATACCTAATAATAAAAGCGTTAAGGTTTCCCTGGTTGGTTACTTGGTCGGTCGGTCCGTCATCGAAATTGCCCCTAAAGTTGCACAAAATTACCCATCATGCCACCCTGCCACATACCATATCGCGCGCACGTTGGTGAATAATTCAATCCATAAAGAACCCGGTCACCGTGTTTCCTACATCCTTCGATCAGAGTCCGATACAAAAAAAAACAGCTGGACCTATATCACGTCCGATGGATTTATTTGGCAGAAAACCGAGACGACTCTCCGCGCGGCAAGAAACAGGCGACGATGGCTAGCTGGCGTCGTGCCAGAACAATGGTGTAGAACGACAAGGGCGCGGTTATATCATGGAGAACGCGGCAGGGGCGACAAACACCATCCACCAGCGACGTCAGAACAGGTCATCCCCGCTGAATTTTCTCTGCGACCGGAACGAGCTCCACGATAAGCAGATCGAGCACTCTGGCGACCGGTCGCCTGACTGCCAGGGCAAGCTCTCTAGCGAATTATCCTCATTATCGGCCGTTGCTTCCAGGTAGGGGCGAGCTCTCCTAGCAATCTACGAGCAAGGGTTAGATGATCTTTTAGAGCACGCTTGATTGACAATGGCTGTTTCAACTTCAAATCCGCCGAACGCGGCACATCTGCTCTACGACACCACCCGCACCTTTGCAGCTAACCCTGACACTACCCGAGGTCAACGTGTTGCAGTTCGGTGGCCATCGTCAGCCTTCGTCCAGGTAACTTACGGCAGCGGCAGTGGCGGTCAGAAAAGCCCGTCAGAAGCCCACGTTTAAAGATTTCGCTTCATAGTCCAGTGGTACTGGAGGTGAGGTAACTTACGTTGCATAGTCCTTTGGTGCTAAGCTACGGGACTTCGCGCTGGCAGGATCATCTACCACACACGGTCGGGATGCAGACGATGCCCATGTACGCCTCTGTCTTCCGCCAGTGTGACACAGACAACATCCACAAAGCGGTTACGTCACATGCACCTAGCGTTCCGCCAATGTTACGGGTTCAATGATTTCATAATCTCTGCCCATAGGACGTGTTTGGTTCGTCATTTTTGCTCAGGTACCTTATTACAGTCTAATCCTAAACCGTTAAAGTGTGTTTGTTTCGAATGCTCTGTAATCAGGTGCGGTGTAAACGGATACCACCGTAGTCAAATCCTGATAACGCCCAACCCCCACCTGTAATAGATCGCGATACCTGGGGAATGAGCACTCTCGCTCGCGATCTCGGTCGCCCCGATCCCGGTCGTGGTTCATCCATCGCCCATCTGCCAGTCCGGCGCCGATGCGGTAGGCCGCCTTCCTCGCCTGCAACAACACCACGAGGGCAGCAGCAACTGAGCCGCCATGCAAGGACCAGCAGCGCCGCCGCGACCAAGGTCGCCCCGATCCCGTTCGCCGTTCATCCATCGCCCATCCACCGAGTCCGGCGCCGATGCGGTAGGCCGACTTCCTCGTCTGCAACAACACCACGTGGGCAGCAGCAGCCGAGCCGCTACGCGAGGACCAGCAGCGCCGCCGCCACGCGTGGACCAGCAGCGCCGCCGCCATGCGAGGAGGAGCGGACATCGTCGATTTGGTTCAGGGTTCCTCCGGATTCCCACTCCGGCGTCTTCTCACATATCTTCTTCTTCTCTTGATGGCCGGACACGGTCAGATTTCTCTTGTTGCTCATCACCATGTTCTTGGTCAGACTCTCTGGTACTGGAACCCGTTACAGGCATTTACCAAACAAAACTGGAGTTTATCCATACCGCCCACGATACACCCTGTGATCTGATTACATTACCCTTACAGTTACCATTTCTGATCCAAACACGTCATAATGTTTTTGATGATCTGTTCTTTAAAGTTGATAGCCGAATAGGAGTATGGTACTGGCGTATAGTACAATTCTCGATGGGTTTTCTTCCTTGGGGCAGTTTAATATGTTCGTTAGTGCCTTGTGATAATGAGTTGCAGCGCGTGCTCTCAGTTTCCCGTTATTATAATTCAACTAAAAAAATATTTGCTATTTTGTCTTCCCCTAACGAAGCAGTCTCGTTATGTACAGTGGTGCAGAAAGCTCATGGCTAGAATATGGAGCAAGTAGTCTAATGTTTCTGCTGATGATATCCATATGATGGAGAAGCCGAAAAGGAATACAGAACATAGAGGTACTTTTACATTATCAATGCTACTCTTCTTTACCTAATAACTAGCACACATGCCCGTGCATTAAAATCGGGTGTGAAAAAAAATAAACTAAAGAGACATACAAAGTGAGTTCTTGCATGTAGATAAAGCCACGACTTGTTGTATAAACGAGTCAGTTTCAGCGCGTCGACCGAGCTCTCTACGGTCAGGTGTGCCGCCCACTGGCCACTGCCTTCTCTGCAAGCTGCTTCATCGAACCCATACATTTGCTTGCATCACGAGAGCCATGGCCACCTCCCCCTACTCCGCGAATGATTTCGCCTCCCTCGAGGTTGGGGAGAAGAGGAGGTTGAATAAATCATAGGCGATGAGTCATGATGTGGATGCACGGCTCTCGTTCGATCATCCGCTATAACCTAGGCAAGTCGAGGCCTTCGCCGAATGTTGTTTGAGAATTGAGCAAGCATAGAAGTACGAAGGAATTCTAGAATTTAGCTGTTTTACAATCACCATTAATTCTTATGGGGAAGAAACACTTGATGCATTAAATAAGGATAAGGATGGATCACCATGGGTTGAGTCCTCCAGCGTTTTTCAATCTGTTCCAAAAGGCTTTTAAACACGAATGAAATTGAAACAAACTGAGTTCTCCATGAGCACGTCTTATATGCAGGTAAATAGTTGCAGATACAGATACACTTTGAGTTGTCCTTAAGTCATACCTGTTCGTTTTTTTTTGGGCAGTCGTTGGTACGGTTGGTTCCCTAATTTTGGTGTCCGTCCGTTCGAAGGAAAAATAAAGTCTCTCGTTACGATTGGTTCCAAATCAAAAAGAAAACGGAGGTGCGCTTATCCAACTCCTACTTTAATATGTTATACGCTGGCTGGCTGGACGTGTGCGGTGATACCTAAGTATTTTAATTTTTTAGCGTACACCTAGGACACGCCGGACAAGACACAAAACTGAACCAGGTTACCGGATCGTATATAAGGAGTCCGACTCCTAACTACTCCTACTTTGCAATCCTACCTAGCTACTTTGGTATATGAGCTGCCTGAACGCATATGAAATGGAGTCCAACTCCTACTTTATTACATGAGCAGTCCTTTGCTACCCGAGTACGGTTCGAGTCCTACTTTGCGTCTATGGATCAACCAGTTTTAAGCGTTCTAACTCAATAATCCCACAACCACGTAGGCGAGATAGAAAAACAACAGGAGCCAATACTCCTCACGGCGGCGCCTTCCAACCAATCTGAGAAAAACTTTGGTGATGGAACAGCAAAGGGAACAAATTATAAACACTTCAGAAGATAGACATATAAATCAAGACGTGAACGTGACAAAGCTTGACGGGAAAGTAAAAAATCGCTGTGCCTATACAACCTTTCTTTCCTACGGCCCCATCATAAGGATGTTGCACGGCACGCGATCACCTCGACCTTTCCAACCGTCCGTGGCAACGTCACGTAGTCGTGTCACCAATAAATCAGCCCTCAACAACGGCCTCTGGCAGCTTCGTGCATAGTAGCCACTCGTACGCGTATTGCCAGACGGTATCACGTGGGAAGGTAGAGGCGATGGCATACATGAAGTGCAGAGCCCTGGAAAAAAAATCCAAAACACTGAGGCATATAAGCTGAGAAAGCTGCCCGCCGCAAAGGCATATACAAGACGCTATCTCACATATGAGTCAACATGCACACATGCACTGTAGCGGTTTGTGAGTATGATTTAGTATACCTATCGTAGCTCGACGATCCACGCGATTAATTAAAAACCTATTGCAGTTGGCCAGTCCTAGAATTTGGTACATCCCTCGTGACCAAGACTTTGTAAAGCCATCATATATTCGCCAATTTCCGGTCGTACTACTAGGAGTACTGTGACCTGGCTTAGGTATGCACAGATAGAATTAGTCCAAAATTAACACTTTTACTTCCCCATGGTTTAAAAAAGTTCAATAAAAATAAACAGTTGCAAGGTTCGGCCATATTTGCTAGGCAATGAAGTTTCTCTCTTTCTCTGTTGGGTACTTTAATTTCATTCGTCACCTTTTCTGCATTGCGACAAATCTTTTTTGTTTTTTGGATCAATCCGTAGCAACACACGGGCATAGTTGGCTACAATAATAATAATAATAATAATAATAATAATAATAATAATAATTAATAATAATAAGGGAGGAAGGTTTCTTCCTCCCAATTTTCCGTCCGTTTAATATGCTTTCGTCCGTCGCGTATATGTCTTCCTTTGAACTGTTTTAGATGCGTCGACCTACTCTCCAGGCCAGTTGATCCGGAGTCTAACTCTATCTCGAGTCCAACTCCGGGTGGAAGAAGGCCATGCAACCGTGAGCCGTCCCACAAATACGCCTCCCGAGAGCATCGCCCTTGCGTGAACGATTTCAGGACTGGTTTTCGAAACAGCCATGGAAACAGCTCGTTGCATAGCTCGGCGGCCGTTCGAGCGGCGTGCGGATGCAGGAGACCGGCTTGGCGTATGGAACTCGGCGGGCTGCACAGTTCGGCGGAGGGATGACTTCGACGTGGCCCAGAAAGGCAGTTCGAGCGGCGTGCGGATGCAGGAGACTAGCTTGGCGTATGGAGCTCGGCGAGTTGCACAGCTCAGCGGAGGGACGACTTCGGCGTGGCCCAACGGCGTGCGAATGCAGGAGACTAGCTCGGCGTATGGAGCTCGGCGACGACTGGCGGCATCCTTTCCGTCAAGCGACCCACGGTGGTGAAGGCTTGTAGCCGGCTCGGTGTCCCCTCCTGAGGCACGAGGTCTTCCATGGCTGTTGGGGCACGCGGACATGGCGGCGATGCAGCTGGTGGGATCGTGCGACGGAAGAAACATAGAGAAGACGAGGAAAGAAGAAGTTCCCCTTAGCTTCCACGATCGATGGATGTACGTCGTCCCCGATTGATCACGAGCTATCGCTGCGCACACGCGGGGTGTCCTGCTCCAATCTGTGTGTTGTCCGGCTAGGCCACATCCACGTTGTACTGGGAAGCAGCCGTCTCAACGGTGGACAACCTTCCTGTTGTACTTGAGTCTCACCGTCAGCACATCTCGTGGCGGTGGCGCCGTTGCGATCCGACGCCGACAAGGCGAGGAAGCCATACACCATCTCCAAATAGAGGATAATCTGTAAGGAGCCGAAGCACGACATGACAAGTTTGCTGCATGTCCAAGGAATCTATAAGGGGATATGTAAGTCGAGCTTTACTTCCAGAAATTTTTTGTGGGTTACGAAATTGTGTTGCCATATTCCACGGGACTTCAGATCACACATGTAAGAGAGCTAGCCCAAGTTTACGAAATTGTGTTGCCATATTCCACAAGACTTCAGATCACACATGTACGACAGCTAGCCCAAGTGGTAAGACCGGAGTTGTAGCAGCCAATATATCATCATACCTGCCTCCCATTAGCTCATTACGGAGTTTAATTTGATAGTCTCGCTCTCACAGTCAAACTCAAAGTTTCAAACCATTGCCGAGATGTCATCAGTTTTATGGAGTGATAAAATGAAACCATTTATGTTTGATTTTTTCATTAAGATGGCTAAATTATATTCACTATGATTTTGTAACCTTTTTGGTCAACATTTTTTTTACAAGCAGCTGACAATACTTAGATGTGCATAGTGTGCTATGTTGCGAAGGAGTTGCATGGTTTTTGAAGCTCCTTGCTATTGTGTGCACAAATGAAGCTTCAAGTGATGAAAGGGAGTTGCATGATAGTTTTAGCAAATATTCTTACTTTGTGATACAGATCACCAAGTGGATTTTGGACAGGTTTTCTCATAATATCATTTGTTATCATGAGATAAGCTTTTGCAGAGCCTATCTTAAGCAATATATCCACATAATATGCAGAAATTAACATGTGTAAAATGTATATATTAAAGATAGTTGTTTTGTTTTCGACAACTGAAATTGCATTTTCTTATACCAACTTAATATTTGTTTAAAAAAGTTTGCAACTATTTGATCATACATGGATCATAGTTATCTTTAGTCCGACTCATGCCAACAACACATCTGTTATAGTTGGTAAGACTGAATCCGGATAAAACACCACGAGCTCGCGATCATTCTAAAATAAAAGAATCGAGCAACATTTGTACATTTGTGTTTTCGATGGTCACACGGGCAGGCGACAAAGTTTTTCATCCCAAAAGTTCAGTTTTCTCCCCCGTAGCAACGCACGGGCATGTTTCCTAGTACACTACTTATGAACCTTTTCATCCGGTCAAATATGGAGGCATGTTTGTAGCGTGATATACAACAATCCGGACGGCTCTTTTTTTTAGCAACCACATATATTTCATTAATAAAAAATCAAGTTACAAGAATCAACACACGTGGAAAGTAAAAGACGAACCGGGATAAAATGATTATCCTAAATTTGCAGATAAAACCCTAAAAGAACGAGAAATACAAAACGACTCATATGGTTTACTGCAACCACCGTAGCGAGCGACCGCCGTTCTACTCCCGCACCGTCGAGACAAACGCCGGAAGAAACGCCGAGCCTCCACCATTGCAAGATCCGAGAAAACACCATCGGCAACAAGGCTTTATGAGTCGATGAACAGACCCGCTGCATGCAGCAAGGCACATGTCGATGTGGCACGTCAACCGGGGGACGTCCCCGTGCTATCTTGGACCAAGATATATTGTCTCCCATCGACGAAGTCGGAGAGGAACGGCAGATCCACCACCACCGGACCAGCATCCTCACTCTAGAAGAACCACCCACTGGTAGAAAATAGGCCTACAGTCCCGGTTCACCAGGACTATTAATCCCGTCCGGGCAACCGGGACTAGCTATGCGCGACTAAATGCCCCCCCCTATAGTCCCGCCACTTACGGACCGGGACTAAAAGCCCGTCCACGTGGGCGCTAGGGGTCCGTTGCGGCGGAGGACCTTTAGTCCCGGGTCTTGTGGTTAACCGGGACTGAAAACCTGCGCAGGTTTAGGGTTTTAGGCCCCCTAAACCTGTTTCCTTTTTAATTTGTTTTGTTTTAATTTCAGTACACATATTCATGCATATATATATATATGAAATATCAAACGAGGAGAATTCAATAGGAATATATAATATATATTCAATATCGGGTGACCATATATACAACCTCGAACAAGTTTCCATATTACACAATTAAGATGGACGAGCATACACAAATTCGCACAAGTTTCAAAGTACTTAGGGCTTATACATGCTTATAAAAGTCATCGTCGGTGGACGCATGGAACTCTCCTTTCTTCTGGATGACATGCCTAAGGAAAAATCCTGCTATTTCCTCTTGAATTGGTCGGAAGCGAGCTTCTGGAGTAAGCGCCCTCCGCAAGTTATTGAGACCGTTCCGCGTTTGCTCGTCCTTCTTCCTCTCAGATATTTCTTTCCGTATGTTCTCACAGACATAGTATCCACATAGACCGGTCCCCGGTGGCTGCTTATCCACACCTTTGAACACATTTTTAAATTTTAGCGCATCTTTGAATTCACCGACATGTTGATGTGAGAGCCGTCTCCAAACTCTACAATGCAAATAAAATTAAATGAACAAGGGAGTTATTAGCTTAGAAAATGAACAAAAGAGACCGATCGATATAGAGCGCAAATGATTGAAAAATAATTACTTTTGCATCATTTTTCTCATGTCGACCCAAAGATCTGTATTTGAATTCATAGAGTCAATGATGAAAACTATGGCCTGGTGAAGATCAATTTTTAGCAGAATCCAGTGGTACCTGCGGACACATTAGATGCAGAGTCATGCATAATTTATCGATTGGACATACCATGCATGGAGTAAACAAAAGAGAATGGGAACATGAGAGAAACACTCACCCAAAATGGTAAGGAAATAGAATATATCTTTTGGATTCATGCTTTTTAAAAAAATTGTACAAGTCTTTCTCCACGTCTATGGGGTGACGTTCTAACATAGTTCCATTAATGATTTGTGGGTCAATGAACCAAATATCATGGATGAGTCTTACTTTGCATTCCCAAATCTTCAATCTGCATAATAGCGTACGGAACAATATAGTTAGGACAATATATATATATATATATAGTGTAGGCAAATGAAGAACGAGATGAGGTAGAAATAAATCACTTACAGAACGTAGCAACTCAGGATAGATTTGTCGAGCTCACGCATATTGAACAGTTGGAACAATTCACTCAACTCAACTGTTACAGAGTACTTTTTGGTGTGATGCTCCTCTGTATAATCCACATACACATATTCTTTGTCGGTAAAAGTTATGAAATCTTTGTACCAACGTAGAAGACTTTGCATTAGTGGTGGTAGATCCTTTTCCTTCGCAGGCTCGACGAGAGGCCCTTTCTTCACATATTTTAATGCTACATCAGCCACTGGCATATCGTCCATGTCTAAAAAGGCACGGAGAGACATACCGGCCTCGGACGCATTTTGCATGGCAGTAGCTACAGTCAATCCCATTGCTGTCACAGCATTTATGACCTCGGGGTCATGTTCCGGAGCGGCTTTCACTATGAGGGGGGATATCGATTGTTTACTCTGCATCCCGAGCTGGGCAACTTGTTTCCCGCTTTGTATCATTTTTGCTTTTTTTTTCTCCTCCTCCAATATTCCTGCTTGCTTACGAAGTTCAATATCATAGTCTTTAGGCAAATTCTTCACGGATTGGGACACTGTCGATAAAAAATCCGTAGCCCAATAGTCTACAATCGGAGGGAATACTTCCTTGGGCTCAGGCTCCTTTAGCGCCTTCAGTTTTCCCTTCCATTTCTCAACGTCAGCCTTCACGACCAATTTGGTTTCAGCATCACTAAGTTCCCAAGGCCTTGGGGTGAGAGGCTTCAGTGATGGCTCCGGTACCCGTGTGGTCTTAGGTACATAAGGGTCCGGGTTAATAGACCAAGAGCGTGTTCCCTTGCTGCCCGCCTGCTTCTGTTTCTTCGCTGGAGGAGGAATGGGGGGCGACGTCTGCTTATCCTCCGGAGGAGGAATGGGGGGCGACGTCCGCTTATCCTCCGGAGGAGGAATGGGGGGCGACGACGTCTGCTTTTCCTCCGGAGGAGGAATAGTGGGAGACGTCTGCTTTTCCTCCGGAGGAGGAATCGTGGGCGACGACTGCTTAACCACCGGAGGAGGAAGATCGGGGGACGGCGTCGAATGGCGTGAAGGAGGCGTAGGTGAACCAGCACTAGCACCACCACCACCACCAGCACCTGCACCATCGTAGGGGGGTGGACTTGTTAGCCTTGGCGTCTCGCCTGGAAACACTATGTACTTCTTTTTCCATAGAATGAACTGGCGCTTGACATCTCCAAGTCTTCTCTCCCCTTCGGGTGTAGCTATGTCAATCTCCAGGTCCTCAAACGCTTGGACTATGTCTTCCACCGTGACACGAGCATAGCCATATGGAATGGGGTTGTTGTGATGGAGTGCTCCAGGTGTATAGGGTAAAGCACTGCCGGTAGCCACCTTCATGGAAATGTTCCCCACGGGATAATGCAGATCACATTCTTTCATCTCCTTTACGTCATCCACGGGGTAGTGAGGCTCCGGTGCACGACTCTCGATCATCGGTGCATTAGCACCTGCAGTCGGGGCCTCCGTGGAAGCCACGCTGCTTCTCCGCTGCTGGCTTCCGAGATCCGTTGCATGTTCTTGATGCGGCCCTGCAGCCGACGCTTTTTCTTTCTCAAGTATTCCCGCCACGACCTTCTTCAGGTCAGAAACTTCCATTGCAAGATTCGCCAGTTCATCTGCAGCCCGGTCCGTACCTCTCCTACGGCTTCTGTAACAGTACGGGTCACCCTCCTGGGAAAACCCTACTTTCCACGGCATTCTGCCTTTGCCTCGTATATGTCCTCCGTGTTCAGGATTTCCGAGGGCAACTGTCAGTTGGTCTCTCTCTCTGTTGAACTTGATCTTGCCCTGTTGAGCTTTGGTCATTGCGTCAACAAGTTCTTTTGTGGGAGCAAACTTTTTCTGCCGGTGAACACACTCCCCTGTCTCCGGGTCTAGCGATCCCCCATGCCCGTACCACCACATTTTGGCTCTTTCGTCCCATCCCTCTGTACCTAGACGGATTCCTCTTGCCCTTAGGCCGTCCTCCATTGCCTGCCACTTAGGCGCCGAAACGCGGTATCCTCCTGGCCCCATAACATGATGGTACTGTTTCTTTTTCGCATTAGCCTTATTTTTTGCCGACATTACCTTGAAATGCTCCGATTTATGTTGCGTCACAAATTCTGTCCAATCATCTCTCAGTTTCTCATATTGTCCAGTGAAATTCGGAGTCTTGCCCTGGCTGACATATTCACGGAACAATTTTTTCTTGAAGTTCCGGAATGCTTCGGCCATCTTCTGAAGAGCGAACTCTTTGACTATCCTCCTCCTCTCACGTCCACCCGGAACGTCCTGACCGAATTCATCTTTTTTGTTGTATTCCGGAGGTAGAATGAAATGTGCAATAAGCTTTCTAAACATAATCTTTTTCGTTCTCTTGTCGACATAAGTGAAACCAACACGTGCTTTCTTTGGCTCCTTCCATTCCTGGACGGTGATCGGGACGACGTCTCTAACAATGACTCCGCATTGGTTGATAAACTTTGTGGTGTGCTGTAGGGGCTTGCCGATTTGACTGACTGATTCGATGGTATATATTTCGGAATCTTTCATCTCCTTGGATTTGCCACGCTTTGTCATACTAGATCCGACCGAGGGCTAAAATAAGAAAGAGAGTCGCGCGCGTTAGTCTTTGCAATTGGACCGAGGGCTAAAATAAGACCGAGGGCTAAAATATATACCTCGCCGGAGGTGGTTGTTCTTTGCAATTGGAGATCGTCGTTTGTCGACGGTTGACCTCCGTCATCAATGTCCATTCCTTCACCTCCTTGATCATCGACAATGTCTGTTCCTTCTTCACCTCCTTGATCATCGACAATGTCTGTTCCTCCTTCACCTTCTTGATCCTCAAGGTTCAGATAAGAAGAGATTACATCATCGTCAATGTCTGTTCCTCCTCCGGCTATGATATCTAATATATAACCTTCAGCCTCCTGTTCCGCCGTCAGGTCTCTATTGTCTGCCATATGTCACTCCTGCAGACATGCATGTAGTAAAAATTAATTAAGTATATAGGAGACTTAGCAAATATTGTCGTAGAAAGAGGGAAAACAGATTGGTAGGGTCTCTCAAATGACTTGGAGAACCCCAAAGCTAGGTTGCATTTGCTTTTCTGGTCATTTTGGTATATTATACTTAATATTCTGAATTTATTGAATTAAAACTTACTTTCATTATTTTAATGAATTTAACTCAAATTCAAATATGGTCTCATTTTAAACTTTGTCAAACATGAATGATAATGATATAAACAGATAGCTTACATTTTTGTGAACATTTTGCATATTTTTCCATATTTTTTGGAATTATAAATTAAAAGTTATTTAATTTAGAAGATTTAATTATGTTCTGTAATTCCATATACAGTGGGCCCCACGTGTCATGATGACGTCATTAAAAAAACTCGTCAACACGTGGCCAGGTGACGTTATGATGACGTCACCCCTGGCGTCACACGGTGGCCGGCGGTGGCAGTTCAGGCTCTCGGGTCTCCGGCGATTCCGACGATTCCGGCCACGGGGGAGGGAACGGAGATGGGGAGGAGGCCACTGTGGTGCTCGCCACGGGGGAGGGGACGGAGATGGGGACGAGGCCACACGGCCACTGTTGTCTCGCCGGCGGCGAATCTGGCCGCGGTAGCGAGCGCGAGGGCGGCGCGTTCTCAGTTCGTGGTCGCCGTTCGAGGGCGGCGCGTTCGCGCGTGATTCGTGTTCTCGATCCGTTCGATGGCGTTCGCGCGTTGGATCTAGGGCGACGGCGACGGCCCGCGGGGAACCTACCGGAGAGACGGCGACGGGACGGGGGCGGAGCAGGGTGGAGGCGGTGGAGAGAAGGGCTCGACGACGGCGACGGCGACGGCGATGGAGACGGCGCGGTCCTCTGCGCGGGCGACGGCGACGGGGCAGAAAGACGAGCAGGCGCCGGCGCGAGGGAAGAAGAGGGTTTGTGACTTAGAAAATTTTGGGGCAGGAAGGCATCCACATATATAGTTCCAGCCTTTAGTCCCGGGTGGTGTCACGAACCGGGACTAAAGGTCCCCTGGGGTACCCTCCGCGGGCCTTTAGTCCCGGGTGGTGTCACGAACCGGGACTAATGGTGAAAATTTTCGCGGCTTTCTCGTTCCCGCGCAGAACGAGCCTTTAGTCCCGGTTCGTGACACGAACGGCGACTAAAGGTGGTTATTCGAATAGAAATAATAGATGCGTGCAACCTTAACAATACAAATAATATATCAGAAAATTCAGAAAAATAAAACTAATTCTTTTTCCAATCTTAAAAATACAAATAATATATCAGAAAATTCAGAAAAATAGAACTAATTCTTTTTCCAATCTTAAAAATTCCCATAGATAAAAAAGCGCTTCTGAGTCGTTGGATCCGGGGTGTGTTTCTTTTGAGCTGTTGTGAGCCGTTCGATCAGGGCTACGGTGTGTTTCTTTCGAGTTGTTGTGAGCCGTGGATGAGGTGGTTTCTTAACCGTTGGATCAAAACCCTAGCACCACTTTGTGAGCCAGAGGACCCTATATATAGCCCACCTTCATACACCGGTCAGTTCATCGAGCAAATACAAAACATCCGGATTCGCCATCATATATACGTCCTACCGGGCATTTGGTAGGGCTGTAATGTGCAACTATTTGCTTGGTTGTGTTAGGGTGGCGCGTGGCGCGGGAATTGTGACGCGTGGCGCGGGAGTTGCGACGCGTGGCGCGGTAGTTTGTGACGCGTGGCCAGGAGGGCGCGGTATAAACTGTCGCGCCTCGAGCGCGTCTTCTCCTCTTCCCGCACCGTCGCGCTTCCACCATGCCTCCGAGGAGGAACAGCACCACCGGCTTCCGCGGCGTGCGAGCACGGCAGAACGGAATGTTCAGCGCAGATATCCGCTGGGGGGACGACCGCATCCCCCTCGGCACCTTTGCGACGGCGGCGGAGGCAGCCCGCGCCTGGGACGCGGCGGCCTGGCGCCTCAACCGCCCGCGGTCGCTGATGAACTTCAACGACTGCGACACCGTCTGGGAAGCGGAGGCCAGGGCGCCGAAGCCGCAGATCATCACTGCCGCCGACCACCTCCACCTCCGCCACCGCGCGTTTCAGGGCCTAGTCGACGCCAGGGAAGACCGCGTCGTCCGCGAGTATTACCGGAACAACCCGGGGGAGGAGAGCGCCGACGAGGAGCTCTGGCAGACCCGCGCGGGTCAGCGGGCGGAGCGCCGCCTCGAACGCCACCTCGCGTTAGATGCCGCTCGGGAGGCGAGGACGAGGGCGCTGCAGGAGCTTCGTCGGGCCGACCGCGCCGGCGAAGTCTGGGCCTCCGACGATCCGAGGTGGGGGCCTATCTCGGACATACCATCATGCACCTCCGACGACGACGAGGAGGTCACGGACGAGTTCGGCGACGATGATGACCCGGAGGAGGTCACCGAAGAGTTCCCCGACGACGACGGCGAGGAGTAGCTAGTGTTCGTCTGTTTTCTCTTTTTAATAAAAGAATTTGCATTCCGGCGACACTGCGGCGCGCTAGCGCGTCTGTTTTCTGTTTTTAGTAAAAGTTTGGTACAATAAATTAATTAGAGATAATATAATTCAAAATGATCCATTAAACATGATCCATTCAA
This sequence comes from Alopecurus myosuroides, assembly GCA_028641055.1. Lineage (NCBI taxonomy): Eukaryota > Viridiplantae > Streptophyta > Magnoliopsida > Poales > Poaceae > Alopecurus > Alopecurus myosuroides. The sequence continues at coordinate 489,368,104 of CM054057.1, forward strand.
CAAAGTTTGGTACAATAAATTATTACACATCAATTCTTTCCTTGTGTCCCCGCTTTCTTACGATTTGGACGTATCCATGGAGCATCCTCATCATTTAACTTAATGCTTGGGTCAGAGTTCACTTTGAAGGGCGGAATTTCACCAAACATATTATAATCTTCTGACATGTCTGTCTTGTCCTCCACTCCCACGATGTTTCTTTTCCCTGAAAGAACAATGTGACGCTTTGGATCATCGCATGATGCACTGATCGTTTTCTTATCTTTCCGTTTCCTCGGTTTGCTACTCATGTCCTTCAAATAGAAAACCTGAGCGACATCTTTGGCTAGGACGAATGGTTCGTCAAGGTAACCAAGATTGTCGAAATCCACCATTGTCATTCCGTATTGCTCGTCCACCTTTACCCCACCTCCTGTTAGCTTGAACCATTTGCACCGGAACAAAGGGACCTTAAAATAGGGTCCGTAGTCAAGTTCCCATATCTCCTCTATGTAACCATAATATGTGACCTTTTGCCCAATCTCGGTTGCTGCATCAAAGCGGACACCACTGTTTTGGTTGGTGCTCTTTTTATCTTGGGAGATCGTGTAAAATGTATTCCCATTAATCTCGTACCCTTGGAAAGTCGTGATAGTCGAAGATGGTGTCTTGGCCAACATGTACAGCTGATCTTCAACATCATTGTCATTCATTAAATGTTTTCGCAACCAACTGCCGAAAGTCTCCATGTGGGCCTTTCTAATCCATGATTCAGGCTTCCCCGGGTTGTTCGAGCGTAAAATATTCTTGTGTTGCTCGAAGTACGGAGCCACCAAGCTCGAATTTTGCAGAACTGTGTAGTGTGCTTCAGTCATAGAATGACCGTCCATACATATCGTTGATTTCCTTCCGATCGTGCCTCTTCCACTTAGTCTCCCCTCGTGCCGCGATTGAGGAATACCAATCGGCTTAAGGTCAGGAACATAGTCAATACAGAACTCAATTACCTCCTCATTTCCATAGCCCTTTACGATGCTTCCTTCTGGCCTAGCACGATTACGAACATATTTCTTTAATACTCCCATAAACCTCTCGAAGGGGAACATATTGTGTAGAAATACAGGACCGAGAATGGAAATCTCTTCGACTAGGTGGACCAGGAGGTGCGTCATAATATCGAAGAAGGATGGTGGAAACAGCAACTCAAAACTGACAAGACATTGGACCACATCGTTCTGTAACCGTGGTAGATCTTCTGGACTGATTACCTTCTGAGAGATTGCATTGAGGAATGCACACAGCTTCACAATGGCTACTCGAACATTTTCCTGTAGGAGGCCCCTCAAAGCAATCGGAAGCAATTGCGTCATAATCACGTGGCAGTCGTGAGACTTCAGGTTTTGGAACTTTTTCTCCGCCATGTTTATTATTCCCTTTATATTCGACGAGAAGCCAGACGGGACCTTCATACTGCTCAGGCATTCAAAAAAAATGACCTTCTCTTCTTTCGTAAGAGCGTAGCTGGCACGACCTTGAAACCATTCCGGATGCCGGTCATCTGGGTCTTTCAAAAGTTGTTGATCCCGCCGTGCTTCCTTTGTATCCTTTGTCTTCCCATACACGCCCAAGAAGCTTAGCAGGTTCACGCAAACATTCTTCGTAACATGCATCACGTCGATTGCAGAGCGGACATCTAGGACTTTCCAATACTGTAGCTCCCAAAATATCGATTTCTTTTTCCACATGGGTACGTGCCCGTCAACTCCCTGCGGAACTGATTGTCCGCCAGGACCCTTTCCAAAGATGACATTCAAATCCTTGACCATATCAAATATCTCATCTCCAGTACGTTCCGCAGGCTTCGGCCGGTGATCTGCCTTGCCGTTGAAATGCTTGCCTTTCTTTCTTACGTTATGATTTCGGGGAAGAAATCGACGATGACCCAGGTACACGTTCTTCCTACAGTTATCCAAAAATACACTTTCAGTCTCATGTAAGCAGTGCGTGCATGCTTTGTATCCCTTATTTGACTGTCCAGAAAGGTTACTGAGAGCAGGCCAATCGTTGATGGTTACAAAAAGCAACGCTCGTAGGTTAAATTCCTCTTCTTTGTGCTCATCCCACACAGGTACACCAGGTTTGCCCCACAATTGTAAAAGTTCATCAACTAATGGCCTTAGGTACACATCGATGTCGTTGCCGGGTTGCTTCGGACCTTGGATGAGCACTGGCATCATAATGAACTTCCGCTTCATGCACAACCAAGGAGGAAGGTTGTAGATGCATAGAGTCACGGGCCAGGTGCTATGGCTGGAGCTCTGCTCGCCAAAAGGATTCATGCCATCAGTACTTAGACCAAATCTTATGTTCCTTGCGTCAGCTGCAAAATCTTTGAACTCTCTGTCGATCTTTCTCCATTGCGTTCCATCAGCGGGGTGTCTCAACTCCCCGTCGGACTTACGGTCCTCTTTGTGCCATCGCAACAACTTGGCATGATCTTTGTTCCTGAACAGGCGTTTCAACCGAGGTATTATAGGAGCATACCACATCACCTTGGCGGGAACCCTCTTCCTGGGTTTCTCGCCCTCAACATCGTCACCAGGGTCATCCCCTCTGATCTTATAACGCAATGCAGTGCATACAGGGCATTCATTCAAATCCTCGTATGCACCGCGGTAGAGGACGCAGTCGTTAATGCATGCATGTATCTTCAGAATCTCTAAACCTAGAGGGCACACAACCTTCTTTGCTTCGTACGTACTGGTGGGCAACTCGTTATTCTTCGGAAGCATATTCTTCAAAATTTTCAGCAAATTTTCAAATGATGAGTCAGCTACACCTTCCCGTGCCTTCCATTTCAGCAAATCCAGTGTGGAGCCCAGCTTTTTCAGACTATTGTCGCATCCTGGGTACAGTGACTTCGTGTGATCCTCTAACATGCGATCCAAATTCTCCCTCTCCTTGTCAGTTTCGCAGCGTCTCCGTGCATCAGCAATGGTCCGACCAAGATCATCAGCGGGCTCATCATGTGCCTCTTCTTCACCTTCACCAAACCCTTCCCCACCTTCAGCATCATCCTCCATGAAAGTATCACCGAAAAGGTCATGATAGTTGAAATCGATATCATCCTCTTCTTCATCTTCTTCCATTCTAACCCCTCTTTCTCCATGCTTGGTCCAACAATTATAGCTTGGCATGAAACCGTGCCGAAGCAGGTGCATGTGAACGACTCTTGAGGAGGAGTGACCCTTCTCATTCTTACATTCAGCACATGGACACATAATAAAACCTCGCTGTTTGTTCGCATTTGCCACTACGAGGAAATCTTTCAAACCCGTAGTGAACTCACCGGAGAGTCGGTTACCGTACATCCATTGCCGATTCATCTGCATTATTATTATATAAAGTATATAATTAACCATCATGCATCTGTTAAACTAACTAGCTAGCTGGAAATAATACAAATCATGAAAGGTTCAAGTTGCTAACCGCGATCACGGAGGTAAAATAAATGAAAACGCTCAAGTGTGTTTCATGCTATGGGGCATTTCATCGAACACCTTGTGTGCATAGTAGGAACCAAAAGCATACCCACCACCCCCTTGTGAATATTGTGAGCAAATGTGGCCAAGTGCAGCGAGGTGAGTCCTATATATAGGGATGGGCCTTTAGTCCCGGTTCACCTGGACAACCGCGGCTAAAGGCCGTGGGGCCGGCCCGAGGACCTATTAGTCCCCGTTGGTCTGGCCAACCGGGACTAAATCCCCTCCCCTCCGCCAGCTGTGGGCCGAGCGCGCTGGGCCCAGACTATTGGTCGCGGGTCTCGTCCCGAACCGTGACTAAAGACCCCTATGGTCGCGGGTCCATTATTTTGGGGACTAATGGGGGCGTACCGAAGGCCTATTTTCTACCAGTGACCTCGTCCCGGCCGCCAGCGTCGTCCGAACGGCTCTTTTGGAACCCAAAACCCCAGTTGCTCGGAAGGGAGCCCATCAGCGCTCATGACGGTTATGGGCTGAGCTATATCTATTCACTCACATCTAATTTGATTGTCTACTAATCGAAAAAAATCTGATGTGAAGTCGTGGAAGAACAAAAACATGAACAAGGGTAGAGAAGAAAAGTAGATTGTATTGATAAATTTTGATTGATGTTGGAAGCGCGATACACAATAATATCCGGACGGTTCCTTTCGGACCCAAAATCCCGATTGTCCGGGAGCTACCCGTCAGGGCTCACGGTGGTTCTGGGTTGAGTTATAATGATTCGCGCATATCTAATTTGGTAGTCGACCAATGAGAACTATCTTATGTGGAGTCGTGGATGAACGAAAACAAGAAGTGTAGAGACGAATTGAGATTTTTTGAAAGGTTATGTGCTTAGTTGCAGTCGGTGCCGTTTACATGCGTATAGCATGGTTAGTCTTTGCCGTGCAAGTCATGGATAATTTCAGGAGTTTACAAGCTGAAATCTGAATATAACACCTATTTCTAAACTAGGCGGGCTCTCTTCTGTCTTCATGCTGGACCGAGACTTAAGTGTGTGGGCCGCCTCCATCTTTGCGCTGGATCCAGATCTAAGCATTCGGGTAGCCTTCGTACATGAGCCGAACTCCTCTTGGGAGTGTCGATGTAGAAGTCGTCGGGTCTTCATGTTGGAGTCGAACTCATCTGGGTCTCTTGGCAGGAGACGGTCTACACCTTTGGCCTTTGCTTGATCAACCTTAGGTCTTCATGTTGGAGTCGAACTCGTCTCGGTCTCGAATAGCCTTCTTTTTAATTTCTATCAGAAGAAATACTTGAAGATCTAGTAGAGACGTGCATTATAGAGTGTCCTTTCTCCGCGCCGTCTCTCTATGTCCGGGCTTCCGTGTCTGGATCCTCCTAAATTTGATCCTTCTCAGACACTTCCGCCCAAGACTTTAGTGTTCAATATATTTTCTCCTTTAGCGGACAACCGGGCAAAAATGGTCGCCAACAAGTGCATTCCACCAATAAAACAACATGAGTAAGAATAGTGCATCTTGCTTTTTTCGAAGTCAAAATTTATAAAGTTTGACCAAATTCATAATCAAAGGTATCAACGTCTACAATAGCGAATAAAATACAATATTGTAATATATTCCATGATATATAATATAATATTTTAGCTAAAACTTACATGTAAATATCTGTTGCACACACGCATATGCAAGGCGTATAATTTTTTTTTCTGAAGTTAAACAATGTAAAGTTTAACCAAGTTTATAGAAAAGACTATGAAAAATTAAAATATTATGTGGATAGACAGTTGAAATATATATTTCATGATGTATCTAATAAGACTGATTTGACAGCGTAGAGGTTCGTAATTTTTTTCTAAACATTTGGTCAAGCTTCAGAAGATTTGACTTTTGACAAAATTTATATGCTTTGTTTTACAGAATGGGAGTAGTAGTAGTAGTAATAACAGAAAATAAAACTTTGTTTTTTTCAAAAAAAATACGACCCGACTGTGAGTAAACTTTGCATCAAAGCGGATCGCTCCACCATGTGGCCTTCTCCTGGTTGCAATTGCAAGGTGGGCAGGTGGCCGACTTGAGGATGCTTTGATGTGGACAGCTGACCACGTTCACTGTCTCCATCCGATCCGGCCTAAATATCCGTGCACGATGCAGCAGTGGCGCAACTGCGCATTTGGTTACTTTGCCCCGTGATCCTCTCTCGCTACTGGTGGCCTTTCGCGTGCATCTATTTCTTTCCATTAGTTATTCTTCCTCCATCCATGTCGACCAACGCCGACACCACGTCCATGTCGACCGTCCTCTCTCCAGCGAGCCAGCCGCGTCAACTGCCACTGCCACCAGCCGGGGCTAGCCATCCGTGCGTCGCGCGCACGACGATTCGCCCATTTGGAGCACCACCGGGCACCGGCGCCTATATAGACCCTACTCGAGCAACCGAGAAGGAAAGCAAAGCAGGCAACAACAACAAGAAGAAGAGGTAGAACAGAAACCAACAAAATCAAGATGCAGCACGCCAAGGTGAAGGTGAAGGACGGCGCGAGCGCCATGAAGGCGAAGGCGACGATCACGCGGGCCAAGGTGGCGGAGAAGGCGGAGGCGGCGACGGCGAGGTCGCACGACGAGCGCGAGCTGGCGCACGAGCGCGGCAAGGCCAAGGTCGCCGCCGCGGAGATGGAGCTGCACCAGGCGAAGGTGGCACACCGCGAGGAGGCCATGGAGCACCGCCTCCACAAGCACGGCCACGGCCACAAGAACGACAAGAAGCACGGCGGCGGCCACTGATCGATATATAGGCATGCGCGCATGTGTGCATGCATGTCGTCCGTGATCTGGCTCCCGCAATACTCTCTTTCTTTTACTTCCGTAATGCGAGTGCCGTCGTGTTCGTGTTGATTTGACGCCGTGTTTGATATGACGTTGCTGGTTGATTTAGTCAATAACAGATCGACAAAGTTTTGTGTATAAGCAGTTTTGATACTTCCTCCGTTCAATTTTATAAGTTATTTTAATTTTGGCTCATATACATTTTAAAATAAGTGAATCTATATTATTATATATATATTCACCTAATTTACTAATTTATTATAAGTATGGTTAAAATTGAAATGCTCCGGAGTGTGCCTTATAAAAGTGAACGGATACTTACTCCGTCTCAAATTAATTGTCACAAAGATGAACAAAAGTGGATGTATCTAGACATATATAATTTAGTGTTAGATACTGCGTCTAATTGTGTCCATCTTTATGACAGTTAAGTTGAGACGGAGGAAATACTACTTACGGTACGCGCCTTTCATGTGCTCGTGCCCGAGCAATCCCGAGCAATTAACTGAGGACATTTCTATAAGGTTGATGTCAGCCTTTCTAAAGGCGTCGTATCCCGTGTGCCGAATTAGTTGCTTGTGTGAGACATCTAGTCAGAACCATTTCTAAAAGAAAAATGCTTATTTTAGGGGGACATATCTCGCACGCGTAGGTCGTCTCGTGCGTCGTTCGGTCCAGTTCAATCAGACAGCTCTGGTACACCCTTGTTGCGTCGTTACGCCGCGCAACGGTTACTTTTTGCCTCTGACACATTCTGTCGTCCCCACGCGCGTTCTGCGGAGGCGTGCAAGGCGACGCGGAGGCAACAACGAGGCGATTCTGAGGCTTCATCCCGTCGTGAGGGTGGCGGCGGGGTGGAAGTCCGTCTCTGACGTCGAGCGTGCGCGCGCATCTCAGGTCACCCCCTGCACCTCCTCCTCCTCTATCTCTCCCGACATCCCCTATCCCCTTCCCGAGTTCAACTGCCCAATATAGCCAGCCGGTTTTATCCATTTCCGGCGACCAGGTGAAGGACGGCGCGAGCGCCATGAAGGCGAAGGCGACGATCACGCGGGCCAAGGTGGCGGAGAAGGCGGAGGCGGCGACGGCGAGGTCGCACGACGAGCGCGAGCTGGCGCACGAGCGCGGCAAGGCCAAGGTCGCCGCCGCGGAGATGGAGCTGCACCAGGCGAAAGTGGCACACCGCGAGGAGGCCATGGAGCATCGCCTCCACAAGCACGGCCACGGCCACAAGAACGACAAGAAGCACGACGGCGGCCACTGATCGATATATAGGCATGCGCGCATGTGTGCATGCATGTCGTCCGTGATCTAGCTCCTGCAGTACTCTCTTTCTTTTACTTCCGTACTGCGCGTGCCGTCGTGTTCGTGTTGATTTGACGCCGTGCTTGATATGACGTTGCTGGTTCATTTAGTCAATAACAGATCGACAAAGTTTTGTGTATAAACAGGATTTGATACCGTTCAATTTTATAAGTCACTAGCAAAAATGCCCGTGCGTTGCTACGGGTTGATTTTTACTCAATATGTTTCAGTCCATTAACACTACTACTATTTGAAATGAGTGTTCATGGCGGGACGAAGCATTCTTAATGCCGATGCAACTACCGTCAAGAGTTGTAGTCGCTACATTATCGTGTCGTGGTAAAGTCGAGGATGGACCGACTACAATTAATTAAAAGTACATTTGCAATAATAAAGTGGCCGTAAATCCAAAGTATTCCAAAACAGCATGGTTTTTCGATTTCTAGGCAATAGATTTCATGAAGAAAAAAAATCCGTGAAAGGAGGTATGAACCACACCTCAAAATATTTCAAATTATAGTAATTTTTTGGAGAAAAAATGTGATATCTTCAAACTAAAAGGAAACATTTGAGCTGCCAAAAAGGCCCAATGGTCTAGAAGATGTATAATCTGAATAATTAGCTTTTTGATATTTAGAACGATGTATCAATATTATAGGAGAACATCAATGCTACCACATGTTTCAAAGGGCCCCTTTCAAATAACAGAAAATATTTTGTAATATTTCCAATTGGAAAATGAGTAGCCCCTACCTTTTTTTTTGCTGAAAACCAACAATACAAAAACGACGAGGCCAATTGTTGCACTGCATATATACATAGAACAGAAATTAATCAGCATATTAACTACTTGCTTCTCAAATTGAAACAACGTGTGGCAGCCCGAATTAACAGGTTAAAATTATCGTTGGTGCCAGGACAAAATGCATGGACCAATTCATGCCAACAATTGTGAATACAAAATAAAAGCCTCACATGATTGAGTCAAGCTTGCCAAACATCCTACAACCCCAGGCCTGCCCCCTCGACCGTCTTTGCAAAGCAAGCTGCAGACCCGCTCTGCAAAATCTTGTGTTGTCGTCCCATCATCACGAAGAGTGTGATAGTCCCATTATCCATAACACCAGCGGCTAGAGCAACCAACAGCCACCGCCTCTAAATGCCCCGCCACGTCGCGGCAGGACTCACCCACAGACGAATTGAAGGCCAGGTTCTTGCGTCGCTACAAGCTGTTGGTTGTGTTGCTTCCATCCTTGTTGGAAACCAACTTCTTGACTACAATTATCTGTCCAGGCTTCAAGACGGATTTGTACATAGTTCCACAAGCACCCTGTCCAATGACACAAGAATCATCAGAATTATTTGTAGCAGAAACAAATTTCTGAAATGTATATGCATCCTTCGCTGAAACAGGGATGTTAGACCACTCGGAAATAATTTGCTGCTACTGTTGTTGGTTCTTTTCTTATGTGGTGCAGAAGAGAGGCAATAAGAATAAGTGAAATCCCTCCAATAACGACAACCGCAGTTGCTAAGATCTTCCCCATTAAGAAGAGGAGACTCATGTTTCAAAAAAAAAAGGAGGAGACTCCGTCCACCTCACAGTCCTCTATTTCCAATAAAGCTGGTCACAACCATATTGTCAAAAAGTGCCAAGGGAGGAGAGGACCAGTCAGATTATTGTTGCAGCTAGCTTTCTCTTCTAGAATATGAGTCACTTTGCCTCTTCTCTAGGATTCTTTCACAAACAAAGATTTAAACAATACAAATAAAAGAGCATAATCACCTTGAAAAATAAAATGAAATCGGTCCTCTTGTACATCATCATAGTCTTGAGATGCACTATCAACAATACCTTGTAATTAACTGAAAGGGATCCGTCCACGGATTGTCTTGCGAGGTGTAGATCTGGAATCGTGATAAAGCACACCATGCATAGCATCTTCTTGGCAGAAATAAATCAAAAATTAAAAACATGTATGGCAACGAAGGACAGAGTTGGTCGTGAGCAAGGAGACGCGAAACCTGATCTTGCGGCGGCTCGGCACAAAGAGAATCGACAGACCGAGCGGCCAGGTCGCGTGGGGAAGCCGGCGGTGGGGCGGCACATGTCTCTCATGGGGAATCCGCCGGCGGGGCAGGAAGGCAACGGTGTTGAGCCGGCCAGCCAGGGTAGTCCGCGCGACGGCATCCTGGTGCTCGCCTAGCAGGGGATCCCGGGGAGGCGGCGCCACGGAAATAGGTACAGATGCGTGACTGATTCGGGAGGATAGGGACGGATGGACATCTTCTTTTTTGAGGATACAGGCGAGGCGCAGGGACTACGGCGGAGGTCCGTTCTGGCGTCTTATAGGAGACCACGTCGACAGCGGAGGTCAATTCCGGGGGCTCGTCGTGACCACGCCGGAGGTCCAGTCCGGCATCGAGCACGAGCACGAGCATGGCTGTACGGGGGCGGCATCGAGTGGTAGGAGAGGTGGGAGGAAAGGCGAACTACCAAAACAACCGAATCGGTACCCTGGCCATGGCAATTTGATGTATTATTGGATCTGGTGGGAGGGCAAATTGGTAAATTTATGTTGGACGAAAATTTTGGCAGAAACCTTAATGCCTTTATTAGTAGGTATAGATTTCAATTTTGACCATATATATTTTAAAATAAGTGAATTGGACTTATTATATATAAATTTACCTAATTTACTATATACCCCCTTCGTATAAAAAATATAATAAGTTTTAGACAAAATGTATATAGACATGGTTTAGTGTGTCGATTCATATGTATCTTATACTAAAACATGTCTAGATACATGTTATTTAAAAAACGCTAAAACATCTCACATTTCAATACGGCAGAAGTATACGATTAAAATTAAAATGCTAAGTAGAATGCCTTATAAAAATGAACAGAGAGAGTACTTGCCGTGGACATATATAGTACTCCCTCCGTTCCAAATTAAATATCACAAAGTTTGATAAAAGTGAATGTATCTAACACTAAATTATATCTAGATACATCCACTTTTATCAAACTTTGCGACATTTAATTTGAAACGGAGGGAGTACAACTTACAGTATGTGCCTTACATGTATTCGTGCCCGAGCAATTAACCGAGGACATTTCTGTTAGAATCCAGAGAACTGAAGAGAAACTTGTTTTCACTTTCATTGATCATCGAGGTATTTATACAAGGCTTCGCGTCTGTTGCCGAAGTCGGTTACAAGGTAAAGGCGCCTCTGAAAGGCGTAAAGGTGTCTATACACAGACAAGGCGTACGTACGGAGGGATGCGTCCGTATGGTGCTATGGGCACAAAGATAACTGCCTAAGGCGGTTAGTATCTAATCCTAACACTCCCCCTTGCACAAAGCTAAGTCTTGTATGTATTGTATCCCTTGTGTAATTTTGAGAATATTCCATATAGTTTCGATGATCTCCGAAGTTGGTAATCTCTCCTCCAAAACCCTGTGGAAAAAATATGAAGAGAGTAGTGTGTAGGATATGTTGCCAAAACTCCTTTATACCTAATGGGATAATAAGGAGAAAATGATGCAACATATATTGATTATTTTCTATTTGCTAACTCATCATATGAGAAAACCTTAGAAAGGAAAAACTCATAAGTAAGTTTAGAGAACAATAAATATGCCTTGTATACTTCCTTTAAAAACCTCGGTGAGGAAAATAGAAAGTATGACATATCATCGTTGAAATTGATAATTTCTTCCCCCAAAACCCGATGGGAAAAATGTGAGGGGAATAATATTTAATATGTTGTTAAAACTCCTTAAAACCCCAATGGAAAAAATAAGAATAAAATGATACAACATATAATGGTAATCGTCTCCTTGACTTATATGAGAAAAACCTTGAGAGATAAAACTCATTGGTAAGTTTAGAGTACAATTTATATGCCTTGTACACCTCCGTTAAAAACCCCGGTGGGGAAAATAGGACGTATGACATATATTCTTGTGTTGATATTACCTCATTAAAAATCTTGGTGAGAACCATGAGAGTAAACTCATAAAGGAAAAAAGAGTGTAATATAATGTTTGAATATGTTATAATTCAGGAAGAGACTCCCCCCGATCCTTGAAAATTGGTTGCAATATGCTTAATGATATTGCTTTGTATATCCTTTTTGCATCTGAGAAACAAAAGTATTATTATCTTTGTAGATAATAATTGGTGATTCAATAGAACCAAAGCCACGTGAATGTTGTATGTGATTTATCATTCTGTGAAGCCACACATATTTATGTGAAGCCTTGTATTTCGTAATGATAGGTGGTTGTTGCCATTAGAGTCCGTTTGAAGAAAAAATGGAATGGAAAGTCCACCATATAGGTACATTAAGGCTAGTAGTGATCTGACATCATGGGGATAGGATAACTAGTCAGTATTAGTGCATCCGATGATATTGGAGTTCAGATTTCTCTGAAATTTTACAAATAGGTCAAGGTATTTGGTGCATTGGAGATATCGGAAGATACTCTTGTTCCTGACCACTAGTGTTAGGTCCAATGGCACTAAGATATGGAACATTATGCCCCAACTTCTCTTCTCTATCTTTCATGGTTTTGAATGTATGTTTCTCTACGTCTAGAGATTGAACAACCATAGAGTTTGGATGGATATGACCCATATTTTAATTTCTCCAATAATTTCTGGATATAAGAAAATTGGTGTACCTAGCTCTTGAGTGAAGGTGCTCGAATTGTAGCTAAAGCTAAATTTGGTTTTACTTATATCCTTCATCTTAGTTGTCGTCTCTAGATGACTATGTGCTTCATCAGCATAAATATATTTGATGAATGCCTTATTTAGGCTTAATGAACACGTGTGAACAATCATCATTGTTAGAGCAATCCTTTTGTATAAGGAACTCACTAAGTCGGTTGTACCAAATTTGTTCCGACTATTTAAGTCACGAGGTGACTTATTGAGTTTACACTACGTATGTTGCGATTTGTATTTGGATTCAGAATTGGAATTCCCACGGGGGACATATATGTCTTAATCAAGTGACACATGAATGTATATGGTCACTACATCTATCAACTGCATAAATAGATGATTTGTGATGCCGTTGAGACAAGTTATCAGAAAGTGATATTACTTGTGTCTGGAGAATGGATTTTGGGTATCTGCGTGAACCCTTATGCTACATTCCTTGCTATTGACTCACCACCTTGTTATTCTCATTCCATTTCTGGACGAAAACTGGTGTAGGTATTCCTTTTGTGTATACCTTCCTTTATTGAGCAAGGATGTTTCTCCATGGATTGCATCCTTTGACTTAGCCCAGTCCAAATGAGTGTTTTAACTCTGCCATGGCCATGGTCTTTGGATATGGATCATGTTAAAGGTTGTTTGCAATATTGTGGAGAAATGTATGTCGACAGTTGTAGACTTTAGTTATATGATTCTACAAAATGTATATAGTTGGTGAAAATCTTGTTTACCCTTGACGACTCTTCATGTTTTCCCAATACGTTCGAGTCTAGGTATTCCGATATCACAGACATTGTGTGCACTACTGAGCTGGTTTGTGGTGGGATTCCATCCACTGGGTGTATACTACCCATTTTGTGTCTATCAACGTGAAGTTGACTTGCATTTACTGATTAGAAGGGTGTCTTCCTCATTTTCCTTTGTTTGTATCCTACTTTGTTGCCTTACTTCTCCCCCTCTTATTTTGAAGAAGGAGTTGAGTGATTTTTGTTGGCACCTCCACTCTTTCAGGCACAATTGTTTCGGGATTATAGGATTCAATGATATATTAGTATGCAGTAAATGGATTTGGCAGGTTATTTGCAATATGTTGCAAATTAATTATTTTACGAACGTGAAGTTCTATATCTTGAGTACGTAGAATTGAGGAAGACATGTGTTAAACATTCCATTGATTTCCTGGCATTCTTTTTGGTACTTAAAATCTCTCCCTAGTGCCTGGAAATTGTCCTCACTAAGCATACTAGCCTTGAATAACTCCCCCTGATAGGGGCTTGAGGTGGTTGACGAAAATACAGTTATTCCTCACATATATCCCAATTTTTTGTGAGGGACCATTGATGTATGCCACGGTGGTGATATTGGTATGCAACTAATACTCGCAGATGGGAAATACTTTTGATTTCCACGTACTAAATTTAGAGGGAAGGTACTACGAGATGTAGTATGAGGCAGTTGAATCATGTCAGCAGGGTGTAAAACTGCATGACTACAACTCAAGGTTAATAGTTTGCAATTCATTAGTCAGACGTGCTATGAGTTTTTTTTTCAACCAATCCATTTTGAGTGTGGATACATGGGACCGAGTGCTGAAATTCAATCCCTAGTGCCATGCAATATCATTTAAGGCTAGGAGGGAGAGTTCCACTGTGTTGCCCATTCGAATTAACTTGATTTGATTTGTAAATAATGAGATTCTAGTATAATAGCGTGCTCATTATTATGGAAAATTCATGGTTGCATGTGAATGATAGGCACACATGGAACCATCATGGAGATGTGTCTATTAGAACCATGACTTACAAAAAACAAAACCACACGATGGTTGGATATTCCCGCAAACTTGAAAGAATTGCCGGAATTTAGGATCATATAAATCAAAACTTATGGAATTGCTGATAATTTTCCGCGTCGTCCCTATGTTGGGATGACCAAGGCAACCATGAAAAGTTTGGAATGCATTAGCATTCTCGAAAAGTACCTTATTCTCAACATGTTGATAAGGAGTTGAGAGACTAGTAAAGTCTCCAAACATGTCATCTGAAGCATATTCGATGACAATGTTCTCCGTGTTTGTGGAATTTTTTTTTTGACAGTTCGAGAGTCTTGTTGTTCCATTATGTGAACAGATGACTACCTTGGTATTGTCAAATTGAAGTTTCCTTCATATCTTTATACTTGAAAAAGCCAACTGTGGCATGTGGACTTTTATTACAAATTGACCATTTGTGGTTTTCCCTTCTTGTTGCGTTTGCGTGTACCCTTGTATTGATTTCTCTTCTCTGTTCATTGCCGGATTACCTCGTTCGGTCAATTGCTCTTTCTTCTGCTTCCCAATTTGGAGTAGGAAATTTCTTCTTCCCGAGAACAATGAAGGCCGGTGCCTCACGATCCTTTTATGCCTTGAATCGCTCTCGTTTGAGACTAGGTGCTGATAACGTGTTAGAATCCAGAGAACTGAGGAGAAACAATTGTTTTCACTTTCATTGATCATCGAGGTATTTATACAAGGCTTCGCGCATGTTGGCGAAGTCGGTTACAAGGTAAAGGCGCCTATGAAAGGCGAAAAGGTGTCTATACACAGACAAGGCGTCCGTATGGAGGGATGCGTCCATATGGTGCTATGGGCACAAAAATAACTGCCTAAGGCGGTTAGTATCTAATCCTAACAATTTCTACAGGGTTGATGCCAGCCTTTCTAACGGAGCCGTATCCCGTATGCCGGATTACTTGCTTGTGTGTAACGAGACGTAAGAAGAAGAAAAAATGTCACTAGCTAGTCAGGACAGTTTCGAAAAAAGCTAATAAGGAATAATAGTTGACGAACAACGAGCGGAGATTCGGTGCACTAGGCACTACTAGTGCTCCTGCCAATTTAAAAAATTCGAAAATAAATACTCATAAGTTTCAAAAAAATCTGAAAAAAACATCCGTGGGTAGCCAGTAATATATACTACAAACATATAAAAAATCAACTTCCAATACTTTGTATTTTGAACTACACAAAAATGACAAAAGTGTCGATCTAGGTAATGCCTATTTTCAAATCTATAGATTTTTTTTATTTTTTTCGATTTTCGTATAGCCTATAATATTTTGTATTTCATATTGAAATTTTGCATTTTTGTAGGATATACTGTTGATTATAACCAGATTTATTTTAAGAATTTTTTGAAACTCGTAAATATTTTTTAAGAATTTTTTAAATTGGTAGGACCGTTGATGCTCGGAGGCCAAAAGCACTTTCCAACGAACGGAGCCATGTACCCGAACAGAACGAAAAAAGAAAAAAGAACGCAGCACATCATTTTAGGTTTCGTGTTCCCGTACCTTTTTTTGAGAAACTAGTTAAATGCATGTGTGTTGATACGGGTGAAAATATAGGCAAACGAATTAAACATATGACCAAATGACGTGATAAGGTCAATGAAATCATGTCCTCTCATAAAATAAATTGTTCAACCAAAGTAACTAGCTGTCTTAGAGATTGCAAACACTTGTAAACACGTTAGCGTTATTATTAGTTTTAAGAGGGAGATGTTTTGGTTCGTTTCCATACTTGTGTTGAATGTATCGGGTGGTTGCTATATCAATATAGCGGGGCTACGACTATTTTGAGGTTCTATGTTACCAATATTAGGAATACAATTAATTTTCATTTAAAATTTCATATGGACTAAGATGACAATATCAAAATTAATATCATTATCACATGGTCCAGTTTGTTTCCACGATCAATACATGTTGAAAGCATGTTCAAGCTATAGGAAAAATAATTTGGAAATGGAGCAATTTTAGAACACCATTGTACCTATGGTACTATGCATGTTCTGCAAACGGAAATGAAGCAATTTTAGACCTTAAGAGATTAATCAATACCTTCAACACTGAAAGATAGAAATAAAGTATGAAAATATTCATATATACACCACCTCGGTCTAAGATAATTTAAGTATATATAATAACCATGTC
Organism: Alopecurus myosuroides; assembly: GCA_028641055.1. Taxonomy (NCBI): domain Eukaryota; kingdom Viridiplantae; phylum Streptophyta; class Magnoliopsida; order Poales; family Poaceae; genus Alopecurus; species Alopecurus myosuroides. The sequence continues at coordinate 489,384,425 of CM054057.1, forward strand.
ACTTTGTTATACAGAAGAAAAGCAATTTATTAAGTCACCCAATTTTTAATATAAAATTGAACAACCTAAGTACACAAGAAACCTACATGTAACACAACAATATATTCACAACAAAACCTTGTTTCCTAGTGCTACAATTTCTACTTTGCTTGTGATGAATCATGTATCTAGATCTGAAACAATCAAAGCAGTGGGTTTAGTAAAGGAAAAAGAAACCAAACGCACCCTTACTACAATTTACAGTATGTTATTCTGAATGTACTTTTCTGAATGGTGGCTTACAGTATGTTAGTTGTGTACTTCAGTTATCTATTGTTTATCAAGTCGTCACCCGTACCACTCCCTGCATAATAGTTAACAAACAATCAAATATCTGCACAACTACCAGCATCATTCATGACAAAAGTTATATGGACGGATGTCTGAGGGTGGGGGTGGGGGCTTGATGGCCTACATAAACGCACAAATATATGCACAGGGAAGTAAATACTAAAAAGAATGAGGCGGGAAGTGTAATGGAGAAATATCAAATAAACACTAATACCTAAGATATTATAAAAACTTTCACATACTTCTACATACACACTGATAAAAAAATCAAGGTGAAAAGTGTTGAGACAACATTTAAACTAGCGCATAGAAAAGATGAAATTAAGAAAAAGGTTAGGAACAAACCTCACTGTCATGGATAAGGAATTGACCTTCCTTACCAACTGTATCCAATGGATCCTTTGAATCACCATGTTATCCATAGGATTCACATTGAACTTAACCTTTGCCTGCTATAGCTATGCCCAGATCCAAGTTGAGCCTTCTCTAGGTCAGATGACTGCATAGTAGTTGTAGGAAAATGAACATGCCAGATATAAAAGAATCAAATAACCCACCCAAATTTTTTCAAATAACCAATATCAAAATAAATACGAACTTACACAACCAAATATTCTATCAAGCACTAAGAAGTAAATATGTACATATGTCATCAGGTGTATAGTGTGGTCAAAGCCATGCAACATTAGAATTTAAGATACACATAGTGTTGTTTCACCAGGGCTACAAACTTCTCCACCGCTATGGAAAGGAGGTAAGCTTCCACGTGGCAGTCATAAGACGGTTGCCACGAAGTGTCGCCGCGAATGTGTCCATAACCCATGTGGACTTCCGTGCGGCAAACATCGATAGTCTTCCCGATCTCGGCGAGAATTCCCGCCCGGAACGTGACTCCTAACGTCGTAGGCCACATGGTGGGATCCAACTATCGTGATATTTTTCTGCCGGTAGGAACCAGAGTTCCCTAACCATCATGGATATTGAAGAGTATGTGGTGTCAAGGGGAGGGCTCCGGAGACGGGATCGCATGAAAGGACATGTTTCCTAATCCTAGTTTTTTATGTTTGATTACAACACTTGGAAGTATCTGACCATTGTGCTTAAGTGTTCTAGGAAACGAATGACAAATATGCAAAGCTATAAGAGCACAAAAATGGAGAAAGGAGAACAAGTAGAAACACTCGTTTGTTGAAGAAAAGAGTTAAAGAAAGAAGAAGGAGGAAGAAGAAATCAAAAGGGAAGATGAAGGAAAAAACTGCCTGGCCGGCCGGGCGGGTCTGTTAGGTGGCCAGCCTAGTGGCCAGCCCAGGGCGGGCTCTCCCCTGTGCAGGACGGGCGCTGCCTAGCCGACCTGATGGCCAGCCCAGGCCGGGCGCGTCGGTGTGGTGGCCAGCCTAGCCACCGGCCCAGGCCGGGCTCTCTGCGCTCAGGCCGGGCGCTCTGGGTAGCCGGCCTAGGCCGGGCCAGAGGCCGGGTTCCCTGCACCTTAGGCCGGGTCTCGCGGGCAGCAGGCCGGCCTTCCAGCCGGCCAGGCCGGGCTCTAGGCCGGGTTTCCTGAAAGGACATTGTTCCTAAATCTTGTTTTCGGTGTTTGATCACAAAATGTGGAAGATCTAATGGTTTCCTTAAGTTTGCTCAGAGCCAATCATGGATAAAATGCAACATATATCTCCCTGGACACTTGTACGATGGATAGCAAAAATGGAGAAAAGATAAGGAGAAAGGAGGAAAAGAAACAAGAGGAGAAAACTGGGGGCCGGCCTGGCTGGGCCCCTAGGCCGGGCTGGTCGGGTGCCCCTCCGGCCTCAGCGCATCCCGGGCCGGCCCCAGGCCGGGCCCCAGGCCGGACCTTTCGGGCGAGTCCCCGGCCCCAGCTCCCACGCACGCCGGCCTGGCCGGGCTCCCAGGCCGGGCTAGGCACTGCCCGGCCTTCCCTCTTCGCCCACGCAGGCCCCAGGCCGGCTATCCCAGGCCGAGGTGGGAAGGGGTCCCGGCACGTCCTCTTTCCACGCCGGCCCCAGGCCGGGCCTCTAGGCCGGGGTGGGTTTTGCACTAGCCCCCCTTAGGCCGGGGTGGGCTGCAGAGTGGGGGGATCCCCCCCCCCCCAACGACCGTTTTCTCGCCCCCGGTATAAAAGGAGATGTTCTTCCTCCTTTAGAACTTGTCAATTACACTCACTCTCTCTCCACCATTGATTGACCAAGCTCAAGCAACTCCTCAAATCCCCAACCAATGCTCGTCATACTTTGGGATTTGAAGGAGATACCACCGATCTACAACTCCACCAAGTCGATTATAAATCCACCCACTCATCCCTTAGGGATCTTGTTATTCTTAGTTCCTCGGAGCCAAGAATCTTGTTGCTCTTAGCTCATCGGAGCTCGGAGCCTTGTTGATATCGCCGGAGCTCTTGTGCTCGTGGATATTGTTTCTCGGAGTCTTGGTGGCTCTTGGGGTTCGGTGAGGACCCTCCAATCTTGTGGAGTGTGCCTCATCCTTGTAAAGGTTCTAGTTGTCAACCTCAACGGCAACATAGTGATTCGAGCCTACCCACATCGGTGGAAGGACTCGAAGGAGATACGGTGTGCCATTTGAGGGCTACTCGGTGTTCCACTTTGGTGGCACCGCACCGCTCCAACGGAGATTAGCTTCCATTGGGAAGTGAACTTCGGGATAAATCTCCGCGTCATTATGTTCGGTTATTCCTCAACTTACCTTTACTAGTTAGTACTAGCTTAGTCATATATTCACCTTGTGCTAGTTGTACTTGCTCAACATATAGGATTGTTCACCTAGTTGCATAATCTAGATAATCTATATTTGAGCATTACCTTGTTAACTTGAAAAAGAAGCTAAAATTTGCAGTTAACCTATTCACCCCCCTCTAGTTAACCTCTCGATCATTCAATTGGTATCAGAGCCTCGTCTCTTTATATTGGGCTTTACCGCCTAAAGAGGAGGAAAGGATGGCTGATGATCCCGTCACCATGGAGGGGATTCAAAAGCTAATCCAAGCTATGATTGATAGTTCCGAGAAAAAGATGGAGGGACTAATAAAATAATTGACATCCCCATCTAATAAATCTAGAGAGAATGTTACCTTAGATGAACATGGAAACCCCATTCCAATTAAGGAAGGAACCGTAACATCTTCACCTTTAAATGGTAGTGGTGGAAATTCCATTGGCTATGCTTATAACAATGCTCCTAATGTTCAACATCCACATGTTAATCATCTTGGTCCACCTCCTATGGTGGATAGGCATCCTTTTACTAATTGGAAAGCTTCCATGAAGTCTTACATGTGCAGCTCTTCAATGCAAATATGGAGAATTGTTGACAAAGGATATGAGCCAAAGGATCCCGCGAACTTAAGCTCAAGTGACATCATAGATGAGAAACTCAACGCTCATGCTTTGCACATGTTGGAGAGGGCAATGTAAAAGAAAGGATTTGAGCACATTCGGTCCTTCACAAGTGCAAAGAAAGCTTATGATTGCCTTGTTGATATGTTTGACGGCAACGTCAACCTCCAACGATCCAAGAAGTCAATCATTCAAAGACAAGTTGAACACTTTCACTTGAGTGATGGAGAGAACATAGAAGACATGTTTAGAAGACTCAAGGCTCTCGTAAATCATATGAGAGATTGTGGATTCACGGATTGTACGAAGAATTGGGTCAAGGAGAAATTTCTACTCACCTTGATGCCATACAATGAAAACATGGTGATGAATGTACAAGCAAGGGCCGATTACTTGGACCTATCCCCCAATGATGTTTTGGGTCTCTTTATCACCCTAAAAGTCATGAAGAAAACCTCCGATGATGTCATGGCCCGTGTAAACGGAATGAAGAGACCCTCTCTTTCCTTGAAGGCCAAGGCCATTCCCCATGAAGAAAATGACTCAATTGATGATGGTGGATCTACTCATGAGGTCTTCGAGAAAGAGATGAAGACATCACATGAAGAATGCTTGGCTCTTGCTCAACACAAGTGGTGGAAGAAGGGAGTCTTTAGATCCAATGCCACCAAGAATAAAGGGAAGGAAGTCTCAAGCATAAAGAAGGCAAGAACTTGCTTCAATTGTGGAGATTCCGAGCACTTTGTTGCCGAGTGCCCCTTCAAGAGTAGAATTGAAAATGGTGGAAGACTCATCAAGAAATCCACTTTCATTCCCAAGTCCAAGAACTTCATCAAGAGAGACCCTCCTAGGTCATTGATTTCAAAAGAAGTTGAGTACACATCCGGTGGTGAAGAGAGCGACGGTGAAGGCGAACAAGTAGGTATGGCGGCCATGGCTAGGGACGTCGTACCTCCTAACTTAAGCTCTCTCTTCTCCAACCCAAATGACAACAAGGGTCCTTCGAGTCACAAGTGCTTCATGGCCAAGGATATATCCCCAAAGGTGACTCCTACACTCAAACTTGCAAACTCTTCTACTCCTTCACTATAAAATTTTGTCGAGCAAGACCCCTTGATAAACTTTGTGGAAAAACTAGAAGGAGAAACTAAATCTATTTTTGTCTCTCTCATGGATCAATTAAGTGAGGCACATGGCCTCATTGATGAACATGAGGAGAGAATAATTTTACTTGAAAAGTTTGCTCGTGGTGATGCTAGTAAAATTGAGGAGCTTGAGAAAGCTCTAGATGAATCAGATTGCTTTAGAGAAAGAATAGAGGAAACCTTTGCAATTGACATAGCTAAAGTAAAACTTGATTGTGAACATGCTTTTGCTAATGTAACGGAATTCATGGCCTTAAATGATGAAACTAACCAAGGTTACAATGAACTCATTAAGGATTTTGATAATCTTAAAATTGATTATCGAACAATTTCAAATGAGCTCAAGACCTTAAAATGGGTAAAAAATTGTGAATGAAAACTCTTGTGTTACTAACCCTTTGTGTGTCAAGGCAACTCTCAATGAGGAGAACAATAGGTTGAAGGCACAACTCAACAAAGGTCTTGCCACATGCATTCAAGGGAAAAAGAACCTTAATGATCTTTTGAGTAATCATAAGAGAGTTATTGGCAAGGAAGGCCTTGGTTTTGGTTCCACTTCCAAGGTGGCTTACAAGAAGAAGTCGACTCCCTCCACCAACTCTATTGTTTTTGTGAAGGAGGGGGAGTTGCCTAATGATGAAGATGAGTTTGATATTATTGCTAAGGCTATTGTTCCTAGGAACACTACTACTCACAACAACTTTGCGGGAAAGTATAACCCATCTTATGTGCTTCTTAAAACTATTGATGGTCATGTTTATGCAAAATATGTTGGCACCTCATATGGTGATGATTACAAGCATGCTATTTGGGTTCCTAAGACCCTTGTGACTAACAAAAAAGGACCCATCCAAAAATGGGTACCTAAGACAAGAAGTTGATTCATTGTAGTGTTGTATTTCCGGTGGAACATCATGGATGATTGATAGTGGGTGTTCCGCACACATGACCGGAAGCAAGGAAGTGTTAGATGATTTGAAACTCCAACTTCTCAAATTTGCTCATGTAACTATTGGTGATCGCTCACAACTTAAGGTATTGGGACATGTCAAGGGGGTCATTTCTCCGTATTCATCCATTGAGAGAGTCCTCCTTGTTGAGTCCCTTGGCTATAATCTTCTTTCCATCTTGCAACTTTGTGAATACAATTTTACATGTGTATTTGGGCATCATCACGTGATTGTCCTTCACACTATTTCTCTTAAAGTAGCCTTTGTTGGATTTGTGGAAAACATTATGTATATAGTGGATTTCTCGAAAGAAACTACACATATCGCCACATGTCTAATGGCTAAATCCGACATGGGGTGGCTTTGGCATCGCCGCTTAGGCCACGTCGGTATGAGAAATCTACAAACTCTTGTGAAGGGTGAGCATGTGGTAGAACGAACAAGTGCGAATTTATCCAAAGATCGTCCTTGTAGCTCTTGTATTGCCGGAAAGATGCATAAGAAAAATCACCCCAAGACATCAATCATCTCCACAACAAGGCCCTTTGAGAGCATTCACTTGGATCTATTTGGACCTCCCACATATGATAGTCTTGGAGGCAAAAAGTATTATTTGGTGATACTTATACAAGATACACTTGGGTTTTCTATATGAAGAAGAAGAGTGAGACTCAAGAAAGGTTCATAACTTGGGCCACCGAAGTGCAACGCCAATATGACACCAAGATCTTGTCTATTAGGAGTGACAATGGGTCAGAGTTCAAGAACTACACCATGGATGAATTCTTGAGTGAAGAGGGGATAAGACATCAATATTCCGCTGCATACACCCCTCAACAAAATGGTGTAGCGGAGAGGAAGAATCGCACACTTATTGATATGGCAAGAACTATGATGGCCGAGTTCAAATCCCCATATAACTTTTGGGCCGAAGCCATCAACACAGCTTGTCATCTATCTAACCGAAACTTCCTTTGTCCGATGATTGGCATGACTCCATATGAGCTCCTAACCGGTAACAAACCCAACCTCAAATATCTTCGAGTTTTTGGGTGCAAATGCCAAGTCTACATAAAGGGAACTAGATTTTCTAAGTTTGATCCTAGAACTTTTGAAGGAATTTTTGTTGGTTACGCCACGAACTCCCACACTTATAGAGTCTACAACATATCCACCAGGTGTGTTGAAGAATCTATGAATGTGGAATTTCATGAGGAGAATGGCTCCCATGTGGAGCAAATTGATTGTGATGATGTAGGTGATGAACCGTCCTCCATAGCCATAGGAAGAATGGGTATAGGTCTACTTATACCCATTGAGGGACTGGCAAATGAGGATGGGACTAGCTCTACGCAAGTGGAGCCCTCTACATCAACCACCAATCAAATGGTAAACCAAGGACAAGAACAAGACTTTAAAGTGGATACCACTCATCAATAAAGTGATCAAGATCCACCCAATGATAATGGTGGAAATGACTTTGGTGATTCGTCACCAAGAACTCCACTCCGGATGGACAATGGTCTTGATGAAGGAAATGATGAGGATATTCCCCCCAATGAGAATCCCAATGATGCACTAGTTAGCATCATAACTCGTCAAGCATCAAGATTGCAACAAAAGTCACATTACCAAAAGAATATTATTGGTGGCTTGGGAAGAAGTGTCTCCACTCGTGGACAAGTACTCAAGTTTGGTATTCATTCATATGTCTCTCATGTTGAACCTATCAAAGTGTATGATGCTCTTGAAGATGAAGATTGGGTTCAAGCCATGCATGAAGAGCTCCGTAATTTTGAGAGAAACAAAGTATGGTCACTAGTGGAAAGACCCCAGGATCATAATATCATTGGAACTAAATGGGTGTTAAAAAACAAGCAAGATTCTCATGGGCAAGTGATTCGCAACAAGGCTCGATTGGTTGCTCAAGGCTACTCTCAAGTCGAAGGACTTGACTACGGTTTTGAGATCAAGCAATATCATGAAGGGACTTTTATTTGCCAAGAAAAATATATTCAAGACATGCTCAAGAAATTTTATATGAACAATGCCAAACCATTACCTTATCCAATGCCAACAACCCTGAATCTTATTGTAGATCACGAAGGTATATCGGTAGATCCAAAACTTTATCGCTCTATCATTGGATCTTTGCTTTATCTTTGTGCATCTAGACCGGATATTATGTTTAGTGTGGGTTTGTGTGCAAGATTTCAATCTAACCACAAGGAAAGACATATGATTGCGGTCAAAAGAATTCTTAGATATTTGGTTGACACTCCTACACATGGTATTTTTGGTATCCATCAAACACAACTTTTGATCTTGTGGGATATTCGGATGCGGATTGGGGAGGTGACAAAGTGGATTGAAAATCGACCTCGGGTGCTTGCCAATTCCTTGGTAGGTCACTTGTATGTTAGTCTTCCAAGAAACAAAATTGTATTGCCACCTCCTCTACGGAAGCGGAGTATATTTCCGCCGCTAGTTGTTGCTCTCAACTCTTATGGATGAGGCAATGTCTTAAGGATTTTGGAATTGAGATTAAGACAATACCTCTTTTATGTGACAATGAGAGTGCTATAAAGATTGGTCACAATCCGGTACTTCATGGCAAGACCAAGCGTATTGAGATTCGGTATCATTTTATTCGGGATCATGTGGCCAATGGAGATATCTCACTTTCCTATGTCAACACCAAGGATCAACTTGCCGACATGCTTACAAAGCCTCTATATGTGAAGAGATTCAAGGAATTGAGGAGTGAGCTCAATGTCGTATGTGCAAGCAACTTTAGTTGATTGAAAATCTTGCATACACACCCCTACTAGACTCTTATTTGGATTCTAGATGTACGCATAGACATAGGGGGAGTGTAGCTCAATCAATGAGCCAACACTACCTCTATAATGCATAAATAAACAAATCATGCATAATGGTCATTTCAAATGACACAATGTGCTTCAATGACGAGTCTCAACAATGCACCCAAGATATATCTTCGCGGTTTCATATAGAACATACTCATACATGGTGGCTAAGGCCACCGCCCAAAATTTGGTTGGTTTTCATATTGATGAGACATTTTGTGCTTCACTCATATGCATTTTCGTTCTTCACATTTCATATTGCATCCAATGTTGCTTAATTCAGTTTTTACCTTTCTCCATTGGATGCAAATGAAAATCATCATAATCATATCATCATACTCATTTTATTTGTCCACATGGTCAAGTAAGACTTGCTAAATAAAAGAATGGTTTGCTAAACAAAACAAAAAATGAATGAAAATTTACTGTTGTGGCACTAGTCTAAATAAATTTAGATTCCAAAAAAAATCTAAGGGGGAAACAATTTTTTTTTCGAAAACTGGCTGGCTCTGCCATGAGCCCGGCCTCGCCACCCCTCCCGCGCCGGCCCCAGGCTGTGGCCTAGGCCGGCCAGCTCGTCCACCTGCCCGGCCTCGTCGCCCTCCCGCGCCGGCCCCAGGCCGGGGCGCTCGGCCGCCCGCCCGGCCTTGTTGCCTTCCCACGCCGGCCTGGACGGCACCCCAGGCCGGGGCGAACACACGCACGCACACAACACATGCACGCACATAACACACGCAGACACGTACACAGCACGCCCCCACACCCCCACCCGATCCACTCCTGCTTCCTCCCACCAACCACCCCCATTGGAGCCCCTCTTGGAGCTCTCATACCCCCTTCCCACACCCACACCCTAGCCCACCCCACCACTCAAAATCACAGATCTGAAAGCCCTCGTCTTTCTCCACCATCTCATGCCCGCGGATTTATCTTTGGTGCACTATTGGGGGAGATCGTCTCACTTGATTTTGTGTGGATTTTTTTTGAAAGATGGCCTCCAACTCGGGTAATCACTTGGGCCTCTACTCTCTACCGTGTTTATGTGTTTCATCTCTATCGTTCTACTCATGTGGTTCATTAATTTAGGGTGTAAATTTTTCCTCTAGTGTTCATGACTAGATTTCACATCGTTCATATGCAACACTAGCCCTACCCTAGATTCATTACCTTCATCTAGATGTGCTCCTCACGATGTCGTCTCATAGTACAATGATTTCTTTTCCACTATACCATGATATCGTGCTCACTTGCCATGCCATGCTATAGTTCACACTTCCACTCTCTTAATATCATGCTAAATAAACAAATAAAAACAAATACAACATGCAACCACTTTCTTTCATTCACACCATGCTATCATGTAGTTAGTTTTTACTCACTAGCTGATTATTGCTAACCACCCATAATAATGGAATATTTTTTTTAATTCAACAACGACCATGTGCACTTAACAATAATTGTCCATATCCATGCATCATCTCTCTCAGGTAATTCCGATGCACACCGTAATCTTCGTCCTCGCAAGAAAAGTGATGCCGCTGTCACAGGCTCTACTCCTCTACAGGGTTCTTCCATTCCTGTCAATCCAGAAGAGCCCGTGGTCAAGAATTCGGGTGGTCTGAGTACCACGGATTTTGAGGAGGCCTGGTTGGAGTTCAACCCATATGCGTTTGGTCAGAGTACTTGTGCCGACCCACGGTTTTTCTGCAAGATGCATCAGGTCATGTATGAGTTCATCCTTGGCAAACTCCAGAACAGCTACGTGGATCATCACTTCTTTGATGTGGATGCTGCCCGCACGCATTGGTCCGAGGTCATGGAGCTTATGGATTTTCACGGTCTCACTCCTCTCATGGGTGCTAACAATGCTCACCCATTTGCTCCTGAGTTGCTGAAGGAGTTCTATGCCACTGTTTTCTTCTCCACTATGGGTCCTCGTACTTTCACTTGGATGAGTGGTGGTGTCCTGCGTACTGCTACCATGGAGGAGTTTGGTACTCTTATTGGTGTTCCACCGATCATCTTTACTCATTATAGCCACATTCGCATTCATGGTGATCCCAAGCATATTATGAAGGCTAAGGATGGTCTGCGTCACTGCTACCCAGAAGGTACCGGATCTCAGCACTATCCCAAGGTCAAGTATTTCTCTGAGTTTTGGTACATTGTCCACACAATTCTCCGGAGCACTATAAATGTCAAGTTTGGTGAGAAGGGTGAGGTCCGCAAGTGGTTGATCAATCTTCTCTTTCACATCGGCACTGCTATGAGTAACAACAAGAAATTGGACATGTTGGATTTCATGTGGCATGAGATGAGGGCCGTGGTTCGTGACAAGAGGGTACCCATATATGGCTCCTACCTTCAGATTCTCATTGAGTCCAAGATCCCAGTTGGTCTTGTCAACAACTATGACAAGGTGACTCCTAAGCTGTCTGTTCTTATCTCGGAGGCTGAGGTTGAGTTAGCTGCTGCTCAACGCCCTAAGCGTACCCGCACACTGTCCTCGGTGCCTGCTACCTCTCAGGGTGTCCGCCATTCTCCTTCTCCAGCTCCTACTGGCCCTGCTCCTGACACCTTCAGCATTAAGCGGGCACTTCAGAAGATGAACTGCTTCTTCATTGACAAGCAGCAGCAGGACTATCAGGCCTATCACAAGGGCAAGGCCTCTCATCGCAATCAATGGGCTATCATGACAGCTCTACAGCTCCCACTTAGCTCTTCTAGCTCAGATGAGATCCCCGAGGCTCAATGGAAGTCCCAGCACAACTACTGGCTTGGCGATGACGCTACCTCTCTCGGCACTTTTGCGGACTCATACACAGCTGCTGCTAGTTCCAGTCAGGCCCCTTCCGAGGACTCTGCGGCGGCGGATGCTGAGATGGATGATGACATGGATGATGGCGAGTGATTGGATGTGCATCATTTTCTCTCTTTTTGGTGTCTGATGCCAAGGGGGAGAAATACTCACGTATTGCATTGCAGTTCATGCATCCCATTTGCGTTTTACCATCGCTTTTATTCTCCTTGATCTTAGTTGATGCTACTATTTGTGTGCTTTCTTGAACCTTGTTACTATTGTAAGACTATGTCTCTATTTACTCATCGTACTCGTACTATCTATCCATTTATTATGTGATGTGATATTTGATGTGTTGAAGATAATAGCAAGGCTATTATACTATCTATCTACTCACTATGTGTTGTGATGAAGCCATAATGAGGTTATTATTTATCCATCTACCACTGTGAGAAGAATGCTATGGTGAGATCTATTTTGTGTACATTACAATCACTTATCTAAAAGATAACATTATGCCTATACATGAATACTCATTTTAGTTCAAAGTTTTTTCAACAAACACTTTGCCTATACATGTCCATCTATAGTGCTAAATCATGTTCGGATAATCTTCACACTCCACATAGGTATATCATGCTAACATCACATATCCTATTGTCCTATCGAACATAGCATGACAAGAGAATTATGATAGTTGCACTCCATGTGTTCATCAAATATATATGTTTCAAGGTTGGGCACACAAATAGGGGGAGTACGGCTATAATTTTTATCTCCTTGCAAATAGCCATGATAAATTATCCTTAATGCAAATCCATATGTTGTCATCAAACATCAAAAAGAGGGAGATTGAAAGGACATTGTTACTAAATCTTGTTTTCGGTGTTTGATCACAACATGTGGAAGATCTAATGGTTTCCTTAAGTTTGCTAAGAGCCAATCATGGATAAAATGCAACATATATCTCCCTGGAAACTTGTACGATGGATAGCAAAAATGGAGAAAAGACAAGGAGAAAGGAGGAAAAGAAACAAGAGGAGAAGAGGAGAAAACTGGGGGGCCGGCCTCCCTGGCCGGCCTGGCCGGGCTGGTCGGGCGCCCCTCCGGCCTTAGCGCATCCCCGGGCCAGCCCCAGGCCAGACCTTTCGGGCGGGTCCCCGACCCCAGCTCCCACGCACGCCGGCCTGGCCGGGCTCCCAGGCCGGGCTAGGCGCTGCCCGGACTTCCCTCTTCGCCCACGCCGGCCCCAGGCCGGGGTGGGAATGGTTTCCGGCCCGTCCTCTGTCCACGCTGGCCCCAGGCCGGGCCTCTAGGCCGGGGTGGGTTTTGCACCAGCCCTGGACTCCCCAGGCCGGCCTGGCCGGCCCCTTAGGCCGGAGTGGGCTGCAGAGTGGGGGGATCCCCCCAACGACCGTTTTATCGCCCCACGTATAAAAGGAGATGTTCTTCCTCCTTTAGAACTTGTCAATTACACTCACTGTCTCTCCACCATTGATTGACCAAGCTCAAGCTCAAGCAACTCCTCAAATCCCCAACCAAACCTCGTGATACTTTGGGATTTGAAGGAGACACCACCGATCTACAACTCCACCAAGTCGATTAGAAATCCACCCACTCATCCCTTAGGGATCTTGTTATTCTTAGTTCATCAGAGCCAAGAATCTTTTTGCTCTTAGCTCATCGGACCTCGGAGCCTTGTTGATATCCCCGGAGCTCTTGTGCTCGTGGATCTTGTTTCTCGGAGTCTTGGTGGCTCTTGGGATTCGGTGAGGACCCTCCAATCTTGTGGAGTGTGCCTAATCCTTGTAAAGGTTCTAGTTTTCAACCTCAACAGCAACATAGTGATTCGAGCCTATCCACATCGATGGAAGAACTCGAAGGAGATACGGTGTGCCATTTGAGGGCAACTCGGTGTTCCACTTTGGTGGCACCACACCGCTCCAATGGAGATTAGCTTCCATTGGGAAGTGAACTTCGGGATAAATCTCCGCGTCATTATGTTCGGTTATTCCTCAACTTACCTTTACTAGTTACTAATAGCTTAGTCATATATTCACCTTTTTCTAGTTGTACTTGCTCAACATATAGGATTGTTCACCTAGTTGCATAATCTAGATAATCTATATTTGATAATTACCTTGTTAACTTGAAAAAGAAGCTAAAATTTGTAATTAACCTATTCACCCCCTTCTAGTTAACCTCTCGATCATTCATTTCCTGGCTGCACAAGAACCCCCCCCCCCAACGGTCGTTTCTTACCCCTCACTATAAATAGGACTTGTCTCCTACCTTTTGGAGGTGACAAACAAGCTTTCTCTCACCACCATTGTTGGCCACCTCCAAGCTTCAAGGTTCTCCCCAAATACCCAGCCAAAGCCATTGATCTCTTGGGATTTGGAGGAGAAGATCCAGATCTACAACTTCACCAAGCCGATTCGTCATCAACCCACTCATCCCCTAGGGATCTTGTTGTTCTAGGTTCTTTGGAGCCAAGAAACTTGTTGCTCCTAGCTCATCGGAGCTTGGAGCCTTGTTGTTGTCCCTGAAGCTCTTGTGCTCGTGGATCTTGCTTCCCGGTGGCTTGGTGGCTCCGGGATTTGGTGAGGACCCTCCAAAGTTGTGGAGTGTGCCTCATCCTTGTAAAGGTTCTAGTTGTCAACCTCAACGGCAACATAGTGATTCGAGCCTCTCCACATCGGTGGAAGGACTCGAATGAGATATGGTGTGCCATTTGAGGGCTACTCGGTGTTCCACTTTGAAGGCACCGCAAAACTCCAACGAGGATTAGCTTCCATGGGGAAGTGAACTTCGGGATACATCTCCGTGTCATTGTGTTCGGTTATCCCTAAAATTACCTTTACTTGTTGCTACTAGCTTAGTTATATATATACCCTGTGCTAGTTGTATTTGTTCAATATATAGGATTGTTCACCTAGTTGCATAATCTAGAAAATTTGTATTTGAGCGCTATCTTGTTAAACCAAAAAAGAAGCTAAAATTTGTAGTTAACCTATTCGCCCCTCCCCCCTCTAGTTAACCTCTCGATCTTTGAATTGGTATCAGAGCCTCGTCTCTTTATTAAGGCTTTACCGCCTAAAGAGGAGGAAAGGATGGCTAATGATCCCGTCACCATGGAGGGTATTCAAAAGCTAATCCAAGCTATGATTGATAGCTCCGAGCAAAAGATGGAGGGACAAATAAAGGAATTGACATCTTCATCTAATCAATATAGAGAGAATATCGTCTTAGATGAACATGGAAATCCCATTGCATCTAAGGAAGCATCCTCGACATCGGCACCTGGAAATGGTAGTAACGGAAATTCCTTTGGCTTTGCTTATAACAATGCTCCTAATGTTCAACATCCACATGTTAATCATCTTGGTGAACCTCCTATGGTAGATAGGATTCATTTTTGTAATTGGAAAGCTTCCATGAAGTCTTACATGTGCAGCTCTTCAATGCAAATATGGAGAATTGTTGATAAAGGGTATGAGCCAAAGGACCACAAGAACTTGACCTCAAGTGACATCATAGATGAGAAACTCAATGCTCATGCAATGCACATGTTGGAGACGAAAATGGAAAAAGAAGGAGTCGAGCACATCCGGTCCTTCTCAAGTGCAAAGAAACCTTGGGATTGCCTTGTTGATATGTATGACGGCAATATCAATCTCCAACGATCCAAGAAGTCAATCATCTAAAGAGAAGTTGAACACTTTCATTTGAAGGATGGAGAGAACATTGAATACATGTTTAGAAGACTCAAGGCTCTCGTAAATGACACGAGAGATTGTGGATTCAAAGATTGTACTGAGTATTGGGTCAAGGAGAAATTTCTACTCACCTTGATTCCATACAATGAACACTTGGTGATGAATGTACAAGCAAGGGCCGATTACTTGGATCTATCCCACAATGATGTTTTGGGTCTCTTCATCACTCTAAAGGTCATGAAACAAACCTACGATGATGTCATGGCCCGTGTAAATGGAATGAAGAGAACCTCCCTTGCCTTGAATGCCAAGGCCACTTCTCATGAAGAAAATGACTGAAGTGATGATGGTGGTTCCACACATGAGGTCTCCAAGAAAGAGATGAAGACATCAAATGAAGAATTGATGAGGGGATAGTAACCCGGTATGCCAACTCCCAGGTGTAATCCGGCCCAAACGGCGGATGGACCAAATCCGGCTAAGAACAAAGAAGCTTCAGAAAGGCCCAGGGCTTGTAAGGATCGTAACCCGGATTGTGGGTTATGGTAAGGAAAGTTAGGTTTGTATATAGAGTTCGAGTAGGACTCAAGGAGCGCTTTGTATGACAAGCCAAAGGGGGTATGAGTACTATATAAACCAACCCCTAGGCTTCGCCTGAGAGAGATTCAAGTCATAACTGTAACACCTATTATCGAGTATCCAGTATAATCATATCGAGATCCGGCGAGTTGTTTTCCGGCTCTTAGATTGCTTTCCGCCATGTCTTCCTTCGAGCTAAACCCTCTCCCAAATACCTGTGTCGACTTGCCCCTAGATCAGTTACCCCCGGTAACATCTGCCGTGATTATCCCACGACAGTTGGCGCCCACCGTGGGGCCTGCGTCCAAAGGTGTTTACATCACGGGAGAAGCTCGGAAGAGTATGGAGAACTTTGTCGTCGGCGAGATCTACTCCAATGACGAAGGAGAGCAGATAGTGGACAATTCCGGGTGGGAGTTGGAGCCGGATCACTTCGAATCCGGATCCAAGGTGTCAACCGGCCAAATCAATATCTTCATCGGCATGGTACGTACGCTCAATTTGAAAGGACAATATCATGTGCATGTTACAGGGACTTCCAGCAGGGACAAAGGGGCGTTGAAGCAAACAGTGGATCCAGCCTCCTCGGCCACTTCGGGATCCTTGAGATGGGCGGAGCAAGAGGTAACATGGAGCAGAAGGGATCACCCGGAAGGAATAAAGCACCCCGGAACCTTGGCATTAGTGGTGGCACCCCAGGTCAATGGTTACGAGCTGAAGAAAGTCTTGATGGATGGAGGGAGTAGTATCAACATCCTATATTGGGAAACCTTCTTGCGCATGAACCTCAAGGAGTCCCAGCTACAAAAAAGTTCGACGGTGTTCCATGGAATCGTGCCGGGTCATTCGGCACGCCCCGAAGGAAAAATTGCGTTGGAAGTAGCCTTTGGAGAATCGGTAGATAACTATCGGGTGGAGTGGCTCACGTTCGAGGTAGTCAAGCTGCACAGTCCCTACCACGCTCTGTTCGGAAGGCCGGCTTATGCTAAGTTCATGGCTAGGCCGTGCTACGTGTATCTGCAATTAAAGATTCCGGGCCCCAAGCAGACCATCACTATCCATGGAAACCGGGATATAGCAGCCGAGTGCGATGAGGGAGATTCAGTAATGGCCGAACAAGCCTGCAGGAAGGAAGAACTTCAGTATTACCGGTCGCAGGTGGATCCGGATGATGGTACAGCGTTGAGAAGGCCAGATGCTGAAGACGAAAGAGCGAAGTTCAAGGCAGCTCAAGATACCAAGAAAGTAGATTTTGTGGAGGGAGATCCCACCAAGCAATTCACTATAGGGTCCAATCTAGATGATGCGCAAGAAAAGGCTCTGGTGGAATTCATCCGTTCAAATGCGGATGTGTTTGCTTGGACACCCAGCGACATGCCGGGTATTCCCACTGAGTTGGCAGAGCACAGTTTGCACGTGGATCCCAAGGCCAGGCCTGTGAAGCAAGGTATGAGAAAGATGAATGAGGAAAGGAGAAGAGCTATAGGTGAGGAAATCGCGCGACTATTAACCGCAGGCTTTATCATGGAAGTATTTCACCCCGACTGGTTAGCAAACCCGGTTCTTGTGATGAAAAAGACAAATGAATGGAGGATGTGTATCGATTTCACGAGCCTCAACAAGCATTGCCCAAAGGATCCGTTCGCACTACCAAGGATAGACCAAATCATAGACGCGGTAGCCGGAAGCGACTTGCTGTGTTTCCTGGACGCATATTCGGGGTACCACCAGATTAAACTCAAAAGGGAAGATTGGGAGAAAACGTCATTCATAACCCCTTTTGGGGCCTTCTGCTACAAAACCATGACGTTTGGATTGAAAAATGCGGGCGCAACTTACCAACGATGTATTCAGAAGTGCTTCGAGGACCAAATTGGGCGCAACGTGCACGCGTATGTGGATGACGTGGTTATTAAGACCCGGAAGGCAGAAACGTTCATTGATGATTTGAAGGAGACATTCAAAAACTTGAGAAGGTACCAGATGAAGCTTAACCCAACGAAGTGCGTATTTGGAGTCCCGGCGGGGAAGTTACTCGGCTTTATAGTCTCCGAGAGAGGAATCGAGGCAAACCCGGACAAAATCAAGGCCATCCAAAGTTTGAAGAAACCGGAAAATTTGAAGCATGTTCAAAAGCTCACGGGCTGCGTAGCAGCCTTGAGCCGGTTCATATCCAGGCTTGGAGAAAAGGCAATACCCTTGTATCGGCTTTTGCGGAAGTCAGATAAGTTCGTGTGGGATCAGGAGGCAGATGAGGCGTTTGAAGCGCTAAAAAAGCAATTGTCGGAAGCACCAGTACTAGCAGCCCCGGGTCCTAAAGAACCTATGTTATTATACGTGGCCGCTGGTCCCCGGGCCGTCAGCGCGGTAGTTGTCGTAGAACGCAAGGAGGATGGGAAGGGATACCCGGTCCAAAGGCCGGTTTATTATGTCAGCGAGGTGTTATCGGAAGCAAAGCAGCGTTATCCACATTGGCAAAAGTTGGTGTTTGGGGTCTTTATGGCCAGCCGGAAGTTGAAGCCATATTTCCAAGAACATCCCATAACAGTGGTTAGTTCAATACCAATGTCGGATATCATCAGAAACTCGGATGCAACGGGAAGAATAGCCAAATGGGCAATAGAGATGGGAGATTATCATATCAGCTACGAGCCCAGATCAGCAATCAAGTCACAGGCTTTGGTCGATTTTGTTAACGACTGGACACACACTGGAATGGCTACTATAGTCCCAAATTCCGAGTCATGGACCATGCACTTCGATGGATCAAAGCAGTACGAAGGGTCAGGAGCTGGAGTGGTGCTGACGTCGCCAAAGGGGGACAAACTAAGTTACGTGCTACAGATTCACTTCGATTGTTCAAATAACGTGGCCGAGTATGAGGCCCTACTGCACGGCTTGAAGATAGCCAAGGAGATGAACATCAGAAGGATACGATGCTTTGGGGATTCGGATCTTGTGGTGCAGCAGGTATCAGGAACCTGGGATAGGAAGGACGCCACTATGGCAGCGTATCGCAGAGAGGTTGATAGGGTTGCCGGGTGTTTCTCCGGGTATGAAGTAGAGCACATAGACAGAAGAAAAAATGAGGCAGCGGATGCACTCGCCAGACTCGGCTCGCGTAGAGAGCCGGTTCCACCTAATGTTTTCCTGGATGAGCTATGGCGACCGTCAGTTAAATCCGAGTCTGAGGAAGAACTAGCAAATCGAGACCCGGATGAGGAGTTTGTGGCTACAATACGTACTGTTCCCGAGTGGACAGAGCCATATCTGGCCTATCTATCACGGGGCGAATTGCCAGAGCAGGAAGTATTAGCAAGACAAATCTTGAGGCGGGCAAAAGGATATACTATTATCAATGGGGAGCTGTACAAGAGAAGCGCGACAGGAGTCTTTCTGCGCTGCGTGACACCGGAAGAAGGCCGACAAATCCTTAAGGAGATCCACGAAGGTGATTGTGGGCATCATGCGTCCACAAGATCCCTTGTGGCTAAGGCCTATCGGCATGGGTTCTTCTGGCTCACGGCCTTAACAGACGCGGAGCGGATAGTGGCAAGATGCGATGGATGTCAAAGGTACGCTCGCCAAACTCATGTGCCGGCTATGGAGTTACGGACAATACCACTAACCTGGCCATTCGCTGTTTGGGGTATGGACATGGTTGGCCCTTTCCATATGTCACCATGCAAGAAGACACATCTTTTAGTGGCTGTCGATAAGTTTACCAAGTGGGTGGAGGTTATGCCGGTTACCAATTGTGAAGCGGCCACAGCAGTCAAATTCCTGAAAAGAATCATATACCGGTTTGGATATCCCCACAGTATAATCACTGACAACGGAACCAACATGTCCCTTGGAGAGATGGAAAAATTTTGTGGCAACAATGGAATCAGGCTTGATGTGGCATCAGTGGCACATCCGCAAGCCAACGGGCAAGTGGAGAGGGCGAACCAAGAGCTACTTAGAGGATTGAAACCGCGGCTAAGGGTCCCTTGTATCAGGGCCGCTGGAGCGTGGGTTGAAGAACTCCCTTCCGTGGTCTGGGGTATCAATACTACACCTAACCGGTCCACCCAGATGACGCCTTTCTTCATGGTTTACGGCGCAGAAGCAGTATTACCAAGCGACATCATTCATGATTCACCAAGAGTGACAGCCTACGTCGAAGTGGAGAACGAGAAGAACCGGCAAGACGCCGTGGACATGTTAGAAGAACAAAGGGAGCAAGCCTTAGAAAGGTCAGCCATATATCAGCAGGATTTGCGAAGATATCATAGCCGGCGGGTAAAAAGCCGGGTCTTCCAGGAGGGAGACTTGGTCCTGCGCTTGGTTCAAACAAACGAGGGAAAACACAAGCTATCGCCGCCATGGGAAGGACCTTTCATCATAAGCCGGAGTCTACATAATGGGTCATATTACTTGATAGATGCAAGAGAAGAATCGGCCACAGTCAACGACACTGCTCATACTACTGCACCTATGCAAGAAAGAGATAGACCATGGAACGTGGCTCAGCTACGTCCATACTATACTTAGCAGAAAATGATGTAACAGGCAGCAGGTTTCAGACGCACTCTTTTCCTATCCAGGGCACCCTTGGGGACTGGATGGGTTTTTAATGAGGCGGCCTGCTGGCCTAATTTTCTCATATCAAATAAAAAGGGGATTATCGAGAAAAGAGACAATTGTCATTTATACGGCGTAAAATATTTAGGTCTTGAGGGCTAGTTGCTCCTACAAGCACAGCTGCAAACTCAAAAAAGACCCGGCCTTGATGCCAATGAGTTATAGGGGCCGGCAACTCGAAAAAACGAGTGCGGCTACAATCTTATAACCGGACAAAGAAGTCCAAAATTCTCGTCTATTCTTACTTAAGCTCGATGTGACTCGCAACAAAGTGGCATGATCTGTTCGCCTACGATTACTATCAGTCATGAGACCCAAAAGGGACTTGTTTGACCCAGTTTTCGTATTGATGTAACAACATGGTATCCACGCGAAAGCCGGCTTATAGTACAAGATAGTCGAAAGGGTCATCTAAACCATAGGTTATGCAGAGTATAAGGCTTACAGCCGGAAACTCAACGATTATCAAGCATAACTTCAAACCTCATAAAAGCTGTCCTGAAGTTTTGGGCATCCAGCGATGGGCGATTCGTTTCCTTGAAAAGAAACAATCATGTGTCCTAGACGCGGAAACCCGGGCTGGGGACTTATGAGCTCTAATGAGGAAACAACATCATCCAGCCGATTAAATTACAACGAGCCACGCATCCGGGTCTCAGACGAAACCCGGAGGACGGGCTTTGCTAAGAAAAAAGAAGTATAAGTTATCGAGAATAAAGCAAGTGGATATCAAGAATAAGAAAACGCAAAGATACATTCATCAAAAGCCCAAAGGGGCGCAAAGTGCATCGGGAGTTTAACTCAAAGTATTACAATATCATAAAAGTATCAAAAGAGCACAGGCGCTCTGCTTAAACGAATAGTAAAGCTGTTGTAAACGACGCTTCGCCGATTGACGCATGTGGAATGATAAGCGTTACTTCAAGCTGCAGGATCCACCTTGGCCTTGCCCTTGGTGCCACTTGGATCAGTAGTAGTCTCGGGCTGCGCAGCAGAAGTTCCAGGAGCAGAGTCGACCTCGGCCTTCTTGGCGGCTTCTTCCTTTAACTTGATCGCTTCCTCCCTCCAACGGACAAGCATATCGAACGGCTGGGGGCGGTCAGCCTTGACAACCTTGTCATTAGCATCATAAGCCGGAAGAATCACATCAATTTCTAAGGCATCAGCGATAACACTAGCCGGATGACGGACTTCTTTCTGAATAGCCTTGAAGTCCTTTGGCAGAAACTTGGACCCATCCAAGTTGAACTCTGGGAATCCGCTCATAAGCTTGGACAGTTCTAGCTTGGGAGCGTAGGCCTTAGCTAACGCGAGTCCCCGGGTTACCCCAAAGCGGCAGGAGGACCGTTTCCAATGCCAAATCCATTCGGGGATGGTAGAGCAGCTTTCTAGTAACTTCTTCATGTTATCTGGCCTGATACCCGGCAGACGTAACTCGTCAAGTATCCAACTGACTCCGCTGCAAAGTTGGCGAAGAGTATTCTTGATGGTTTTAAGCTTGGCAGCATCATCTCCTTCGGGGGCAGCGTCATGTGGCCCTGCTAAAAAAGGCAAAAGAAGCAAAGATAGTAGGCAAACAAGTGCAGTTGTTCAAATCAAAGTAATCCGAGTCACAAAAGGTGAAATTCAAAAATCTTACCAGTTGCGGTACGATAAACACCATCAATTTGAGCAGAAAGAGTTGTCAGTTTGCCTTTTGCCTTACGAGCTCTCTTCTTGTACTTTTTCGTCATCTTCTGGCACATGTGAGCCTCAGTCTCAGCAGCTTCACGAAGGGCCGCTTCTTTTTCAGCAAGCTTGGTGGATTTGGCCAGTTTCTTCTCCAACTGTGAAACATAGTCCTGTAGGGAAGCATGAAGAAGGGTCAGCCAGAAACATTATGCAAAGTTCCAAGCAAGCTACCTAGTAATTTACTCGGAACTTGGGGACTATATATGGAATCAATTGGTGTTAGTCGGGATTACCTCGTGCTTGAGTATTAAGGCATCTAGTAAGTTTTCTTCGTCACCCTTCAAGGTATGAAGGGCATCTAGCATCTGAGCAAAGGTCATGTCTTCAGGACGAAGTTGAGAAGGGCCGGAGGATTGGCCCTCTTGTGGAGGAGCTGTTCCGGGTCTGGGGGTCGAAACCCGGGTCGTTTGAACGTCCGGGTTAGGAGAGCCCGGCTTGGTCTCCAAGATGATGTCTTCGTCCACTTCTTCAGAGGGCTGGGGTGATGCAGTTTTCGGTGGAATTGGGTCCTTGAAAGGGTCTTCTTCTTTTCCGTCCTCGGCCTCGTCTTCAATCTCAACGTCCATGTCATCACTCGGCTTCTCCTCTTCCTGTCCTTCCGGTTCAGGAATATCCTGGTCGCTCAGCGTAACTGTGGCGCTGAAGACAAGAAGGAGGACATGGATCGGTGGAAGGTACCGAAAAAGGAAAGGTAACAAGTACGAGAAAATGCAAATAAAGGTAGTTACCCGGTATTTACGGCGTAGTCCGGAGGAAGTTCGCCACTAGAAGCGGATGACGTTGGCAAGAGCACTGGCTGCGGGACGCGAAATTGCCCGGCAAGTGGATGAGTAGGAGACGGGTGACGCTGAGGAGATTGGGAAGGTTGAGCTGGAGGGGTACTGGCTCGATGAGTAGGTGAAGTGGGAACACCCGGGTTAAGGGGATCATCCCCCGGAGAATTCCGGGTCACCCTACGTTTAGTCGGAAGAGGATCCTTCAAGAAGGGTGAATGTGATAATCGCTCGTTAAGTTCATGCATAGCAGCAAAGGAGTAAGGCGCACGAGACACAGAAGAGAAGGGAACCTTTTCAACTACCCCTCTAGCCTTCCTTTTGTTTCCAACTGGAGGCTCCCGGTCAGACTCGGTGGCTTCCGGGTCATTTTCTTCTTCCTCCTCGTTATCCCCCGACCCTGAAAGCCGAGTAAGTATCAGATAAGGGAAACAGCACAGATAAAAGGCAGGTATAAAGGTTATGGAGGAATACCCTCATCATCATCCACAGACTCGACCTCTTCTTCGGGGTCTTGAGAAGGAGGAGAGTTTTCGACTTTCCAGAAGGGATCGTCAGCCTGTAAACAGGTAAATACAAATGATGGTTAAAGGCTGTAGCGGACGAAAGTACTGAAATAAGAAAAAGGGGGGCAGGACTCACCGCTGGGGCGGGATTCTCCCGAGTAAACGGGGGTAACCCGGCGGTGTTCTTTATGACGTCCAATCTCTCCACCAAGAAGCCCTTGATGGTCTTGATGGTGTTACCGGCAGGGAAGTTTTTGGTGGAGTAGCGGAGGGAGTCTGTGATATGGCCCGAGTATTCGTGCAGCAGTTTTGAACGAATGGAGTTGGGTTGAACCCGGAACTCCACCCAGGTCTTTACTAAATTGAGCCCGAGAAGGCCATGGGTTGAGAAAGCTGCTAATTTGGCCAGAAGGGACTGAATCGCTTCCCTATCAGGATCAGGCGCAAAAGCATTGAAAGACGCGGAGGGTTCGAGGGGGGTCTCCGAGTAACCCGGCAATTTCCTCTCGCCATCCGGAGAGGTATCATGGCAATAGAAGAAGGATAGCTGCCAATTTTTGGCATGGGAGTTCAGATTAAGGGCTGGCATCAGCGAGTGCTTGCGGCGTTGGATAGATACCCCGCCGCAAGTAAGGATTGCTCCGTCATCGCTCTCGCGGCACGGTTCACAGTAAAATAACTCGGTAAAAAGAGCTAGGCTTGGTTGAATGCACAGGTAAGACTCGGACAAGACTATGAAGTGAGTGATGTTCAGCATAGAGTTAGGCCCTATGTCGAACACCCGGAGGCCGTAGTGGCTTAGGATTTCTCGGAAGAAGGGGTGACCCGGAGGACGGAACCCCCGGATCACGTGCTCGGTAAAGCAGATTACCTCATTCCCGGTAGGAGTGGGACGGGTCTCATCGCCAGGAGCCCTCCAGTGTATTTCCTTTTGGGAAGGAAGGATTCCTAGCTCGGCCATCCCATCCAGTTTGGCCTTCGTTGTTGAAGACCGGCCCCAGTCGGCAGAAGCGGTTTGGGAGGTCTTTGCAGGAGCCGGGTGTTTTCCCTGTCTTTTAGGAGCCATGGAGCTGACCTGCAAGGGACAAGAAATGTGTGGGGTAAGATTCGGAACATCGACTCATTTGAATCTGGAGACATTAAGACGCTGAAGGCTAAAACAAGACCCGGGTAATACGCTACGAAGCTAAGTGCTGAAGATTTTCCGGGTGTCGGATGAAGTTGAGTAAATTGTTAATTACTTACGTATGGAGGTGGGTTGGGTGAACATGGATGGTTGCCCATACCTTACTGAGGAGGGATTAACTGGAAAAGAAGGATTATCCGGGTGTTAATGCGGCAGGCGGAGAAAACAAGGCGGAACGGATCTAGAATCGAAGGACTTGCAAGTAATCTTATATGAAGTTTAATGGTTAATAAGGGCGCGGAAATGAGTGGTGATTGCGTATCAGGTGCTTGGAGAAGCTAAGGACTATCGAAGCGGACTAATTTGATGGTTCCCTAAAATTGATTTGCGGGTTGACTCAGATCCAATCTTGGTCAAATTGATGAAATTGCCGGTTTCAGTTGGATGGTTGAGAGGGGCTTACCGAAGGAGTTGAGGTCCGAACTGAGGCCGGTGTGCGGCGCGGCTTGAGTGTCTCACCACAGTCCTTGATGAAAGAAGCAAGAGCGTGGCGGCGGGGCTCGATGGCGGCGCTGGAGAGCTCGAGGTCGGGTGCGGCCGGAGGTGGCCTTCTCTCTGGAAGCGCGCGTGAGCCCGGCGGCCGGAACTGTGAGGGAGCGAGGAGAAAGAAATGACGAAACGAGGTGAATGGTTTAGGGTTACCCTCTGCTGATATTTATAAGGGAGGTGGTGAGCTCACCCGCGGCCAGAAAGCCGGAAGTTGCGGAACAGTAATTATCCGCGCGGATTTGGCGTTGTGGGCGTTCGGAGCAAGGGTTCAAATATGGAAAGGCCCATTAGGCGTTCGAGGAAGGATCGAGCTATCGGGATAGCGAGCGCCTCAAGAATGAATCCACGAAGCCCGCGCTATCCTGGGGACTACTGATGAGGGGATAGTAACCCGGTATGCCAACTCCCAGGTGTAATCCGGCCCAAACGGCGGATGGACCAAATCCGGCTAAGAACAAAGAAGCTTCAGAAAGGCCCAGGGCTTGTAAGGATCGTAACCCGGATTGTGGGTTATGGTAAGGAAAGTTAGGTTTGTATATAGAGTTCGAGTAGGACTCAAGGAGCGCTTTGTATGACAAGCCAAAGGGGGTATGAGTACTATATAAACCAACCCCTAGGCTTCGCCTGAGAGAGATTCAAGTCATAACTGTAACACCTATTATCGAGTATCCAGTATAATCATATCGAGATCCGGCGAGTTGTTTTCCGGCTCTTAGATTGCTTTCCGCCATGTCTTCCTTCGAGCTAAACCCTCTCCCAAATACCTGTGTCGACTTGCCCCTAGATCAGTTACCCCCGGTAACATCTGCCGTGATTATCCCACGACAAGAATGCTTGGCCCTTTCTCAACACAAGTGGTGGAAGAAGGGAGATTTTAGATCAAATGCCACCAAGAACAAGGGAAAGGAAGTCTCAAGCATGAAGAACGCAAGGACTTGCTTCAATTGTGGAGATACCGAGCACTTTGTTGCCGAGTTCCCCTTCAAGAGTAGAATTGAAAATGGTGGAAGACTTATCAAGAAATCCACCTTCATTCCCAAGTCCAAGAACTTCATCAAGATAGGCCCTCCTAGGGCAATGATTGCAAAATAAGTTAAGTACACGTCTGGTGGTGAAGGGAGTGATGGTGATGATGAACAAGTAGGTATAGAAGCCATGGCTAAGGGTGTTGTACCTCCTAACTTGAGCTCTCTCTTCTCCAACCCTAATGAAAACAAGGGTCCCTCGAGTCACAATTGCTTCATGGACAAGGTTATATCCCCAAAGGTGACTCCTACACTCAAACTTGCAAATTCTTCGACTCCTTCACTATTAAATTGTGTTGAGGAAAATCCCTTGACAAACTTTGTGGAGAAACTAGAAGGGGAAAGTAAATATATCTTTGTCTCTCTCATGGATCAATTAAGTGAGGCACATGGCCTCATTGATGAACATGAGGAGAGAATAACATTACTTGAAAAGTTTTATCATGATGATGCTAGTAAAATTTAGGAGCTTGAGAAAGCTCTAGATCAATTACATTGCTTTAGAGAAAGCATAGAAGATACCTTTGCAATTGACATCGCTAAAGTAAAACTTGATCGTGAGCATGCGTTTGCTAAGGTGACGGAATCCATGGCCTTAAATGATGCAACTAACAAAGGCTATAATGAGCTCATTAATGATTTTGATAAGATTAAAATTAACCATCAAACAATTTCAAATGAGCTCAAGACCTTAAAAGGGTTAAAAAGTGTAAATGCAAACTCTTGTGATACTAACCCTTTGTGTGCCAAGACAACTCTCATTGAGGAGAACAATAGGTTGAAGGCCCAAATCAACAAAGTTCTTGCCACGTGCATCCAAGGTAAAAGAACCTTAATGATCTTTTGAGTAGTCAAAATAGAGTTATTGGTAAGGAAGGCCTTGGTTTCGGTTCCACATCCAAGGTGACCTACAAGAAGAAGTCAACTCCCTCCACTAACTCTATTGTTTTTGTGAAGGAGGGGGAGTTGGATAATGATGAAGATGAGTTTGATATAATTGCTAAGAGTATTGTTCCTAGGAACATTATTACTCACAACAACTTTGCGGGAAAGTATAACCCATATTATGTGCTTCTTAAATCTATTGATGGTCATGTGTATGCAAAATATGTTGGCACCTCATAGGGTGATTATTGCAAGTATGCTATTTGGGTTCCTAAGACCCTTGTGAATAACAAGAAAGGAACCAACCAAAAATGGGTACCTAAGACAAGAAGTTGATTCATTGTAAGGTTGTGCTTCCGGAGGAACATCATGGATGATTGATAGTGGTTGTTCCACACACATGACCGGAAGCAAGGAAGTGTTAGATGACTTAAAACTACAACTCCTCAAATTTTCTCATGTAAATATTGGTGATGGCTCACAACTTAAGGTATTGGTACATGGCAAGGTGGTAATTTCTCCGGATTCATCCATTGAGAAATTCCTCCTTGTGGAGTCCCTTGGCTATAATCTTCTTTCCGTCTTGCAAATTTGTGAATGCAATTTTACATGTGTATTTGGGAGTCATCACGTGCTTGTTCTTCACACCATTTCTCTTAAAGTAGTCTTTGTTGGATTTGTGGAAAATGGTATGTATATATTCGATTTCTCGAAAGAAACTACACATATCGCCACTTGTCTAATGGCTAAATCCGACGTGGGGTGGCTTTGGCATCGCCGCTTGGGGCACGTCGGTATGAGAAATCTAAAAACTCTTGTGAAGGGTGAGCATGTGGTAGGACTAACAAGTGTGAATTTTTTCAAAGATTGCCCTTGTAGCTCTTGTATTGCCGGAAAGATGCATGAGAAGAATCATCCCAAGACATCAATCATCTCCACAACAAGGACCTTTGAGCGTATTCACTTGGACTTATTTGGGCCTCCCATATATGATAGTCTTGGTGGAAAAAAGTATTGTTTGGTTATTGTTGATGATTATACAAGATACACTTGGGTATTCTATATCAAGAAGAAGAGTGAGACTCAAGAAAGGTTCATATATTGGGCCACGGAAGTGCAACGCCAAAATGACACCAAGATCTTGTCAATTAGGAGAGACAATGGGTCCAAATTCTTGAGTGAAGAGGGGATAAGACACAAATATTCCGATGCGTACACCCCTCAACAAAATGGTGTAGCAGAGAGGAAGAATCACATACTTATTGATATGGCAAGAACTATGATGGCCGAGTTCAAATCCCCATATAACTTTTGGGCCGAAGCCATCAACACTGCTTGTCATCTATCTAACCGACTCTTCCTTCGTCCGATGATTGGTATGACTCCATATGAACTCCTAACCGGTAACAAACCCAACCTCAAGTATCTTCGAGTTTTTGGGTGTAAATGTCAAGTTTACATTGAAGGGACTAGATTGTCTAAATTTGATCCTAGAACTTTTGAAGAATCTATGAATGTGGAGTTTCATGAGGATAATGGCTCCCAAGTGGAGCAAATTGATTGTGATGATGTAGGTGATGAACCTTCCCCCATAGCCATAGGAAGAATGGGTATAGGTCCACTTATACCCATTGAGGGACACCTTGTGGCAAATGTGGATGGGACTATCTCTACACAAGTGGAGCCCTCTACATCAACCACCAATCAAATGGTAGACCAAGAAAAAGACATTCAAGTGGATACCACTCATCAAGAAAGTGATCAAGATCCACCCAATGATAATGGTGGAAATGGTTTTGGTGACTCTTCACCAAGAACTCCACTCTGGATAGATCATGGTCTTGATGAAGGAAATGATGAGGATATTCCTCCAAATGAGAATACCGATGATGCACTAATTCGTATCATGACTCGTCAAGCCTCAAGATTGCAACAAAAGTCACATTATCAAAAGAATATTATTGGTGGCTTGGGAAGAAGTGTCTCCACTCGTGGACAAGTGCTCAAGTTTTGTGGTATTCAGTCATATGTCTCTCATGTTGAACCTATCAAAGTATATGATGCTCTTGAAGATGAAGATTGGGTTCAAGCCATGCATGAAGAGCTCCATTATTTTGAAAGAAACAAAGTATGGTCCCTAGTGGAAAGACCCAAGGATCATAATGTCATTGGAACAAAATGGGTGTTCAAGAACAATGTAACATCCCAAATTTGCTAAATTAGGGTGTGTGGTGTTGTGTTAATCTCATACATGCATGAAACAAAAATTTAAGCCTGTTTGAAACAATTTAAATTGTGAATTTAAATGGTTTGAGAAAAATCCCCCAAATAGTACTTAAAATGGGTTCCAAAATTTTGTACTGAAAAATATTTCAATTTCACCAAACAAAAATATGGTGTGGTTGGAAATTTTATAAGGTTTCCAAACCTTTTTTCCAATTTTTATGTTTACAAAAAGGACCTGAAAACAAGGTTTTAATTTATGTTTTCTATGGAAAAGGGCTTCTCTACAATTCCCAAAAAACTTCCAGGGGGGTCTGTGAAAAATCTTTTAATTCATTTTCTTGTAGCTCCGGCCAGAAGGCAGTAGCTGCGTGGCCGTTGTGCCACCTCCTGCTTCTAGCACCTTGGGGGGATTAGCTCGACGAGGAGACGTCCGGATCATAGCCGCCTCCTCACAGAACCCCTATTCCCTCCTCTCTCTTCCTCATTGTTCTGTGGAGGCGCCTGAACCCTAGCTCCGGCGAGCCACTTGGCGCCGTCGCCATGGGTCATCCCTAGCCGTGTTGAGTAGCTCCGCAGAACCTCCTCGACGTCCGCTACCTCCTCAACGAATTTGGAGAGCCGGGACGAAGGGGAACCCGCGAATCGGGCCGTCTTCTCCGAGCTCCGGCCGCCGCCGCGATGGGCGATTCCGGCACCGCCGCAGCTCCTCCGGCCTCGTCGACTCTCCCTCCACATCTGTGGTGAGCCCAGGGTCCTCCCGGACCCCTCCTTTTCCTTCCTCTCCCTCCGAATCAACGGGTCGCCAGGGACCACCGCGGGCCGCCGCCGCGCAAGCTCGCCAGCGAGCTTCCGGTGACCTCTAGCTAGCGGCGCCGCCACCCCTAGGGTCCCCTCGATCTCCTCTACGTGGTGGTAGCCTCTGTTTCGCGAATTGCGCGCGAATTTCGTCGAATTGGAGTTCATCTGTGAAGAACAGAGTATGGTGATGTCATCATTGGGTTATGCTGACATCATAACCCGGTTTTACTCTGTTTTTGCAAAATTGAATATTGCACTGACACGTGGGCCCCACTATGTAATTATTCCAGAAAATTATTTAAACTTGTAAAATGAATATCTCCTGAAATTTTAATCAGAAAAATAAAGTAAAAATATTGTTTTGATCAGAAAAATAAAATCTACCCAAATATGCCATTTTCACACATGTTTGACAAATTTGAATTTTGGCCATTATTTTAATTCCTTGTTTAATTCTTTTAAAATGCAGAAAATAAGTTTTTATTCAATAAATCGTAAAAATACAAGTTATATACCAAAATGCTCAAAATGATAAATGCAATCCATTTATGATATTTTCAAACCCATTTGTGCAATTAAAACTTATACTCACTTTCATAATCACCCGAAGTGCCCTCCGGGGTCTATTTCGGGATAGTTTCAGTAAAACTTCATAACTAACATACGAACCCTAGAAACCCATCGAACATGTCTAGGGCTTTATTTCAGTGCATTAACTTTCTCATGCATACATATTGCGCATTGCATAGATTCCATGTTGATTGTTATTTCTCTTTCGGTGTTTTGGTTCTGATCGGTAGAACGTGACTCCGAAGAGAAGATCGACAACGCCATGACGAATACTTGATCTTAACCGACAAGTCAAGCACTTATTCCTGAAGTCTTTATCTGGTTTTCTTATAACCAAGGGAAGCATAACCTCTTATGTGTTCATATATGGTTTTCGAAGTGTTTTGGAATCTCGTATATTGCATGCGGTTCAAAGTATTTATGGTCTTAGATAGAGTTCTCCTATACTTGCTGCATCGCTTAAATATCCTGATCCACTGCTCCTAGCAGCTATAGATTTATTTTTGCATGCCTCGTTAAAGCCTGTGAGTCTTTCTTAGCCATGCCTAGTTGTGATCTGATCCATCCGGTTGATGAATCTGGTCAATGCGTGAATCTATTTTGTCAGGTTGTTGTGGTTTGAATTATATTTGATAACTTGACTAATAACGGCATGGATGTGAGGCCACAATGGGTTGTGGCGTTTTGTCCTGATCATGCCCCTAGGAGCGAGTTCTCGCCTTCGAAGCCAAGACTGAGCGTGCAACCACACGCGCGAGCCAATGAACCTCGCCCGACTAACTAACTTGTTTGGCCACATCCATGAGTCACGTAGTTTGATCTTTGCATGTGCGTGTGAGTCAGAAAACGATTTGGAGAAAACTTAGGGCATGACCGGGACAAGTGATGGACGTACACGGATCTTGATCCCGACTCACAGAATATGTGCCGTCAGGAGGTGACCAGCTCCCTGTTGACGGGGTGGCCCTGTTTGTGTTGACTCATGGATAGGGTTACGCAAGGTAAAGGTCGGATCCAACCACCCTCTGTCGCGCTCCCAAGGAGCGTTCATGTGGCGTTAAGAGTCGGATGGTACATGTGGGTAAAGTGTACCCCTGTAGGGATAAATCTCCTCGAGAAGCCATGTCCACGGTTACGGACGACTTGGCAACGGATTCTGTGATCATAGATAACTTGAACGAAATGATTAAAACTTGCTGACAATGTTTGAAGGGTGCTTCCTCGGAGATCCCGAGAGGGGTGATCCTTGTAGCATGTGAGGTGCTGGGAAATGATGTTGGTGGTTGAAAAGATTATGATATCAGTAGTTGAGTAGCTTTCTCATATGTTTTGAAAACACTCCATGAGACGTGCTATTCTGACTCGACTTGGAAAACAAAGATTGCTTTACGCAAAATAGCCTTCATAAAACCCTTTCTGAAGAAGCGAATATATAATAGGTTAGCTAAGTCTTGTTGAGTACCTCCCGTTCTCAGGTTTGCTTAACTTTGGTTCAGGTGAAGATCTCACATCAATGGTG
This sequence comes from Alopecurus myosuroides, assembly GCA_028641055.1. NCBI lineage: Eukaryota > Viridiplantae > Streptophyta > Magnoliopsida > Poales > Poaceae > Alopecurus > Alopecurus myosuroides. The sequence continues at coordinate 489,416,517 of CM054057.1, forward strand.
ATTCAACATGGACATCGACGAGTAGTCCGGGGTTCCCAGGTAGCAGCCTGGAATATATGGGCTGGGACGTCGCCTTATGTTGCGGCCTCTTAGGACTTTTTGGTTCTTGTTGATTAGCAACATAATATGCCTTCCGTTTTCTGATGTAATGTTTGGTCATGTGACCTCTATTTGTAAAGCTACTCTAGTAATACCTGTTGATTACAACTTTCATGTCTAGAGTGCTGCTTTGATCGGTTGTTGGTTTGGAGCCCGTTGTTATACAGTTTTGGCCATGCCTGCATAGTTATCGTAGTCGAGGGGTTGTGGAGCCGATGATCCATGTCCGAGCCCGCCTGCCGATGTGATTCGGCCTGGGGCGAGGTAACCTCAGTAACCCTCGATTGTTGTTGCACTTTCTGGACACATAGCATCTCTGTATAGCTTTGGTCCCGTTCCTTCAGTTTCATTCGATTCGTGGATGCTTTGATATGCATAGTTGGTTATGACTAGGATGGACACAAGGAGTTGTAGTATCATGTTGATCCGGCCTGCGTGCCAATGAATGTGGTCTTCCTGCCGTTGTTTGTTGCGGCCGGGGCTGGTAACCCTGAAGCCCTTGTGGGTCCATGACTAGGAGCGCATAACAGTATGTATACCTTTGGGCCCGGGGTCGTGACAAGTCATGGTATCAGAGCAGGACTGCCTGTAGGAAAACCTTACTGCTTGGTCGATGCTGAGTCTAGAGTTTGTGAAAACTATTTTGAAACTTCAAATGAATTGTGATAATCTTTTTAGGATTCTTTATACTCCTTACCTGGTATCGCTCGAACTCCGGGTCACCTTACATGTTTTGATTTGAAAAGGTTCTATTCATTCGAAATCTAGGTGCCTTCTTTGGCAAGGACGTATTTTACCCAAGTTGACCTAGTGTTAAAGTTTCTAGAGTCGTGTGTATTCCATGTTCCGTTATTCCTCGATTCAAACTGGGAGATTCCCTTTCATTCATAATCTCTCAGAGTATTTGAACTTCACACTCCTATATTCTTAAGTTTAAACTACAGAACCTCGAGATTTTCTTTTCATCTCGAATGTATCTGTTATCCTCTGCTCAAATACTTCCAGAGCTACATTTGTCTTCTTGGAAAGATACTATGTGATTGCTACTCATAGTGTCCTTCAAGGCACTCAGATAGTAGTTACTCCTTTCGTGGTGTTTTTAACCCTAGGACTTGAACCGAAGGTCCCGGAATGTGCTGGATTGAAGTGTGTTGAATCATGTGGTTTCTTAATCATGTGATGTGTATGCTACCAGTACAGGATGCTGACCTTTAACCCAAGTTCTGTTTCTTTAGATCATGAAGATTCTGTTCTACCTCGGGATGGTTAGGTAATCTCAGCTCCAATAGCCATAGGTTTTCTCTAGGAATCAAAAGGGATCAAGACAAGAGTGTTCTTATGATTCCTATATCCTTGTTCTTGACTCTGCTATATCTCCTGTCTTAGCATGGGTTCTACAAATGAGTATGGCCTTGTGCATCCAACGTGATCTAAGGATTTTCCAAGAGCACTATCCTATTCTTTGCTTGCTTCCAAACCTCATCTACTGTTTGGAATAAAAGTAGCATATGTGTGCTGGAATCTTCCAATGCATTTGCTCTTGTTTTCCGTCAAAACATTCCACCTTGGATTTCAGGAGAAACAAACTCCAGTACCTTGTTCATCTCTAGGACCAGGTCAAAGTTTTGTAATTCGTAAAATAGAGAAGTTTCATCACCTTATGTTTTGTTCTACCTTCGAGTATCACACTCCTGCATATCAAGAGGTCGTGCTGAGTTTCATGGCCTTATTGATGAAGTGATTCTCTTACACATCCTTACCCACCTTTTCTCCCAGCTTGAACACTAAAGAATGTTGGGTGTGCATTGAGGTGTGTATCAGATATTTCTAGCAATTTTTATTGCTTTGAAAGTCTAAGAAACATATGTATCCTTCTTAGCACTACCGGTCACCCAATCTCTAATTGAAGTTGACTGTGTTACCAAATCCGTTCATGGTGGTGCACAATCTTGGTCAAAGAGTTAGGTTCATGCCGAAGCTCTCAAGACCATATCAGTTTCCTTGAAAAGAAAAATTCCTTCTAAACTCCGAGACATACCGGTAGGTTGTGATATTCTGGTAGCCTTTCTAGAAGTATCACCAGGGTTGTCACCTGACCGTGATGTCTAAACAAAGGGTAATTTGAACTACTCTTTTCTCCAAGAAACCTTGTTGGATACCCTGAACTATTTGGTTGAGCTTAAAACAACAACTTGGAGAGTTGAAAGACAAAATCTCATCCTAACTTGTTCCATTCCAATGGGATGTCTAGTTCTCATGATGTTGAAGCAGGATAGTATCTCCTTTGTGGACATGCTATCATCCTACCTTGATTTGATTTGGGCTATCGTCAGATCAAGTCCAGATTCAAGGACTATCTTGATGGTGTTTCTACTCATGGTGTTCCACCTAAGTACACTTGCATGTCCTTTAGTCTCGCCAATATGTTGCCTTGTTCATAGATCATATGAATCCCTCGTCTTGGAGTGTTTTGATAAGCGTGTTGTCGAGTCCATCGATGACATTCCTATTTCTCCAAGTTGCAAGAGGTTCATGTTGAACAATTGGCATTAATGTTGGGAACTTCCGAGAACCATCTTTGTGTCATCATGAAGTTGCGTTCTGGTGGTTCGAAGTGACTTTCTCCGGTTCATGTGCTTATGGTGAAGGTTGTTGCCATGAACCCGAGTATAGTTTCCTTGTTCCCTCGGGAATAATTCTACCTAGGTCATGTATGGGTGGACTATTTTTGAGATGGTAGGTTGTTACCTCCATTTATTTAGAGAAGTTTGCACCCACACTAAGCCATTGACTGGTTGTTCGTGAAAGAGAAGAAGTCCAAGAACTTCATTATCTTTGTAATCATCTTCCCAACAAGGAATCTGATGTGTTCCTTCGCAAGTAAACCATGTAGGTGCAACCGTCTTTCGCAAGTTGCTAATACATGAGTTCTGCCATCTCGCTCATCTTTTTGAGTGTGACATTGTAGTCCATATCTTGAGAACCTAGTAAATGTACCTCGTTGGTAACTGGTGCAATTCTATTGATCAAACATGTTGAGTCTAAGTTATCTATCCACTAACCAGAGCTGAATCTCAAGCAGCAACGATGATCGGTGTTTCCTCAAGAGTATTGAATTAGGTCTTTTCAAAATCTGGCATGGTTGATGTGTGGTTGACACAATTAGCCGGAAGTTCTAACGTTCTAATCCTTTGAATCATAAAGAACAACCACTCTCCATGAGAATTCTTGTGTGGATCGTTCTCAACAAGTTTTCCTCACCGTTCTTCCAATATGAAGTTTAAATTTCACTTGATGACCTCTTCAAGGCTTAACGTAAGCTTGATATCGGTATCTATAACATCCAGGATAACTTGGAAGTTGATTTGTCCAATGTTTATTCATCCATCCTCCAAACCTTTCTTTCAGCGGAAACAAGTTCCTCATGAGAACCATCTCGTGGTGTTTTGCAACCGCCATTGATCAGTTCCGTTTTCAAGTTGTTTGTACCTGAAGTTCTGTTCATCTCACACATTGTGTGAATTTGTCAGTCACTTTGGCCATGGGGTCTTAACCATGTGGTAAACGTATTGCTACGTAAAATCCTCAATAGGAAAGAGATTTCTTATTCCTTTCTGTATTCCGATACACGTTGGTTACTCATATATATGGTGTGACCAAAAGTTCCTCCTTCATTACGGTGTTCCACCTTATATTTGTTACCCATCTTCTGTCGTGAAGTAACATTCTGATCCTTGACAAGGATTTACACAAAATTTGACGGAAGGAAAGTTCATTCATCTTGTATGTCCACTCCGAAGAGTGAACATGATTATGTACCCAAACCTATTCTAGACGCATGGTTCTAGTTTCTTCTCATGTTCTTTATCGTCTATGTATACTACGTTGTGGTAACCAACACAATCCTCTCCACCTTGGTATTCTGTTTGAAGTAAAGAGCGAAACCTCGGTGTCACAAGTTGTTCAACCTCTCTTTTCCAAAAGGATTTAAAGTCTTGTGCAAAGTTCATATTCTAAATCCTTTCAAGACCAATCGTCCACAAACTTGAAACCTTCCCTATTCCCTCTGTTATCTTGATGTGTTTCATGTCTGCTAACTCAAAAGTTCTTTATGAACATCCCTGTCATGAGTTATCCATGAGATACTCGATCTTCGTGAAGATCAATTCCTAAGAGTTTTCCCTTCCACCTAAGGTGTAACTGCTGGATATCTTCACAAGTGCTACGGATGAACCTCTTCGAGAAGAAGAACCGTAAGGTTCAAGAAGATTGTTCAAAACTGGTGTTCCTTCTTTCTTTCTCCTTCAGGAATCTCGGGACTAGATTCTTGTAAGGGGTGTAGATTTGTAACATCCCAAATTTGCGAAATTAGGGTGTGTGGTGTTGTGTTCATCTCATACATGCATGACACAAAAATTTAAGCATGTTTGAAACAATTTAAATTGTGAATTTAAATGGTTTGAGAAAAATCCCACAAATAGTACTTAAAATGGGTTCCAAAATTTTGTACTGAAAAATATTTCAATTTCACCAAACAAAAATATGGTGTGGTTGGAAATTTGATATGGTTTCCAAACCTTATGTTTTTCCGAATTTTATGTTTACAAAAAGGACCTGAAAACAAGGTTTTAAGTTCTGTTTTCTATGGAAAAGGGCTTCTCTGCAATTCCCAAAAAACTTCTAGGGGGTTTTGTGAAAAATCTTTCAATTCCTTTTCTTCTAGCTCCGGCCAGAAGGCCGTAGCTGCGTGGCCGTTTTGCCACCTCCTGCTTCTAGCACCTCGGGGGGATTAGCTCGACGAGGAGACGTCCGGATCATAGCCGCCACCTCACAGAACCCCTATTCCCTCCTCTCTCTCTTCCTCATTGTTCTGTGGAGGTGCTCGAACCCTAGCTCCGGCAAGCCGCTTGGCACCGTCGCCATGGACCATCCCTAGCCATGCCAAGTAGCTCCGCAGAACCTCCTCGACGTCCACTACCTCCTCAACGAATTTGGAGAGCCGAGAAGAAGGGGAACCCGCGAATCGGGCCGTCTTCTCCGAGCTCCGGCCGCCGCCGCGATGGGAAATTCCGGCACTGCCGCAGCTCCTCCGGCCTCGTTGACTCTCCCTGGTGAGCCCAGGGTCCTCCCGGACCCCTCCTTTTCCTTCCTCTCCCTCCGAATCAACGGGTCGCCGAGGACCACCGCGGGCCGCCGCCGCGCAAGCTCGCTAGCGAGCTTCCGGCGACCTCTAGCTAGCGGCACCGCCACCCTAGGGTCCCCTCGATCTCCTCTACGTGTTTGTAGCCTCTGTTTCGCTAATTGCGCGCGAATTTCGTCGAATTGGAGTTCATCTGTGAAGAATAGAGTATGGTGATGTCATCATTGCGTCATGCTGACATCATAACCCGTTTTTTCTCTGTTCTTGGAAAATTTAATATTGCACTGACACGTGGGCCCCACTATGTAATTATTCCAGAAAATTATTTAAATTGTAAAATGAATATCTCCTGAAATTTTAATCAGAAAAATAAAGTAAAATATGGTTTTGATCAGAAAAATAAACTCTACCCAAATATGCCATTTTCACACATGTTTGACAAAGTTGAATTTTGGCCATTATTTTAATTCCATGTTTGATTCTTGTAAAATGCAGAAAAATAAGTTTTTATTCAGTAAAATCAGAAAAACACAAGTTATATACCAAAATGCACAAAATGATAAATGCAATCCATTTATGATATTTTCGAACCCATTTGAGAAATTAAAACTTGTACTCACTTTCATAATCATCCGAAGTGCCCTCCAGGGTCTATTTCGGGATAGTTTCAGTAAAACTTCATAACTAACATCTGAACCCTAACAACCCATCGAACATGTCTAGGGCTTTATTTAAGTGCATTAACTTGCTCATGCATACATGTTGCGCATTGCATCGATGCCATGTTGATTGTTATTTCTCTTTCGGTGTTTTGCTTCTGATCGGTAGAACGTGACTCCGAAGAGAAGATCGACAACGCCATGACGAATACTTGATCTTAACCGACAAGTCAAGAACTTATTCCTGAAGACTTTATCTGGTTTTCTTATAACCAAGGCAAGCATAACCTCTTATCTACTCATATATGGTTTTCGAAGTGTTTTGGAATCTCGTATATTCCATGTGGTTCAAAGTATTAATGGTCTTAGATAGAGTTCTCCTATACTTGGTGCATCGCCTAAATATCCTGATCCACTGCTCCTAGCAGCTATAGATTTGTTTGTGCGTGCGTCGTTAAAGCCCGTGAGTCTTGCTTAGCCATGCCTAGTTGTGATCTGATCCATCCGGTTGATGAATCTGATCAATGCGTGAATCTATTTTGTCAGGTTGTTGTGGTTTGAATTATATTTGATAACTTGACTAATAACGGCATGGATGTGAGGCCACAATGGGTTGTGACATTTTGCCCTGTTCATGCCCCTAGGAGTGAGTTCTCGCCTTCGAAGCCAAGACTGAGCGTGCAATCACACGCGCGAGCCAATGAACCTCGCCCGACTAACTAACTTGTTTGGACACATGCATGAGTCACATAGTTTGATCTTTCCATCTGCGTGTGAGTCAGAAAATAATTTGGAGAAAACTTAGGGCGTGACCGGGACAAGTGATGGAAGTACACGGATATTGATCCCGACTCACAGAACATGTGGTGTCAGGAGGTGGCCATCTCCCTATTGACGGGGTGGCCCTATTTGGGTTGACTCATGGATAGGGTTACGGGAGGTAAAGGTCGGAGCCAACCACCCTCTGACGCGCTCCCAAGGAGCGTACATGTGGCGTTAAGAGTCGGATGGTACGTGTGGGTAAAGTGTACCCCCTGCATGGATAAATCTCCTCGAGAAGTCGTGTCCACGGTTACAGACAACTTGGCAACGGATTGTGTGATCATAGATAACTTGAACGGAATGATTAGAACTTGCTGGCAATGTTTGAAGGGTGCCTCCTTGGAGATGCCGAGAGGGGTGATCCTTGTAGCATGTGAGGTGCTGGGAAATGATGTTGGTGGTTGAAAAGATGATGATATCAGTAGTTGAGTAGCTTTCTCATCTGTTTTAGAAACACTCCATGAGACGTGATATTCTTCCTCGACTTGGAAAACAAAGATTGCTTTACGCAAAATAGCCTTCATAAAACCCTTTCTGAATAAGCAGGTATATAATAGGTTAGCTAAGTCTTGTTGAGTACCTCCCGTACTCAGGTTTGCTTAACGTTGGTTCAGGTGAAGATCTCACATCAGTGGTGATTCAACATGGACATCGACGAGTAGTCTGGGGTTCCCAGGTAGCAGCATGGAATCTATGGGCCGGGACATCGCCTTATGTTGCGGCCTCTTAGGCCTTTTTGGTTCTTGTTGATTAGCAACATAATTTGCCTTCCGTTGTCTGATGTAATGTTGGGTCATGTGACCTCTGTTTGTAAAGCTACTCTAGTAATACCTGTTGATTACAACTTTCATGTCTAGAGTGCTGCTTTGATCAGTTGTTGGTTTCGAGCCCTTTGTGATACAGTTTTGGCTATGCCTGCATAGTTGTCGCGGTCGAGGGGTTGTGGAGCCGATGATCCATGTCTGAACCCGCCTGCCGATGTGATTCGGCCTGGGGCGAGGTAACTCCAGTAACCCTCGATTGTTATTGCACTTTCTGGACACATAGCATCTCTGTATTGCTTTGGTCCCGTTCCTTCAGTTTCATTCGATTCGTGGACGCTTTTATATGCATAGTTGGTTATGACTAGCATGGACACAAGGATTTGTAGTACCGTTGTGATCCGGCCTGCGTGCCGATGAATCCGGTCTGCCTGTCGTTGTTTGTTGCGGCCGGGGATGGTAACCCTGAAGCCCTTGTGGGTCCATGACTAGGATCACATAACAGTATGTATACCTTTGGGTCCGGGGTCATGACAAACAATCAAGACTCTCATGGGCAATGATTCGCAACAAGGCTCGATTGGTTGCTCAAGGCTACTCTCAAGTCGAAGGACTTGACTATGGTGAAACTTTCGCTCCCGTAGCTAGACTTGAATCCATTTGTATATTACTTGCATTTTCCACTAGCCATAACTTCATCTTGCATCAAATGGATGTTAAAAGTGCTTTTCTAAATGGTCCTCTAATTGAATTGGTATATTTTGAGCAACCCCCGGGGTTCGAGGATCCCAAGTATCCTAACCATGTCTACTTCCTCCATAAGGCTTTGTATGGCCTCAAACAAGCCCCACGTGCTTGGTATGATCATTTAAAGGAGTTCCTAGTAGATCGTGGTTTCGTACTTGGGCTAATTGACCCCACACTCTTTACCAAATGTGTAGATGGACATTTCTTCGTATGTCAAGTATATGTTGATGATATTATATTAGGATATTCTAATGTGAGTTTTGTAGAACAATTTTTCAAACTAATGACAAGTGAGTTTGAGATGTCTATGATGGGAGAATTGAAGTTCTTTCTTGGTTTTGAGATCAAGCAATATTATGGAGGAGCTTTTATTTTTCAAGCAAAATATATTCAAGACATGCTCAAGAAATTTGATATGAAAAATGCCAAGCCACTAGCTTATCCAACGTCAACAACCGTGAATCTTACTATGGATCACGAAGGTATACCGGTTGATCCTAAATTTGTCGTTCTATCAATGGATCTTTGCTTTATCTTTGTGCATCTAGACTCGATATTCTATTTAGTGTGGGTTTGTGTGCAAGATTTCAATCTAACCCCAAGGAAAGCCATATGATTGCGGTCAAAAGGATTCTTAGGTATTTGGTTGACACTCCTACACATGGCCTTTGGTATCCATCAAACACAAATTTTGATCTTGTGGGATATTCGGATGCGGATTGGGGAGCTGAAAAGGTGGATAGAAAATCAACCTCGGGTGCTTGAGAATTCCTTGGTAGGTCACTCGTGTGTTGGTCTTCCAAGAAGAAAAATTGTATTACAACCTCCTCCATGGAAGCAGAGTATATTTCCGGCGCTAGTTGTTGCTCTGAGCTCTTATGGATGAGGCAATGTCTTAAGGATTTTGGAATTGAGATTAAGACAATGCCTCTTTTATGTGACAATGAGAGTGTTATAATGATTGGTCACAATCCGGTACTTCATGGCAAGACCAAGCATATTGAGATTCGGTATCATTTCATTCGAGATCATGTGGCCAGTGGAGATATCTCACTTTCCTATGTCAACACCAAAGATCAACTTGCCGACATCCTCACAAAACCTCTAGACGAGAAGAGATTCAAGAAATTAAGGAGTGATCTCAATATCGTATGTGCAAGAAATTTTAGTTGATTGAAAATCTTTCATACACACCTCTACTATACTCTTACTTGGCTCTTAGATGTATGCATAGACATAGGGGGAGTGTAGCTCAATCAATGAGTTGACACTACTCCTATAATAAATAAACAAATCATGCATAATGGTCATTTCAAATGACATAATGTGCTTCAATGATGAGTTTCGACAATGCACCCAAGATATATCTTCGCGGTGCCATATCGATCATACTCATACATGGTGGCTAAGGCCACCGCCCAAATCGAAGATTCGAGTTTTGTTTGTTTTTTCGTATTTGGTTTTGTTTGGTGTTCAATTCAGATGCATATTCACTCTTCTATTCTATAACACATCCAATGTTGCCCTTTGTTCTTTTTGTGGTTTTATTATTTCCTCCATTGGATGTGTGAGTAAATCATCATACTAATATTTTGCTCCATGTGCCCAACATCATGTTTCATACATCATCAAAACTTTGCATTAAGTACATGGTCAAACAACTTGTTAAAAATTGGAACAAATCCGTGTATTCATGTTGGTTAAAACTGGTAGTATGATTAAAAAAAATACTCAAAAAAAACATTCATTCAAAATCCAAACCAAAACATTCAAAAAAAAAACAAAAAAGGGGAAGTTTTTTTTCTCAGAAAACCCGGCCTAAGGGTCGGCCTAGGGGCCGGCGCCGGCGGTTTGGTGCCCGGCCTAGCACCCGCGGGATGCCCAGCCTAGGCCGGGGTCGAGGCTGGCTCTGTTCGTGTGGTGCCCGGCCTGGCGCTCGCTGGATGCCCGGCCTAGGCCGGGGTCGAGGACGGCCGGCTCTGTTAGGTGCCCGGCCTGCAACCCGGCCTGGCCGGCTGCCCTGCGGTCACTTAAGTCATGAGTTTGGGGGGGCAGTTTTAGATCCCATCTTCTTCTCCCGTCCCCCAAACCCGAAAACCACTATGGGTGCTTAGCCCCAAGCTCCTCTCCACCCACCCCCTCCCTCTAGACTCGATCCCAACCCCCCTTCTCCTCAGATCTGCTACCCTAGCCTCTATCTCCCCTACTCCTCCAAACAAAATTCTCATTGGTGGGAGTTTGGAGGAGATCCATATCATTGTTTGAAGACTCTCACAATGGCTTCCAATTCGGGTACTAATTTCTTTTGTTTGTTGCAAATTGGCCTCTTCTAGTCTCATCTTGTTTAGGGATCTCGTGTATTGTGGCTCATTTTTTTTGGGATTTCTTGTTTAGGGTTGACACTAGTGCATATTGCTTAGGGATTTCTTGTTTAGTGTTGCCACTAGTTCATATTTCTTAGATATTGCTTAGGGATTGTTGCCACTAGTGTTACCTTATCACTATGACCTATGAAATCACTCTAGTATTTTGTTTGCGCCATATGGCCATGACCTAGGAAATCACTCTAATAATTTGTTAGCACCAAATGCTTCATTGGACTCCAAGTCTCATATTTCTTGGGGGATTTCTTGTTTCGGGTTGCCACTAGTGTTACCTTATCCCTATGACCTACAAAACCACTCTAGTGATTTGTTTGCACCCAATTCTTAGTTATGTATCTTCTTGATCATACTATCCTTTTCATAATCACTTATTAATCCCCTTCTAAATAATCTATCAAACAAACCCAACATTTTTATTATGACCATGTACACTCCTCATTCATATGCACTTGCACGCTCATTAATTCTTAGGCAAGGAACCAGCGGCTACCACCTATGTTTGCAAGCGGTCAAAGAGGAGTACTACTAGCGCTTGTGGCTCTAATCCCACTCAACCACAGGGGCCACCTCTTCCTGTCAATGAGGATGAGCCATTCCATGATAACTGGGGGAGTCTAAGCACAGTTGACTGGGAAAATGATCGTATGAAATTCAACCCATATGCTTTTCCTCATCGTACCTGCCGTGACACTCGCTTTTATTGCAAGATGCATCAGCAAGTTCATGAGTTTGCGGTATGCACCTTGAAGAATGATCATGTGCCTCAGCATTTCTTTGACCTTGATGCAGCTAGAGCAATATGGCAAGAGGTAATGGAAGTCATGGACTATCATCGAATTAGCAAGCTTATGATCAGTGATGTTCAGTTTTCTCCCGCTCTGCTTTGGGAATTCTTTGCCACAGTTCAGTTTTCAACCGAGGATGGACGTGCCATGACTTGGATGAGTGGAGGTACTAAGTGTCATGCCACTTTGGCCGAGTTTGGTGCTCTATTTGGTATTGAGGAGCCCATTCAATGTCCCTTCTCCCATGTTCGGATTCATGGTGATGAACGGAGGATCATGAAGGCCAAAGCTGGAATTAAACATTGACATCCCACTGGTTTTGGCTCTCAACACCTTCCCAAAGTTGCATTCTTCTCAGATTTTTGGTATTTGACTCACACTATTCTCCGGAACACCATCCATGCCAAGTTTGGGGAAAAGGGGCTTGCTCGCCGATGGATGATAAATCTTCACTACCATATTGTGACTGCCAAAAGGAACATCAAGCAGTTGGATGTCTTGGATTACATGTGGAATGAGTTGCAGCTTACGGTTCGTGACAAGAAGGTATCCATCTATGGATCTTATCTTCAAACCCTCATCAATACAAAGATTCCGGCTCAGCTCATCAACAACTATTCCATGATTGTTCCTACTATGCGCCCACTTCTCAACACCTCCTAGGACACAGTTGTTCCTCCTCCACGCTCCTCACGATATCGTGCTCCACCTCCGGTTGCGGTGTCCCATGATGACTCCCCGGATGTTTCTCCAGCTCATTCTCTCAGGGGTCCGCAGAAGTTTAGCATCAAATGGGCTCTACAAAAGATGAACTGCTTCTTTGTGGATAAACAACAAAGGGACTTCCAGACTTATCAAAAGGGCAAGTCCTACCGTCGTCACCAGCGTGAGATCATGGATAACCTGCATCTCCCACCGGGTCTTGTGAGTTCTGAAGAACTTGATGAGCACACATGGTAGTCCAAGCATACTTATTGGCTTGGCGATGATGCCACCTCACTTGGACCGTTTTGGGAAGCAAATCCCTCTCAAGCTAGCTCGAGTCAGGCTCCACCACACCATGATGATGATGATGACGAGGGCGATGATGATCAAGATGACGAGGACTTCGAGGCTTGAGTTTCCCCTTTTTGGTGCCTTGATGCCAAGGGGGAGAGTTATCTTATTGATCTTTGCATTTGCATACCATCATCCATTTGCCATTTTCTTTTTTTTTCTATCTAGTTGAACTCCTTATTTGGTTTATGGTTGTTACTCCTATTTTACTATCATAAGACTATGTCGCTTTCGGAATATCTATTCTATATTGAATACTATGCCATTCTCGAAATATTAATATTATGGTCAAGACTATTGTCCTAGAAATATCCATTCCTTGATGTGTATGGTGAGCTGATATCATGTCTTTGCATACATGATTAATTGTTATGGATACATATCTTACCTTATTATTATGATAAAATGTCAATGGATTGAGTAGATAAATCCCTAGAGCTAAAATGCCTAATTCTCTATCATAAAGCAATTTTGGAAACCTATATAGCTCTAGAGATTATATTGAACTATAACATGTAGGGAGATCTAAATAGCCCCAATTATGTGTACCCTCAATATATTAACACAATTTATAATTATGGGCACACACATAGGGGGAGCTTCTCTATATTCTTACTCCCTCACAAATGATTCGATCAATGTTTTCTTTCTAAGTCCATATGTTGTCATCAAACATCAAAAAGGGGGGAGATTGAAAGGACATGTTTCCTAATCCTAGTTTTTGATGTTTGATTACAACACTTAGAAGTATCTGGCCATTATGCTTAAGTGTTCTACGAAACTAATGACAAATATGCAAAGCTATAAGAGCACAAAAATCGAGAAATGTAAACAAGTCGAAACACTAGTTTGTTGAAGAAAAGAGTTAAAGAAAGAAGAAGGATGAAGAAGAAATCAAAATGGAAGATGAAGGCAAAAACTGCCTGGCCGGCCTGGCCGGGCCACAGGCCGGGAGGGTCTATTAGGTTGCCAGCCTAGTGTGCAACCCAGGCCGGGCTCTCCCCTGTGCAGGCCGGGCTAGAGGCCGGGCGCGTCGGTGTTGTGGCCAGCCTAGCCGCCGGCCCAGGCCGGGCTCTCTGCGCTCAGGCTGAGCGCTCTAGGTAGCCGGCCTAGGCCGGGTTCCCTACACCTTAGGTCGGGTCTCGCGGGCAGCAGGCCGGGTTTCCTGGCTGCACAAGAAACCCCTCCCCCCCCAACGGTCGTTTCTTCCCCCTCACTATAAATAGGACGTGTCTCCTGCCTTTTGGAGGTGTCAAACAAGCTTTCTCTCACCACCATTGTTGGCCACCTCCAAGCTTCAAGGTTCTCCCCAAATACCCAACCAAAGCCATTGCTCTCTTGGGATTTGGAGGAGAAGATCTAGATCTACAACTTCACCGAGCCGATTCGTCATCAACCCACTCATCCCTTAGGGATCTTGTTGTTCTTGGTTCTTTGGAGCCAAGAACCTTTTTGCTCCTAGCTTGGAGCTTGGAGCCTTGTTGTTGTCCCCAAAGCACTTGTGCTCGTGGATCTTGCTTCCCGGTGTCTTGGTGGCTCCGGGGATTTAGTGAGGACCCTCCAAAGTTGTGGAGTGTGTCTCATCCTTGTAAAGCTTCTAGTTGTCAACCTCAACGGCAACATAGTGATTCGAGCCTCTCCACATCGGTGGAAGGACTTGAAGGAGATACGGTGTGCCATTTGAGGGATACTCGGTGTTCCACTTTGGTGTGGCACCGCACCGGTCCAACGGAGATTAGCTTCCATTGGGAAGTGAACTTCGGGATACATCTTCGCGTCATTGTCTTCGGTTATCCCTCAACTTACCTTTACTTGTTGCTACTAGCTTAGTTATGTATATACCTTGTGCTAGTTGTATTTGCTCAACATATAGGATTGTTCACCTAGTTGCATAATATAGACAATCTATATTTGAGCACTATCTTGTTAAACCGAAAAAGAAGCTAAAATTTGTAGTTAACCTATTCACCCCCCTCTAGTTAACCTTTCGATCTTTCATCGCACACAATTTACCCAGCTTTGGACCACGCAACACTGGCGAGAGCCTACGTGATGGTATAACTCACTATAAGGCAGATTTGTCACCGGGTTACTATGAGTGTATGTGAAAAAGCTTAGTCCAAAGGCTTACGCATGCCGGCTCATAACGGCACCATACCCCATCTTACAAGGCAAGTCCTACCGACATAAGTCTAGAGTCCTAGTCTACTAATAATTAAGTCGAATCCTTCTTCTATAAGGCAGTAACTCGCTCTGGCCCTATCTTGGACTATTCAATGCCAGAATGGGCCTTGTCCTTGTGCTTCGTCCTGTTGGGCTACCCGACAAAGCCTTGTCACCCTGTTGGGACACCCTAACAGACCTTCTTTAGCCAATGTCGGTGATACCCTATTCGGCATAACCTCAACATGCAGTTATCCTGGTGTCAACACCATAATCACAGCCAGATAGTATAAATACATGATCACATGCACTAGGCTGAGATCACAACACACAGATCATAGAATCACAACGCCCACACTTCCACAATTCAATTCTTAAAACTAGGAATTAGGTAAAGTATCTTAGAGGAGGAGGCTATCCACAAGAAGCAGGTTTACCAGAGCCAGAAGAGTTTGCTACTCTACAACAGCAGGTTATATCTTAACCAGATAAAAGAGTGGGAGCATGCATATGATGGGTTACTGCCATCTATGGGTTACCAGTCATCCATAACATGGGCATGCAAACCACAAAAGGGTTTTGAGATGCAAGTGGCATCCGAAAGGGGCATTGCTATCCAACTATGCTTAAGCTTTGTCACTTGCCTTTTCTTAGAGGCAATAACATATGTTCTTATCAGGTTTATTTTCTCAAAGTGAAAAGACCAAATTAATGTTTGGTCATAGCTTGAACTTACTTAATTACAACTAGGACCGCATGAAAGCATTAAAAGGGGAATTATGCATGTGTACGCTCACATGCTAGCCTCATCATGCATAAAACCCTAATAAACACTAAATTGCACTCACTAGTGAATTCTACTGAGGGAGACATCAACAACAACATTTTCATTACAAAGCTTGACAATAAAGCATATTACATGGATTATAAAGCACACAACAAGGGAGATATGAGATAAATAAAAAGGAATCATTCATGATTTCTCATCCTAAGCCACTAGGGCACAAGTATGAACCCTAGGGGAATTCAGAACAGCCTTGAGGGTCACTAATGATGCAGATACAAAATCTACACCATTCACTGCACAATTGACTAAATAGAGGGGATTAACCCATCTCAATAGCAAGTGCAGATAAAAGAAAATGTTATTCTAGTTTTATTAAGGCATTGAAGTAACTTGCAGCAAGAACAACAATATATTACACTACATCTTACAAAATAGTTTAGTTACAGAAAATTTCAGTAAAGCAACAATCCTAGAAATAATTATCAGTAAGGTTCTACAAAACTAAGAACCTAGAACAACTGCAGAAAGAAAGGATTAACACCTGAATTCACATACTGTAGCTAGCTACAGAGAAACATTCAGAAAGTGTAGAGGAATAGGGGAAAACATTGATATAGAGCTAGTAGTAGAGTGAGTGGAGCAAGAATGGGAGAATACGAGGACGACGAGCTTACCAAACGTCCATGGTCGTTTTTGTAGGGACGAGCGGGCAGTGTCCTGGAGGGGAATATGGAGGACGAGGACCACATCACCCCCACATCCATGGAGGCATGAGCAACAGACCGCCCCTGCCACGCACAACATGATGAAGCAAGCCAAGCCCAGGCCGTTCCGGAGCATGGAAAAGCCATAGACAGCGACATCACAGGAACCCTAGCAGAGGGGAGTAGGGTCGCACGAGATTGATTTCGGGGAAGAAACCCAAATATGGTGGATAGGAAGAGAGAGAGGAGTGAGATCGTTTGATTGCACCCAACAACAACGTCCGAGGAGGCTGGAGCCAGCTAGAGCACGGCGGCAAAAGTGCTGGTGATTTCTTTATCGCAGGAGCAAAAGGGGAATCGAGGGCGAGAGAGTGTATGTGTGAGAGGGAGATACTAACGGGTGGGGCTGGGTCTGTGGATCCGCACCTGTTCACTTTAAGTGGATTGGCTCTATCAGGAGAGCAAAATTAGTAATTTAATAATTCAAATAAATTTAACCAATATCAAACTTCTATAATTTTTTCAATGAGTTTGAAACACCCAAAAATAAACTAAAAATATTCCATGCGCTCCTAAGAATATGAGGAATTTTAATTAATTGTTGGCTTTGAGTTTTCAAAAAAAATCGTTGAGTGAAAATAAAAACATCCATATGTGGAAATGTCTTGAAATGTTTTTATTCAAGTTATTTTCTTAAACAAAAAAATATGGGAAAATACTTCTAAAGTTGAACTATTTGAATTACAAACCATAACAAGTTAATCCTTATTATAAACCTTTGTAAAACCTTTTAATACCCGTTAAATGGGAAAATTCTTGAAAAGACTTTTTGTAACATCCCAAGTAAGAAAATCTCCCCCTAGAATGTTTTGTTTCTTGTTTTATTATTGCTTTGCATCATGTCATCATATGCATTTGATTTTTGTTTGCATTGTTTTGCATTTGATTTCAATTGTTTCCATTTGTTTTCTTATGAATTCCAAACAAAAATTCAAACCTTTGTGCATACTTGTTATGTTACATGTTTCAAATAACAACTACAAAATAAACAAACAAATTGTTCCACTAAAAATTGGAATCAAAATCTTTAATTTGGCTTAAGTCTCATTTATTTTCTTTTTATACCTCAATTGCTCAACTCATTTAATTTATTTCCAAACAATACCATCAATTAAATAATTGGAAAACAAAGGTTTATTTTAATGTGTGGTTACAAAAATGAATCATTAAAAATTTGTCCTAAAATTTTTGCTAACCCTAGAATCATTTGTTCTCTCCCTTTTCCCAAATCTGAAAAAAAAATAAAAGGAAGAAAAGAATAAAGAATAAAAAGAGAGGGGGGCAAAGGGGCATTCAGCCCAATTGGGCTAGCCCAACTACCCCCTGGCCCGTACCCCCCTCTGTTGTCTTCTTCCTCCGTACAGGTACGAACTCCATCTATGGAGTCCACGTACCCATCGGAGGCAGAGAACGGTCGATCGAGCCTCCACCTCCCCCTATAACCCTAGCCCTAGGGCTCCACTCTCTGCCCTCCACCTCTCTCACGCCGCCGCCACTGGTTTCCCCTCCTTCCACCTCTTCCCCTCCCGGCGTTTCTTCTCTGTAACCGAAGCTTCATCACCACCGCCGCCTTCCCTCTCCGGTGGTCACCGCCACGGCGCCCGCCCGGCCGCACTAGGGCCGGGAACGGAACCGTCCCGGCGTCCTCTTCCTCTCCGTGCCCACGGCTCCCGCCGGGAGCGCCCGGAGCGCCGCCGCCATCCTCCGTTTGCCGCCACCGACGCCCTCGCTGTGAGTCCTCGTCGCCTCCCTTCCCTCCTAGCTCGCCTCCTCCCATCTCTGCTCGCGGCACCGCACGCCGGCCGCATCCGCCCGCCCCGCCGCACGCACACGGCGGCGCCACCGCGCGCAGCGGCCGTGCGCGGCGATCGCCGGCCGCCCCCTGTCCGCTCGCTGGCTGCTCCCTGTACACCATCGCTGCCTGCACCTGCACGCACAAGAAGATACAGAAAGGTTCAGTTATCGTTTATCTGAAGGTTATCTTCCTTCGCACTGCATATCTGACAAGAACTCGCACCAGCCCATCTGGTACAGTCCCGTGCGCCCAAGGGAAAGATCACGGGATCGAATCCCAGGGGAGGCAATTGCCTCCCCAATTTTTTCCTCTGCGCGCGTGGCACTGGGCCCCGCATGTCATTGACTGCCGCGGCCAACTCACCTCTACCCGCACCAGTCAGCGCCACCGTGGCACTGGCCCACTGGCCAGCCAGTGTGGGTTCTTTTCCCCACGGTGGGAAAAGTCCTGCTGTGTTTCTTTTTTTTCACAGAATGTTTTTTTTTGAACCAAACAAATTGTAAAAATCATATCTTGGCCATCCTAACTCAGAATTGAACAAATAAAATATGTAATCCAATCAGAAAAGTATATTCTACCCAACTATGAATTTTGTTTCCTGTTTTGAATTTTCAAAATGCAATTCAAATTTGAATTCAAATAATTCTATTGCAAATTGCTAAAATCCATAACTAATTCATTATTAATCCAAATCATGCAAACAAAATATGTTTTCCAAACCATTTTGAACCACCAATTCAAATATAAATTTTTTTTCATGGTTTGAATAATTTAAATTGCCTAAATAATTTAAACCTTGTTTAATTCAATTAAAATTGCTAAATTCATAACTTGCTCAAATTTAATTATTCTTGAACATGTAAAATATGTTTTCCAACCAGAAAAACATAACCTTTTCAAATATCAACTTTGTCATTTGTTATGAGCAACTTAACTTGATGAAAACAACAACTATTTGTGTAACACTATTAAGTAACCAAAATTCCCAAACTTAATAATTAATTCCTTAACTTGTTAATTCCCATTTTCAATTGCATATAATATTGTTACCTATTTGTTTTCATCATGCATGCATCATGTTAAACCACTTACACTTGTTAATCAATTGTAAATCATTGCTTCAACCTCAACCATTTGCATCCATATGCAATTCACATTGCATATGGGTCCAATTAAATTGTGTTCTCTTGTCAAGTAGTTTATTTTGATGCATCTATTAATTGGCATGCATCATCCCACGATTGTGCATCACATCCTGTTATTGATTGTTCGTCTCTTTCGATTGGGTGTTTGCTTCTTCTCGTTTTAGACGACGACGCTGAGCCCGACGATCCTTACGGTACCCCTTCTAAGGATTTTTTGCTCAGTACCAGGCTACTGGGTTTGCAGGAAAGTTATCACTCACATGAATCATCGAGTTCCCTTCCACACTTGTTGTCGATACTATCCTTCTGTCTATTATTGCTAGCCCTATGTATCGTTGCTTGTTCTCCGAACCTATCACATGATACCCTGAACCAATGATATTGCATCACCTCCATACCTACAGCCATTGCTTGTGCCTGTTCTCATCTAGCATGCTTAGGGTTGCTTTTGCTCGAGTCTGTTGTCGGTTACTTCTTTTACTATTATTATTGTACCGGGGGCTCGAATTTAATCAATCAATCCTGTTAATTGCTAATGGTAATAATAAGTTGATGAGCAGGCACCGGCAGGAGGCCCTAAGTGGTTTTGAGGCCTGCTAGTGTCGACCTTAATAGGAAAAGGGTCTTGTCTACTGATCCATGATGAGCGTGCTCACCGCATCCGGGTGGTAGTATGGGACCCCCCTCGACTTAGACTTGATCTGCAGTTTGTCCGAAGAGCCACACTTAGTTCGGGTGTTCCATTTGCTCCTTGCATAATGGGAGGTACCCCCATTGGTTACTGGTGATGATGATGATGCATATAGGGCGAGGCCTGTGGTGCCGGGGGGTGTGGTTTTCACCCTTGCGCTTAGGTTAGGCGGACTGGCCGGGACCTTATAGCTCCGTGGCTCCTAGGATGGATTGTAGAGATGGTTTGGGTCGTGTCAAGTCCACCTAAGTTTTAGTTGGTGGCTTGAGTGTGTACGGGTACTGGAGCACACCCTGCAGGGATAAATCTTCTCGAGAAGCCGTGTTTTCCGCGGTTATGGATTACTTGGTGAAAGTACTGGCTAACAAGTACTCAGGACAACTTAAACATACTGATCAACCATGTATCACCCAATGCTAAATAACTTGACTAGTAATAGGTTATTCACACAATAACTTGACTCATCTTTAATACAACGGTGTGAGTTATCCTCGGATTGCTTCTTCGATAAGGGGCGAGATCCAGGATGGGTTTGTTTGAAGTTATCTTTCAGTTGGTTACAATCCTCGATCTTATCTTCTTCTGTTAGCCGGAACTTGTAGTATTTTTCTGTAGTTGGTTAGAGCAGCCCGCTGCAGCTTTTATAACACCTATCTCTTCCGTTGATCCCAAGCATCAATGCTTGTGTTGACGGGTAACTCTTTGATGAAGTGTGAGTCTTGCTTGCCAGTACTTGGATGTACTGACCCCTTTGGGGCTGTGGTTTACGCAGACGACGATTCCGAGGATCCCCATGGAGGCTGCTACGTGGAGTACGACGACGCTGTTGACGAGTAGATAGCGGACCCGGGCAGGATCCGAGACTTCGTGGATGGGCTTCGTTTTCCTTTCATTGCCGGCCTCTTAGGCCTATTTGGATTTGTCTGTACTCAGACCTGTTGAATGCTTCCGCTGCTATGTAATGATGCTATGTTGGGACATGTGTCCTCTGTATGAGTGTATTTGCTATTCTCTGCCTTAGTGAAGGCTATTTGCAATCTTATTTCAATCTTTTGTGTCTTAGAGATATGTTGTGGTATCATTCCGTTTAACGCTGTTGACGTACCATGTGTGATTGGTATGAAGTACGTCGACAGTAGTGCCTATGGTCTCTAGTGGATAGTTTACATCGACGGTGGAATAGCAGGGCTTGTGTTGTCGCGCATAAGCGCAGGCCTACCAGGAAGCTGGGACGTGGGAGCAGTTATGCCCCATAATCCAAGCATCTGCTATCCAGTTCGGCCCGATGAGTATCCCCTAGAAACCAGGGTGCGACAAATGGTATCAGAGCCTGTCTGCCTGTAGGATCTTTTTTTACTGGTCGCAGTTGAGTCTAGAAACTATTTTGTAGCTATATAGGAAAAATGAAACGTGAGAGTAGGAATTCTGCCATTTTATTTCTTTCCCCACCCACCCTCCCTTTTCTGGTAAGGAAGTGCAACGTTGTTTTCTCTTCTCACCTAAACTTTCAAGTTAGGATTTCGCGTGTTCTGGGTTCTTCTGTAGTACCTTAGGAGTTTTGGTCGCGAGTTTCCCGATGTTGCTTCAATATCATGTTTCTCTCAAGAACCTTTCGTCCATTGATGTATCCATTCCTAGCTATGTTTAGTTATCCTTTCGTACTCAAACCATTTATGGTGAACGTTGAGGGTAGTATATGTTTGATCCATGCTACCTTCTTACCGTTTGAAGTAATCCTTTTAAGCACTTGTATTGGATTTTGTTATCCGGTTACTGTGTTAATCTTGGTATCCTCTTCAGGATGGAAAGTGGTGACGAAGAACCCACACTGCCACCTGAGATGGGGAGAGTGCTGTCTCAGATGACACAAGTTATAAAGCAGATGCAGCAGAACCAAGACCTTGGGAATAATGGCAACACCCGGGTGTCTATTCGAGAGTTCCTTGAGCTCAATCCGCGCACGTTTGATACCTCCTCCGAGCCATTGGATGCTGATGACTGGCTCCGTGAAATGGACCGTACTCTTATGGTAGCTCATGTGGCTGACGAGGACCGTGTTCCTTACGTGACCTACCTTCTCCGTGGACAATCCATGTCTTGGTGGGAGAATTTCCAAGAAATGAGAGGTTCTAGTGTGGCAATCACATGGGAGGATTTCAAGCAAGCCTTCGTGCGCCATCACATTCCCGATGGGCTCATGGAGAAAATGCGTGAGGAATTCTATTCTTTCACACAAGGCAATCTGGACGTTCTCGAATACCAAAGAGAGTTCAATCGTCTGGCTCGCTACGCCGGAGATGAAATCTCCACGGAAGCGAGAAAGATGGCAAAGTTCCACAGGGGTCTCAACCCGGAACTCAAGTATGCTCTCACCAACGTCAAGGCCAAGAATTTTGAGGACCTCATCAACATCGCTCTAAATGAAGAGCATGGGCGCAAATTGGTTGAGGAATCTCGTAAGCACTCTCGTGAACAGGCAAATCTCTCGAAAGCTATCATGCCTCCACAAAAACGAAGAGTTTGGGTTCCATATACCACTACAACACCGCCCATCTGCTTGCCAAGCCCGGCAGGAATTCTTCCCCGCCCTCCCACCCCAGTGGTATCTTTAGGAGGTGCTCCATCTCAGCCAAGACCAACAGCTCCTCGTTCTGCTGTTACATGCTACAAGTGTGGACAGCCGGGCCACTATTCCGATAAGTGTCCGCAAAGGCACCTCTTTCCACCTCCACCTCGCCACAGGTCGACCCCGACAAGAATATGTGGTCCTCCGTTGGGTTGCTACAACAGCAACGACCTTGGCGTGAGAACCGTTAAGGTGAACCATGTCAAGGCCCAGGGAGCAGAAGAATCTCCGGAGGTTGTAATGGGCACACTTCTTGTGAACTCGTTTCGTGCTAAAGTCTTGTTCGATTCTGGTGCTTCACACTCTTTCATCTCCCAATGCTTTGCAAACAACAGTGAAATCAACTTCGAACAGTTGTCTATCCCTCTCCTAGTGAAATCACCGGGATCTAGCTGGCAAAGCAATAAAGTTAGCCAGAACATCGAGATCACAATTGGAAACCTTCCATTCCAGGCATCTCTGATAGCTCTCCACTCTTCAGATATTGATGTCATTCTGGGGATGGATTGGCTTGTAGCCAACAAAGCAGTCATTGATTGTCCTGCTAAGTCTGTCAAAATCACACACCCTTCTGGCCAGATAGTCTACTTCCATGCTGAAAATCCAGTTGCTCAACTCTACACTCTCAATGCAAATCCTCTACCATCTATTGAAACTATTCCGGTGGTTTGTGACTTCCCCGATGTCTTTCCAGAAGAATTGCCAGGAATGCCTCCTGACAGAGCTGTTGAGTTCGTCATCGAACTTGAACCAGGCACTGCTCCAATCTCTAAGCATCCATACAAGATAGCTCCTCCTGAACTGAAGTTGTTGAAGGAGCAAATCGATATGTACATGGAGAAAGGTTACATTCAACCTAGCTCCTCGGCTTGGGGATGCCCAACTCTGTTCGTTGCGAAGAAGGATCAAACAAAGAGACTCGTGGTTGACTATCGTCCTCTCAACGAGAAAACCATCAAAAACAAGTATCCAATTCCTCGTATCGATGATCTTTTTGATCAACTTGCTGGAGCCTCAATATTCTCAAAGTTGGATTTGAGAATGGGTTACCATCAAATAAAGATCAGAAAGGAAGATATTCCAAAAACAGCTTTCACCACTCGCTACGGTCTATATGAATACACCGTCATGTCCTTTGGTCTCACCAATGCACCGGCGACATTCTCTAGACTCATGAATTATGTCTTCCATGAATACCTCGACAAGTTCGTTGTGGTATATCTTGATGATATTCTTGTCTACTCAAAATCCGAAGAAGAGCATGGAGAACATCTTCGTCTCACTCTCATGAAACTTCGCAAGCATCGTCTGTATGCCAAGTTCTCCAAGTGTGAGTTCTGGATTCCAGAAGTTGCTTACCTTGGTCATGTCATCTCTGCCAAGGGCATAGCCATTGATCCAGAAAAGGTTAAGGCAATTGTTGATTGGAAACCTCCTAAGACGGTGAAGCAAGTCAGAAGTTTCCTTGGTTTGGCTAGCTATTGCCGTCGTTTCGTCCAAAACTTCTCCAATATTGCCAAACCCCTCACTGATCTCACAAAGAAGGACAACAAGTTCGTTTGGTCTCCACAATGTGATGAAAGTTTCAATCTCCTGAAGACTAAACTCACTTCTACACCAGTTCTGGTTGGCCCAGATACTACCAAACCTTTCCAGATATTCTGTGATGCTTCTCTCCAAGGTCTAGGAGCAGTTCTTATGCAAGAACGTCAAGTTGTGGCTTATGCTTCACGTCAGTTGAACCCACATGAGAAAAACTATCCCACTCATGATCTTGAACTCGCAGCAGTTGTGTTTGCCCTCAAGAAATGGAGGCAATACTTGTTGGGTAATCGCACTGAAATCTTTTCCGATCATAAGAGTCTGAAATACATCTTCACTCAACCAGATCTAAACCTCAGGCAAAGGAGATGGATTGAAAAGATCAAAGACTTCGATCTTACCATTTCTTACACTCCAGGCAAGGCTAATGTTATGGCCGATGCTCTCAGTCGCAAGTCGTATTGCAATAATCTCATGATCATGGAAAGCCAACCTCCACTTCATGAAGAATTCCAGAAGCTGAACCTTGGTCTTGTTCCTCAAGGTTATCTTGCAAACTTGACAGCCAGCCCAACTCTCGAGGACAAGATTCGTTCTGAACAACTTCGTGATGCTGAGATCAAGAAGATCGCAAATAACATCAAAGCAGGCAATGTGAAGTATCAGTGCTTCTCAATTGATGACAAGGGAACGGTGTTCTTCGAAGGACGCATTGCGCTTCCTCAAGTTCAAAGTCTCAAAGATGTTATTCTCAAGGAGGCTCATGAAACTCCTCTTTCCATACACCCTGGAAGTACAAAGATGTACCAGGATCTCAAGACACTGTATTGGTGGTCTGGCATGAAACGTGAAATTGCTAAATACGTTTCTGAATGCGACGTTTGTCAACGTGTTAAGGCAGTTCGTCAGAAAACAGCCGGTCTTCTCCAACCTCTGAAAATTCCTGAGTGGAAGTGGGACATGATTGAAATGGACTTCGTCACTGGTTTTCCAAAATCCAAGAAGGGCAACGATGCAATCTTCGTTGTTATTGATCGTCTCACTAAGGTAGCTCACTTCTTTGCTGTCAAAGAAACTATCTCAGCTAGCCAGTTAGCAGAGCTCTACACAACAAAGATTGTTCCGCTTCATGGTGTTCCATTGGAAATAAGCTCAGACCGTGGAAGCATATTCACTTCTCATTTCTGGAAAAGTTTTCAAGAAGCATTGGGCACCAAACTTCTGTTCAGCACAGCTTATCACCCTCAGTCTCAAGGCCAAGTCGAAAGAGTCAATCATATTCTCGAGGATATGCTAAGAGCATGTGGTCTCTCATTTGGCATGAAATGGGAGGATTGCCTTCCATATGCTGAATTCTCCTACAACAACAGTTTCCAGGCAAGCCTAGGCATGGCACCGTTTGAAGCACTCTATGGCCGCAGATGCAGGAGTCCAATCAATTGGTCTGGAGCTGGTGAACGTTCACTCTTAGACACTGACATTGTTAAGGAAGCCGAGGAGAAAGTTCGTATCATTCGTGACAATCTCAAGATTGCTCAGTCTCGTCAGAAAAGCTACTATGACAGCAAGCACAGGGATATGATTTATGCACCTGGTGACAAAGCATATCTCCGTGTAACTCCCCTCAGAGGCACTCATCGTTTTGGTGTGAAAGGAAAGCTAGCACCGAGATACATTGGTCCTTTCAACATTCTCTCAAGGCGTGCGGAAAATGCCTATCGTCTTGAACTTCCAGAAAAACTAGCCAAGGTGCACGACGTGTTTCACGTGTCACAGCTCAAGAGGTGTTTCAAAGATCCAGATCGTGCAGTTGATCATGATTCCATTGAACTGCAAGATGATCTATCTTACGAGGAGCACCCTGTTCGTATTCTCGATGAGACCGTTCGTAAGACTCGCAACAAGAGCACCAAGTTCTTGAAAGTGCAATGGTCGCATCATTCCGATAAAGAGGCAACATGGGAGACCGAAGAGGATCTTCGCAAGAAGTATCCGGACCTTTTCACTTCTCAGTAGGAATCTCGGGGCGCGATTCCTTCAAGGGGGGCGTTTTGTAACATCTCAAGTAAGAAAATCTCCCCCTAGAATGTTTTGTTTCTTGTTTTATTATTGCTTTGCATCATGTCATCATATGCATTTGATTTTTGTTTGCATTGTTTTGCATTTGATTTCAATTGTTTCCATTTGTTTTCTTATGAATTCCAAACAAAAATTCAAACCTTTGTGCATACTTGTTATGTTACATGTTTCAAATAACAACTACAAAATAAACAAACAAATTGTTCCACTAAAAATTGGAATCAAAATCTTTAATTTGGCTTAAGTCTCATTTATTTTCTTTTTATACCTCAATTGCTCAACTCATTTAATTTATTTCCAAACAATACCATCAATTAAATAATTGGAAAACAAAGGTTTATTTTAATGTGTGGTTACAAAAATGAATCATTAAAAATTTGTCCTAAAATTTTTGCTAACCCTAGAATCATTTGTTCTCTCCCTTTTCCCAAATCTGAAAAAAAAATAAAAGAAAGAAAAGAATAAAGAATAAAAAGAGAGGGGGGCAAAGGGGCATTCAGCCCAATTGGGCTAGCCCAACTACCCCCTGGCCCGTACCCCCCTCTGTTGTCTTCTTCCTCCGTACAGGTACGAACTCCATCTATGGAGTCCACGTACCCATCGGAGGAAGAGAACGGTCGATCGAGCCTCCACCTCCCCCTATAACCCTAGCCCTAGGGCTCCACTCTCTGCCCTCCACCTCTCTCACGCCGCCGCCACTGGTTTCCCCTCCTTCCACCTCTTCCCCTCCCGGCGTTTCTTCTCTGTAACCGAAGCTTCATCACCACCGCCGCCTTCCCTCTCCGGTGGTCACCGCCACGGCGCCCGCCCGGCCGCACTAGGGCCGGGAACGGAACCGTCCCGGCGTCCTCTTCCTCTCCGTGCCCACGGCTCCCGCCGGGAGCGCCCGGAGCGCCGCCGCCATCCTCCGTTTGCCGCCACCGACGCCCTCGCTGTGAGTCCTCGTCGCCTCCCTTCCCTCCTAGCTCGCCTCCTCCCATCTCTGCTCGCGGCACCGCACGCCGGCCGCATCCGCCCGCCCCGCCGCACGCACACGGCGGCGCCACCGCGCGCAGCGGCCGTGCGCGGCGATCGCCGGCCGCCCCCTGTCCGCTCGCTGGCTGCTCCCTGTACACCATCGCTGCCTGCACCTGCACGCACAAGAAGATACAGAAAGGTTCAGTTATCGTTTATCTGAAGGTTATCTTCCTTCGCACTGCATATCTGACAAGAACTCGCACCAGCCCATCTGGTACAGTCCCGTGCGCCCAAGGGAAAGATCACGGGATCGAATCCCAGGGGAGGCAATTGCCTCCCCAATTTTTTCCTCTGCGCGCGCGGCACTGGGCCCCGCATGTCATTGACTGCCGCGGCCAACTCACCTCTACCCGCACCAGTCAGCGCCACCGTGGCACTGGCCCACTGGCCAGCCAGTGTGGGTTCTTTTCCCCACGGTGGGAAAAGTCCTGCTGTGTTTCTTTTTTTTCACAGAATGTTTTTTTTTGAACCAAACAAATTGTAAAAATCATATCTTGGCCATCCTAACTCAGAATTGAACAAATAAAATATGTAATCCAATCAGAAAAGTATATTCTACCCAACTATGAATTTTGTTTCCTGTTTTGAATTTTCAAAATGCAATTCAAATTTGAATTCAAATAATTCTATTGCAAATTGCTAAAATCCATAACTAATTCATTATTAATCCAAATCATGCAAACAAAATATGTTTTCCAAACCATTTTGAACCACCAATTCAAATATAAATTTTGTTTCATGGTTTGAATAATTTAAATTGCCTAAATAATTTAAACCTTGTTTAATTCAATTAAAATTGCTAAAATCATAACTTGCTCAAATTTAATTATTCTTGAACATGTAAAATATGTTTTCCAACCAGAAAAACATAACCTTTTCAAATATCAACTTTGTCATTTGTTATGAGCAACTTAACTTGATGAAAACAACAACTATTTGTGTAACACTATTAAGTAACCAAAATTCCCAAACTTAATAATTAATTCCTTAACTTGTTAATTCCCATTTTCAATTGCATATAATAGTGTTACCTATTTGTTTTCATCATGCATGCATCATGTTAAACCACTTACACTTGTTAATCAATTGTAAATCATTGCTTCAACCTCAACCATTTGCATCCATATGCAATTCACATTGCATATGGGTCCAATTAAATTGTGTTCTCTTGTCAAGTAGTTTATTTTGATGCATCTATTAATTGGCATGCATCATCCCACGATTGTGCATCACATCCTGTTATTGATTGTTCGTCTCTTTCGATTGGGTGTTTGCTTCTTCTCGTTTTAGACGACGACGCTGAGCCCGACGATCCTTACGGTACCCCTTCTAAGGATTTTTTGCTCAGTACCAGGCTACTGGGTTTGCAGGCAAGTTATCACTCACATGAATCATCGAGTTCCCTTCCACACTTGTTGTCGATACTATCCTTCTGTCTATTATTGCTAGCCCTATGTATCGTTGCTTGTTCTCCGAACCTATCACATGATACCCTGAACCAATGATATTGCATCACCTCCATACCTACAGCCATTGCTTGTGCCTGTTCTCATCTAGCATGCTTAGGGTTGCTTTTGCTCGAGTCTGTTGTCGGTTACTTCTTTTACTATTATTATTGTACCGGGGGCTCGAATTTAATCAATCAATCCTGTTAATTGCTAATGGTAATAATAAGTTGATGATAAGGCACCGGCAGGAGGCCCTAAGTGGTTTTGAGGCCTGCTAGTGTCGACCTTAATAGGAAAAGGGTCTTGTCTACTGATCCATGATGAGCGTGCTCACCGCATCCGGGTGGTAGTATGGGACCCCCCCTCGACTTAGACTTGATCTGCAGTTTGTCCGAAGAGCCACACTTAGTTCGGGTGTTCCATTTGCTCCTTGCATAATGGGAGGTACCCCCATTGGTTACTGGTGATGATGATGATGCATATAGGGCGAGGCCTGTGGTGCCGGGGGGTGTGGTTTTCACCCTTGCGCTTAGGTTAGGCGGACTGGCCGGGACCTTATAGCTCCGTGGCTCCTAGGATGGATTGTAGAGATGGTTTGGGTCGTGTCAAGTCCACCTAAGTTTTAGTTGGTGGCTTGAGTGTGTACGGGTACTGGAGCACACCCTGCAGGGATAAATCTTCTCGAGAAGCCGTGTTTTCCGCGGTTATGGATTACTTGGTGAAAGTACTGGCTAACAAGTACTCAGGACAACTTAAACATACTGATCAACCATGTATCACCCAATGCTAAATAACTTGACTAGTAATAGGTTATTCACACAATAACTTGACTCATCTTTAATACAACGGTGTGAGTTATCCTCGGATTGCTTCTTCGGATAAGGGGCGAGATCCAGGATGGGTTTGTTTGAAGTTATCTTTCAGTTGGTTACAATCCTCGATCTTATCTTCTTCTGTTAGCCGGAACTTGTAGTATTTTTCTGTAGTTGGTTAGAGCAGCCCGCTGCAGCTTTTATAACACCTATCTCTTCCGTTGATCCCAAGCATCAATGCTTGTGTTGACGGGTAACTCTTTGATGAAGTGTGAGTCTTGCTTGCCAGTACTTGGATGTACTGACCCCTTTGGGGCTGTGGTTTACGCAGACGACGATTCCGAGGATCCCCATGGAGGCTGCTACGTGGAGTACGACGACGCTGTTGACGAGTAGATAGCGGACCCGGGCAGGATCCGAGACTTCGTGGATGGGCTTCGTTTTCCTTTCATTGCCGGCCTCTTAGGCCTATTTGGATTTGTCTGTACTCAGACCTGTTGAATGCTTCCGCTGCTATGTAATGATGCTATGTTGGGACATGTGTCCTCTGTATGAGTGTATTTGCTATTCTCTGCCTTAGTGAAGGCTATTTGCAATCTTATTTCAATCTTTTGTGTCTTAGAGATATGTTGTGGTATCATTCCGTTTAACGCTGTTGACGTACCATGTGTGATTGGTATGAAGTACGTCGACAGTAGTGCCTATGGTCTCTAGTGGATAGTTTACATCGACGGTGGAATAGCAGGGCTTGTGTTGTCGCGCATAAGCGCAGGCCTACCAGGAAGCTGGGACGTGGGAGCAGTTATGCCCCATAATCCAAGCATCTGCTATCCAGTTCGGCCCGATGAGTATCCCCTAGAAACCAGGGTGCGACACTTTTCAAAACCAAAATTGGGAATATCAAAAGGGAATATCATTATATGCGTTTTAGCATGAATTTGGATATTAAACATTTTCTTAGTACACAATGATGCTAATTTTCAGAATCCAAACTTTGTGAGTTGTTTGAAGCATTAGACTCCATTTTATCTCAGTCTCAAGGCAAGTTCATTCTTGCTTGTCAGTTGAAGTATTTTACTATAATACTTTCAAAAGCTTCATGTCTTATCTACTTCCATAAAAATAATTTTTATTTCTGAATGATTGATTGGTTGACGGTGAAACCATGCAATGATGTTGTGGTGGAAGTTCCACCGCACGAGAAAGTTAGGATTAATAAAAATTATTCCACAGCTTGTCCGCCATATTTACGCGTCAACCAAAGGTTCTGGTATGGGCATGAGGGGACATAAGTACCTCTTTTCCTTATCACATATTCTGGAATATGATATCTAGTTGGGTCATGGACGCGGCTGACGTGCGAGGAAGCGCCATGAACTTCCCACGGCTAGTCCGATGACAGTAGTAGTGTATCGAGTGGGGTGACAAACATGGATTGGGTCCATGTAGGCCAGTGATCTGATCTATCATGACAAGGGTTAATGTGTGGGGTTCAAGAATACTCGGAATGTATCCGAGAACCTCAGACTCGACAAACCACAACCTAGTGTGTGAAACTTGTAACAAGTCTAAGGCTACTATTGGGGAAAGTGGTGCGCCTGTGCAAAGTGTATCAAATTGTGGCAGCTACATCCGTGTTCCCAAAAGGAAGTAAGTTCATGGAGGGAAAAGAATATTAACTAATTTGCAAACATGTGAGGGTCTAGGAAGATCGTTCTTAAACTCACACCAATATTTTGAAGAAACCTTTTCAAAAAGTTGCATCATGCCTACGACCGTTTGTCATGGAATTACTCAGTCCATGAAAGACAAAAAGCTAATTTTCTACTTACCAGGACTTGCTGAGTAACGCTCGTTACGAAACCCTTCTGTTGATCCTTTTCGTAAACTTCGAGGAGGCATTCTACTACGAAGCACTAGATCTATCTGGAGGAATGGAACGAGGCAACTACATCATCGCTTACGGAGTTGACAACGATGGAGAAGATGAATCCGAGGAGTAACTGAAGCGAGTCTATACTAGTATTAGAAGGGAACCTAGTTGAGAAACTCTAGGATCTAACATGTTGAGCTATCATGGTTCTTAGTTTGCTTTTACGTGTGTTCGGTCAGCTTTATCAAGTTGATTTTGTACCGAGTACTCGGATGACTAAGGAAGAGGTTGAAGAGTTTATTATTTTTTTGCTTGTGATCTTAAAAAACTTGAATTAGTGTACCTACAATGTTTCTGTTGTACTACGCTAAAGGATGTAATATTTATAAAGAAGGACCTCCATGAGTGTTATGTCAACGAACTATGCACTACAAATGCGGTGGTATACTGGCTCACCGCAAGTTTAGAGGTAGTAGGGATGCAGAGAAGTGTAGATCGGAACACGCTCACGATCCCATTTAAAAGATTCGTCGAGTAGCTAATGGGGCGTCATGGCGGTGACAGGTGGGCCAGCAACAGACGCATAGACGGTGAAGATCTGCCGCCTGGGCCGGGAGACACAACACGTGTCCATGGGCAGTACAAATTTCGGACTAAAATTGGGTTGAGTTTTGGGCAAACTGAGCCTGCCGGGGTGGGCTTTTGTCGGGCCATACTGAAATGGACACAAATGTCGGATTTGGGGTGGTGTCGCGTTGCTCCCAGTGAGGCTTCGTTCGGTTGAGCCGGGGTGAGCTGGGGTGGGCAGGGTTTGGGGAAAAATACCCGTCAAATATACCGACAAGGTTTCGTTCCAATCCCAATAGGTTTTGGTGTTCGGTTCGTCCCAGTGGGTATTAACTCCCGGTCCATCCCGTCGAAATCCACCTCGTTTTAGCCCGGATCGAATCATCTAATGTCGAGGCGTGGAATCGGGGGAGATAAAAGATGAGGCCAAGAGTAGGCGACTTCGTACAATGCAGCGATCCCACAACTATGAGAATATCCCCGACCTATCGGAGACATTCGACGGTCCATGTGGTTTATTTGCGAAAAGACCCTGCACTTCGTCACAAATACAAAACGATCCACGTGCATATACATCCTAATGGCACCGGATGTAATCCTAATCATACTCTCCCATCCCCTCCCACCTTCCAGAGCCACCCACGCACGGTTCCCTCGACCTCCGGCGAGGAGATGGAGGCGGCGTCTACGCCTTGGAGAGGCCTCCGGCGACCTCCGACGGGGAGACAAGCGAGGCCTCGTCCGGCGATGGCGACCGTCAAGATTTTGTTTCCCTTTCTCATATTTCCCGATCTAGAATTCTAGATACAAGGGATTTTAGTTTTGTTTATCTATGCTGCTTATATTTGTGGATTTGGATGCATGTTTGTTGGCTTGAAACGTTCTTATAGTGGATTGGTCCCGAGCCGAACTTTCTTGAAGAAATAACTTTATTTCAACGTTTGTTGATTCCAGATCCAAAATATTTTGACATATTTTTTCGATCTGTAATGAACTAATGTGATTTTTATTGTCAGTTGGTTTTGTTTTCTCCATAGATGTATGGTATACATGTTTAATTGAACAAAAAAATCGTGTTCATGTACATGTACAATGGTTCATGTACATTTTTCTCTCTCCTAACCGATTTGATAATTTCATGTTAGTGCATAGAATTGAGATAAAGATTTTTGTTACTACAAAGATGAATTTATTGTTTTATACAAAAATCCAGATAAAAAATTAATACAAAATCCAGAAAAATTTCTAATGTAACCGAAAAACAAATAAGATATGTCATTGCATGATCAGAAACTGGAAATGCATTAACATAAGTGTTTAGGGTGCTGTCATGTAAATGACAGTGGATAATTAGAATTTAGTAGGACTAGTTACGTGCCGGTGCGTTGCCACGGGATAACAATAAAATTTGAAGAGAAAATGGTTAAGTCGCTCTTCGATTTTATGAATTCGTGTATCGAGAGCAATTTGCATGTGATGACTATGTTCTAAAAATTATCTTGCCATTATCCTGAATTCTCGCTATATTTCATTCACCCCTCTAATCAAATGTCTTGCGTCCCCACTCCCGATGCTTGTTTGGTAATCAGAGAAGAAAAGGTTTATGGAACACATAACCTTGAGAGCTGTTTATTCGGTAATAGGAAAATGAGAGGGAGGGAAACCCGTTATTACAAACTAACTAAGTAGCAACAATTTACAAAAAAAAAATTGAATGCAAGCTAATTATGGATGGTCACAAACGATTTCAAAATGGAGGGAAGTTTCAAATACAATTTGGAGAAAATAGTCAAATTACTGTGTTGGTAATTTTTAGCCGATGCCTCTCATTTCCTATACCTGATGGAAAGAAACTTAGTGCTAATCTTTTGGCGAGAAAGGTCCAACTTTAATGTTTACACAGGGTTTTTTACATATGATTTTCACATTTCGTTATCAAAAGAAACTTGGTGGTTTTTCAAAAGAATAACCACTATGATATCACAATATGCACACATAGTGTGCTCGTTAAATTATCAAAGGTTTCAAAAAAAAAATATTTTATTTTGAAAAATACACATGGTTATACAATAGATCTAGCCATGTATTAAAAAATAATTCAAACCACAATGCAACATATCATAAGATTATTGTTGTGTCATCATCTATCTTTCTTCGTCACTCTTTCCCTTTTTGTGCTATCTATTATCAGACTACACTATCACATACTTTTATTCTTTATTTCTTTCTCTCAATCAAATTCACCAGTCGATCGTAGTTCAATATATTTATAACGCGTACATAAAAGAGGAGAATGAATAGGTCACAAGCATGGTCAACAATAAATTACACTTAACTTGAAAAAAGCCCAATGCACGTATGTGTAGAGAGCATGGTTTTCTTCACCCCCACAGCCAGGTATCCAAGTGAAGCTTCCCCAAGCAAATTTCCCTTATCTCCACATGATAGTCGCATGAGGCTAGTCAAGGAAATAGCAACATTAGGTAGGAGTCGCACGCACGCTGCTAGAAAGTTGCACATCACAGGTACCCAGAGATTTGTATTTGATTTGGCTATTCTGATGCATCAGCTGCATATATAAGAATTAATTTGTTAGAGAAGATATAAACGGAGAAAATTGCACATCATAGGTACCCAGAGATTTATATCCCTCTCCATCTCCCTCTCCCTATGTTTTGGGAGGAGCAGGGCGAGATGGGGCGGGAGCCATCGTGCTGTTGCTGGGAACGGCGTGTCAATGGTGTTCCTGCATGGAGATAGAGATGTCAGGACTCATGATTGCAATTCCCAACAGAATACGGAAAAAGAGTCAGACTTTCCATCGTCAACAAAATTTTACACATCTTCCAACTTCGGTACTGGCTTTCCTGCCATCCAAAAAAGTGATATCTCACTTCAACATACCATCGTAGAGGGAGGGCACTAATATGAACGCCAACGGCCTAGCTATTCAGAACAATGGAAACTGGCGACCAGATCATCCCACCATTGTCTTGGTAATTCGTAAGTGTGGCCATTCTATCTAGCTTAGGAAGCATATTATTCTCCTAAATCAGTGCAAAACAGGCACACCTAATGCTGAGAAGCTAGATTCTTACCCGAATTTCCACATGAAGAGTGGCCTCGATCTGGAGGCGGAGAGGAGCTCGCAGATGTGGCATCACGTGATGAGGATGGCGACGCAAGCAGTACTGGAAGTACGCGCGGGCAAGTGGTACACTTAAAGCGTGAGTTGCAACATAGATAGATAGAAATATAGAACCTACAAGAGGAAACATCAAAGGGGAAAACTCATACAGTTTTGCGTAAGTAGTGAAACAAATGTTGAAGGAAGAACTGCTTGTTGGAAAGCATCTCACCTCATCTATTTAGCTTTGGTGTTGAGCACAACTCAGTCTAGCACGTATAGAAGGGTACTTGCTTGATTCATAGAAGTCTGCAAGAACATTAGCAACTCCCATTACGTTTGCCTGCGAGAAAATATACAAGAAATTTCAGGGAAGACAAACACAAGGAATTGTCTGAGATAAGAAAAGTTAAACATAGCAAAGATTCAGCTGCTACTTCAATGTTAAAACTTACAAATTTACATTTTGATAAGTCTGTGACGTTCGTAATGAGCCAATTAACAAATAAGATGGGCATTCTATCCCTTTTTCCGCAGAACACTAAAATCTGTGTCTATAGAAACATCCTAACCTGTCAATGCCACCAAAGGCGTTCGCGTCATGGCACCTTTCATGAAAGACAAATTAAACAATGCTGCATTTTTCCAATAATTTTCAAGAATAAACAGCATATGGTATCTCAAATCGCTACTGATGCTTGCGGGATATTTCATTGATGTCATCCACTGGCATTCCCCTGTGAAAGAATTAACAAATAAGAATTTGTCACGACCATTCCCCTGTGAAAGAATATTTCATTGATCTCAAATCGCTACTGATGCTCTACGGTATGTACCTTTTCTTGTTCATTTGAGTAGCTCCCCGTCCTTGCACCAGACATCAGGTCTCCAAGAATGGCACTTCTCCTAAGGAATAACCCTCTTGTTGCTTCTCGCCCCTTCGCGCTGCACCCTCTGCTTCATCATCGGCGCTCCCCACAACTCTGATCATACAGGCACGAAGAATACAGATTGTAATTCTTTCATGAAACATCATATGGGAGTGCACATCATTATGGAAATCGTGATGCCTTTCACCCAGTCAATCCCTTACCGGTTCCAGTTGCCACTTCAAGCATCGTCAGATCGTGGCGCTCCTGACGCAGACCGCGGACTGGACATCGGAGGCCACCTGCTCGTGGCTTGCACGGCGAGTCCATCCTCCTTGATGCAGTTCTGTCGCCGGTGCCATGGCCGCCGCCATCTTGAAGGTCTATGTGCCAGAGCTCGTGGATGCTGCTGCAGGTAGCCATGCCGATAGTGGTGGAGCTCGGGGAAAAGGATCAGTATTCAAGGATATGAGCCGCCCGCAGAATGTTTTTTGTAGTAAAGAAAATTGTGACTTTAATTGGTAAGAGACAATTCCAAGCGTACCTAGACTTTCTTGCAATAAGGACTGGGTCGGATGATCTCGTTTATGATATATTATATCAGGAGCAATTTCTTTGCAACTGTGAGAGTCACCTAGCTATATAAGGTCAAACAAAGGAGATTCAGCAACTTGCATATTTTTAGCATTTATTCCATGCATGGCAAATCCTCCATTAGCACGTCATTAGGGATATTAAAACTGCTACAAGATGGAGCACTCTCACGCTATCATCATAATTTGCCGTCCGATTGCATGTTCCCATCGTCCGTAGACGTCCGATGTGCATCGTGTTCAGCCGGTCCTGGGCTGAATGTCCCGGGCCGCTACTCGGTTCGATCACACGTAGACGGTCCTGATGTGGCCACGTATTCAGCAACAAAGGCGGAGTTAACTCGACCGACGTCCCGAGAACTAACGAGTAACGACACCCGCACCCATCCTGTGGCCTGGGCGAAACCGGTGCGCCGCCGCCGATGGCCTCGTCAGGGAGAAGGTGAGGGGAAGAGAGCCCGCACCCATCCTGTCTTGGCCTGGGAGAAACCTAGGCACATCGCAGCCGGCGGGCTCGTCGCGGAGAGGGCAAGGGAAAGAGAGCCCCATCTTGTCTTGGCCTGGGCGAAACCTACACGCGCCGCTTGTCGGCGGCCTCGTGGTAGAGGGCCAGGGGAAGAGAGAAGATAGGTCGAGGGAGAGTGACGCAACGGAGATGGCGGACGGCCGAAGATTTTGGTGCCGCTGGTTCCTCTCCACTCCTAAGTTCCCTTACCTTGGTGGACTTCGTGAGGATGCCAACAGGGAAACACCTATGGGGCGACCTTCTCGCTGCCGCCCGCCTCAACGTTTGTGTCTCGGAGCTGCTCTTTATCGCCATGGTGATGCGCGCCGTCTAAGCCCGCTTGCCGGGAGATCCCATATAGGCCATATCATCTATGTTAGTTTTGCACTATTATTACTGTTGGATTGCTAATCCACATGTTTTTGGCAAATTTTAATGTTTTATCTCGCTTCCCTTCCCTGCAGGATTTGAGGTTGAGCCATATGCTACAAGGGATGCAAGCTAGGGGTGGAGGAAAATATTAGCTCCAGCCTCGAATTCCCTGCAAATACTTTTTGGTAGAATAGCCTATTACTTCCGAGTGGACACTTTAATCTAATCCTGAGTTGTTTAGATGCATACTAGATGTTCAACGAATTGCTGCAAATCCTATTATAACACCAAAAAGTACCAAAGACAAGTGATTGATAATTTGCATGCTTAGGTTTGTTACTGTAGTACAAAGCTTCTGGAACTTAGATTATCACCTAACCACATGGTGTTTTAATCCATTACAAGGTTGTGTAGTCAATTCAGTCCATAGCTCTATCTACTCCTTCTCATTCTGTTGATGTATGAACTTTAGCTACTTAGGTCAGGCACCTATTAAATTCCCCATGTTGCTTATTTTTCCCCACTTGTGTCCACAACTAACAAAAGGAAACCTTACTCTTCTATAGAATTAAGACACAAGGTTGTCTTGTGTTTCGGTGTTGGCTTCCAGTCTACCTTCAGCAAGTTTCATGTGTTGTAGAGTGTAGAAATTTTATTGTGACATGCATTTTGGAGGGATAAAAGGAAAGGAGAGTTTTAATATGTCGCTTGAGGGTTATTGTTTGATGTTCAGAATAGGTTTCTAATATAGTTTGATATATTATCCTTGTCCAGGTTTGTGTTTTTTAGGGAAATAAACCGTTTCTGCAATGCCGTATCACAACTGAATAACTTGCAGAGGAACTGATTCAAGAGGAGATGTGCTTGTGCTGCTGCTCCGCACCAGAGCACTAAGGACATATTAGGGTTGAAGTTTAAGTTCATTAAAAGCAAAGAATTAGAGGTAAGTTTTTTTCACTCAAGAGATGAGCATTGTTACATTTCATATTCACATACAATGTGTTTTCACTGCCACCATGTAGTGAATGGATAATTTTAGACATGACAATGTATCCATCTAAACCTTTTCAATTATGCATGCCAAGGAAATTTAAGTAAGTTAGAAGTGGGCTTTGTGCTTCCGTTTGTATTCAAGTTCTCATGTAGTCTAGAGCATATATATAAGTTCTTGTTCATTGCATCAAACTATTAGTAAACCATAAATCAAGGTTTTTTCTCTATATAATGGATTTTTTTTTTCACGATCAGACCATGAAGTACTTGCTAGAACTCAACTTCGGATTCTGGTTTCATGAGTACTGTTGGTGTGACTTAGGCTCTTTATTGTAAATTGCGTTGACCACTTTCCATGTTAATGTGTGAGCAATTTCTGATTATTTTAATGGCGTTGTCTCTCTTTGCAGGAAACAGAAAATAAGTTAATGCGCCAAGATTGACATGGCATATCGTTGATTTCATGCTTTATGTTTTCCTTGTACAAGCATGATCATCTCTCTAAAATTTGGATGCATTGGATAGATGCTACACGTACTATTTGGATTTGGATGTATGTGACCTACAATACAAGAAAAGTGTGCATGAGCTGTTATGTATTTCCTGTCCATACCATCATAGTTATGTGCTTTCGTTCATTTCATGTTTAGATGTTGATTAATTTGATTCAAAGTGCAAATGTACATTTATAGAAATGGTTTTGGCTTGTTGAAAACAGCTAGCATATGCTCAACTAACTTGGTTCGGTGTATCTCGAGTGGAGTTGAGGCCACATCATTTCTACCAGATGTCAAAGGAGCTTGGAGAAGTTGAGTATGACCATGTTAACAGGGAAGAGCAAATAGCATATGAGTTAGCTCATACGGCAAAATTCTCTTAGATGAGCCTCCCCTGAACATTATACCTCTTTTGGTGAAAGATGTAACAAATTATTTTGAATGAATAGAAGATATATTATGTTGTAAAAAAACTTCACTTGGTTCCATGCTTATGATTTAGTATTCCCATGGTAATCTATGCTCACTCTCCTGTGTGCTCAAAATTTCTATTATCATTCCATGACATCTACAATTCTAATGGACGGGCGCGGCAACGCGCGCCTACATGATCTAGTGCAGTAATGAAACAAGGTGTACACATACCTACAAGATCTTGTACCCAGCAGAGATGCACGGCGCAACAACAAGGTGCTTGTATAGCAGCGAGACCTTCTGGCGGCAGACAACGAACGGGTAGTGATGGAGGTCCTGCACTCTGAAGATTACTCGAGCGGGTGGTCTTCCACGGAAGATTTGGAGAAGGTGCATTCCTCTCCTCATCTGGGGTGATACATTCAGCCTCCTCCTCCGATCCATCACCGGCGACAAAACGCAGAGGCAAGACGCACAGAGAGCGGCCAGCAGGAAAGCTGAAAAGCAGTAAGGAGCTAGTGGAAGATGACCGTCTCTTAGCAGGAGCTCTAGTAGAGGCAGGCGTCCAGCGACCAGCGGCGTCGAGGAAAAAAAGGAGGCAGGCTTCCGGCAGCGGAAGAGGTAGTCTGGCGACGTGTAGGAGGATGGGACGTGCCCTGTCAGGCGGCGGCGTGGATGAGGAATCTGCCGAGGCGGTGATGGCGTGCGTCGTGCATTGGCGGCGCAAGGATTGGGGATTAGTCGATTAGGGATCAATCAACTCACGCTAGGGCTGGTAGGGAACCCTGGTTCGCCGCCAGGGATCCATGGAGGCTACCCCTGCTTTTCCTATTGTGGATCTGCCACCAATGGAGCCGCCCATCACGATCCCCATCTCTCCTCTCCTCTCATTTTCCTTCACCATCGGGCGCCCGGCCTACACCAGTGGCTCTGTTCTTCGGCCCAACCCAGCATGACGGCGACAAGATGGATGCCCGACGGCGAGAACAGAGCACAGTTGAGGCTGGATCGGGCCATGGGGATCGGCGGCGTAGGGAGAGAAGAAACTCGTCATACAGCTGACACTGATTGCGCGTGTAATTAATCGAGCATTTAATTCCGGTCATTCAGCTGAGGTAAATAACCGTTGACGACACTACGAGGAGGTGTTGACGAAGGACGAGCGAAGTGCCTTGTTGACGGACGACAGAACAAATCGTTCTTTTTAGGTAGTATATAGAGATAATCATGGTCTAGGACGAGGACTTTCTAATGCGGAACCACTAAGACTAGTCACAATGGGGAGTATCATACACTAGTATCATGCATATGATACTAGTCTATGTTACTAGTCCCACAATGGGTAGTAACATATTTGTAGTATCATATAGTACTTCATTTATTACGTTGTAGACTTATTTTGTATTGGGTTGCGTTATGTTACGGTATCTACCTATGATACCACCATCACCTCTCTCATCATTAATTGCACTGCCACCTCAGCTTTTTGCCAACATGGCATCTATGATACCACCTATGATACCCCCATTGTGAGTAGTCTAAAGTTGAGGGGCTATGCAGTAAAAAGATCGCATGAGGTCACACGAATCTCAAAGAAATCGGTGGCTGAGATAGATCGGGGAGATCCTACTAGTTGTGGTTTTGTGTTTTCGCGACTTTGTGCGGCTGCTGAAAAAAGGGCGACCGGAGCGCGGTGCACATCCTCCTTGCGCATCACTCGTGGAGGAACTCCAGCCCGTAGGCCGCGCCCGCGCGCCGAGTGCCACCATGTACCTGGCCTCCAACGGCATAACCCCTCCTCCCCGCCCACGCCGTTGTGGCCATGGAGCTTGCATGACAGGCACCCCGGGTGGGAGAAAGGTAAGAGTGCTCGCCTCCCTCCAACCCCACGCCGATGAGTGTGGCGACGTTCGGGTAGCGTATGTTCACCGCGTCACGTTCCACGTCTCCATCACGCCCTTCCACTGAGACGGAGGCTCCTCGCTCCGTGGTGACTCGCTTAAGGCTAACGGTCTCTGCCGTGCAGCCATTTCGTCACGGTCATGGATGTTGCGAGGACGCTTCTTGCGCCACCACCTCCGATGTTCTTGGTGTTGGTTGATCTCAATGGTTGAAGCAGAACCATGTCAAACACTTAAAGAGATAAAAGAGAGGCCTAGGCCCACGAACCAACGTGCGTGGCTTTGTTTGACCTCTTCATACGTAACCTCGTACGTATCTAAAGAAGTCCTAATCGGGGGCACCAAAACCAACTAATGGTTCTGTCCTACCGTTGCGTGCACAGATATAAAGGGGGAGCCCCGGCGGCTGGCTGATAACGTACGTGAGAGCCTAGTCTACTCGCTCCCCAAAACCTCTAGATCTCTGCCCCGATCGCAGATCTCGCATGAGCAGCGAGAAAAGGTTGGAGCACCGCCGTGCCGTCCCAGGGCAGTGCCGCTGGAGGCCGGAGGGTATTCACACCTTCTCGCGATCTTCATCGACCTCTGCAACATCTACAACGACTCTCAATCTCGCCTGCACTGAGCAGGCAACGATGTCTTCAAGTGTTGAATTATGTAATGCTCTCTAAACATCTCTCTTTTCTTGATCTTATCCCCTTTAGGTGTTCTTGTCTGCTGCCACTTTATTGATCTAGATTGGTTCTCGATAATCTTATGTCTAACATTGATTTCAGATGCCAAAAGTGATAGCATTAAAATCGTAATGGATCTGTTTGATCTTGTTTCGGTTAATTAAGTTCATATTTAAGCAATAAGTTGATGGATCTATCTCAGATTAGCACAAAACAGCAAGCTTTTGTCATGTCATCCTATATGATTCTTTTCTGATCAGTGCCTAACTGCCCCCTAAACATGCACTGTTATGTCTAAGATCAAATGTAATTAACTAATTGAGCTCCTAATGATGCAAACCAAACGTCTATGTTAGTTATTTTAATCATAAGTCAAGCATGTTTTACCAATTAGGATAGGGGAATATGTTTTAGACAGTCTAATTGCAAAAGTAAATCCCTAAGGATCGGGTACTCACTCTAATGGCCGCGTGGTCGCCTCTCCCTTCGGGGCCCGCACAACAGTGGACGTTGTGCGAGGGTGACAATGCCATATCACCATTCCCTCCCGCCGGAGAGAGCGTGCGGAAGACGTGCTCCATGAGCAATCTGAGTACCAGACGCCGTCTCCTCGCGCCGGAGAGGACGCGTGGAAGACGCGCCCCGGCGCGACATGGACGAGCACGGCGCCGGTGGAATCCCCACCCGTCACCCGCCGTCAAAGAACGGCCGCCGTTTCGCTGGCGTGCACCTCCCCTCGACGACCCGTAAGCAAACGGCGCCGGTAGCCACCCTCAACGGATGAGCACGCGACTCCGTGCACCGCACGCTCCTCCGCTGAGCACGACCACCGCGCCAGAAGAAATGGGGACGGCCACCGCTCCGGTCTCGTCGCCGCAGGTAACGCGCAAGAGCAGAGCGGGCACAATCGGTGCGGCCTCTCTGGCCGCACGCATGGGTAAGGGGGAGAACGCCGCAACCGCGCCGGGATGGAGGTCGGGGAGGACGAGCTAGCCGTCGGCCGCCACCTCCTCACTCGCTTGGGCCGCCTCACTCTCTGTCTCCACAGAAATTGGGGGAGGAGAAATGAAATGGGGACTAGGGTTAGGTTTTGACCCGGTGTGGTCTTAATCCACCAGGGCGCACCACAGCCATCCAATCCGATCGGACGGGCCATGTTGCTGTGAGATTTTTTGGGCTAGCTGGGCCGCATTGCTCTAGGCTGGGCTACGCTAAGCTGGGCTGCTTAGGTCCAGGATGGGCTACATGGACTGGGTTGTTTTGGGTTGCTCTGTTTTAAGTTTATGTTTTTTTGTCCGCTGCATTATTTTATGTTTCCTGAATAAGTTTTCTGCACTGTTTAAAGAACATAAAATAATTGCCTAAATTATGATAATAAACATGTTATTGTTCTAAATAAAAATGAACCAATAGAAATTTGTGTTTAGAATATTTAATATGTTGTAATGTTGTACGATCAATTTAAGCATTAAATAATGTTGTTTTCCTTATGTTATTAATTTGCATGCTTATCTTGGTAATGTTATGACTGTAAAATATATTCTGACAAACGTTGTGTTAATTTTGCATGTCATATTCTTATGTTGTTCT
Source organism: Alopecurus myosuroides (assembly GCA_028641055.1). Lineage (NCBI taxonomy): Eukaryota > Viridiplantae > Streptophyta > Magnoliopsida > Poales > Poaceae > Alopecurus > Alopecurus myosuroides. Next base: position 489,459,814 of record CM054057.1, read on the forward strand.
AACTTTGTGTGATTTCTTCCCAACGGTGTTTTGGCATAGAATTAGAATTTTTTGATGATTGTGACATGTTTATTCCTATTTACCAACGTAAAGTTTTGTATCCATGCAATTTTAACGTCCATGTAAAAATTTCAGCTTCCACTGCGATACGCTACGACACTGTCAAGCAACTGACAGGGAGTAATTTCCACGCTAGAAGAATTCAATTGAGCTAAATTTGTCTTTCGGCGATTTTGATTATGCTTTAAGGGAGGATAAGCCCACGACACTTGCAATTGGTGTCGTGGGGTATGATGAACTTAAGAAAACTTATGACTCCGAAATGAAGAAATGGGACAAATCAACTCATGTAGCAGTGCATCTAATGCGATTATTGGGGCTCTCCCCAAGAAAGATACTCCCAAGGAATTTATGGCAGCTTTGGAGGAGCAATTCAAAGGCTCCGAAAAGGACTATGCAACTGAGAAATTTCATAAGCTCCTTGGGAATTATAAATGTGATGGTGAAGTAAGGAGCCATGTACTGAGAATGACTAATGCTTCACGCAAGATGAAGGCTTTACAATATGAACTCAGTGATAACTCATATGTCCAAAATGTATCTCCTTTTCCGAACACTTTTACTATTGTTTGCCTCTAAACTTGTGAGTTTTGAATACAACTAACATGGACTAACGCTGTTTTCAGCAGACATATCCCCCATAACCCTAAAACATCAAGGGGTTCGTCATATTCCAGAAAAACACCACAGAGCGTCGCCGCCACCTTGAAACTTAATTCGGGGATCAGAAGTTCCTATTCTGGCGCCCTGTCGGGACGGGGATTCGAAGGAGATTATCGCCATCGTCACCGCCACCACTTCTCCATCAACAATCCATGATTCTCCCGTCCATGTGTGAGTAAACAACGCTGTAGGCTGAGAGGGGTGGAAGGGATTGGATCAGATCGATCATGTAATAATGCCAGATTGTTAGGGCATAGTGCCTAGTATCCATTGTTAGTGTTTTCTACCGTTGTTGCAAATTGTTATGCTTAATGATGTCACTAGGGACCGAGTGCCATGATCTCAGATCTGAACATGGTATTGTTTCATGAGTATAATTATGTTTCTTGATCATATCTGCAAGTTGTTTACACATGTCATTGTCCGGAACCCGAGGCCCCAAATTGAAAGAAATTGGGACACCCGGAGGGGATGGTTATGATGTGAGGATCACGTGTGTTCACGGAGTGTTAATGCTTTGTGTAACATCGCAGTGTTTGGGAAGTTATAAGGATCTAAATATAATATGTGCATTTGCAAAGCATGCATCTAAAAATACGGGAAATTTTGGCGTGAAAGTTTAAACGAAGCAAAGTGACCAATGTTTCACTTGACATGATGAAATAGGTTTAGATCATCTGGTCAAGAGTACATTTGGAGTGATCTTCATAAGATAGTATCTCTACAAACCAAATCATTTGATAAGACAAACCATAATTGGCTATGACCAGTACAAACTCTTAACAACCTTAACTACAAGTCTATAAGTGACTTGAGAGAATTCAACTAGGTATCTAGAACCCAAAGAAGGGTGAGTATCCAAATCACATAAATGATGATCATACTTCCAGAAGATAGTAATGCACTAGTGAACCATCTCATCAGTAGAGATATTATGTACTCTAATCACGAACTCTTTAAGATACCAACCATTCACACAATATCTTTCTAAATTATCTAATAACTATTAAGTGAACCTTCACAAGTACATCACAAAGGTTCAACAAGACACAAGTGATAGAAACAAGTGTTAACTCAAACCCACAAGTGGGAAATGACTTAATTATCATTAATAACATATTTATGGAATATGTACATATCTGGAAGCATTTAAAAGAACAAATCAATATTCTTAAACTACTGTTAAACCTTAATCATTACTTATGATCTTTCCAAACATCTATGTCTGCAACATGATTACAAATGAAGAATATAAAGTAGAAACATGACACCCTGAGAAATCAACTAAGAACTTTGACTTAAATCATTAAACCCCAATAACCTTCATATGATCATTATCTCAATCATCTTATACCAGTGAGCATATAAAATCTCAACACCTCAATGAACCATTTGATCAAATTATTATCTTAAGTCCTCATTCCACAAACACTCCACATCTCTATCCAAATCAACATTCAACAACTAAAGTATCTCTAGATACAACTAATGAATAACAACAAGTTATAACCTCTATTAGAGGAATTGATTTGATAGCGAAATAAAACCAATCATGATGAAACAAATACATAGTTTATGGGAAATTAAATAAGCAGCATATGAAAGGAGAATAAAAGCATGACCAAACTCTTAATCTAGATCTTGTTATTTTGGTTAGACCATTATATCTTGTTTCCCAATCTTCTCTAAGACATTATGCAAGAGAAGCAACCCACAAGAAAGGAGGAACTACCACAAGAAGATATGCAGAAGGATTCTTTAGATTGTTCTAGAAGTGCTATTCCAATCTACTATAAGATTATTTGGAAACTCTTATATCTTGATCTGATCTTATTAACTCCTCTTGAAATAGTGTGATACTCTAATGTTAGTGTTATATAGAAGTAGTTTGGTAAAAAGTTTCTAGACCTTGTTAACAGATCACTTTTGTATACTCACACAATTGAGTGTCATACACAAACAAACATAAGGTTGAATTACCTAGTACATCTCAGCCTATTGTATATGAGTAGTAATTTGGCGGCAAGACTAGCTACCTTGTCAACAAATTCTTCTTATATGCATAGGGAAAATGAATGTCATCAAAACACTTACATTCCTTTATAATCACCTAAGGAAAAATATTTGCTTGGAGTAATTGGTTGTATTCACCACAAGGATGAGATAGTTGAAGTTGGAATCCAAGAGATGATCTTGCTTGCAAGTGACAAAGGCGGTACCTGAAGACAAGTGAAACTATAGACAAGAATATTTGCAGGCAACAGAAGACCACAAGAAGCACCACTGCCTCAGTAAGGGAGCACAAGAAATTATCCAGCGAATCATTAGGAAATATTAGAGAACCAAAAACCTCTGTCAAGCTCATCAGAGATGAGGAACTCATAATAATATCTTTAATGGAAACAATTATCAAGTATAAAATAATAACTAGCCATTGCATCCACATGTCTTGTGATATGTGGAGGTTAATGGTAACAAGCTTAATACCTTGTTTTCCATATCCTTTTCATACATAAGACTAACAGATGATAACAAAAATTCATCTACACACAAACATGCAAATGATCACATGTTTCAAAAACAAACATGGGACAATATCCATACTTGGAACCTGGTGGAAAACAAACAAAGAGATTTCAAACGCCACTCATATTTTACACTGGATCAAGTACTAAAAATAACAAACATGGCTTACATACACCCAAGTAAAATGTCAACCAAAATTATGAAGACTTTCTTTTGTGAGAATAACAAAGTTATATAAAAGAAAAACAAGTCCTTTCACTAATCAAAATCATTTGGCATGGTTTGGAAATAAATTCCATAGTTAGTGATTTTATTTTCAAGGCATAACAAACACTACTGAGAAGTTTTACCAAATTATTTTCTAAAAAGATTTGTATCCAAAGTTGTCCAATTAAAACCTATCACTTTTTTAACCATATGTATGTTGTGTGCTCATGTTAATGATGTCTCACATAATTATATAGGCAATTTAATAAATTAAATGGAATGAAAACAACAAAACCACTTAAAGAGATCACCATAGTTTAAAATTTAAATCTTCTTCAATTTTACCAAAACAAAACATTGTGAGGTGTAAAATTTGATAAGGAATTCAAATATGATTTTTAATCAAAAAATTGTTCACAAAAAGTCCCTCAAAATATCATTTCTAATCCGTTTTCAATCACATAAGGACCTCTTTGTAAAAATTAATTAATTCCAGGGGTTATGCGGAAAACGACCCTTTTGTCTTCCTCCAGGCCGGCAGAGACGTACCCTCGTCGCTGACGTCTCCTAGCCACCTCATGCTTGCCTCTCGCGACTGGAGAAGGTCATCACGTCGCTGCCCTTCCTCTCCTATATCACCTTGGTCACTTTCCCCTCTCTCTGCTCCTCTGTGCGCCGAAAAGGCAAACCCTAGTTTGTCGGGCCTCCGCCGCACGCCGTCGACTTTGGCCACCTCCGGATGAATTGGGACCACGAGAAGATACGCCAGGTCGTTCTCTTCTTCCTCGAGAAGCCACTGAAACTGGGAGAATCGAACGGCGACGAATTTCCACATTTCCTTTCTCTCTGTCTCCGGCCGCCGCAGAAGCGCGCTGTTGTTGTGGAGCTTCCCATGCTGAATCACCTACACCAGCACACTCCAGGAGAGCTACTGCACCTCTGGGTGCTTCCGCTTTTGAGTTTCGTCCATGAAATCGTCCAATCGACGTTATCCGTGATGCGCCGCCGCGCCAGTGCTCGCTGCCGGCAACTCCGGTCACCTTTTGGTCCTGAGAGCCACTCTTCCGAATCATCTTGGTCCACTCTAGCGCTAGGAGTTGACGAATCAACCAAATTCGTCCGAAATCGCGGGGATTGCATTCAAGTGTGGAGAATTCCTACGTGGCTGAGGTAGACATGACGTCATCATGACATCATGAAAATTTTCTATTTCTTTTTATTTTATTTTTGAATTAAAATAACAACTGACAGGTGGGTCCCACCTGTCAATTTGAAATTGGCAGAATATAATTAAAATTTACTAATTCAATAACTTTAATTCTATCAATAAGAAAAATATAAATAATATACCAAATTAGTCAGAAAAATATAATGTAAATGTTTATGAAATTTTCAAAAATGTTTGATAACATTTAAAAATTAAATATTTTTGAATTTAAATTAATTCATTTAAAAATGGAGAAAAATAATAAATAATTCAAAATTTCAGAAAAATACAAGTTATATACCAAATTGCTAAAAATGGAAAATTCAACTCATCTATGATGTTTTCAAAGTCATTTGACCAAGTTTTCATGTGTGCAGTATTTTGCCTAGTCATTTAATTCATTTAAAATTAAGAAACTAATGAATTATTCAAATATTTTCAAAAAGCTTCAAATGTTATATCAAATTAAAGAGAAAAGCATTTACAATCCAAATATGTAGAACTAAATTTTTTTGTCTAACTTATAAACTCGTGTCCAAAAGTATAATGGAATTCTATCATGTTCCATTATAACCAGCAATAACTACCCCAACATTATTTTTCCTTATTAATAAAACTCTAATGTTTTCACACCCAATAAACCTATAATCACTGGTCATTATCAAGTTATGTGATGATAGAGTTAGTTGTATTAGTTCCTCATTTTCAATTAAACTCTTTGTCATCAGCTCTACACCTTTGAACATAAAATAAAATGCGTCTCTTATCTTTTCAATAGTTGTTTTCCATGTGTTTTGTCTTATTACCTAACCCTGTGATAACACCTATACTTAAACATGATAAAAATTGATTTGATAAATAAAAGTGAAAAACATATAAGTCTAAAAGAAGAAATAACAACATCACCACAAGTAATGATACAACTCACCTAAAACATGTGTGTTTAAGTTATCGTATCAAACGTAGCTTACACGTGTAAGCTGGGGTATTTTCCAGGGTATTCCGATGCATCTCATTACTATGCATGTATCATCTTGCCAGTGTTTCTGTAGTCCTTACCGAGACTACTTTGCTATCTTTCACATCTCGGGATTTCTCTACACGACCCTCGACCCAAAGACATGGATTACTATTGTCATTATTTCTATCTTAGGGAAGCTCATCACTTGCTCATATCCTTTGTAGTATTTCCTAACGAACTAATTGCAAAAAACCTATCATATTACCACCTATTCTCAAAAGAATGCATGATCCTATTTTTATAATAATATGACTACTTGAATGACTACCCGAGTGGTTGTGTTCTATTTGGTGGGCGGATGGGACCATGGTAAGATGAATAGGTCAAAGGAAGGTTCCATCTTCATGGGAAAGTATTACCTAGAAATTAACAACAAATGCCATCAAGATTCTTGCGCCGTAAATACCGCGTTAACCATGGGTCTTGTATGAGGCGAGTAAGTCAACTGTGATCTTTACCCGTTCGCATGTCAATGGGCTGCCAGAGACGTATGCTGTAGGTCTTGCGGGACTACATGCACATGGGTGGGATCCATTAATTCCCACGGACTCTGGGGTCTATGATGGTCTGCCCAGGGCGCCTAGATATCCATCGTGAGGGGTGGAATCAGGGGTTAAACCTGCGTGGCAGAAATGGGTGGGCATGCATTATGCGGAGAAGCATGGTTTGGCTTGGATCAACAACCAGGACCCACACCTAAGTGGGTGTGGACAGGAACTTAAGCCTGGTTGTGCAACATGGTCTTGATCGCCTATGGGTAAAGTAACACACCTCTGCAGAGTGTAAAAGGATGTGGCATGTTACCTCCTATTCTGGGAAGGAGCTGCAAACGTCGCGGGAAAGGCAACTCCATGAAGTTCTAATCATGTGAAGATCTGGCGGGCATAGTGATGACTCCCAAGTGCAGGAGATCAATTGTAGTACCTTTCGATAAGTATTTGAGTGTCGAACCCACGAGGAGCTGAAGGTAAGCTATCTATTCTCTAAAGCCCTATAACCCTCTTATATGGCTGTTTATGCAAAGCAATAAGTTTGACTAAAAGGAACTAACTAATTAAAAGCAAGTGACGTGGAGTGTTGTTTGTCTAGTAACTAGTGAAGCAAGTTTAAAATGCAAGTAATCCTAAAGCAAGTTTCTAAAGCAAGTTTCTAAGCAAGTTTCACAAGTAGCAAGCAGCAAATATCTCAAGTATCTCAAGAGAGCAAGTGTTCTAGCAATAGGTGTTTCGTTCGTGTGGTTGTCACAATTAGTGGAGAACATGTTTTAGTCTTAGTTGTTTCTTCTAGGAAGGAGCCATGAATAGGTATAGTCAAGTAAATGATCTACAACCCCTTATGATGGATCATGTGGCCAAGTAAATGACTGCACAAGATTGATTAAGACATAAAGTCCCACCATAGCCTTACGTTCTAAGGTCCCCTATATATATATCCCCCAATAACTTAACTTTGTGGCTCGGTCTCAGGTTACTGTCACTCCCAAGTCACCACCACTCCATTATGCTACCGGTGATCACCTTACATGCATTCCCCAACATATGCGTGCACTCATATATTGTACATAAAGACAATCATAGAAGATAACAAACTTGTATGCAACCAATCAACGAACTATTACACCATTGCCAAGAACAATTCACTACTCAAACATAGACGTGGAGACACAATACATCAAGGGAATATAGTATTGCATCATACATCGTGTTTGCCAAGAGATTACAGTGGAGAGATGGAGCTGATCTTGCTGTAGATGTTGATGATAAACACGCCGGAGGGGGGTGGAGCCCTCCGGGGGTGATCCCGGCGGCGTTTCCCCCCTCTGATCTTCTCCGACGGCAGCCTTCTGTCTCTCTGTTTCGTGGTTTCGTCTCTCGGTGCCGCCTCCTCCTGGAAAAGGCCAGGGGACCCTTTATATAGTCATTTTTAGGTCACGAGACACTCGGGAGAAGAAAGATCGACGGCATCGGAGCCACGGGGGAAAAAAGGGGGCCTCTCACGCGGCCAAGGAATCTGGCCGCGTGGAGGGTCCTCTTTGCCACCTGGTTGGCCTTTTGGACCTCTACTTTGGCCCATGGTATTCGTCTCAAAAATTCTGAACCGTGCTCTTTGGCCTTGCCCTTTTTGGAGTCTCGAAGCTCCCAGAAAGTCTGAAACACTAAAAAGTACGTTTTCTGGGAAAACAGGGTTAGAAACAAAAGAAGGGGGATTGTTTAGAAAATCCCCCAAATCATTATAAAACATGAATATAAGTTGCTAATATGTAGGAAAAACAAGTAATAACATGCAAAGTTCATGTATGCATTTTACATGCATCAACATCCCCAAGCTTAACCCATGCTCGTCCTCGAGTATGAAGGTGATAAAACTAACATGGACTTTGCATATTGAAACAATCATGGGATATCAAGGAGGATTATTCATGCTACATATAATCAAATGATTAATACTAGAAATGAGTAGCAATATACAATTCATGTTGTAAGAAATATCAAATATGCAAGCAAAGATGCTTCATGAAAGTTCACAAAGTGTATAATGAAATAAAAGCACTATGGACCAAATGCATACACAAAATGAAAAATAAAATCCTGTATTGGTCAAAGAATAGCATAATGGAAAATAGAAAATATGGTGGACACTTTAGAGAAAATTGAGTAGAGGTAAAACATGATCAAGTCTTATTTAGCCTCTAAATTATTCAACTAAAATTACTAATTTAAATGTGGTATCCATTGATCTAGGACTCTCATTGCCCCTTTATCACTAGCATCTTAAATGGTGAATGTTGAAGTAATGTGAATGACAAGGTGGTTGAAAGCCTCATGCCCCGTGAGCGTGAAAACCTACTCCATGATTACTCAACTTAAGATTCCTAATAAGCTTTGTACAATCATAATAAGTATTAATGACATCATAGAGAACCGCAAAGAGGTACCTCTTGCCCCATGAAATGGAAACAAGACCATGTCACAATGACAAGACAAACAAACGGAGTAGACTCATCATCCTTTTTATTTTCATTCACTATTATGCATAGCTTCTTATTTTATTGTAGGATGTGTTGTAGAGTCACTCAAGCTGTAAGTAAATTTCCACCATGATAAAGCATGGCTTGGGTTAGCGGCCCAATGCGTTTCTCTAGTCATATAGATACTTACTCATCAAAACTTACTATTCCTCTATTTCATTTCGGCATGGGAGGAGTCCAAAAACAAAAGTACATGATATCAACCAAATGTAAATTTTTGTGCAATGTTGAAAGCTTTCCGGTGATACACGTTTATAGCTAGCTCCCAACCACACACTTGTCAAACGCAAAACTGGTGGCTCCCATTATTGGGTCATGTTTATTAGATGCATAAAAAGTAAAGTGTGCCTTCAAAAGTTCGTGAGAGTCCTATCCCAAGTTCAACCCATGACAATTAATAAAGTGAATATCTTAATTTAGAACATAAATAACACAATAACATGGTGAACATACTCGGAATATCAATGAAGCTAATGGGAAGATATGGTGGACTCACTGAAAATACTTGGCTAAGGAGTGTTGGAAACAAGTTTTTACTTGTTGGAATTTTTAAATTTTTGGCTAGCAAGAGGGAGATAGTTGACCAGCTACTATGCATGCATATGTCCATAGAACTACTCATTTCATGACAAACTAAATAAACCAGCAATTAACATTAAGGACATGAATAAGAGATAGCTCAAGACAACATTATTGCAAATTTCTACACATAAAAAGCCTATAAATCATGCAAACATATGTAGCTCTTCAAATCAACCATGGCATCCCTATTCCAAGTCATAATACTAGCATCCAATACATTCCAACCCCAAACTCCAGTAGCTCAATCTCATATAAAATGATGGGTGTGGTCTTATCAAAACAAAAATAAAAACAAAAACTAGACGCTTCAAGTCTCTACGATAAATGCTTTGCTTAGAAAAACAGAAAGTAGACGTGTGCTAACCAAAAGAGTGTAGCTCCATTGGGGTGTTCATCACATCCCCAAGCTTATGGCTTTCACCATTCTTGGATGTCTTGAGGTGTCGCACCCGGACTTCTAGAGGATACTCGCAGTTCCGTTGAACAGTAGATGATTGGATTACGGGGCTTACCGGCACCCGCATCTCTTACGAGTAGGCCAACACACGTACGTGTGACAACCAAACTCTACTGTTCATCGTCTACGTAAACCATCCCATAGAAATCAGGATACTACAGTTGACGTACTTCGTACCATACACACCTGGTACGTCAACGGCGTTTAACAGAATGATAGCACAACATATCTCTAAGACACAAATAAATAGAAATAAGTTGCAAATAGATCTCACTAGAGCAGAGATAGCAAATACAATCATCCAGAGGACACATGTCCCAACAATTCATCATTACATCACAGCGGAAGTATCCAAAATGTCTGAGTACAGACAAGATCCAAATAGGCCTAAGAGGCCGGAAACGAAAAGACGGAGCCCATCCACGAAGTCTCGGATCCTGCCCGGGTCCGCTATCTACTCGTCAACAGCCTCGTCATACTCCACGTAGTAGCCACCATGGGGATCCTCGGAATCGTAGTCTGCGGAAACCACAGCCCCAAAGGGGTCAGTACAACAACGTACTGGCAAGCAAGACTCACAGTTCACCAAAGTGTAACCCGTCAACACCGAGCACAGATGCTTTGGGTTCAACGGAAGAAAGGGGGGTGATACAAAAGATGCGGCAGCGGGCTGCACTAACCAGCTACAGATACATACTACCACTTCCGGCTATTAGAAAGGAGATAAGATAGTGTATCGTAACCAACTACAACTAACTCCAAACAAACCCATCCTGGATCTCGCCCCTTATCCGAAGAAGCAATCCGAGGATAACTCACACAGTTGGATTAATGATGGTTCAGGTTATTGTGTCAATAAACCTATTACTAGTCAAGTTATTATAGTTAGGTGTAAGTTGTCTGAGTACTTGTTAGCCAGTACTTTCACCAAGTCGTCACATAACCGCGGACAACACGGCTTCTCGAGAAGATTCATCCCTGCAGGGTGTGCTCCAGTACCCGTACACACTCAAGCCACCAACTAAAACTCAGGTTGGCTTGACACGACTCGAACCATCTCTACATCCTGTACTAGGAGCCACGGAGCTATAAGGTCCCAGCCACGCAGCCGAATACTCAGCGCAAGTGTGCAAAACTCCCGCAGGACGCACACCCCGGCAATACAGGCCTCACCCTATATGTGTGAGTCATCAACATCATCAGTATCCACCATGGGAGCGACCCATTCATGCGTATGAGCCAAATGGAACACCCGAACTAAGTGTGGCTCTTCGGACAAACTGCGGATCAGGTCCAAGTCGAGGGGGGTTCCATACCACCACCCGGGTGCGGTGAGCACGCTCATCATGGATCAGTAGACAAGACCCTTTTCCTAATTAGGGTCGACACTAGCAGGCCTCAAAACCACGCGGGGCCTCCTGCCGGTGCCTTAACATCAAATTATTATTACCCATAACATTAGCAGGTTGATTGTTTAACATCGAGCCCCCAGAACATAATGAAATATGGTAACATAAAGTAACGGGTAACAGACTCGAGCAGAAACAACCCTAAGCATGCTAGTAAGACACGGGCAACAAGCAAAGGGGTTATAGGTATGGAGGTGAGGCTATATCAGGGTTAAAAGATAACATGTGATAGGATCGAACAGAAGCAACGATTCCTAGGGCTAGAAAAAATAGACAAAGGAAAGTATCGGTATCCAATGTGGAAAGGAACACAATGGTTCATGTGAGTGAATACTTGCCTGCAAGCCCAGCAGCCTGGTACTGAGCTAGATCCTCAGAAGGGGGTGTCGTAAGTATCGTCTGTCTCAACGTCGTCGTCTATTCGAGAAGAAGCAAACAAACAACGCAGAGAGATAAACAATCAATAACATGGCATAGTGCACAATCATGGAATGATGCATGACCATTTAATTGATGCATCAAAATGAACTAGTTGACATGGTAACATAACATGTTTAAATGGACCCATATGCAATTTGGATTGCATATGGAAAAGGTCCATGAATTAAGGTTGAAATAATTGTTTTACAACTAACCATCATGTGAAAATTGATTAGCATGATGCATGCATGAAGGAAACAAGAAGAAAACAACAATAGAAACAATTTGAAATAAGGTTTACCAAGTTTGGAAATTTATTTATTAAGTTATGAAATTTTGGTTCCTTAAAGGTGTTACGCAAGCATTTGTTGTTTTCACCAATTTAAATTGTTCAAAATAGATAACAAGGTTCATATTTGAAAAGAACACACAATTTTAGGTGGAATACATGTTTCACTTGTTGAAAAAGGATTTAAAATAAATTACTTATGAATTAAACAAGTTTAAACAAGATTTAAATGAATTTAATTCAAGTATGAATATTATTTGAATTTTATTTGTTCAAAACATTAAATAAAATTCATATTTGAAAATTTTATGGTTTTCTGGTTTGAAAACATATTTTATATGTTCAAAAAGAAATTAATTTGAGCAAGTTATGAATTTAGCAAATTTAAATGATTTAAACAAGGTTTAAATTATTTAAGCAGTTTTAATTATTCAAAACATGAAACAAAATTTATATTTGGAAAGGTGTTTCAAAATGGCATGGAAAACATATTTTATTTGTGTTATTTGAATTAAGTTTGAATTAGTTATGCATTTAATCAAATTTGAAATGAATTGTTTGAATTTGAATTTTGAAACAATTTGAAATGTGCAAAACAGAAAACAAATCATGTAATCATGTAGAGAATTTAATTTGGTTCAGTAAACATATTTTATTTATATTATTTGGAGTTGGCATTTAAAAGTTATTTGTGTTTGGAGTTTAGGGACTAATCTGTAATAATAACTGGACTGATATTAAAAGAAAATGGGCAGAAAAGTTAAATGCACCGCGCAGTGACCTACATAGGCCACTGTGGCGCCTAGGTGGCGGGGCTGGGGGTCTACGTGGCCTCCAGGGCCACTGACGCGCGGGCCCAGCGCGCGCGCGTGTGAGGGAAAAAATGGAAGGCGAAATTGCCTCCCGCGGGGCTCGAACCCGCGAGGTGGTGCTCGCGCGCAAGGGCGCTGTGCCACTGCGGTACTGTTCCGATTCGTGACAGATAAGGAGCAGGTGGGTGGATATTGTTCAGTAACGCGGTTAACTGAATTTTTTTTGCAGGTGCTGTTACTGAATCTCGACGGAGGAGTCGTGGTCGACGCGGACTGCGGCTCGCTGTGCTGCTCGCGGTGGCGCTGGTTCGCTGCTGCGTGTGGCTGCGGATGCCGGTGCGTGCGGTTGTGCGAGGGCAGAGAGGGGAAGGGAACGAGGAGGGTGAGCTCACCGTGGGTAGAAAAACGGAGGAGGAGGTCGGCTTGGTGCAGGGAGGTGGCGACGGTGGCGAAATCGAGGATGGCGGCGGCGATTCCCTCGCTCCCGGGGAAAACCGAGGATGCGGCGCGGTAGAGGGAGGCTTGGCGGCTCCGTTCCCGGCCCCAGCCTGGCCGATAGGGCACCGTGGCGGTGATCACCGGAGGGACATCGCGGTGGCGGTGGTGGTTGAGTTACAGAACAGAGAGAGTAGTTGTAGCGAAGAGGGAAAACGGCGGCGCTCCGGTAGGAAGAGGGAGGTGGAGAGGTAGGGCACAGAGGGGGCTCGAGCTAGGTTTAAGAGGAGGAGGTGGGCGAGCTCCTGGCCGTTGCCTGCCTGCAACTGTCAACGTGGATGCCACCGATGTTCAGCCGTACAGGAGGTTAGGGATGAGCGAGGGGGGTATCAGGCCAGGCTAGGTGGGCTGGCCCAAATGGGCTGGCTGCCCTTTCCCCCCTCTCCTTTCTTTACTTTTTATTCTTTTTATTTTTTTTGCAGATTTGGAAAAGGGAGAAAAAAGGAGAGGTTTTGGGCTAGAGAAAAATTTAGGGATAAATTGTATGAGTTATTTATTATAAAAACAGCAATGTCCCACCTTTTGTTTCCCAATAATTTTATTTTAGGTTGCTGTTTGGAAAATAATTGAATTTTGATTGAATTTGAGATTAAATGAATAATTGAAACTTTAATCAATGTAAAGTTTTTAATTTCAAGTTTAATTGAAACAAAATGAATGAATTGTTTTGGTAATTTCCATAAATTTCAAATGGTTGCTGTTTGTAATTGAATTTGAATGCAATTTGAATTAAGTGAAATATTAAAAGAACAATTCAATAGTTTGAGCCTTATGGTTTAAATGGAAACAATTGATGTTTTGAGTTGAACTTTTTATTTGAAAAAAATTGTAACATAACAAGTATGAAACAAAGGTTTGAATATTGTTTGAATTTCAATTGTGAAAACAAAGGAAAACAGATGGGAACAAAATGAAAACAAATGCAATGATTAAGATGCCATGATGCAAAACAATAAATAAACAAGAAACAAACATTCTAAAGGGAGTTTTTCATACTTGGGATGTTACAAAACGCCCCCCCTTGAAGGAATCGCGCCCCGAGATTCCTACCGAGAAGAGAAAAGGTCCGGATACTTCTTGTGAAGATCCTCTTCGGTCTCCCACGTTGCCTCTTTATCGGAATGATGGGACCACTGCACTTTCAAGAACTTGGTGCTCTTGTTGCGAGTCTTACTCTCGGTCTCATCGAGAATACGAACAGGGTGCTCCTCATAAGAGAGATCTTCTTGCAGTTCAATGGAATCATGATCAACTGCACGATCTGGATCTTTGAAGCACTTCTTGAGCTGTGACACGTGAAACACATCGTGCACCTTGGATAGCTTTTCTGGAAGTTCAAGACGATAGGCATTTTCCGCACGTCTTGAGAGAATGTTGAAAGGACCAATGTATCTTGGTGCTAGCTTTCCTTTGACACCAAAACGATGAGTGCCTCTGAGGGGAGTTACACGGAGATATGCTTTGTCACCAGGTGCGTAGATCATATCCTTGTGCTTGCTGTCATAGTAGCTTTTCTGACGAGACTGAGCAATCTTGAGATTGTCACGAATGATGCGAACTTTCTCTTCGGCTTCCTTAACAATGTCAGGGCCTAAGAGTGAACGTTCACCAGCTCCAGACCAATTGATTGGACTCCTGCATCTGCGGCCATAGAGTGCCTCAAATGGTGCCATGCCTAGGCTTGCCTGGAAGTTGTTGTTGTAGGAGAATTCAGCATATGGAAGACATTCCTCCCATTTCATGCCAAAGGAGATACCACATGCTCTGAGCATATCCTCGAGAATCTGATTGACTCTTTCGACTTGCCCTTGAGACTGAGGATGATAAGCTGTGCTGAACAGAAGTTTGGTGCCCAATGCTTCTTAAAAACTTTTCCAGAAATGAGAAGTGAATATGCTTCCACGGTCTGAGCTTATTTCCAATGGAACACCATGAAGAGTAACAATCTTTGTTGTGTAGAGCTCTGCTAACTGGCTAGCTGAGATTGTTTCTCTGACAGCAAAGAAGTGAGCTACTTTAGTGAGACGATCAATAACAACGAAGATTGCATCGTTGCCCTTCTTGGACTTTGGAAAACCAGTGACGAAATCCATTTCAATCATGTCCCACTTCCACTCAGGGATTTTCAGAGGTTGGAGAAGACCGGTTGTTTTCTGATGAACTGCCTTAACACGTTGACAAACGTCGCATTCAGAAACGTATTGAGCAATTTCACGTTTCATGCCAGACCACCAATACAGTGTTTTGAGATCCTGGTACATCTTAGTACTTCCAGGGTGTATGGAGAGAGGAGTTTCATGAGACTCCTTGAGAATAACATCTTTGAGACTTTGAATTTGAGGAACTGCAATGCGTCCTTCGAAGAACACAGTTCCCTTGTCATCAATTGAGAAGCACTCATACTTCCCATTGCCTGCTTTGATGTTATTTGCGATCTTCTTGATCTCAGCATCACGAAGTTGTTCAGAACGAATCTTGTCCTCGAGAGTTGGACTAGCTGTCAAGTTTGCAAGATAACCTTGAGGAACAAGACCAAGGTTCAGCTTCTGGAATTCTTCATGAAGAGGAGGTTGGCTTTCCATGATCATGAGATTATTGCAATACGACTTGCGACTGAGAGCATCGGCCATAACATTAGCCTTGCCTGGAGTGTAGGAAATGGTAATATCAAAGTCTTTAATCTTTTCAACCCATCTCCTTTGCCTGAGGTTTAGATATGGTTGAGTGAAGATGTATTTCAGACTCATATGATCGGAAAAGATTTCAGTGCGATTACTCAACAAGTATTGCCTCCATTTCTTGAGGGCAAACACAACTGCTGCAAGTTCAAGGTCATGAGTGGGATAATTTTTCTCATGTGCGTTCAACTGACGTGAAGCATAAGCCACAACTTGACGTTCTTGCATAAGAACTGCACCTAGACCTTGGAGAGAAGCATCACAGAATATCTGGAAAGGTTTGGTAGTATCTGGACCAACCAGAACTGGTGTAGAAGTGAGTTTAGTCTTGAGGAGATTGAAACTTTCATCACATTGTGGAGACCAAACGAACTTCTTGTCCTTCTTTGTGAGATCAGTGAGAGGTTTGGCAATCTTGGAGAAGTTTTGGATGAAACGACGGCAATATCTAGCCAAGCCAAGAAAAGTTCTTACTTGCTTCACCGTCTTAGGAGGTTTCCAATCAACAATTGCCTTAACCTTTTCTAGATCAATGGCTATGCCCTTGGCAGAGATGACATGACCAAGGTAAGCAACTTCTGGAATCCAGAACTCACATTTGGAGAACTTGGCATATAGACGATGCTCGCGAAGTTTCATGAGAGTGAGACGAAGATGTTCTCCATGCTCTTCCTCGGATTTTGAGTAGACAAGAATGTCATCAAGATATACCACAACGAACTTGTCGAGGTATTCGTGGAAAACAGAATTCATGAGTCGAGAGAATGTCGCCGGTGCATTGGTAAGGCCAAAGGACATGACGGTGTATTCATATAGACCGTAGCGAGTGGTGAAGGCTATCTTTGGAATATCTTCCTTTCTGATCTTTATTTGATGGTAACCCATTCTCAAGTCCAACTTGGAGAATATTGAGGCTCCAGCAAGTTGATCAAAAAGATCATCGATACGAGGAATTGGATACTTGTTTTTGATGGTTTTCTCGTTAAGAGGACGATAGTCAACAACGAGTCTCTTTGTGTGATCCTTCTTCGCAACGAACAGAGTTGGGAAACCCCAAGCCGATGAACTAGGTTGAATGTAACCTTTCTCCATGTACATATCGATTTGCTCCTTCAACAACTTCAGTTCAGGAGGAGCTATCTTGTATGGATGCTTAGAGATGTGAGCAGTACCTGGTTCAAGTTCGATGACGAACTCAACTGCTCTGTCAGGAGGCATTCCTGGCAATTCTTCTGGAAAGACATCGGGGAAGTCACAAACCACCGGAATAGTTTCAATAGATGGTAGAGGATTTGCATTGAGAGTGTAGAGTTGAACAACTGGATTTTCAGCATGGAAGTAGACTATCTGGCCAGAAGGGTGTGTGATTTTGACAGACTTAGCAGGACAATCAATGACTGCTTTGTTGTCTACCAGCCAATCCATCCCAAGAATGACATCAATATCTGAAGAGTGGAGAGCTATCAGAGATGCCTGGAATGGAAGGTTTCCAATTGTGATCTCGATGTTCTGGCTAACTTTATTGCTTTGCCAGCTAGATCCCTGTGATTTCACTAGGAGAGGGATAGACAACTGTTCGAAGTTGATCTTACTGTTGTTTGCAAAGCATTGAGAGATGAAATAGTGTGAAGCACCAGAATCGAACAAGACTTTAGCACGAAACGAGTTCACAAGAAGTGTGCCCATTACAACCTCTGAATATTCTTCTGCTCCCTGGGCCTTGACATGGTTCACCCTCACAGTTCTCAAGACAGACTTGTTCCTGTTGCGGGGCCTAGGCGAAGAAGTGTGTACCATCACATGATTGACATTAGAGATAGGTAGTGATGGTAGCTTGTTCTGCGGGCACTTGTAGGAGTAGTGTCCTGGTAGACCGCACTTGAAGCATGTACTAGCAGAACGAGGAGCTGTTGGACTTGGCTGAGATGGAGCACCTCCTAAAGATACCACTGGGGTGGGAGGGAGGGCAAGAAATCCTGTCGGGCTTGGCAAGCAGATTGGCGGTGTTGGAGTGGTATATGGAACCCAAACTCTTCGTTTTTGTGGAGGCATGATAGCTTTTGAGAGATTAGCCTGTTCACGAGAGTGCTTACGAGATTCCTCAACCAACTTGCGCCCATGCTCTTCATTTAGAGCGATGTTGATGAGGTCCTCAAAATTCTTGGCCTTGACGTTGGTGAGAGCATACTTGAGTTCCGGGTTGAGACCCCTGTGGAACTTTGCCATCTTTCTTGCTTCCGTGGAGATTTCATCTCCGGCGTAGCGAGCCAGACGATTGAACTCTCTTTGGTATTCAAGAACGTCCAAATTGCCTTGTGTGAAAGAATAGAATTCCTCACGCATTCTCTCCATGAGCCCATCGGGAATGTGATAGCGCACGAAGGCTTGCTTGAAATCCTCCCATGTGATTGCCACACTAGGACCTCTCATTTCTTGGAAATTCTCCCACCAAGACATGGATTGCCCACGGAGAAGGTAGGTCACGTAAGGAACACGGACCTCGTCAGCCACATGAGCTACCATAAGAGTACGGTTCATTTCACGGAGCCAGTCATCAACATCAAATGGCTTGGAGGAGGTATCAAACGTGCGTGGATTGAGCTCAAGGAACTCCCGAATAGACACCCGGGTGTTGCCATTATTCCCAACGTCTTGGTTCTGCTGCATCTGCCTTATAACTTGTGTCATCTGAGACAACACTTTCCCCATCTCGGGTGGCAGTGTGGGTTCTTCGTCACCACTTTCCATCCTGAAGAGGATACCAAGATTAACACACTGACCGGATAACAAAATCCAATATAAGTGCTTAAAAGGATTACTTCAGACGGTAAGTCGACAGCATAGAACAAGGATGGAGGTTAACAACGAAAGAGACGATTTGTGAAGGACGATATCGAAGCAACAACTGGGAAACAGGAGACCACAAACAGCTGAGGTACTACGGAGAAACCCATCCGGGCTTCTAAAGGATCAATATCTACTGCTTAAGGAATAGAGGATCTGCTTCCGGGGCTTATTTGCCACCGTTCTCAATCGTGAGTAGGCAACATGATAAATCATGTCACAACCACCTCCATTCCTACGGTCTAGTAGATATAACCATCCTAGAGAAACCAGGATACGTGAAATCCTAACTTGAAAGTTTAGATGAGGAGAGAAAACAACGTTGCACTTCCTTACCAGAAAAAGGGAGGGTGGGTGGGGAAAGAAATAAAAGGGCAGAATTCCTACTCTCACGCTTCATTTTTCCTATATAGCTACAAAATAGTTTCTAGACTCAACTGCGACCAGTAAAAGGGATCCTACAGGCAGACAGGCTCTGATACCATTTGTCGCACCCGGACTTCTAGAGGATACTCGCAGTTCCGTTGAACAGTAGATGATTGGATTACGGGGCTTACCGGCACCCGCATCTCTTACGAGTAGGCCAACACACGTATGTGTGACAACCAAACTCTACTGTTCATCGTCTACGTAAACCATCCCATAGAAATCAGGATACTACCATTGACGTACTTCATACCATACACACCTGGTACGTCAACGGCGTTTAACAGAATGATAGCACAACATATCTCTAACACACAAATAAATAGAAATAAGTTGCAAATAGCTCTCACTAGAGCAGAGATAGCAAATACAATCATCCAGAGGACACATGTCCCAACAATTCATCATTACATCACAGCAGAAGCATCCAAAATGTCTGAGTACAGACAAGATCCAAATAGGCCTAAGAGGCCGGAAACGAAAAGACGGAGCCCATCCACGAAGTCTCGGATCCTGCCCGGGTCCGCTATCTACTCGTCAACAGCCTCGTCATACTCCACGTAGTAGCCACCATGGGGATCCTCGGAATCGTAGTCTGCGGAAACCACAGCCCCAAAGGGGTCAGTACAACGACGTACTGGCAAGCAAGACTCACAGTTCACCAAAGTGTAACCCGTCAACACCAAGCACAGATGCTTTGGGTTCAACGGAAGAAAGGGGGTGATACAAAAGATGCGGCAGCGGGCTGCACTAACCACCTACAGATACATACTACCACTTCCGGCTATCAGAAAGGAGATAAGATAGCGTATCGTAACCAACTACAACTAACTCCAAACAAACCCATCCTGGATCTCGCCCCTTATCCGAAGAAGCAATCCGAGGATAACTCACACAGTTGGATTAATGATGGTTCAGGTTATTGTGTCAATAAACATATTACTAGTCAAGTTATTATAGTTAGGTGTAAGTTGTCTGAGTACTTGTTAGCCAGTACTTTCACCAAGTCGTCACATAACCGCGGACAACACGGCTTCTCGAGAAGATTCATCCCTGTAGGGTGTGCTCCAGTACCCGTACACACTCAAGCCACCAACTAAAACTCAGGTTGGCTTGACACGACTCGAACCATCTCTACAGCCTGTTCTAGGAGCCACGGAGCTATAAGGTCCCAGCCACGCAGCCGAATACTCAGCGCAAGTGTGCAAAACTCCCGCAGGACGCACACCCCGGCAATACAGGCCTCACCCTATATGTGTGAGTCATCAACATCATCAGTATCCACCATGGGAGCGACCCATTCATGCGTATGAGCCAAATGGAACACCCGAACTAAGTGTGGCTCTTCGGACAAACTGCGGATCAGGTCCAAGTCGAGGGGGGTTCCATACCACCACCCGGGTGCGGTGAGCACGCTCATCATGGATCAGTAGACAAGACCCTTTTCCTAATTAGGGTCGACACTAGCAGGCCTCAAAACCACGCCGGGCCTCCTGCCGGTGCCTTAACATCAAATTATTATTACCCATAACATTAGCAGGTTGATTGTTTAACATCGAGCCCCCAGAACATAATGAAATATGGTAACATAAAGTAACGGGTAACAGACTCGAGCAGAAACAACCCTAAGCATGCTAGTAAGACACGGGCAACAAGCAAAGGGGTTATAGGTATGGAGGTGAGGCTATATCAGGGTTAAAAGATAACATGTGATAGGATCGAACAGAAGCAACGATTCCTAGGGCTAGAAAAAATAGACAAAGGAAAGTATCGGTATCCAATGTGGAAAGGAACACAATGGTTCATGTGAGTGAATACTTGCCTGCAAGCCCAGCAGCCTGGTACTGAGCTAGATCCTCAGAAGGGGGTGTCGTAAGTATCGTCTGTCTCAACGTCGTCGTCTATTCGAGAAGAAGCAAACAAACAACGCAGAGAGATAAACAATCAATAACATGGCATAGTGCACAATCATGGAATGATGCATGACCATTTAATTGATGCATCAAAATGAACTAGTTGACATGGTAACATAACATGTTTAAATGGACCCATATGCAATTTGGATTGCATATGGAAAAGGTCCATGAATTAAGGTTGAAATAATTGTTTTACAACTAACCATCATGTGAAAATTGATTAGCATGATGCATGCATGAAGGAAACAAGAAGAAAACAACAATAGAAACAATTTGAAATAAGGTTTACCAAGTTTGGAAATTTATTTATTAAGTTATGAAATTTTGGTTCCTTAAAGGTGTTACGCAAGCATTTGTTGTTTTCACCAATTTAAATTGTTCTAAATAGATAACAAGGTTCATATTTGAAAAGAACACACAATTTTAGGTGGAATACATGTTTCACTTGTTGAAAAAGGATTTAAAATAAATTACTTATGAATTAAACAAGTTTAAACAAGATTTAAATGAATTTAATTCAAGTATGAATATTATTTGAATTTTATTTGTTCAAAACATTAAATAAAATTCATATTTGAAAATTTTATGGTTTTCTGGTTTGAAAACATATTTTATATGTTCAAAAAGAAATTAATTTGAGCAAGTTATGAATTTAGCAAATTTAAATGATTTAAACAAGGTTTAAATTATTTAAGCAATTTTAGTTATTTAAAACATGAAACAAAATTTATATTTGGAAAGGTGTTTCAAAATGGCATGGAAAACATATTTTATTTGTGTTATTTGAATTAAGTTTGAATTAGTTATGCATTTAATCAAATTTGAAATGAATTGTTTGAATTTGAATTTTGAAACAATTTGAAATGTGCAAAACAGAAAACAAATGATGTAATCATGTAGAGAATTTAATTTGGTTCAGTAAACATATTTTATTTATATTATTTGGAGTTGGCATTTAAAAGTTATTTGTGTTTGGAGTTTAGGGACTAATCTGTAATAATAACTGGACTCATATTAAAAGAAAATGGGCAGAAAAGTTAAATGCACCGCGCAGTGACCTACATAGGCCACTTCCAGTGGGCCAGGGCCACTGTGGCGCCTAGGTGGCGGGGTTGGGGGTCTACGTGGCCTCCAGGGCCACTGACGCGCGGGCCAAGCGCGTGCGCGTGTGAGGGAAAAAATGGGAGGCGAAATTGCCTCCCGCGGGGCTCGAACCCGCGAGGTGGTGCTCGCGCGCAAGGGCGCTGTGCCACTGCGGTACTGTTCCGATTCGTGACAGATAAGGAGCAGGTGGGTGGATATTGTTCAGTAACGCGGTTAACTGAATTTTTTTTGCAGGTGCTGTTACTGAATCTCGACGGAGGAGTCGTGGTCGACGCGGACTGCGGCTCGCTGTGCTGCTCGCGGTGGCGCTGGTTCGCTTCTGCGTGTGGCTGCGGATGCCGGTGCGTGCGGTTGTGCGAGGGCAGAGAGGGGAAGGGAACGAGGAGGGTGAGCTCACCGTGGGTAGAAAAACGGAGGAGGAGGTCGGCTTGGTGCAGGGAGGTGGCGACGGTGGCGAAATCGAGGATGGCGGCGGCGATTCCCTCGCTCCCGGGGAAAACCGAGGATGCGGCACGGTAGAGGGAGGCTTGGCGGCTCCGTTCCCGGCCCCAGCCTGGCCGATAGGGTACCGTGGCGGTGATCACCGGAGGGACATCGCGGTGGCGGTGGTGGTTGAGTTACAGAACAGAGAGAGTAGTTGCAGCGAAGAGGGAAAACGGCGGCGCTCCGGTAGGAAGAGGGAGGTGGAGAGGTAGGGCACAGAGGGGGCTCGAGCTAGGTTTAAGAGGAGGAGGTGGGCGAGCTCCTGGCCGTTGCCTGCCTGCAACTGTCAACGTGGATGCCACCGATGTTCAGCCGTACAGGAGGTTAGGGATGAGCGAGGGGGGTATCAGGCCAGGCTAGGTGGGCTGGCCCAAATGGGCTGGCTGCCCTTTCCCCCCTCTCCTTTCTTTACGTTTTATTCTTTTTATTTTTTTTTGCAGATTTGGAAAAGGGAGAAAAAAGGAGAGGTTTTGGGCTAGAGAAAAATTTAGGGATAAATGGTATGAGTTATTTATTATAAAAACAGCAATGTCCCACCTTTTGTTTCCCAATAATTTTATTTTAGGTTGTTGTTTGGAAAATAATTGAATTTTGATTGAATTTGAGATTAAATGAATAATTGAAACTTTAATCAATGTAAAGTTTTTAATTTCAAGTTTAATTGAAACAAAATGAATGAATTGTTTTGGTAATTTCCATAAATTTCAAATGGTTGCTGTTTGTAATTGAATTTGAATGCAATTTGAATTAAGTGAAATATTAAAAGAACAATTCAATAGTTTGAGCCTTATGGTTTAAATGGAAACAATTGATGTTTTGAGTTGAACTTTTTATTTGAAAAAAATTGTAACATAACAAGTATGAAACAAAGGTTTGAATATTGTTTGAATTTCAATTGTGAAAACAAAGGAAAACAGATGGGAACAAAATGAAAACAAATGCAATGATTAAGATGCCAGATGCAAAACAATAAATAAACAAGAAACAAAAATTCTAAAGGGAGTTTTTCATACTTGGGATGTTACATGAGGCGCAGCTCCTCTATTCCCCGTGAAAAAACTTCACAAAACATGTTTCTCCCATTCTTTTTCTGTGGGGTGAGATTAGCAAGGACAAACAAATCACATGCTTGCTGTGCAAAATTCCAAATCAAATGCTCCAGTAGATAGACAATAAGGTTCATTATTTTGTATGTTCACTCTCTTGCTTGAAAGAATCATGGAAATTCGATTCCCAAGCCCAAAGAGTGCATAAAACAAAAGAAGGCAGAATCTGTCCAAAAAAGCAACAACAGAAAAACGAACGTTTTTCCCTAAGCTAGACTCGTCAAAAAATTAAGCCAATTTTTGTTCTTATAGAGGACGAAAATTTTCAGAACATACTAAAAAATTAGCTCAATCCGACATACCAATAAAAAACGTAAAATCATATGGTGAGCAGACTCGTGCTGAAACAGAAATTTCATGCACTAGGATAGCAACTTATAAGTCCAAATGGGTTTGACTTGACTCTTATTGAAAACTCCAGAATTAAAACAAAAAAAGCTAATCTCTTGAGACAGCAAGAGGATACTAGGAAAATCCAAACAAAAACAACCGGGTTGCCTCCCGTAAAGCGCTTTCTTTATAGCCATATAGCTAGGCTTTACTTACTTAACATCATGATGGTTGGAGTGAGGTGGCTCGGCATCCCCAAGCTTGGATTCTTGTACTTATTTGATACATGTAGGGTGAGCCCAGGGGTACATCCCCAAGCTTGATTGGTTGTCCCTCTTGATCTTTGTTCATCTCACTCAACTCTTCCTCCTGGAAAATTCTTCTTACACAAATCTCAACATAAAACTTGATTAGAGGGGTTAGTGCCTCCATAAATAAAATCCACATAGGTACAACAAAGACACATCATGAGTTGATTCTAAATATTAACTACTGTTACTACAGTTGTGCATTGCTCCTTGATCAAAAGAACCACACAAAACACAAGTAATGAGAGCAATGCAAAATAAAGACATAATCTGCCAAAAACTGAACAGCCCGTAAAGAGTGAATTTTTAGAGGCACTTAAGTTGCTCAAATCAGAAAACTTAAAACTAATGAAATATGTATTGATAACTAAATATTGCTGTCGTAAATTCCAGGTCAAAATTCCACTTCTGTGATTTTAAACATTTTTCGCAGTGAAGTTCAGGAATCTGTTTTCTTGACAGCTAATTACTATTGTTTAATCCTATCTCTCATATAAGATTATTCTTGCCATTTAAGATGAGAAATAAGACAGAAATGTGATGTTACAGTAGTGAACTAATATTTTTATTGTTTTTAGCTTTGGAAAAAGTTTTAATGATAGAGACTTTGCAATGGTTTCATTGGCATGAACAACACATGTTCAAGGTCAACCCCAACTTCTCCATTGCTCATCCTTCTCATTTACTTTCCCAAATTTTTTATAAAATGAAAATCTTAAACTAAATGATACATAACAGTAGGTAAAGGCATTTTACATGTTGTAAAGACATAAATGTGTACTCAAGCCGAATAGGAAATTAAAGCATAAGGAACACACCAAAAAAATATTAAACAATTTATTTTTAAGTCTAACCCATTTCCTATGCATTGGCATTTTGTAATGAAACAAATAAAAGAAGCACATAATAGCAATCATAGAAAGGTAGATCAAGTGCAACTTCAATACTTTCAGCATAAAGAGGGGAAACTTAATATTGTTGAAATATCTGTAACCATGTTTCCCTCTCTCATAATAATTTTCAGTTGCATCATGAATAGATTCAACAATATGAATATCACATAAAACATTCTTATCACGAGCCACATGCATAAAAGAATCACTACTCTCCACATAAGTAAAATCCTCATTAGTGATAGTGGGAGTTAAACATTCATAATTTTCATTGCAATCATCATATATAGGAGGCATAGTATCATCAAAGTGAATTTTCTCCTCCAAGCTTGGGGAACTAGAAATATCATGCTCATCAAAACCAACTTCCCCAAGCTTAAAACTTTCCATAGAATCAACAAGTATATCATTTTTATCCTCAATAGTAGGGGGACTAAAAATATCATATTCATCAAGACAAACTTCCCCAAGCTCAAGGTTTTCCTTAGCAATAAAGGTGTTCAAAGAATTAGTACTACCACAAATATGATTGTTGTGCAAATAATTTTTCAATTTCTCCTCAAACACTTCATGTCCTAATTCAAGGTAGATATTATACAGTTCTAAAATTGTTTGGTTGTTTTCCATTTTATAATTTTTTTTGTGTTTTAGGTTTATATGTTAGTATGCAATACAAACAAGAATAAAAGCTTAGCACAACGCTCCCCGGCAACGGCGCCAGAAAAGTGCTTGATGACTCCCAAGTGCAGGAGATCAATTGTAGTACCTTTTGATAAGTATTTGAGTGTCGAACCCACGAGGAGCTGAAGGTAAGCTATCTATTCTCTAAAGCCCTATAACCCTCTTATATGGCTGTTTATGCAAAGCAATATGTTTGACTAAAAGGAACTAACTAATTAAAAGCAAGTGACGTGGAGTGTGGTTTGTCTAGTAACTAGTGAAGCAAGTTTAAAATGCAAGTAATCCTAAAGCAAGTTTCTAAATCAAGTTTCTAAGCAAGTTTCACAAGTATCAAGCAGCAAATATCTCAAGTACCTCAAGGGAGCAAGTGTTCTAGCAATAGGTGTTCCGTT
Source organism: Alopecurus myosuroides (assembly GCA_028641055.1). Taxonomy (NCBI): domain Eukaryota; kingdom Viridiplantae; phylum Streptophyta; class Magnoliopsida; order Poales; family Poaceae; genus Alopecurus; species Alopecurus myosuroides. Next base: position 489,486,151 of record CM054057.1, read on the forward strand.
CGTGTGGTTGTCACAATTGGTGAAGCACATGTTTTAGTCTTAGTTGTTTCTTCTAGGAAGGAGCCATGAATAGGTATAGTCAAGTAAATGATCTACAACCCCTTATGATGGATCATGTGGCCAAGTAAATGACTGCACAAGATTGATTAAGACATAAAGTCCCACCATAGCCTTACGTTCTAAGGTCCCCTATATATATCCCCCAATAACTTAACTTTGTGGCTCGGTCTCAGGTTACTGTCACTCCCAAGTCACCACCACCCATTATGCTACCGGTGATCACCTTACATGCATTCCCCAACATATGCGTGCACTCATTATTGTACATAAAGACAATCATAGAAGATAACAAACTTGTATGCAACCAATCAACGAACTATTTCACCATTGCCAAGAACAATTCACTACTCAAACATAGACGGGGAGACACAATACATCAAGGGAATATAGTATTGCATCATACATCGTGTTTTCCAAGAGATTATAGTGGAGAGATGGAGCTGATCTTGCTGTAGATGTTGATGATGAACACGCCGGAGGGGGGTGGAGCCCTCCGGGGGTGATCCCGGCGGCGTTTCCCCTCTCCGATCTTCTCCGGCGGCAGCCTTCTGTCTCTATATTTCGTGGTTTCGTCTCTCGGCGCCGCCTCCTCCTCGAAAAGGCCAGGGGACCCTTTATATAGTCGTTTTTAGGTCACGAGACACTCGGGAGAAGAAAGATCGATGGCATCGGAGCCACGGGGGTAAAAAGGGGGCCTCTCACGCGGCCAAGGAATCTGGCCGCGTGGAGGGTCCTCTTTGCCAGCTGGTTGTCCTTTTGTCCCTCTACTTTGGCCCATGGTCTTCGTCTTGAAAATTCTGAACCGTTCTCTTTGGCCTTGCCCTTTTTGGAGTCCCGAAGGTCCCGGAAAGTCTGAAACACTAAAAAGTACGTTTTCTGGAAAAACAGGGGTAGAACGAAAAGAAGGGGGATTGTTTAGAAAATCCCCCAAATCATTATAAAACATGAATATAAGTTGCTAATATGTAGGAAAAACAAGTAATAACATGCAAAGTTCATGTATGCATTTTACATGCATCACATAGTCTTCCAAATTAAAAGCAACCTCTTGAAGAAAGATTTTCAAAAACCTTGCATTAGCTTATGACTCTTTTAAGTCTAAAGATGTAGTTAGTGCATCAAACTACCCACTGTATATCATGAACTTGTTGATTAACTCTCGTTACTCATTCGTTCCCGTTTGATCCCCTGCTTAGAGATGAAGCCTTATGGAAGTCGTCATCGTGAAGCCATCGCTAACTAAGGAAGCTACGTGGAGTCATATCTTACTTAGCCAGTGAAGCATCGACATCCACAACACCGGTAGGGAGAAGCTATCAAGGTGTAGGTGGAGTCCATTCCTGGACTTAGATTCTCACAAGCCATAGATTAGGGCTGACATCAGCTAGTGGATTAGGTTCTAAGCTAGAGTTATCCTCCAGCTTGGAGCTTCGCGTTGCTTCTTCTGATGTTTCATTTGCATGAGACCTTCTTTGATTCATCCAAGGTAGATTCTCAAGATTTTGTAATGCAGTTTGTATCCTATAGCTTTGCTTGGACCTGCTATGTTTCTGTTGTACCACTCCTAGGGATGTAATATTCACGGATAAATCCTTCTATGAGTATTATGTCAACGACCTGCGCACTACACATGCAGTGGTGTGCTGGGTCACCGCACTTTGCTCCGGTGCTTTATTAAAAGGAGCATCTTAATTACCAAAAGTTTCTCTTGAGGCCCCACTGCAAACGGGCTAGTAGGACAAAAGATGTTGTGCAAGTTTCTCATTGCGAGCACGTATGAATATATTAGAACACATGCATATGGTTTACCTAGAACTTGGGTGCTTTATTATTATTATCTGAAATGCCCATGTTTAGATTATTACATGAACTATCTTATCCATGCAACACCCGTTCATCCATTCCCTATGCCTATGGTACTTTCATCCAGTTGTTTTCCGTGATTGCTACTGATGTTAGTATTTTACTCCCGTTGTTATTTTACTACTATAGCTGCTATAAAACTGTTACCACAGATAAACTGTTGCAAGAAAGTCTACTTTCAGGTGCAGCTGGATTGACAACTCAGTTATTAAGGCTTATAAATATTCTTTGGCTCCCCTTGTGTCAAATCAATAAATTTGGGTTTTACTTCCCTCGAAGACTATTGCGATCCCCTATACTTGTGGGTCATCAATAACCTACTCACCCTAATGATTTTGGAGTCCCTCCCTTAATAGTTTGATCATTTCAAGATCAACTACAATTCCATGAAGGAAAATTGCTCACTCGATGAGATGACCTCGAATTGTCCTAGAGGAGGAAAGGTTGTTGAAACAAAACAAGGACCAGGCTTTTCATGTTGGCTCTAACAAGAGAAAGCATGATGGGCCTAGTCCTTCCAAGCCTCCAAATAAGACCTTCAAAAAGAATATGCACAATTCTAAAGGAAAGGAGATGAGACGATCTTCTGGAAGCTCTATTGTTGCTGAAAACAGCTGCTTTCATTGCAAGAAAGATGGCCATTTTAGAAAGTATTGTCCAGGCTATCTTAAATGGATGATTAAGAAAGGTACAGATGAAGTCACTTTTGTTGATTAATTGTTTTATGTTGATTTTTCCTCTACATCATGGTGGATTGATTCAGGAGCAACTACTCATGTTGCTAACTCCATGCAGGGATTCAATATGATCCAAACCATAGCAAACAGTACAAGAAGGCTTAAAGTAGCAAATGGAGTTGAAGCTGATGTTGAAGCTGTAGGGTTAGTCACCTTGGAGCTCCACACCAACCATCGTCGAATTTAAATAATGTTCTTTATGTACCTACTTTGAGTAGGAATTTGATTTCACTCTCTTGTCTTGATGATAACATGTATGAATGTTTGTTTGGTCACAAACAATTTGTTTGGAAATATTGTAATAAAGATGTTGGTTTCGGTGTCAGACAAGGCAAATTATATATGTTATCATTGAATGGTTATGTTATGAATGTGAGTAATGTGTGTATTGATGAGAATAAATTGAAGGGTACCAGCACTTCTTGGAAATTGTGGCATTGTCGTGTGGGCCACATTTCGAGGGGGAGAATTGAACGACTCATTAAAAATAACGTACTTCTTCCATTAGACTTCTCCGATGCAGACAAATGTGTTTACTGCATAAAAGGAAAATACGCAAAAACAATTAAGAAAGGAGCGGTACGAGCAACAGGTGTCCTAGAACTTATTCATACTGACATATGTGGACCCCTTAACGTTAATTCTATAGACGGTTTTGAGTCATTCATCACGTTTATAGACGACTTTTCCTGATATGGGTATATTTACCCTATACGTGATCGATCGGAAGCTTTGGATAAGTTAAAATTGTTCAAAGCCAAAGCTGAGAACCAACTGAATGTTAAAATAAAGGTTGTACGATCTGACCGCGGGGGAGAATATTATGGAAGACATGCTCCCTATGGGCAAATTTCACGATCTTTTGCAAAATTTCTCGTTGAAAATGGAATTTTTGCCTAGTACTCAATGCCTGGTGAACGTCAGTAGTATGGAGTGGCTAAGCGTCGGAATCGCACACTTATGGATATGGTGTGAAGTATGCTTAGCCATGCAAGTTTGCAAATAAGCCTATGGATGGATGCATTAAAGACTACCGCACATATATTAAATCTTGCTCCCACTAAGTCAGCACCAAACACGCCTTATGAGATGTGGACGGGAAGGAAACCGAGCTTGAACTATTACGTGCACGGGGATGTCCTGCTGAAGCTAGAGTACTCAATCCATAACTTAAGAAATTTGATCCAAAAACAGTAAGTTGTTTCTTTATTGGATACCTGCATAGGGGAAAGGGATGTCGCTTTTACTGTCCAGGTCATACCACTAAGTTTGTGGATACACGACAAGCAGTGTTTTTTGAGGATGATGAGGTCACTGAATTAAGAAAGATCGACCTTGAGAAAAAGCAGGTATGTGCTCCATGCCCAGCCATCCAAGAGATCATTCTGCCAATTCGAAATAGAGTGATGTATGATGATGGTTCTAAATCTTATGTTTTAGATCCTGAACCCAATGATAATCCTGGTAACATTAATGACATTCCAAAAGGAGGAGAGGATCACCACACAGATAATGAAGAAGATCCTCAAAATAATTATGCCCCTCCACCACCCCTCCTGTGAGAAGATCACAACGACCTAAAAATAAAGTCATCTCAGAAGATTATGTCACTTACATGAGTGAGGATGTATGTGATACCGGGAAGGTGGAGGATCTAACCTCATATAAAGGAGCCATTAAAAGTACGAATTCGTCTAAGTGGCAAGTTGACATGGAAGACGAGTTAAAATCTGTGAGCTCAAACGATGTTTGGGACTTAGTAGAAATTCCCAATGGTGCTTGATACGTCATAAACGTATCCTTAATTTCTGATGTTACATGTTGTTTTCATGCCACATGCTACATGTTTCCTTTACACTTTATGCCATTTTTATTGATTTCCTGGGATTAACCTATTGACAAGATGCCACAGAGCCAGTTCTTGTTTTCTCCTGATTTTAGTTTCAGAAAAGTTGTTCTGGAAATACTCTTGGAATTGGAAAATTCCAAACCCGGAAGTCTTAGAATTCCCAAAGGTTCCATGGAGTCCCTAAGAGGCACGGAAGGGGCCACGGGGGGGGGGGGGGGGGGGCACACCATGAGGCGGCGCCCCCTGGCCGCGCCATGGGGTGGTGTGGGGCCCTTAGGCGCCTACCGCCGTCGCCCTTTTTCCTATTTATCCCCTCCCCCCCCGATGTGTGAACCCTAAATAGATATCACTTTTCCACGAAAAACACACGAGGCCACCGTCATCGTCAACCCGAGATCGGGAGGGTTTTGGAGTTCTTCCCGGCACCCTTTCGGGAGGGGAAATCATCACCGGAGAGCTCCACACCACCATGCCCACCTCCGGAGTGATGCGTGAGTAGTTCATCCTTGGACTACGGGTCCATAGAAGTAGCTAGATGGTTGTTCTCTCCTCTTTATGCCTCATGTTTAGATCTCGTGAGCTGCCCTACATGATCGATATCATCTTATTGTAATGCTACATGTTGTGTTTGCTGGAATCCGATGATTATTGAATTCTATGTCTCTTGATTATCAATGTATCATGTTGTCTTCATGTGTATCTTACTTATGATCTTGCATGCTCTCCGTTGTTAGTCGATGCTCTGGTCAAGTAGATACTAGTGACTCCAAGAGGAAGTATTTATGCTCGATAGTGGTTCATGCCTCCTTTGCATCTGTGCTCGAGTGACCGAAACGTGACGGATGGAGGATGTGTTGTTGCCATTAGGGAGAAAACAACGATGTTTACATTGTTTACATTACACATTTGCTTACTGCGATTATCTGTTGCTTGCAACTTAATACCCAAGGTTTGTTCGGATGATATTCTGAGGGTGGATTATTAGTCATAGATGCAGTTGGATGAAGGTCTATGAGTCTTGTTGTAATGCCCGCATGAATCACATAGTAATCATCATATCATGCATGTTTCATTATCTATCAATTTCCAGTTGTAATTTTTTCACCACACTTGTTAGCTATCTTTTATGGAGAGACACCTCTAGTGAACTGTGGACGCCGGTTCATTTTCTTATACTGATAATACAATGATTGCAATTACTGTTTTCACACTGCTTCCACTGTTTTCACACTGCTACTGATGTTTTCATACTGTTCTCTTATTGTTTTCCACACCATTCATTTAACCTCTTTGTTATCAGAAAAACCGGTGAGATTGACAACCTCACTGCTTCGTTGGGGCAAAGTGAATTGATTGTGTTGTGTAGTTCCACGTTGCTGCTGAACCGGTAGTGCGCCCTGCCACCTCAACTGCATCAACCTTCGGAAGTTGCTTCTTTCTCCTACTGGTCGATTCAACCTTGGTTTCTTTTCTGAGGGAAACTTGCTGTTGTGCACATATCACCTTCCTCTTGGGTTCTCCCAACGAGTGCAAGACCTGCACCATCAAGAATTTTTCTGGCGCTGTTGCCGGGGAGGAAGAGAATTTCTGCAATGGTAGTCTCTCACTTCCAATATCTTTACTTTTTTTATTCTTTTGTTGAGTTTATTTTATTTTATCTTGTTTGCTTCTCTTTATCAAAAACACAAAAAATTAGTTCTCATTCTAGTTGTTTTTATCCTGTTTTAATCTTGCTTTATCATGCTTGCTATCAATGTTTGATGTCTTTGAAACTAGATCTTATTGGTAAGATGGGTTCACGGAAGAACATCAAAAATATTATAAGGAATAATGCTTGTCACAAAAAGGGATACACTTATGGGAGCAAATTAATAAATTGCATAACTAAGCTAAAATCTCGTGCTCTACTTATAATGTTACTTATTACTTTGATAAATCTTGTTGCTTTAGGAGGTATAAACACCTCCCTTTTCAATGGAGTGTAATGATAATGTTACCATATCTTCTTATGTTAAGGGAAATTATGAAATTTATGATGTGGAACAAATTGAAGAATTTATTACTTGTAAGGGTGCATTCGAAATTGCTTATTTGTTTAAAAATAATGATGATGCACCTTATAAATATGAGACTTATGATATACTTGAATTTTGCTTTGATAATTATAAGGAAGGAAATGGCTATATTTTTAAATATCTTTATAAATGCTCTCAACCAATGGAAATTCATGCTTTGCAGGAGCCTATGGAAGAAGAAATTGTTGAATCTGAAAGCTCAATGGATGAAAAAGAGGAGGAGAGTGATGATCAAGAGGAGGAAGAATGGAGCTACACATGTCTACCTCCCAATGATAGTAACTCTTTAACTCATACCTTGGTCTATTGCAATACATTCTACTTTGATAAATCTTATGATAATCATCTATTTATTCCAATTATTGATATGCATGATAATGAGGAAGTTTGTTTAGAAAATTTACATGATAATGCTCTAGATGATGGTCCTATGTTACTTGATGTTATAAATTATAATGCTACTGAAAATAGTATTGCTATAATGTGTCCCATACCTTTGAAGAGTGACCAATCGGCTTCTTTTTCTATTGCTAAAAGTGAGAAAAAAGATGAGCCGATTTTAAATTTTGATCTCACTGTTTTGGATGTTGATATGAATTGTGTGCTTTTAGACCATGACAAACATGCTTTATGTGATAATTATGTTGTTGAGTTTGTTCATGATGCTACTGAAAATTATTATGATAGGGGAAACTATGTTTGTAAAAATTTGCATGTTACTAAAACACCTCTCTTTTTGTTGAACTTGTTCTACATTCCCATGATTTCTAGTTGAGCTTCTTTAATTTGTTTCTTTACAAGATTCCTATGCATAGGAAGTAGGTTAGACTTAAATTATTTTTATAATTTCTTATTGATGCTATCATTTTCTTAATTCATATTTTTTATGTGAGCATCTACTTGATTCTATTTTTCTATACCTAGCTAAAAGGCTTTAAAAAAGCACTTCTTGGGAGATAACCCATGGTTTTATTTTTGCTTTGTTTTTCTCTATTTTCTTTGAGTCAAGGGGTTGTATACTTATGTAGCAACTCCTTTGTATATTTATTTTCATGTATTAGTTGTGCCAAGTAAAGTTTCTAGCGAAAGTTGGAGTTGGTTTTGGATTTCTACGCAGAAAATAGATTTATGCTGTACACCGTAAAAAATTCGTATAAATCACAGAAACATCAAAATGACCTGAAACTTTTTGTGCTTATTCCTCATTTAATGACAAAACTTTGTGTTCTTTATGTTTTCGGTTTGAGCAACTTAAGTGCCCCAAAAAAATCGTCTTTACGGACTATTTTTGTTTTGACAGATTCTTCCATTTTTTCTTGCATTTGCTCTTTTACTATGTCGAGTGGATTTCTTTGCTTCACGAAAATCAGTGGATGTAGCTAATGTTTAACAGTATCACTAGCACTTGTGCCCAAGCAGAACCCATGAGTTTTTTTTATTGTGCACTAACCCTCTAATGTGAATTACATTGAGTGTGGTGTGAAGGAAGTTTTCAATGGTTAAGCGAAGAGGGTGATATAATGTGATCAAGAAGAGTGCAAAGCCAACACTTGGGGATGGCCCTATGGTTCATCCCAGCAAGTCCTAAGAAGACTCAAGCGTCTAATCTTGGGGATTCCCAAGGCATCCCCTTCTTCATCAACAAATTATCAGGTTACTTCTAGTGAAACCATATTTTTATTCGGTCACATCATATGAATTTTACTTGGAGCGTCTTTTTTTTTGTTTTGTTTTCTTTTGTTTTCCTTGCTGCAATAATATCATTGTAACCTAGCATTCTTGGTTGGGAGAGATACACGCTCCGCTTTTTCATATGAATACTCGTTATGCTCATATTCTTAGTTTTTCTTCTAGTTGCTGCAAAATTCCTTTTTAGCTCCTGTTTTTCTTGCAACTCTTATTTAGAGCTGTTATTTTTAGTAGAGTTATGTTAGTGCTATTTTTTTCATTGTTGTATCTCTTGGAGAGTTTTTGTTTAGTATAAAATGCTTGGTGTTGGAAAACAGTAGTACAGTTTTCGTGCTTATAACGGTGCAAATAGAAATTTCTATAGACTGTGGCTAGAATTTTTCATATCATGCTAGATGTTATTTTAATTCTTAATCCTAGTGGTTATTTTTGTAGAATGACTTGTCTCAAATAGCTGAGATTGTTTAATGTTCCATTGAAATAATCACGAGTTGTTGTTGTTGTCATATTGAAGCATAAATTTGTGGTGTTCTCTTTTGAATGTTTTATTTGGTTGACTTGGCGCATGCTTACACCATGTTTATGACTACAAATCAGTCACTTATAGCCTCTATGATCATTTAGTTTTTGAACTTGTAGTACCACTTATTCATTGATTAATGATGTTTTTGTCGCTATGCATTATTATGGCCATTATTGCTCTCTTGATTTGTCGCTCCCAGTCTTTTGCTAGCCTCCACATGTACTGAGTATGAGTTCTACTCGTGCATCAAACTCCCAAAAACCAAAGTTTTCCAAATGTGTCCACCATACCTACCTACATGTGGTATTTAACTTCCACTCCAAAGTAAATTGCTCATGTGTTACCTTGAAATTTTTCAAAATTGCTCCTGTTTTGTGCTCCTGTACGTTTTAGCTCATTAGGACGTAAATAGAGAATCTTTATCTCACTTGTTGATTGGACTTTCACACCCTGGACTAGTGGCTTCATCTGCTTATCCAATTGATAGAAGAACTGGCAGCAGGGTACCCAGCTCCAAACTTAACACAACAAATTCTCTTCACTGTTTTTGCTCTGATTTATCAGTCAAAGCATAATTGTGTAAACAAAAGAGAAAGAGGGATGACCTTCTACCCAGATGTGTCCTTCTATGGGAGCCGCTCTTGTGAAGTCTAGTTGGCTTGTGACGTACTTTATTTTCTATTTACCATTCGTTGACATAAGCACACACATCTCTAAAAAATGTTTTCAATACCTTTGTTTAATAAAAAAAAACCTCTAGCACATGAGTGATCCCTTCTACCCTCTATGAAGGGCCTTTCTTTTACTTTTATGTTGAGTCTCCATCTTCTAACTTTATGCACATTTGAGAGAGCATGTTTCCATTCTGAGTTTAATGTGCATTTGTCCCAGAAACATTATTAATTGATTCATGATGTGTTATTATTTGTTCTCAAATTATTTGTTCTAGTCTTCCTCTTAAACTTTGAAGGTGTCTCGGCATTTATGTTTTTCCCCACTCTTCAGGAGAAGCGAAATATCACTTTGCTATGTTTTCTCTATGCTTGAAACAAACGTATAACTTTCAAGTGCATTATTATTCATGGTCTTTTCTTTGTGTTACTTTTCTTGATGCAAAGTGATTGCTATGTTTCATTGTTAAAATTATATCTATCATGCTTGTGTTTAAAGTACTATGATCTCAGCCTACGTATGCTTTTACAATTTTAGCTGATCAAGTATATGTTGGTAGCATGTCACCTCAGAAATTATGTGTTTTTATCGTTTACCTACTCGAGGACGAGTAGGAACTAAGCTTGGGGATGTTGATACGTCATAAACGTATCCTTAATTTGTGATGTTCCATGTTGTTTTCATGCCATATGCTACATGTTTTCCTTACATTTTATGTCATTTTTATCGATTTCCTGGATACTGCCTATTGACAAGATGGCACAGAGTCACTTCCTGTTTTCTGTTGTTTTTAGTTTCATAAAAGTTGTTCTTAAAATATTCTCGGAATTGGAAAATTCGAAGCCCGGAAGTCTTAGAATTCTCAAAGGTTCCACGGAGTCTTAAAGAAGCCCGGAGGCGGGCCACACCATGAGGCAGCGCCCCTTGGCCGCGCCATGGGGTGTTGTGGGGCCCTCGGGCTCCCACCGCCATCACCCTTTCGCATATTTATTCCACCAATGCGTGAACCCCAAATAGGTACCACTTTTCCATGAAAAACACCTGAGGCCGTCTTCATCGTCAACCCGAGTTTGGGAGGGTTCTAGAGTTCTCCCCGGCACCCTGCCAGGAGGGGAAATCATCACCGGAGGGCCCTAACCACCATGCCCGCCTCCGGAGTGATGCCTGAGTAGTTCATCCTTGGACTACGGGTCCATAGCAGTATCTTCATGTTTAGATATCGTGAGCTGCCCTACATGATCGAGATCATCTTATTGTAATGCTCCATGTTGTGTTTGCTGGGATCCGATGATTATTGAATGTTATGTCTCTTGATTATCAATCTATCATGTTGTCTTCATGTGTATGTTATTTATGATCTTGCATGCTCTCCGTTGTTAGTAGATGCTCTGGCCAACTAGATACTAGTGACTCCAAGAGGGAGTATCTATGCTCGATAGTGGGTTCATGCCTCCTTTGCATCTCTTCTCGAGTGACAGAAACGTGATGGAGGATGTGTTGTTTCTATTAGGGAGAAAACAACGATGTTTACATTGTTTACATTACACACTTTTCTTACTGCGATTATCTATTTCTTACAACTTAATACCCAAGGTTTGTTTGGATGATATTCTGAGGGTGGATTATTAGTCATAGATGCTGTTGGATGACGGTCTATGAGTCCTGTTGTAATGCCCGCATGAATCACGTAGTAATCATCATGTCAGGCATGTTTCATTATCTATCAATTGCCAAGCTGTAAGTTGTTCACCACACTTGTTAGCTATATTTTGTGGAGAGACACTTCTAGTGAACTGTGGACCCCGGTCCATTTTCTCATACTTATTATACAACCATTGCAATTACTGTTTTTACACCGCTTCCACTGTTTTCACACTATTTCTGTTGTTTTCATATTATTCTCATATTGTTTTACACACCATACATTTAACCTCTTTGTTATCAGCAAAACCGGGGAGATTGACAACCTCACTGTTCGTTGGGGCAAAGTGAATTGATTGTGTTGTGTAGGTTCCACGTTGCTGCTGAACGGGTAGTGCGCCCTGCCACCTCAGCTTCATCAACCTTCGGAAGTTGCTTCTTTCTCCTACTGGTCGATTCAATCTTGGTTTCTTTTCTGAGAGAAACTTGCTGTTGTGCTCATCACACCTTCCTCTTGGGGTCTCCCAACGAGTGCAAGACCTGCACCATCAGTGCTAAAAGGGTAGGCTGCATATGGATCTACAAAACCAAGTATGATTCCAAAGGGAATGTCGAATGTTCAAAGCTAGACTTGTGGCGAAAGGTTTTACACAGAGAGAAGGAGTCGATTACAATGAGACCTTTTCTCCTGTGTCATCAAAGAATTCTTTTAGGGTTGTCATGACTCTAGTAGCTCATTTCGACCTAGAATTGCATCAAATGGACGTTAGGATGGCATTTCTAAATGGTGAACTTAATGAAGATGTTTACATGACTCAGCAGGAAGGTTTTGTCGTGGAAGGAAAGGAACACCTGGTGTGTCATCTGAAAAAATCCATCTATGGCTTGAAGCAGGCTTCAATACAGTGGTACCTCAAGTTCGACAAGATTATTCGAACTTTTGGATTTACAGAAAATGTCGTGGACAACTGCCTTTATATTAAGTTCAAAGGCAGTATATTCACAATTTTAGTCCTATAAGTGGATGACATATTGTTGGCCTGTAGCGATAAGGATATGATGCACGGGACCAAGAATTTCATGTCGTCTAATTTTGATATGAAGGATTTCGGTGAAGCCTCTTATGTCCTTGGCTTTGAGATTTACCGAGATAGGTCAAAGAGGATGTTAGGACTGTCCCAAAAGGCATACTTTGAGCGAGTACTGAAGAAATACAATATGCATAAGTGCTCTCCCTCGCCTGCTCCTATAGTTAAGGGCGATAAGTTTGGGACATTTTAGTGTCCAAGGAACCAAATCAAAACTGATCAGATGAAGTCAGTTCCTTATGCTTCAGCTGTCAGAAGCATCATGTATGCACAAGTTTGCACACGCCCTGACTTGGCTTTTATAACGAGAATGCTTGGCGGATTCCAATCAAATCCAGGACCAGACCACTAGAAGTCCACAAAGAAAGTCTTGCGTCATATGCAAGGCACAAAAGATCACATGCTTACATATAAGAAGTCTGATAACTTGCAAGTTGTTGGTTATTCAGATGCTGATTATGCCGGTTGTGTGGATAGTAAAAAAATCCACATCAGTTTATGCATTCACACTAGTCGGAGGAGTGTGGAAAAAGCTCCAAACAAACGTTAACTGCTTCATCTACGATGCATGCAGAATTTATATATGTTTCGAGGCCACTGGGCAGGATGTATGGCTGAAGAATTTTATTCCCGGACTTAAAGTGGTAGACAACATTTTGAAACCACTTTTACTATACTACGACAATGAACCTACAGTCTTCTTTACGAGTAACAACAAGTCAAGTGCTGCTGCCAAGCACATTGACATTAAGTATCATGTTATGAAAGATAGAATCCAGGATCATACAATTGAGGTTAAACATATAAGTACAACTCGTATGCTTGCGGATCAGCTAATAAAAGGCTTACCACGTAGTATTTTTCGTGAGCATGTTGCCGGCATGGGATTACTGGAAGCCTTATAATTCTGGAATAAAGGGACCACTAAAAGAATCACTCCCATCAAGTAAAATGATATCCATTTCGAAATAGACTGGTGTACCATAAGTGTTGAGGTTCAATGATATTTTATTTGTTGTTATAACACCTCACTTTGATATAATATTTCTATGGAGAATGGGCAAATGAAGTTTAACTATCAAGAGGCAGAATGCTGGTTAATCTAAACGGTTGAAGCAGAACCGGATCAAACACTTAAAGAGATAATAGAGAGGTCTAGGCCCACGAACCAACGTTCGTGGCTTTGTTTGACCTCTTCGTACGTAACCTCGTACGTATCTAAAAACGCTTTGAGCGGGCACCAAAACCAACTAATGGTTCTGGCCCCCCGTTGCGTGCAAAGATATAAGGGGGAGCCTCGGCGGGTGGCTGCTAGCGTACGTGAGAGCCTAGTCTACTCGCTCCCCAAAACCTCTAGATCTCTGCCTCGATCGCAGATCGCGCATAAGCAACGGGAAAAGGCCGGAGCACCGCCGTGCCGTCCCAAGGCAGTGCTGCTCGAGGCCGAAGAGCATTCGCACCTTCTCGCGATCTTCATCGACCTCTGCAACATCTACAACGATTCTTAATCTTGCCTGCACTGAGCAAGCAACGATGTCTTCAAGTGTTGGATTATGCAATGCTCTCTAAACCTCTCTCTCTTTTCTTGATCTTATCCCCTTTAGGTGTTCTAGTCTGCTGCCACTTTATTGATCTAGATTGGTTCTAGATAATCTTATGTCTAACACTTGTATGACATGGCTGCCGCCACATACTGAATCCCAGCAAACCCCTGTGTATAACCGAATAGTTAGCACATGTGCAGAGGATGAAGTACAGAGATTATTTGAACCCGCAGGGATTAGGAATGTCACGAGGGGATCCACTCAAAACCCGTAGTGATCAGTTCTCCGTTCGGAATTAGACCATCACAACCGAACAAGGTCTGAGTGACAAAAATAATCCAAGTCTAGCCCATGACACACGCGTCCGGAGGAAAGGATGTCGGAGGGCCCCACTTCTCCAATCTTTGACCATCGACAATCCGTTGCGATCACGGCCGGTTTTTGTGCTGCGTCGAGCTGAAATCTACAACAGAGAACAAGGAAACGAAAAACAGATCGACATGCATGTATCAGCGATGAGATGACTGGCCAGGAAACAATGATCCCGAGACATCACACAGGTAAGCTGATTTGGCCTCACACCTAGACAGAAATCTCATGAACTAATTTGTTGTTCCTTTGCGCAGTCGTCCAATCGCGCCCTCAGCTTGTTTTCTCTGCGCCAAATCGTTCATAACAACTTGTGTCTGCTTCTCTTCATAAGATGATTCTGTGGACCGAATCTGCAGTCACCAGGTGATTCTTTAAAATCTGTGGTAAGATCGAGACTCGCCGGTTCATTCCTGGAAGTTTTAACCAGTATTCTGGCCGTAAATCTATTGCCTGCCTTCCTCCTTCGTGTGCTGTTCCGTGTATGGTGGTGGAGAGAAAGATGCAGGCTTTGCCCCCACCGGAGCACAGGAGGGTGCTCCGCGTCGTGACCTTCCTGGCCCTTACCCTTCTGGCTTTCTCCTGCTGGGCTCTCGTCAACTCCCGGATCAACGATGCAATCCTGCTAGCCGATGCCACCAAGACGCCATTGCTCGCGGGCGATGACGGCGACAGACATAGTAATGAGACGTCGATCCCGGCGGCCGTTCCGGTCGACAGTGGCCCGACAGTGAGCGCCGTCAGCGGTCCGATAGTTCGGGAGACGCCCTTGGCAGGAGAAGGGGGCGAGGGATCATGCGACGCGGAGAGCGCGCAGCTCAGGGTTTACGTGTACGACCTGCCCCCGGAGTTCCACTTCGGCATGCTCGGGTGGGACGGGAAGACGGCGTGGCCTGACGTCCGCGACGCCCGCGCCGTGCCGCACTACCCCGGCGCGCTGAACCTGCAGCACAGCGTGGAGTATTGGCTCACGCTTGATATACTGTCCTCCACCCTGGGCCACAATCGTCGCAGGCCGTGCGTCGCCGTCAGGGTTACGAACGCGAGCCTCGCCGACATCTTCTTCGTGCCCTTCTTCGCGTCGCTGAGCTACAACCGGCACTCCAAGCTCCGGGGGAGAGAGAGGGCGAGCAGGAACAGGATCCTGCAGGCCGAGCTGGTGAAGTACCTGATGAGGCAGGAGGAGTGGAGGAGGTGGGGCGGCAAGAACCACCTCCTCGTCCCGCACCACCCCAACAGTATGATGGAGGCCAGGAAGAAGCTCAGCGCCGCCATGTACGTCCTCTCGGACTTCGGGAGGTACCCACCGGACGTCGCCAACCTGAAGAAGGACATCATTGCTCCTTACAAACACGTGGTTCGGTCCCTCGGAGACGACGACTCCCCTGCATTCGAACAACGGCCAGTCCTGGCTTACTTCCAAGGCGCAATTCACAGGAAAGATGTAAGTTAATTGCAGAACGCTCTGTGCTTCTATATATTCTTTGTGCCCTGCCTGCTACTGTTAACATTTGAGAGAATTATGTGGTGATTTCAGGGTGGGAAGGTTCGTCAGAAGATGTACCAGCTTCTCAAGGACGAAAAAGACACCCACTTCACCTACGGCAGCGTCCGGCAGGACGGGATCAAGCGCGCCACCGCGGGCATGGCGTCCTCCAAGTTCTGCCTCAACATCGCTGGGGACACTCCCTCCTCCAACCGCCTCTTCGACGCCATCGTCAGCCACTGCGTCCCCGTCATAATCAGCGACGACATCGAGCTCCCTTTCGAGGACACCCTCGACTACTCCCAGTTCTGCGTCTTCGTCCGTGCCTCCGACGCTGTGAGGAAGGGCTTCCTGCTGCGCCTGCTCCGAGCCATAAGTCGGGACCAGTGGACCAGCATGTGGAGAAGGCTCCAGGAGGTGGCTCATCACTTTGAGTATCAGTACCCTTCGCAGCCCGATGACGCTGTTCAGATGATCTGGGGAGCAGTGGCGCGCAAGATGCATTCTCTCAACCTGCAGATTCACAAGAGCCGCAGAGTTCAGACAAGGCATTCAGAATCATGAACTTCTTGCTATTTTGATCCTAAGTCAGAGTTGGCAAGCGCAGCATGCATATTATTATTAGATAAATAAATAATACGAGTTCACCCATGCGCCTGATAGTTTTATGGCCGTGTTGCAATTCAAGTTGCAAATAATCATGTGCAGCTAATCTTTGTAGCTAATCATGTGTGCAGATAATGACAGGTGAGTAATTGCCATTATTATGCACTAGGAAACGTGTCCATGCGTTGCAACGAAAGAGAAAAAAATTGTGTCACATAGGCATATCTTTCCCTTTTCTGCCTTTCAATCCGTTATGAAAAAGTGAACATATACCAAAAATTACTAACATGTCATGTTTAATAAAACACGTTCACTTGGTGCAATAGTGCGTAACCCAGAAGATGCATATGTTTCAAAAAAAGTGAGGAAGAACTCACCAGAGTATTTGTCACTTAGATAACTCAGTAACACAAAGATGCCCACCCCCCTTATCACCTCTAACCAAGTTTCATCTTCAATGGTTTCAGGTTCATCGAAAAAGAACAAAAGAAAACAATGGCTAGAGAACCATTGTTTGACTAAAATTAGTGCACACATTTGACAACAAAATTAAGCAAAGGATTGTAAAAGCAGCCACGATGGTATGATCAAGTGCAAAGCTGAAATCGGCTGAACATTAGTCACTTGGATTGTATAAAATTCATGTAAAGGGTGCAGCGATATGGTGGGCAATGGAGCCACAAGCCCCTTTGCTAAGTAGTACAGTAAGTCAGTAAGAGTCTAACGTACGGCTACAGAATTCCAATAAACAAAAGAAACCAGGAGACAAAGCGGCTACTGCACGACCCTCTCACTTGATGCAAATCTTGTTGGCAGCGTGAGGAGCACCGTGTTGCTTGGGGCCAGCTTCACAAAGCCTTCTTCTTGTCAGCAGATAAGGCAATACACACTCAAGGTCAAGGAACATGGTAGAAAAATACTAACTTGATCAGGTTGTTGAACTTCTTGGTCTGAATATAAGCAGGCTTGAACTTCTTCTTCTCTGCCTTGTAAAGACAAGCGAGTTGTCTTCATTGCAGATTCAGTGGTAAGGGACAATTCAGTAGCATGTGTTAAGTTTCTGGTACAGTACAATAGTCAGTATGTAGTTACAAAATCAGCACCGAATGTTGACACCTAAACCAACCGTAGATGAACACCATGAGAGTGGGTGCCACGAGCAGTTCATTCCAGTTAAAATCTGCCAAACTGTTATCTGATCAAACCAAGGAAATCGCAGATGGGTGATGAATGAACTGTCGTGCATGTTTGCATACTGTTCACCTGAAAACACAAGATAGTTTTTTTTTATAATGGGAGTTTTATTACTTAAAAGGTTTAACCAGTATTACACCCGACCTCTGCATGACTAGGATGCACACAGCCCGACAATCGTCCAAAGTACGAAAGGAAAGTAAAAAAGGCGAAATAGATATCAAAATGAGAAATTGTAAAACGCCGATGAAGCAGGAGGGTCGGTCCGCAAATTATGTTGCCATCCATGTTGAGATAAAAACACTCTCGCCGTATCCTCCACCGCGTACACACCTCCGTAAATAGGTATCGATGCTCCACATATTGCAACAGAGACCATGAACGGAGCGTAGCTGTACTCCTGTAGATATCCTGTATAATAGAGAAATTTTTATCATTAAAAAACTTGTCATTTCTACGTAGCCAAAACAACCAAATAACTGCAATCGCTCCCACCCTAATAAGTCGTTTAAACTTCTTATCCACCCCATTAAGCCAACTGCCAAACATGTTGGCGACGCTTAGTGGCGGATATAAAGTAGAACCTATCTGGATGATTGACCATATAGAGCTAGCAAATTTGCACCGGAAGAATAAATGTTTGATAGTCTCGTCCTTGTGACATAAGACACACTTTTGACTTTCATGCTAATTGTGTTTCGCAAGGTTATTTTTTTGTTAGAATTACTCCTCGCCGAAGGTACCAAGCGAATAACTTATTTTTAAGGGGGGTCTTCATCTTCCAAATTTTCCTATTATTATCTACTGGCCCTTCTGGCTGTATTAATGCTTCATACATTGAGGATACTGAGAATTTACCATTAGCATGTAAATTCCAGTTGAACTCATCTGTCCCCGGTGCTAAATTGACTAATGCCAACCGTTGTAGCAACTTGTTCCAAGATGCTAGTCGAGGACCAACTAGATCCCTTTTGAACGTCGACGTTGGTGGGTTATTTTCCAACACCTTCGCGAGAGTATCACTTTTGTGACGCGAAAGGATAATGTTATATAAAAGCCGGATATTGTTCCCGAAGTGTTGTGGTACCGAGCCATCTATCCTCCCAGAACCTTATCTGAGAGCCATCTTTTATGGAAAAAGAGCCATATGGAAAGAAAAAATTCTTAGTCGCCATTAGGCCAGCCCAAAAAAGGGAATCACCTGGTTTCCACAACACTTGTGATACCGCTCTAGAACCAATATACTTTCTCCTCGGAAGGGTTTGCCATGCCCCATCTTTGGTAAGCAGTTTAAACAATCACTTTCCTAGGAGTGCTTTATTCTTAACCTCAAGGTCGTGAATACCCAGCCCTCCTTGATCCTTGGGTCGGCATACCACATTCCATTTAGCGAGTCGATATTTCTTTTTCTTACCATACCCTTGTCAAAAGAATCTCGATTGAAGATAATTCAATCGACGTAAGACTCCTTTTGGTACTTGAAAGAAGAAAATCATATATAGTACCATATTACTTAGTACTTAATTAATGAGAACCAATCTACCACCCAGGGACAGTAATTTTCCTTTCCAACTAGCTTGTATTTTTTGTAGATTTTCCTCAACGTGTCTCCATTGTCAATCGTGAGCCTCCTGGAGTGAATCGGGATGCCCAGATAGCTTATTGGAAACTGAACTGCCCACAACCAAATAACTGGGCATATCGGTCAGCGTCATCCGTAGCCTCGCCGAAACAAAACAATTCACTTTTGTGAAAGTTAATTTTTAGACTAGAAACTTGCTCGAAAGCTGATAATATTAATTTCAGAGTCTTGCTTTTTCCAAGTCATGTTCCATGAAAACAATCGTGTCATCGGCATATTGAAGGATCGATAACCCACCATCGACGAGATGTGGTACTACACCCTTAATTTGGCCATCCAACTTAGCACGCTCAATGATTATGGCCAACATATCAGCAACTATATTAAATAATATCGGTGATAATGGATCGCCTTGTCTTAATACTTTTTTCGTTTGAAAGTAGCGCCCAACGTCATCATTGACTTTTATGGCAACGCTATCTCCGTAAATAAAATTATGGATCAGATTGCGCCACTCCTCAGAAAAGTCTTTCATTCTTTTTTTTTTGTACAAGTTGCGACACCGAGGTGCCGAAAAGTCTTTCATTCTGAGTGTTTGTTGGAGGAAAGACCATTTGACTTTATCATAAGCCTTTTCGAAATCTATTTTTAATATTACACCATTCATTTTTTTCTGATGTGACTCATGAACGGTTTCATGCAAAATTAAAACACCATCAAGGATATTGCGGCCTTGCACGAATGCCGTTTGAGTCGGGCGCACAACATGATCAACCACCGAATTAAGTCTAATTGTAGTTGTTTTGGTGAAAATTTTGAAGCTAACATTTAAGAGGCAGATGGGACGAAATTGTTGGATTATTTCTGCCCCATTAACCTTAGGCAACAAAATTATCTCACCAAAATTTAGACGAAATAGTTTGAGTTGACCAACATGCAAAGTATGAAATAACTCGAGCAGATCCGTTTTGATTAACTCCTAGAAGTTTTGATAGAATTCAGCTATGAATCCGTCCGGACCCAGGGCTTTGTTGTGCTCCATTTAAAAGACCGCATTTTTAACTTCCTCCTCTGAGTAGGGAGCAGTAAGGTGGGCGTTCTCTTCATTAGAGACTTGCGGGGTATCATCCGTTCAGGATTCGTCTAAGGAGAAATTACCCTTCTCTGGCTCCCCGAACAGATTCTTGTAATATACGCTTTTAGCCACTCGTGGCTTTCATCGTACTCTCATCCTGGGAAAGAGATTGAATGAGTTTCTTTCGGTGCCTGCCATTAGCTAGACTATGAATGTATCTCGTATTCGAATCACCTTCCAAAATGAACTGGGCTTAAGATCGTTGATACCATTTGAGTTCATCTTCCCGAAGTAAATTTGCCATCTCCGCATTTGATTTTTTTTAGCTCAATATCTTGCGTAGACAACGGTCGTACTTCAGCGGAAGCCTCTAATGCATCAGTAATGGATGACAATCGAAGCTTCTCTTTCTTTAAATGACCAGCTATATGTATTGCCCAACCACTTAGGTGTTTACGTAAAGCACATAATTTATTATTCCACCTTTGGATTGGACTGTTACCGTTCACCGGTGTTTCCCATACTGATTAAACCATATCAAAAAAAACATCCTGATGTAACCATCCCAGTTCAAATTTGAACTGTCGTTTGGCAACCGGAATCTTGGTTCATGTGGTTAACAGTATGGGGGCATGATCTGACAGAGATTTAATACGTTCTAGGGCCCTAAACCATTGGAAATTTAGATTCCCAATTTGGATCCATTAGTACACGGTCCAACTTTTCGTATGTAGACTCCGGGAGGCTATTAGCCCATGTAAATTGCCTCCCTATCATTGATACCTCCCTCAAATCAAGACTGTCAATGATAGTGTTGAATAAGAGAGGCCAATGATTGTAAAATATACCTCTGTTTTCCTCATGTGGGAACCTCAGCAAATTAAAATACCCCCTATGAGAATATGGTAAGGATTATCCTTTGCAAGGTTGACCAACTCACGCAAGAAAGCAGGTTTATGTTCATCCTGAGCTGCTCCATAAACAGAGACTAGACTCCAAGTAAAGTTGCCTGCTTTGTTGCGGATATGGACTTCAATATGAAAATCCCCATCCGAACAAGCCACCGGATCTACCACGCGGCGGACGAGAGAACCATGTGAACTCTACACCACCAGATAGACGGTTTAGTACACTAACAGAGAAATCTCGTTCGCCTGTTTCCGAGATGTATACAAAATCCAATTTATGACCCCGAATAGAATCAGAAATGTGTACGTGTTTAGCCAAGTCTCAAAGACCTTTGCTATTAGAAAGCATATCATTCATCGAGAAACAACTGGAGTTGTAGTCACCTTCGCGTTTTTACGTGGCAAATTTCTTTTTTTGGGATTGTGTGCTTTAGATTGACGGCATGACGCTTTCACATCATATAATGAGCTGAGCCTCGCCTCATCCAAGCCACCCTCTAAAACATCACCAACTAGATGAGAGAGGAGCTGAACATCTTATTTAGCTCCTCCTCTTTTTAATATAAAAACTACAGCTGTGTGCATCACCGCGATGCAGAGGCTGTGGCTATGTTCCCATTTCAAAAAAAAAAACTCCTCCTCTTTTATGCTGGGAATAGAGAACGTACAAGAGACTTTTGGAGTGACTGTTAACCGGTCACATTCCAATCGTCGCAATGCATTTTTCGAGATAGATATAGATGATTCATCATTACCCAAAGAAATTCCTACTTTGTTCAACTTAGAAGATATACTAGAATCTGAAAAAGCAAGAAAATACTTTGAGCAATTCACAATACCGTGTTGTACTTACCAGAACCATCCAGGTTGATGCCACCCTTGAGACGCATAGCCCTCGTCATGGAATCCTCGTACGTGCGGGACGAACCATCTACCGCAAGTGTGTGTCTTGCGCTCCTCCACAATGGTGGCAATGACGGAGGTGGATGTGTCGCAAAAGACTCCACCCCCAGCCCCACCAGAGAATGCTGCCCGGTAAAGTCGGTGAGGAGAGCATGCTCCCCGGTAGCAGCCACAGAGGTCACGAAAGTCAAGGAAGTCCGAGTGGACGTGGTTGAGGTCGAGTCCACTCCTGACGCCGGCTCTGTGCCGTCCGGCCCGCCTCCCTGCGAGCTTGGCTGGGCGGATGTCACCAGCCCACCAACCATACCGGTAGAACCAGCCAGTAGGTTGGAACACTGGCTCGCCCCGGCCACTGTCGCGCTGAGCAGCGCGCCTCTATCCGCCCCCGAAGGCGAGACCTCCAGGCCCACTCGCTGCGACCTGCGTGCATGCGAGCTCACGTACTGTGTCCACTACTAGGGAAAAGTTTACCCCAGGTGAACAGAAAAGGGCTACCACAGGCGCATTTCGGTTCGCCTGGGACCATATCGCCAGCGGTAATGGCTTACTCCAGGCGAATAGTGAAATGCGCCTGTGGTAAGTTGGCATACCCCAGGCGAATAGGCCTTGTGCGCCTAGGGTAATACTTTTACCTGTGGCGAACAAGAGATGCGCCTGGGGTACCGTATTCTGTTCGCCTGGGGTATGGTTTTGCTGTATCAAAATATAAAAGATATCAAAATAACAGAATTACAGGAAAATGACAGAAATAAGTCTCAAAATGACAGAAATATACCATAGTCTCAAAATGACAGAATTAAATTTTATAACAGAAATATTTTCGATCATCAACACATAGTCTCGATCATCACCACATAGTTCAACAAAATTACATAGTCTCGAAAAGAACCATACTACTAATTAATAAATCCAGGAGTTAGCTAGTGAGATGAAAATGATTATTTGTTCTAATTTGGGCTGATGTAGTGGATGACCATCATCATGTCCAAGTTGGGGATGTCAGTATCCCTCATGGTGATCAGAATAGCTCGGCCAGCCTCCATACCAACTCTTGCGGAATGGAACTGCCTCCATGCTTGAGAGTTGAGGATGACGCGACCATCAGCATTATCCCTGGTGATCGGAACTGTGGTGACATCTCCTGATTCTCCACGGCGTACTCCAATGGTACCTTTATGCTCCATGCCATCACTGTCCGCTACCGCCATAGGTATTTTCTAGAACACACAATTCCAAGAAAGAATAAAAGCACAATGTCACATACCGGCCACATTATAACATAAGCAACTATAGGAATAAGAAAATGTTAAAAAAACATACCATGAGATGTCCATTGGAGATGTTAGTGTTAGTGATGCGATGCACGAAAGGGGACCCGATGTAGCTATCTATCTGGGCAAGTCTCTGAAGGACACGGTCCTTCTCAAGCTCGCTAAGATTCGCTCTTTGAGCAACCACCACATGTTTCCATGGGTCCTCCTCGTCCATATCATCCTCAGTGTTCCCAATATCCTCCTCACTCCCGCCATTCTCGCTCGCTTTAAACAAACTATGCCATGGATGTGGCCAAAATCCCGCCCATATACAGAATTTTGATACGAGGTTGCGGTCCTTCCATAGAGAAGTGAATGTAATCACCTCCGCTTAAATTGTACGTGGCGATGATAGCCTGCAATTGTTCCCCGCAGAAGTATGTCTTTGTTCTTTCTTTTTTCACTCGAAGAATGTAGGTGGTCCCGTGAACATTGAAATCCACATTATTGCCAACTAACTCGTTGAACTCTTGGCGAATATTGCATGGTAGAATCTAAAAAAGAAATATAAAGAATAAACACAAGTCTCAAGCTAGATAGTAAAACGAAAGAACAAGTTAACATAAAAAGAATTGTTAATTACCAACGAATCAACGTCATCGTCGTGGAGCTGAAGCATAAAAGAAGTCCCACTGAATTGTCCTTGGGCACATCGGGACCGACATACTTCGCAAGCCATGTTCTATTAAATTAAGAAAGTACACATAGAGGTTAGAGGAGCATAGCTATCACAAAACAAAGACAAATGGCAGCACCTACCTCTAGTAATGTAATAAGGCAATTGACAGCAGTACAAACGAAATGGAACCTGTCGGAGAGTTTAGGTGATACTTCCAACAGTACACTTTCTTCAAGTACAATTGGTTATGTTGTTATTGTGCGTGTTTTTACTCCTATTTAATCTCACATTTCACATTCCTTTTTACTAGTGAAACCTGACTCTATGGTATTCATCTAAACGGAAATACGCATTATTGAAAATTACATGTTGGAGATATAATGCACTACAAAGATCCGATAAGAGCACTGAATCCTGGAGATATAATGCACATTCCTCTGGATCCACGACGTCGGGAGCACCGCGGCCACCAGGAGCAGGCGCACATCCTCCACAACGACGACGGGAGGGCCGGAGTGGGCTGGGATGGAGGGGGCCGGGATGGGAGGGTGGGGGGATGGGAGGTAGAGGGGCTGACCTGGATCAACGACGACGACGACGGAGTGGGCGACGACGGAGTGGGCGACGACCTGCTCTGCTCCTCTTGACACTGGCGACGGCGGCGGCGTGTGGGTGCGTGTGGGTGCGGGTGCGGGTGAGATCTGGTCACTTAGAATACTAAAGCATTGAGCTAAGCACATTGGCACCGGTTTCTAATACAAACCGGTTCTAAAAGGATCTGTCCACTGGGCCCCCCACCCTGCCGCAAATGGCCTCATGGCCTTTAGGACCGGTTTGTGATACAAACCGGTTCTAAAGGATCTGTCCCCTGGGCCCCCCTCCGCGCAGCAAATGGCCGCAAGGCCTTTAGCACCGATTCTTGATACAAACCGGTGCTAAAGTCCTTGCGGCCATTTGCTGCGCGGAGTGGGGCCCAGAGGACAGATCCTTTAGAACTGGTTTTTATCACAAACCGGTCCTAAAGGTTTTCTCATTTTTGTGCGGCAACAGCGAGGGCTTACCCTAGGCGCAGATGTACGTTTTTCGCCTGGGGTATGTTTTATACCGGAGGCGAACATGTGCTCTATTCGCCTGGGGTAAACGAAGAGAGCCACGGGGTGGTGTTGGGTGGCCCTGCCACACTTTACCCCAGTCGCTTCCTTAGTTGGTTCGCCTGGGGTTAGGGACTTACCGCAGGCGCGTAGTTCTTCTGTTCGCCTGCGCTAAGTAGCCCAGGCGCGTCAACTTTCCTGTTCGCCTGTGGTAGGATATGCTGCTATAAGCAAATCTCTAGTAGTGGTCGCGCCTGGCAGCACCCCGCTATTCGTCGCCTCAGTGATAGGAAGGCCCAGGCTGGATCGAAGCAACCCAGCAGGCAAAACACAAGATAGTTATAAACATAATAACAACCATGCATCGTGTGATCTATCTTCGTTCTGGAACTTCCCTACCACGTGTTGCAACCTAGGAAGCCACCTCAAAGGAGCGGATAGCACAGTGCAAAAGAGAGAGAGGCAAACAAAACAAAATCCAAACACAGTCTGGCCGCCTATATAACACGGTGATATAGAGGAATACATGGCACTGGGAGTTTAGGGCAGGTCATTCGCAGATTCGCCCAAAGCTCTAACTGATGTCATCTTGGAGTAGAGCACATAGGAAGTGGTACCGCTGAGGAGGAGAGGCTTACCAGTGTGAAGCTGACGTAGGTACAAACAACCGCCGGAGGTGGGGTCTCGCAGTCATTTCCGTCTCGTTCACCTCCCGGTCGTCGCGGACCTACCACTACCGTTGCTTCTGAGATCTTGCCACCACCCCTGCCTCTGATCTCGCATAGACAGAGGGATGGAAGGAGGTAGCACACCGCCGTAGTTAGTCACCACCGGTTGTTTAAGCGCTGCCGTCCCCGCGCCTCGCAATCCGCCAACCCCCTGGTTGCCTCCCAATCCCCCATTTTATGTCCTCTCGTGAGTATCGCCGCCCTGGACCAATTCCTCGCGTCCAGGTCCTCCCCGTCTCTGTCCGTGTCGATTACCAACCAAGACCATCCAGAATCCGTCCAAGAACGGCCGCAAGTGGCGCGCTATCACATGCACAAGATGGCGGATGATCTCCCCTGCCTAGACGCCTCCATTTTTTCGAGTAATCACCGTAAGGACTCCCAAAAGGGAACCCTAGAACTAGGTAGGTAAGCCAGAGGTCGACGCCGGGGCGCTACATTCTAAGGGAGAGGCGTCGCCAGGGATGTAAGCCAGAGGTCAACGTCAGGGATCTGCTCGGTTGGGAGGCGAGCAAGCCAGAGAGCGGCATCATCACGGCAATTGTTGCGCGCCATGGCGAGGGAGGGGAGAGGGCATTGAAAACGACCCTATTTTGGTGCTTCCAAATGTGCCAAAGGCGGAGGAGGCGAAGCATAGATGCCGATTTTGGCGGAGCTGAGGGTGGCAATGGGCAGGTGGAGGCCTCACTGACATGAGAAGCCAGCATCCCTGTCACCCCAAGGGCGAGCCAGAATTGGCGCGCGAAGGGGCACTCGAACACCACGTGCGCAGCATTTTCCAGATGAGGACCGCAAATCGGGCAACCCTTGGATTCCTTGTCAAGGATTTTCTAGCGCAGCAGGTTCGAGTGGCACTAGATGCGCCCATGGACGAGCAGCCACGTGAAGAAATTGAATTTGGTCGGGGCGCGACTGTGCCAAATGAAGTTGTGGTGGGGGGAGATATCCCCTTCGAGCATGCTCAGCTTGTACAGCGCAGAGGTTTTGAAACCCCCGTTCGCCATGCTGCAGAGCGCGAGGGAGCGGTTGTCCGGTCTGTTGGTGAGGGCCACGTGGGAGAGTGCGTCAAGGAGGGCGCGTCACTACCACACCGTGGTGGATGACAACCGAGGGGAGAGGAACGAGTCAATGCCGCGGGAAAGCACTTGCTGAACAGTGGAGATGGAGTCGGTGGCGTGCCAGTAGAGATCGGGGATGGCTTGAGCGAGCGCCCCGCTTGGCAGCCAGCAGTCCAGCCAAAAGGCAGCACGACGTCCATCGCCGATCCGCACTGAGGAGATGTTCCGGTAGAGCGGGAGAGAGTCGTCGAGGGAGCTCTAGTGGGTGCCAAAGAGGGCAGCAGAGCTGCCCACCGAGTTGACGGGCGCACCTACGAAGGATGTCCACACCCACCGAGGCCATGATTCCTCCACGATGGTGTGGAGGCGATGAAGCAGCTTCACTTGGAGGTAGGCGTTGTGGTCCGAGAGGGAGCGGACACCTAGGCCCCCTCTTGCTTGGTGCGGCAGACGCGGTCCCAGGCGATGAGGAACCGCTCACTGGAAGCACGCTCATCGGTGGCCGAGAGGAAGCTGCGGCGAACCTTGTTTAGGATGGCGATCACTCCGAGCGGGAGAGCAATGGTGCCCATGGCGTCGGTAGGCAAGGCATCAATCACAACATTGAGGAGCACCAGGTACCCACCAGGAGAGAGAAGCAGAGCTCGCCAACCCGAGAGGTATTTGTCTCCTTAGCGATCAGCGGGGAGAAGTCAGCTAGGTGTAGTTTCTCCGCTGAGAGGGGGAACCCGAGGTATGTCTGCGGGAACCCCTCAACTCGACATTGGAGGCATCCTTGGATTTTTGCAAGCACAGCATCAGGGACATTCATCAGTGCGAGAGTACTTTTATGGTAGTTGATGCAAATACCGGTGGCACTCTCGAAACGATGCAGAAGAAGACGTAGCCGTTGTGCCGCTGCTCCATCCGCACGCAGGATGATCAATGTATTATTTGCATACTGGAGCACGGATTAGCCGTTGGATGACATCATCGGCCTGGATTAGCCGTTGGAGGACATCGGCAACCATCAGAAAGAGGTAGGAGATAGGGGATTGATGTCTACACACTCTTCTATTCTTGTAGACAGTGTTGGGCCTCCAAGTGTAGAGGTTTGTAGAACATAAACAAGTTTCCCTTAAGTGGATCACCCAAGGTTTATCGAACTCAGGGAGGAAGAGGTCAAAGATATCCCTCTGAAGCAACCCTGCAATTAAGATACAAGAAGTCTCTTGTGTCTCCAACACACATAATACAATTATCAGTTGTATAGGTGCACTAGTTCGGCGAAGAGAGAATAAAATACAAGTAATGTGGATGATTGTAAGTGATAGTATCAATCTGAAATAAAAATGGCAGCAAGCAAACATGTAACAGAACTGAATGTAACGGTGTTTCAATGCTTAGAAATAAGGCCTAGGGATCCTACTTTCACTAGTGGACACTCTCAACAATGATAACATAATTGAATGCATAAACATATCTCTTCACTATGCTACTCCGAACCACCCTCCGGTTGAATAACAAACACCAATTCATTGTGTAGGGCTGCAAAAAGCACTCCTCAAAGTCACATTCCCATGTCTAGTTAACCCCACGCTGTCACTATGAGCGCCCTAGAAGGTACTAGACAAACACCACAATTTAATAGGGTCATCCAACACAAGATATAAATATCATGATAAACCACACGGTGCACACACTGTCACCTTTACACCGTGATCAAAGTGTTTACGGAGATCTCATAACAAAACCACTTGACTAGCATAACATATGAAGAGTAACATCTACCAATTCAACTAGATTACAAAGCTCATGATCACATAAAGATCAGACCATGGGAGAGAGAGATGAAACACATAGCTACCGGTAGAGCCCTCAGCCCCGGGGGAGAACTACTCCTCCTCATCATAGGAGACAACAACGACGATGAAGATGGCGGTGGAGTCGATGGGGATGGCTCCAGGCGCACTTCCCCGTCCCAACAGGGTGCCGAAAAAGAGATTTTTGTCCCCCAAAACTTGTCGGCTGCGGCGGTGGAGCTACGGAACTTTTCATGGAAGGGGACCGATTCCTCTAGGGTTTATGAATCGGGGGGCATATATAGGTAAAAGGGCGATGTCGGGGGATGGCCAGGGTTCCCACACCACCCCTTGGCGCGGCCAGAGGGGGAACCGCACCCCCTATGGTGTGGAGGCTCCCGGGCACCCATCCGGGTCTTTTCGGGACTCCATGGACCCTCCGGGACTTCTAAGACTTATGGCTTTTGAATTTTCCAATTTCGAGAATATTTCCAAAACAACTTTTATGAAACTAAAAACAGCAGAAAACAGGAACTGACTCTGTGGCATCTTGTCAATAGGTTAGTCCTAGAAAATCGATAAAAATGACATAAAGTGTATAGCAAACATGTGGGAAACAACATGAAAACAACATGGAACATCAGAAATTAAGGATACGTTTATGACGTATCAACATCCCCAATCTTAGTTCCTACTCGTCCTCGAGTAGGTAAACGGTAAAAACACATAATTTCTGAGGTGACATGCTACCAACATAAACTTGATCATCAATAATGTAAAAGTATAAGTAAGCTGAGATCATAGAACTTCAACACAAGCATGATAAATAGAATTTTAATAATAAAGCATAGCAATCACCTTGCATCATGAGAAGAAACACAAATAAAAGATCATGAATAACAATCCAACAAAAGATATACATTTGTTTCAAGTATAGAGAAAACATGGCAAAGTGATATTTCGCTAGTCCTTAAGACTGGGGCAAAACATAAATGACAGGACACCTTCAAAGTTCATGAGGAAGACTAGAACAAATAATTAGAGAACAAGCAATAACACATCATGAATCAATTAATAATGTATCTGGGACAAATGCACACAAAACTCGGAATGGCAACTATGCTGTCTCAACTGTGCCTAAAGTTAGTAGATGGAGACTCAACATAAAAGTAAAAGAAAGGCCCTTCGCAGAGGGAAGCATGGATCACTCATGTGCTAGAGCTTTTATTTTATTAAACAGAGGTATAGAAAGCTTGACACTCCTCCCAACCATCTTACACAAACCATGGCTAACTGAATCCTTGGGTGCCTGCCAACAATCACATACAGTGGAGGAGTGTCTATATTTTAAGAGAGGTGTATGCTTATGTCAACGAATGGTAAACAGAAAATACAGTACGTCACAAGCCAACTAGACTTCACAAGAGCGGCTCCCATAGAAGGACGCATCTGGGTAGAAGGTTATCCCTCTTTCTCTTTTGTTTACATAATTATGCTTTGACTGATAATCAGAGGCAAAAATAGTGAAGAGAATTTGTGTTATTAATTTGGGGCTGGGCACCCCGCTGCCAGCTCTTCTATCATTGGATAAGCGGATGAAGCCACTAGTCCAGGGTGTGAAAGTCCAATCAACAAGTGAGATAAAGATTCTCTATTTAGTCCTCATGAGCTAAAACAAGAGCACAAAACATTAGTAATTTTGAAAGTTTTAAAGGTAACACATGAGCAATTTACTTTGGAGTGGCGGTTAAATACCACATGTAGATACATATGGTGGACACAATGGAAAAACTTTGATTTTTGGGAGTTGGATGCACGAGTAGAGCTCATGCTCAGTACAGGTGGAGGCTAGCAAAAGACTGGAAGCGACAAATCAAGAGAGCATAAGATCCATAATCATGCATAGCGACATAAACATCATTTAATCAAAGCATAAATGGTACCACAAGTTCAAAAAATAAATGATCATGGAGGCTATTAGTGATTATGTCATAGTCATAAACATGGTGTGAGCATGCGCCAAGTCAACCAAATAAAACATTCAAAGGAGAACACCACTAATTTATGCTTCAATATGACAAGAACAACTCATGATTCTTTCAATGGCACATTAAACACTCTCAGATATTTGAGACCAATCATGCTACTAAATAACCACAAGGCTTTAGAACTAAAATAACATCTAGCATGATATGAAAAAGTCTAGCCAGTCTATACAAGCTTCTACTTGCACCGTTAAAAATTCTACCTCAAGCAGTAGTTTCTTTTCCCAACAAGCACCATACAAAACATGCTTTAACAAAAACTCTCTAAATTCTACAGAAAGAAAACATCAGAGGACTCACATAACACTACTAAAACTAACAGCTCTGAATAAGAGATGCAGTGAAAACAAGAGCTAAATAGGAATTTTTGCAGCAACTAGAAGAAAAACTAAGAATACTAGCATAGCAAGTATTCAAATGAAAAAGCAGAGCATGTCTATCTCCCAAAAAAATAATGCTAGGATCCAACTATATTATTGCAGAAAGTAAAACAAAAGAAAACAAACAGACGCTCCAAGTAAACTTCATATGATGTGACCGAATAAAAATATAGTTTCACGAGAAGTGACCTGATAGATTGTTGATGAAGAAGGGGATGCCTTGGGCATCCCCAAGCTTATATGCTTGATTCTTCTAATAATATGCTTGGATGAACTACGGGGGCATCCCCAAGCTTTGACCTTGCACTCTTCTTGATCACATATATCACCTCTTCTCTTGACACTTGAAAACTTTCTTCACACCAGACTCAAACAGTAATTCACATTAGAGGGTTAGTGCAACAAATAAAAATCTATGGGTTCTGTATGTAACAAGTGCTATTGATACTTTTAAACATTAGCTATATCTACTGAAGTTTCGTGAAGCAAAGAAATCCACTTGACATCGCAAAAGAGCAAATGCAAAAAAAATGACAGAATCTGTCAAAACCAGAACAGTCTGTAAATACGAATTTTTTCGAGGCACTTGCGTTGCTCACATCTAAAAACTTAAAGAACACAAATGTTGCGGAATAATCTGAGGAACAAGCACAAAAAATTTCAGGTCATTCTGATCTTTACGGATTTTATACGATTTTTTACGGCGGACAGCAGAAATCTGTTTCCTGCGCAGAAATCCAAAACCAACTCCAACTCTTGTCAGAATCCTTACTTGGCACTACTAAAATATAAAAAGAAATATAAAAAGGAGTTTCTACATAAGTATACAACCACTTGACTCAAAGAAAACAGATAAAAACAAAGCAAAAAAAATAAAACCATGGGTTATCTCCCAAGAAGTGATTTTCTTTAAAGCATTTTAGCTGGGCATGATAATTTGAGAAGATGCTCACATGGGAAATATTAATTGAAGCAAAAGAGAGCATAAACAAGAAAATTTAAAACAAATTTAAGTCTAACCCACTTCCTATGAAAAATAATCTTGTAGAAAAAGAAGTCATGAAAGCACAAAGTGGCTACCATAGGAAGACAAAACAAGTGCCAATTCAGAACATTCAACATAAACAGGGGAAACTTGTTATTTTTTAGATGCATAAGACTATGTTTCCCTCTCTCATAATGACTTTCAGTATCATCATGAATGTAATTAACAATATAACTATCACAAGAAACATTCTTATCATGAGCCACATGCATAAAAGAATTATTACTCTCCACATAAGCATAGTCATTCTCATTAATAGTAGTGGGAGCAAATTCAACAAAATAGCTATCATTATTATTCTCATCACCGTAAACATCAAATATAGGAGGCATATTATAATCATAATTAATTTTCTCCTCAATAGTAGGTGGACAGAAAATATCATATTCATCATTGTAATCATCATAAAGAACTCCAACATGATAGACAAGTTGTATATTAGGGAGATGGTTTTGGGTAATCCCTCCATAACTATGACAAGTTTCATAAGGATAATTGTAATCATAGCCTATGTTATAGCATCTTTTATAATAGTTATCAAAGACTGTAGGCATAGTATCATCATAAGCAATATCATCATTTTTACTAGAAAGAGATGTATCAAGCATATAATCATCAGTAGAAAAAGGATTTTCAAACACATCATCCACAAGCTCAGAGCTTTCTATATCATAATTGGAAGTAACATGGATGGTACTAATAGTACAATAATTATCATCATTTTCAGAATTGGTACCAAAGAGATTTTCAATATCAAATGTGTGTTTATCCCAATCATGATCACTTTCATAAATACGAGGCGTAGGAAAATCATCGAGTTCAGACTCATCAAAAACTATAATAGGAGCAACATGCTTAGGGGGAGATAGTGTTGCCTCTCTCCTTTCACTCTTCTTCTTCTTCTCCATAGGAGGGAGAGGCTTGAAAGGAAGCTTCTCTACGTACCCTAGTTTATTGTCAGAAACAATAGAAAAAACCTAGGAGGATTCCTCCTCTTCATTAATAAGATGAAAACAAATATTAGCCCTGTCATATTTTGGTAAAGTATCCTCTTTTATAATATTTTGTATGTAACTTTTTGTGTGGCAATTATTAACACAATAAAGATGACAACCATGCAGGACACTATTCATATCAAGAGCACTCATATCTACCAAAGGAGTTTTTCTTGATAACTCTTCACACCCCCAAAAAATAATGTAAGTTCATCATGCTGATTAGGAGTGATCATGTCATCACAATACAAACTTCCAGTATTCAAATAGCTGTTACATTCTGAGCATTGAAAATTGAAATGACCCACTTTACAACAAAGTTCACGAATAAAAGGATATAGGGCACAAACTTTTTTACCAAGATCATCTAAAGCCATGTCCCACTTTCTAGTTTTTTTCATTACTATGATGGATGCAATATTCTTCTACGGTTTGATTCTTTTCACAAGGTCTAAGTGCTCCACAAAAATTAACATGCTTATAAGAAATAGTACTTTCAGAAGTTTGAGCATGTTCATTGCAATCATTAATAACAATTTCATTTTTCATGCAAGTCTCTTTAAAAGGTTCATGATGTATGTCCCCATTTGATTTAGGAACATTAATATAATAAGTAAAGGATCTATACCAACCAACAATCATTTGAGGATCAAGACCATATTTAGCACTAAGCTCTTGCAAATCAGCAGTTTCAGCAAAAGACTTAATGCAATCATACTCATAGTTTATACCTGATTCTTTACCTTTGTCGTTATTCCAATCTTCATTATTGGTTTAAATTGTTTCAAGAAGATCCCATTTAGCTTCAACCTTCTTACTTGAGAAAGAACCCTCTGAACATGCATCTAGATAATCCATGTAATGTCCTGAAAGCCTTGCATGAAAATTAGTAACAATTATTTCCTTAGGAAGCTCATGGTTAGGACATTTAAGTATTAATGTTTTCAGTCTTCCCCAAGCTTTAGCAATGCTTTCTCCATCACGAGGCCACAAATTATAAATGTAATTCCTATCTAACTACAATTCATGAGAAGAATAAAAATTAGAGTAAAATAGAGATTCAATCTCCTTCCACTCCAAATGATGAGGATCATCTAGTAGCTCATACCACTCCCTTACTTTGTCTTTAAGTGACAAAGAGAATAACCTCCTCTTAACTTTGTCCATTGAAATACCTGCACACTTGAACAACCCGCATAATTCATGTATAAAGAGTAAATGATCGGGAGGATGGACAGTTCCATCTCCAAAATAGCAGTTATTCATGACACGTTCAACAATTTTCATAGGTATTTTAAAAGGAACACTTTCAGCAGGAGGATTTAAAATATCACAAGCATCGTTAGATTTATCACATATGGAATATAAAGTATCATCATAGCAAATTTTCTCCTCTAGAGCTAAGGAACTAAAAAGTTTAGAAAAACTAGCTTCCCCAAGCTTAGACTTTCCATAGTATTAGAAATAATGGTATCCAAATAATTAATGCTAATAACATTGCTACTAGCATGCAAATAAAGCTCTCTCATATTTTTGTTGTTTTCCATTAAGACTAACTAGTAAAAATAAAAACAAGCAACAAGTAAAAACAAGCCTAACTAGTGAAAACAAGAAACAAAAATATATAATTGCTGAATCTAAAGGAAATAACTTCGAGCACTCAAAGAGGATGTGAGTACCTTTTACCTTACCTCCCGGGCAACGGTGCCAGAAAAGAGCTTGATGTCTACGCACGCTTCTATTCTTGTAGACAGTGTTGGACTCCAAGTGAAGAGGTTTGTAGAACAGCAGCAAGTTTCCCTTAAGTGGATCACCCAAGCTTTATCGAACTCAGAGAGGAAGAGGTCAAAGATATCTCTCTGAAGCAACCCTGCAATTACTATACAAGAAGTATCTTGTGCCCCCAACACACCTAATACAATTGTCAGTTGTATAGGTGCACTAGTTCGGCGAAGAGAAAATAAAATACAAGTAATGTGGATGATTGTAAGTGATAGTATCAATCTGAAATAAAAATGGCAGCAAGAAAACATGTAGCAGAACTGAATGTAAACGGTGTTTCAATGCTTAGAAACAAGGCCTAGGGATCCTACTTTCACTAGTGGACACTCTCAACAATGATAACATAATTGAATGCATAAATATCTCTCTTCACTATGCTACTCCCAACCACTCTCCGGTTGAATAACAAACACCAATTCATTGTATAGGGCTGCAAAAATCACTCCTCAAAGTCGCATTCCCATGTCTAGTTAACCCCACGCTATCACTATGAGCGCCCTAGAAGGTACGAGACAAACACCACAATTTCATAGGGTGGTCCAACACAAGATTTAAATATCATGCTAAACCACATGATGCACATGTTGTCACCTTTACACCGTGATTAAAGTGTTTACGGAGATCTCATAACAAAACCACTTGAGTAGCATAACATATGAAGAGTAACATCTACTAATTCAACTAGATTACAAAGCTCATGATCACATAAAGATCACACCATGGGAGAGAGAGATGAAACACATAGCTATCGGTAGAGCCCTCATCCCCTGGGGAGAACTACTCCCTCCTCATCATAGGAGATAGCAACGACAATGAAGATGCGATGGAGTCGATGGACATTGCTCCGGGGGCACTTCCCCGTCCCGGCAGGGTGCCGAAACACAGATTTATGCCCCCCAAAACTTGTCGGCGGCGGCGGCAGAGCTATGGAACTTGTCGTGGGAAGGGGATGATTCCTCTAGGGTTTATGCATCGGGGGGCATATATAGGCGAAAGGGCGATGTCGGGGGGTGGCCAGGGGGCCCACACCACCCCTTGGCGTGGCCAGAGGGGGAACCGCGCCCCCCTATGGTGTGGTGGCTCCAGGGCACCCCTCCAGTTCTCTTTGGCACTCTGTGGACCCTCCAGGACTTCTAAGACTTCTGGCTTTTGAATTGTCCAATTCCAAGAATATTTCCATAACAACGTTTCTGAAACTAAAAACAAGAGAAAACATGAACTGGCTTTGTGGCATCTTGTCAATAGGTTATTCTCGGGAAATCGATAAAAATTACATAAAGTGTATAGCAAACATGTGGGAAATGACATGGAACATCAGAAATTAAGGATACGTTTATGACGCATCAGGGATCTCCCTGTCGAAGACCACGGAGGCATCTGATCCATTTTCCATGCAGGAAGTTGAGGAGGATTGCAGACATGGAGGAGGTGAGGATCGTTTCCATCCAACCGCACCAAACTTTTGGGAATCCTCAAGAAAACATGATGGCACGGAGGCTCTTCCAGTTCACCGAATCGAATGTCGTTGCAAAGTCAAGTTTCAGAACAATGCACATAGCATGGCACCGAAAATAGGTCTCAGTTTGGTCCACATCAACGATCTTGCCAATCTGCTGCTGGAGGCGCGTTATCAGGGCTTTGCAAATGCATTTGCTTCAGGTATTCTGCAGCGAGATAGGACGAAAGGCTTCGGCAGAGAGCAGACCGTCTTTCTTAGGCAATAGCACCACATGCGCACGATTGATTCTTGCGAGATCAACAGAGCAAGAGTGTAAATCTTCGAACAGACTATGGAGCGTGGGTTGTATTGAAGCCCAAGCAACATGGTAGAAGCTCGGCACAAGCCCATCAGGGCCTGGAGCGCTTGTTCGGTCCATTCTGTCCACCGCGCGCTTGATCTCCTGGGCTGAGAAGGGCCCGGTTAGCGCGGCCGCATCAACATGGGGGCAGCCCGCGTAGAGCAATTCAAAATCGAGCGTGCATGGCTCGTCTTGCGCACTCCCCAGCAGGTTGAGGAAGTAGCTATGGAGTGACCCCTCCTTGGCGCCGTGGGAGACAAGCACCGCGCCATTGACGTCTAGGGCCCGGATGTTATTCCGCCGCATGCACCGTGATGCTCGGGCATGGAAGAACTTGGAGTTCTCGTTGCCTTCAATGACGGCGAGGAATTTCCCGCATTGTTTACAATGGGCCGCGCGAGCCAAGATCATCTCACCTATCTTGATCTGACAGGAGGAGCGGAGGGTGATTTTTGGAGCAGAGAGGGAGAGTGTTTCCTCGAAGAGATCGAGCAGGTCAACTAATAATTTACAATTATTTTCGTGTTGGGGGATGAATCGCTAAGAGCGTTTCCATACCTTGGTGGCTGAGCGGAATGACTTTAGGCGAGCCGACGGATCTTGAGCAGTGTCAGGGAGCAAGGGAGGGACAGACCAAGACGGTATTATGGTGGGGAGGAAGGCGGGATCAAACAGCCAGGATTTTTTGAAGCAAAAAACAGGAGGCGCGAGGGACAGTGGTAGATGAAGTGACGAGAAGGGAGACGTGTTCGGAGGTTGGTCTTGTGAGCGATGAGAGGGAGGAGTTGGGAAGGGCCAAGTTCCAAGCATGATTGAAAAGGGCGTGATCCAGCCGTGCAAGCACCGATGAATCGCGCGTGTTCAACCATGTGTAGAGGCGAATGAGCAGAGGTAGCTCGAAGAGGGCGAGGTTGCGCATGGATTCGTTGAACGCAGTGGCGAGGGCTACGAAGAAGTTTGCATTGTTTTTATTGGAAGGTCTACGCACAAGGTTGAAATCCCCGACAGGGATCCAAGGGAGGGGAAAGCAAGGCCGCAGCAGTTTGAATTCAGTAAGGAAATGCGCTGTGAGCGAGTGCTCGGCCGGGGCGTACACGTTGGTCACTGTGAAAGAGAGGTCAGAGGTGGTTGATGCCAAGATCGCAATGGGGGACTAGCGGTCTCGTCGCACGCTTTGCAAGGTAAAGGAGTGCGGGTCTCATGCCGTGAGAATGCCTCCTGAGCTGCCAATGGCGTCGACAGTTTCGAAAGCACGAAGGGGAGAAAGATGGACGGTGTGAATGAATCGACTAAACGCATTTATTCTCCTGGATGCACATGACGGATGGGGGGCTAGATGAGATCGTGTCACGCACGATCGGTCGCTTTTTGAGGCAGCCAAGTCCTTGCGTGTTCCACGATTCTATGGTAATATCACGAAAACGTCTAATCATTGAGAAACCAAACGACACCGGGTTACAGGGGGTGGTACTGACATACTGATAGATAAAATTAGTGCGAAGGAATACACAGGAGCAATGGAGAGGGCGATGAGGGGAGAACTGAGCGTTGGTAGGGGCTGGAGTGCCGCAGCCCGGACGACGAGCTCCGAGAGGCGGCCTAATCATCGGTGGGCGCAGCCACCGAGGACTGGGCACAGACTGCGAAGGAGAGGGCTATGGCGCGCTGGTCCTGGAACAGGCGTTCAGCACTCCATTCTTCAAAATAGATTTCTGGAAAACGACAGTGCAC
This sequence comes from Alopecurus myosuroides, assembly GCA_028641055.1. Taxonomy (NCBI): domain Eukaryota; kingdom Viridiplantae; phylum Streptophyta; class Magnoliopsida; order Poales; family Poaceae; genus Alopecurus; species Alopecurus myosuroides. The sequence continues at coordinate 489,524,382 of CM054057.1, forward strand.
CCGCCGAGGGAGTCGCGCAGGCCGTGGAGCTTGGCAACACGCACTGCAACAGGTTCATGGAAATGTGTAGCTTTCACATCCAGACATGCACTCATGCAGTCGCAACATGTGTCGTCGCCGTCCACCGGGGAAGGAATGTCGAGCGGCACATCGGACGCAGGGGTATCATCAGCTAGGATCTCCGTGAGCACCACACCGTGGCGGCGCGTGACGTGAAAAAACACAAAAATGACCTTGGGGCCAAACTTCAGCAAAAGATGAACCCAAAGCTAAACTATTTTCGGAACTAACCCTTTTGGGTAGCGCCCAACACGGCGGCGCGGTGGTCTTAATGGTAACTCCACGTAGCCCGGCGCGGTGCTCTTAAGGGTAACTCCACGTAGCCCGGCGCGGTGCTCTTAAGTGTAACTCCACAGTACCCGGCGCGGTGCTTCTGCCACGTCGGCTAGGCTGGACCCAAGTGCGAATATGTAGCGCCGCGGCACTCGGCGCGGTGCTAGAGGGTGTAGCGCCCCGTACTCGGCGCGGTGCTTCCAGAATGTAATGGCTAGTGCAGTAGTATGCGTTTTCTCCAAACGAATGCATATACTAGAACCATTTTTCGTGTGGCTGGTAGGACCCACTCATACCAGTAGCCCTACAACCCACACTCATCGATGGATATAATTCATCAAACCAAACCTATGCATGTGGTTATTCAGATCTGTGGACATAGGGTTACGTAGATCCGTTGGTAGAACATGTTAATGGTTGTGTTCTTCGTCCTTGTGCTCCATAAATCTGTGTTCATGGCTATGTGTAGTTAATTTTGTGCTCTTCTCTAGCTCGTAATTAACCATGCCATTTTTCTTCCGTCATCGATGTAGCAAATGTTCGATGATGAGTTAGTCACGCATTCGTTTCTTTTGGGGACTCGAAGATCCCTTCCTATATCGATGACTGACAGCCCATGTCTCGGAATGGTATAGTCGATCCACCGCCACCCTTGAACTCTGTTGTTGTGGACCTTCTGAGCGACGTATCTACTGTGATCGATGCAAAAAATTTCTAAGATCAAGGCACCGGTCAAAGGCACCATGAAATGGTTGCCCCACATGTCCACCTTCATTCTCAAGAACATGGCATTGCTCACCAGGAATGGGGTGAGAACCGACAGAGGATTCAAAGAGGTGAATCTCACTGGATGGGCCAAAATCTTTTGGATCGCAAAAAAAGTATGACAGAGTCACAAATGCCATTACAATTCATGGATCGCAAAAATGTTGCCACATGGATAGGCGACAGATCAAACATGTTGAACATTTAGCACACACAACCCCGCCCGTCTGCACATGCCTACCATCAGTCGTGGGGGAGCAGCAAGCCTTGATACAAGTCATAATTCCGGTTCTTTTTTCCCGCTAGATGGATGTATCGATCTACCTATGGCGTCTTACCCTAAAAAAAAGACAGTTTTTCTAAGAAGGCGGCATCGCTCGTAGTCTGGCTGCTCCATCTCGCAAAGTTGCCGATCGGACGGCCCCTAGAAGAACACTCAGATAAGCGCACGGACACGCTTCCATTATTCAAGCCGATTGGTTGATCTTGTATGGTATCTGATCCAGCCACGGACTATGTTCCACGGAGATTCATCTTTGTTGATCAAGCACTCAATTTTAAGGTAAACAATACACACATGCTACCACTAGTATTTTGTAATGGATTATGACCTAATAGCCCAGTTAATCAGTACAATGGACACATCTTGAATGGCAATCGATCAATATCTTACAAGCGAATCACTCTATTATGTTAAAATCTGAATCTACATGGCTGTTAAACGCATGCATGTAATAATGCGATAAAACTACTTTCTCGAGCAAAACTTTAATTTGCAGAAGATTATAATTGATAGCTCAAATTATGTGTTTATTTGTATTCCCTTATAGCTTCTATGGGTATATATCATTAACATACTGACTTTGGCGTATCTACAGTTAGTTTCAATATACAGAGCGTGAAAATACTGGAATTAAGTCAAGTAGCACAATTAATTCCGTGCCAAAGGCTTTGTAAAAAAGTAAAAAATCAACTGGCCCCCCTATATTTAAATTCTGGCTCCGCCCTTGGCTGGCAGTCACGACAGTTGATAGAGATACGGGAACAAGACGACCGTGGGTTGCAGGGCTACTGGTATGAGTGGGTCCTACCAGCCACATGAAAAATGATCCTAGTATATGCATTCGTTCGGATAAAACGCATGCTACTGCACTAGCCATCACATTCTGGAAGCACCGCGCCGAGTACGGGGGCGCTACATCCTCTAGCACCGCACCGAGTGCCGCGGCGCTACATATTCGCACCTGGTGCAGCCTAGCCGACGTGGCAGAAGCACCGCGTCGGGTATCGTGGAGTTACACTTAAGAGCATCGCGCCGGGCTACGTGGAGTTACCCTTAAGAGTACCGCGCCGGGCTATGTGGAGTTACCCTTAAGACCACCGCGCCGGGCTACGTGGAGTTACCCTTCAGACCACCGCGCCGCCGTGTTGGGCGCTACCCAAAAGGGTTAGTTCCGAAAATAGTTTAGCTTTGGGTTCATTTTTTGCTGAAGTTTGGCTCCAAGGTCACTTTTGTGTTTTTTTACGCGCGTGACTGCGAGCAGGGGCCAGAGCTGAGCGAGCTGATGTCCAATCCCGACCCAATGCCACTGCACCAAGAGGGGGTGAGGCAGGAGATCGAGGAGTTCGGTGACACCGGCAAGCCGGGAGAGGGCACATGCGAGCTGGCAACGCTGTCCAGCAGGAAGATCAGGGCGTTGTGTGTCAGAACAACATCATCACGGCCACCTAGTGCGTTGTCGTCATGAGAACTGTCAGAGCGCGGCATACGCGGCATTGCCGGCGGTGCAAGGGCCAGCTGCTCGAGCGTTCGGCGAGAGAGTGCCGGCGTGGGCGGGGAGAAGAAGGAGATGTACCCCTCCCCCCCCCCCCCATCGGCGATGTAGGACTTAGCAGCACGCCACACCCGGATTTTTCTTATGATGATCATCCGGGACTTCCACGGGGAACGAGTGAGGATCATCTCCTTTGGCACGCAGTCCGCATTCTTGAGCAGGATGACAGCACGGGCACCGGAGAGGTCCTCCCAGAGAGGCAGGCCACATCAATCTCGAGAGCCTCTCCAAAGGAGCTGAAAGCAGCGGATATTCCCAGCGGGTTGATGTGCTCAGCGGGGAAACGCTTGGCCAGCACCAAGTCCACGAACTTCATGTCGCATGGGATGCGGTCCGCGTCTTCCTTGCGGACGAGGCAGAAAGTTGCCCCGTTGTGCACGAAAGACTAGTGGTCGAGCGCAATGTCGTGGTCATCCACCAACTGGAACCTGGCGTACATGTCGCCGATGGACGACGGCACCATGGTGACGTGTAGCCCCGGCAGCTCAGAGAGGATTTCTTCGGCGAAGGCAGAGGTATGCGAGGTGAAAGCCGCCTGGGACTCGACATACACGACGGCAAGCTTTCGCGCAGCCTTGAAGTCGCCAGGAGGCATGAAGACCTCATGCGGCTGGCCCACAGTCGAGGCATCAGACTCGACGTCGTCTTCATCTGAGGCCGAATCATCGGAAACAAGGGGAGGTGGAGCGGGGGCGACAACGTGTATAGTGCGCTCCTTTGGCATGTCCTGGTGCGTGGCGGCGGACTCCACTGACTGGAAGAGGCCACAGACACGGACGAGAGGCGGGTTGGTGTCCTGGCCACCATGGGTAGGGGTGAGTGGAGAGGTGAGCGCGGATAGGTACGACGTTGGCGGGCTCGGGTAGGAATGTGGGGCAGCCGGGGGAGAGGTGGAGGTAGGCACGAATGTGGGCCGCGGGAACGGCATGTCGCAATTCGTGAGCTTGTGGCCGGAGCGGTCGCACCCACGGCAGCGGATGGGGTCCCGACAGTCTCGCATGAACTGGAGGTGGGAAAGGCTCCGAAAGCAACCGTCGAGGCTTAGGGTTTCGAAAGGTTGAGGCGGCGTTAAGATGGATGGACTGGGTGGGCAGCTCACGGCATCAAGGAAGGAGCACTGCGGGGTGGCTGAGGCATTGGTCTCCTCTGCGTACGGCAAAGCCGTGAGAGGCGGGAAGTCATTAGTATCGGTGTTAGGCTCGAGGCCTGCATGGGAAGGGTGATGCATGTCGAGGGTAGGGGATCGGCGAGGCACGTCGTGGCTATGGGAGGGAGCAGTGGCTGACGCGGTTTCCTTAAGGGGGTGTGACCTCGGACGCGACAGCGGCCGTTGGGCCTTAATGTCTCTCGTCCGGACGGGGGAGCAAACCGGGCCTACCATAGCCATAGCAACCAGCTGGGAGGCGGGAACAGATTGGTCAGGTATGACATGTGCGAAGCAAGTGGTTGTGGCTGACAGGTGGGGCAACTGCAGTGACCTCGGCAGCAATGGTCATGACGGATTTGAGTGAAGCATGGAAGGAGAGGCGGATGCATTTGCAATGGCGCGGCCCAGCTAAGAACACGAAGGCCGAGAATTCCGGCGGCGCGGCAGCAAAACTGAAAACGAGATCCGATACGGAGGATTGGTGCAAAGAAAGGGGGGCACGGAAGAAGTAGGACAGGATGTTGGAGGGAGGGGCGAAGAATCACGGGGCAGGAAACGGCGGCGTGACCCAGACGAGGCAAGGTTCACCGCACATGGGAGGTTGGACGGCGCAAGCGAAACGGCTGAGGGTGTAGCTATGGAAGACTGAACCTAGGTTTTCCCTTGCTTGCCCTTGAGCGCGCTGGAGAGCGCATGTGTTGCCAGAGTCACGAGCAGAGAAGACTCCATAGCATAGCGCTAGGGAAGGAGCGGTCGGCCATTTCCGCCGGTGGAGATACGTCCCAATCTGAAGATTGGCAATTGGGGAATTGCATAGGCGGCAGCATCGGACCATTGAGGAATTGCATAAGGGGCGACATCTGTCCAGTGGAAAATCACAGAGCATCTGGGGTTGGTGCTTCAGCGCAGGCAGGCCGGGGGTGTCTCCTTGATACGTCCTAAACGTATCTATAATTTCTGATGCTACATGTTTTATTACACTTTATGTCATTTTATCGATTTTCCGGGAATAACCTATTGACAATATGCCACCGAGCCAGTTTCCTGTTTTCTGCTGTTTTCAGTTTCAGAAAAGTTGTTCCGGAAATATTATCGGAATTGGAAAATTTGAGGCCCGGAAGTCCTAGAATTCCCGAAGGTTCCACGGAGTCCCAAAGAGGCCCGGAGGGGGGCCACACCATAGGGCGGCGTGCCCCCTGGCCGCGCCTGGGGGTGGTGTGGGCCCCTCGGGCGTCCACCGCCATCGCCCTTTCACCTATTTATTCCCCCCGTACGTCAACCCTAAAAAAAGATACCACTTTTTCCCGAGAAACAACTGAGGCCGCCATCATCGTCAACCCGAGATCGAAGGGTTCTGGAGCTCTCCCCGACACTCTGCCGGGAGGGGAATTCATCACCGGAGGGGTCTACACCACCATGCCCGCCTACGGAGTGATGCGTGAGTAGTTCATCCCTGGACTACGGGTCCATAGCAGTAGCTAGATGGTTGTGCTCTCCACCTTATGCCTAATGTTTAGATCTCATGAGCTGCCTCGCATGATCGAGATTATCTTATTGTAATGCTACCTGTTGTGTTTGTTGGGATCCGGTGATTATTGAATGGTATGTCTTTTGATTATCAATCTATCATGTTGACTTCATGTGTATGTTATTTATGATCTTGCATGCTCTCCGTTGTTAGTAGATGCTCTGGCAAATTAGATGCTAGTGACTCCAAGAGGGAGTATTTATGCTCGATGGTGGGTTCATGCCTCCTTTGCATCTGTGCTCGAGTGACAGAAACGTGACGGATGGAGGATGTGATGTTGCCATTAGGGAGAAAACAACGATGTTTACTTCGTTTATATTATTTACATTACACAATTTGCCTACTGTGATAATCTGTTGCTTGCAACTTAATGCCCAACGTTTGTTCGGATGATATTCGGATGGTGGATTATTAGTCATAGATGTAGTTGGATGACGATCTATGTATTTTGTTGTGATGCGCGCATGAATCCCATAGTAATCTTTATGTCATGCATGTTTCTTTATCTGTCAATTGCCCAGCTGTAATTTATTCACCGCGCATGTTAGCTATGTTTTATGGAGAGATACCTCTTGTGAACTGTGGACCCCGGTCCATTTTCTCATACTGATAATACACACACTGCTTCCACTGTTTTCACACTTCTTCCACTATTTTTATATTGTCCTCATACTATTTTCCGCATCATACGTTTAACCTCTTTGTGTTCAACAAAACAGGTGAGATTGACAACCTCACTGCTTCGTTGGGGCGAAGTAAATTAATTGTGTTGTGTAGGTTCCATGTTGCTGCTGAACCGATAGTGCGCCATGCTATTTCTTCAGAAGTTGCTTGTCCTCCTACTGGTCGATTCAACCTTGGTTTCTTTTCTGAGGAAAAACTTATCGCTGCACTCTTCACAACTTTTCTCTTGGGGTTTACCAACATCAGTCATCACTCCGCACTCCCTCGCTGGCATAGAGCTGGCTGGCCAAGGAGGAGCGGCAGGGATTCCACCACGTACGGGTCCCATCTGTCAATGACCCAATGTTTGGAATGGAGCTTATGAGGATGTGGGGATGAGGGGAACGCAAGGCAGTCGGGACGGATAGGGTCAGAAAAAAATTGAAACATTTTTTCCACTTACTAGTGGCATTGGACGGTAATTCATGTCAACTTTAGGGGCAATTTTAATGATATACCAAACCAAATCGAAAAAGCCGTCCTGATTTTATTATTAGGTAAGATAAGATGATTATGGCTGATACAACTCCATCCGTCTCAAAATAAGTGCAAATCTTAGCAATGAAATACATCTAGATATGATACTTATTTTGAGACGAAGGCTGACAAATAAATACAAACAAGTGGTCAACACATAATCGTGTCATCTTAGCATCACATAATTGTCATCCTGGTAATCTTGGTGGTGGCACTTTAATCGATTCGGTCAATCAGTGCAGACGAGTGGTCAATGGAAGTCTCGCTGGCCTGTGAACATGAGGCAACGATGCAAATGCAACATCCTTCTGTTAGGGTTCACACGTTTTGGTGATACTAGATGACCCGTTGCGCCCGCTTGGCGCAAATATCGAATTTATGCTATAATTTTATTACATAAGAAAAAATATTGACCATCCCTAAGTTCATTGCAATTTTGTTTTGATATCCACGTAAGTCATTATCTGCGACTGAAATTCATTGACTGTAGAGTGACTAACTGGCAAGTTATTTTCAATCATGGACATGCACCATGATGTAACAAAGAAACATAGTAGAGCATAGTTCATATAAGCTAAGTGAAACTAAAACCTTAGTGGATTTGCCGCTGCACGACTGGGCCAAGAAAAAGGCTCGGGCTTGAATTTATTTTAAATGAAAGACCTTGCAATCGTTCACTGCTCAAGCAGATAACAAAAGCAAGATTGTATTTTAGCCATAAGTTTTACGTGCTTGGTATGTATGTTGTTGCCCGTGATTGAGATTTACGATTGAGACTTACGGACCTTAGAATTATTTATTCTAAGCAACTTAGAGGCATAGAAACATAGACCGAAAGTATGGTGTCTCCAAATGTGCGCAACCCAGAGTTGTTGAATCACTTTGTGTTATATCTTCCGGCATACGCTGCCTCCATCGATAGTTTTCAGATGACCAGGCCGCTCGCTGCGGTTTCACGATAGTTGAGTGAATGAGTTTCTGAATCACTTTGTGTTATTTCTTCCAGCCTCCGCTGCCTCCGTCGATAGTTTTTGGATGAGCAAGGCGGCTCGCTAGGGTTTAACGTCTTTTCTGCTTGTGCGCATTGTTATGATTCTGCCATTGGCATGGCGAAATTTAGGACTGTATATGAGCCATAAGTTTTATCTTGTTTTTAGTGTTGTTATTATTTTATTAGTGTGAGCTGAAAGGTATTGAATGCTTTAGCTAAATATACAACAGACTAAGCATTAAAGCACCGTCTAGGTTTTGATCATAACATTTTAAGGTCGATGATTCGATTTGTGCACAACATTAGTGTCAGATTGGACAACGGACCACATATATATATTTACATTATATAAAACCGATTATTCTTCTGAGTCCATAGATATGCGTCCAAACCGATACCATTCAGCAACAAGACGCGGCAATACGTTCTAAGGGGCCAAAATTGAATTGATCCTTTGTTCAGGCCAAACCAAAATGCACCCCTATTAGGTTTTGTTAAAGCAAATCCATTAAATGTCGAACAGAATTAAAGGACTTGACCAGTGTAGCCAACAAATAGCCTTTGACAAACAATAAAAGGAGACAGTTGCACCACATTTCATTAAGGAATGTACACAAACCAATGTTTAACCTCAAAATAACAACTGTTAACAACTAATTTTACAGGATTGCCGGAACCATCTAAAACCACATGCTCTTTCATGTGTAGCCTGTAGCCGCTCTACAGCCTCAACTACCAAATAAAGCGGATATTATTTAGAATTCAAACGAAGATATTACCAGGAAATAAGAATATCTATATCAGGAAGAATGGCCATTTCCACAAACACCTCAGAACCATGTATGAAAACTATGTTCCTCGCAAAATAAAGACCTACATATGTAACTTTATAATGACATTTGACAAAAAAAAATCAAGTATGCACCACTTAGGCAAACCATAAACATTGCAAAATGTGTCCTTAACAGATAATCGATTGACATGTCAGGAAGTATGAATCAACATGATAGCCTCTTGTTTGAATGTGGTGTCCTGTCTGTCCGGTCATGTTGTAGAAATTCAGAAGCAAGAATTTTCAGCAGAGCGCCTTAGTTGAACTGGTGTGAAGGAAAATCTCCACTCCTTTTGTTTCTCTGTTGGGTGGACATCCTAGAGTATACGCTGCATGCTCGGTTTGTTCAGCATTTCTGGAAGTTAGATGTGTGTATTTGGATTGGTTCTATTTCCGTTATGAAAGTTACATCATACTACAATATATGTCAGATTATATGTCGCCACCTATAAGATTCAAAACAGGTTTAGTTCAACCTGTCTTAGTCTATATTTCTGAAGTCTATCAGATTGAAAAATTAGCTACGATGCTTCTGCCTTTGGAAAATCATTCCATACTGGCTGATATATTAAGCAACTAAACCTTAAATAACATTATAGGACTTCTGGACTGGAAGATGCATGGAGGTCGTGACAAACATAGAAAATCACCCAATCATGTGGAACAATTGTATGCGGATCGGAAGAAAAATGATGACCGGACTTTTCATGGAATGACTCGCTCCAAGATATCTTCTTGCCATTACCAGCTGAACCGTACAGAAGGGAGCCAGACTTGTCTCCTCAGAGAAATACCAGGTATGCTGCTCTACAAATCTGGCACAATCGCATATGTCACATTAGTACATAGGGACATCTGGAACAAAAATGGATAAGGTGGTTCAAATATGGATATACGTGAAAATAGACTATATTTGGAAGTATGTTAGGAAAATACAATAAATTAACAGCTAACAAAGAAAAAGGAAACGGAGTCACAAAAAATAGTCAGTCTTAGATTTACAAGTTAATTTTGAAGAAAGGAAATAGTAAGATATTTAACTCTGGTTGGTCGCTGCCAAGTTGTCTCTAAAACTACGACTTTGCCTGATCCTTTAGAAACCTAAATAGAAAATGTACTGTGTCATTCAAGGAAAACTAAATTAGAAAATGCACGTTACAGCCACAATCACACATTCACTTGAATATAGCTACAAAATTCATAGCAAATCATAGACTATTTTCTGGTGTAGATGTCCACAAAGCTACATATATAAAGCTTAGCCTGCAACCTAAAGTACGATAACTTTTTTGAGTTGTGCTATAACATTTATGAAATATGATTTAGAAGCTGAAGAGTGGGCCAGAGAAACTCTTTACTTAATTAAATATCTCTTAATTAATAAGACAAACAAAAAATATGTTAAGCAAAACCTATTGAAGCAATGGTTAGCACAGTTACGGCGAAGAGATGCATAGAAGAGGAGCATGTGAAGGAAAATACCTGGATGACTATATAAATGGAGTGTCAATGGACCAACGATCTGGGAATAACCTAGCAATCACTTAGTAGGCCTAGGTGGACACCAAAATAACAATCTGGGCATAACCGGCTTCTACAAAGACGGAGCATGTAATTGATCCTTTTTCTTCTTGTCTGTTTACAGAAAAAAAAAGACTACTGATCAGTTGAATCACATGACCACAAATAATATGCGCACCAATAAACCAGACCTCATTTGTATGGTGTAAAAAAACACAATCAAGGAACATAAAACTTTTGAAAAAATAGATGACAACATTCTTTAGGCTAAATGAGTGTATTCCTTGCTTAAGAACTGTTTAACTTTATTAAACAAATTCATTGCAACCTGCATCTTTAATGGCTATAAAATCCCATGACATGAAAGCTTTACAAATAAGTATTCACAACACTCAACAACGTCTACTCAACAATCTTCAGTTGGTCAAGGCGAACAAACACTTCCTATCCTTGCAGCCATATCCGGGGGCTGACGATGATCCAGCAAAACCAACCATATCGTCTGCTCCACTCGCAAAATCTTAACAGTTACACACACTCTTCTTTTTTGCGTGAGAAAGCCTACCCCATAGTATTGGACTGACAAAAACAGTGAAAAAGCTAACAAAATAAATAGCCAGCTAACTCGGGCAAAAAATATTTCTTAATTTTGAACATAAGCAACATATTCTTTTTGCAAATTGGACTTGTACACACACCTGAACCCGCAGACTCCGAGCACATTGCTCTAGCTGAAATTCCCCGTCACCTTCTTGCTAGCCTTGAATGAGTTGAACCTCTTCAGCATGGATGCCAACGCAATCCTAGCAGTATCTGCATAATGCAGGTACTCCAGATCAGTCTATGGAACTTACATGGAATGTTGAACAAATTAAAACTCAACAAGAGTTGCAAGATTCAGTTAGCGCAGACGAAGACCTGTGCTCTGGGTGTCCTTAAAGTCATCAGGGGCTCGGCAATATCGCTGCCACACGATGCCAGCATAAAGGGCGGCAAGGACGATTGCCACGCCGTCGATTGAGGCAAGGGCGATGGCGATGGTAAGCTCCCTGCGCATATTATGGTGTCTCACCTCCTCTGCAACACAGAAGAAAGTGGAGGGTTGGGGCTACGCACTAAGGTGTGCTTGATTGAGCGCTTACAAAACATCAACCTTTTGAGATTTAGCATAACTCCAAAAAACATCTCTTTAGTTAGCGGGATCCATGAATTGCTTCCCCTCAGATTTTGTCCCCAATATGAGGTAGTATTTTTTCCCAGCATTGTAAAAAGAAATAGATGTGTGCTCAGCTTAAGTTGGTACTAAAATTCACGAAAAAAATGACGAAGCCATTGTTTGAACTCTGATGATAAATAAATGATTGTAGGATGCACTTTCCCCACGATTCCCAACAAACCAAAATGGCTTCCCACCAAATTGCGCACATCACTAACATCCAACACCTGTGTTACTGATTTTTTTCCTATTATGCCAACAGCTCTATTTATTGTATCTTATCTCCAACGGTAGATCATCTAGCTCTCCAGGAATTACCTTCGCAAAAAGTGGTGAATATGTGGAGATTTCAAGTTGAGTACTTGGATCTGGGTGACCACCATTCCTTGCTGCCGCAAGCCTTCGCTGTATTGTTATAACACAAGGTGATTAGGACAGAGTGTGAGGCGACGAGCTGCAACAATCAAGCTTTGGAAGAGGAGCGGACGACCAACGATGACATCGCCAGTGTGTAACAAGATTCATCTCTTTCTGGTCTTACCTTGGCTCAAGGTGACCCATGGAGGGGCGGCCACACAAATCAGTAGGAACGGAACTGAACAATAAGCTGAAACCTAAATCATGGGTGTGTATCTCAATCAGATTTCTAGTACACAAGTATAATAAGTAATCATACTAACAAATATTGAGAAAAGGGCCAAATACCAGATGTACATCATGAATGGTTCAACAAACTGGTGTTTTCCTTTTCGAATGGAAAATTCAACTGGTGGCTCGTCAATTTTCTGATCAGAAAGACAGACATAATAAATATATATATCCTTAGAAGAAGAAAAAACTTGAATAGAAAGAGGCACAAGAGAGCGAGCAACTCTGGCCATCATACCACTGTTTTCACCATCAGAAATCTCCCAAAAGAGGCAGAAGAGAGTGAACTCCTTCTATATCAAATTATCAACCATTCATCTTCTCTGGTGTACCGGGCCGTAAGGGGATCAGGAGCAAACCGAGAAAAGGAGACAATGGGAGCTGCTGCAAATATGTAAAAAAAAATGAAGTGGGGGAGAGGGGGAGCGGCACCCTGATGCTGTAGCCTGTAGGTTGGAGATACCTCGTCTGTTGCAAAGTGGAACAGGGAGCTCCAGCTTCCTCATGGATTTTAGGGAAGAAGACCAGCCTCCACATCCTTCCTCTATGCCAGGAGAGAGATGAGCCCCAGATCTTCGTCGCTCGCTGCCTCCGCTTCCATCATCACGACCGACGGCGAGCCTGGCCTCCCGGCGCTCTACGTACGCGGTGGCGGCCTGCAGTGTGTAGCGCAGCCACTGTCCTCAGCCCGCTCAAGCTGAACCAAGGACGGTGGGATACGAGCCCTTGTTAATGGTGGACGAGTTCCTCGCCGCCGAGCCCATGTACACATTGGACGAGGTCCTTGAGACGGCGCGCCGCTGCTCGGCCGCTCTGACAGCCGCCGCCGTTGGAGCTCCCACAACAACCGGCGCCGCCCTTCCCGACTCTAACAAAACCGCACCGGACCGGAGCCGCACGACCCTTCGCGTGCGGAAAGAGACGGGGCCGCCAGTACATGGGACAGCGGATCCGGGGAGGGATAGGAGGCGGGGATTGGGGGAGGAGAGTCGAGGGCGGGGATTGGGACGAAGCGGCGATTGGCTAGGGTTTCCACTGCGGGAGCTGGTTTCGTTCTCCACTCACTACCGCATCTGTCGTCATCCAACGGTTCTAAGCTAAACAATAGACGGCCAAGGACGTGCCACGTGGCGGCTCGGCGGGAGCTCGGTGGAACGCAGGAGAAGCCTCACAATCCTTTAGCTTTTATAGAAGTAATTATGACTTCTGTGATTGGGAGGTAGACGTAGTGAATGTTGCATATGCAGGAAGTGATGCCACTGAAGCCAAACGATGCATGGACCTGGAGGCAACGCAACATCATAATAGTTTTCAGATAACCAGACTACAGCTATGGAAGAGTCGAACACCGTCATCATTGATGGCGCGTGACCCGACATCGACGGCCTGCTAGACACGATCAAGGCGGAAGCTAGATCATGGGTTACATCAGGGCACCGGGTTTGGCAACGGTTCTTCATGTGGCCTAGCCGTAGAGCATTGAGTGGTACCGGGATGTGGCCTCTCTAGGCCTGTACTAAACTCTTTCTATCTATACAATGAAATGCAAATCTTTTGCGTTTTGTCAAAAAAAAAAAAAAAAAAAAAAAAAAAAAAACAGCAATGGCATTCAGGAAAGCAATCAACTTACAGCATTTTGTCCAAGCACGGTGCACAAAATTGCATCACATGCATTGGCAGACATGCTCGTGCCATGTATGTTGTATCAATTGTATCTTACATCAGCGTGAACACCAATACCCTTGAAATGCATCTTGATCTATGTAGTGTAATCAATGTTACTAAATCACGACAACCTCTAAAATTGAAGTGAGAATCAGCTACATAGAAGTACATGATAATGCAGTTTAGCAACCTCAAATAAGCACATGGAAATGCTACTAGAAAAGAAAACGCAAAGGAAAGGGTAAGATAGATCAGGTTAACAACAAAACTCAATGTTATACTCCGCATTTAAACTTCTACTTTATCACAGAACAACCTGTAAATTATGACGTCCATGTCAATTACAAACCTTTTGTTACATGTGAACACCAATGTCACTAAGTATTACATTTTCGTGCATCAGTTGCACCTGAATTTTGCAATAATTCCTGGTGAAAGAGTAAGAGAGGTAAACATTAGGTTTTCATTTCCAGTTGCTTGCCAGCGTTATTTAGAATAAAAGGAGCCAAAGGCTAAAAACCACAGTGAAATTTTAGCTTACTTGTTCCGCAACTTCACCAACACAAACCACACGGAATCTCTTGGTCTTTAACAAATGCTCCAGGTGTTGTAAGACACCATATTCCCCATCCAGTGTGAACAGGGCCTTTATTCATACAGTAAACTTCTGTTGGACATCCGTGAATCACAAGAAATGGCAGATTAAAACACCAGTGCAACGTTTACGAACCTCTGGTATTAAGCAGGCAACAACCTGTCAGTTGAAAGGGAAGCATGCGTTGCAATAAAGCCGCTGGTTCTTCCCATTAATTTGACCAAACTGATACCATGGTATGCGCTGCGTAGTGCCTAAAAACAGTACTGATTCGTAAAGTAAAAAAAAAACAATAGTATTCACATGTAGGATCTTTCACTCCACTTTTCATCTCTTAATCATTATCGATTTGAGAACAGCTTAGCACTACCAATCAAGGAAGAAGAAGATGCAGATGCTAGGCGTTGGTCGGGTGTAGGGAGTGATTGCTACCGCCGTCTTTCCTACCGTCTGATCTGTGTAAAGTAAACCGCTCCCGCACGCCTGATTCGTGTAGCAAAAATGTTTCGCGAGTAGCATTTTTTTGCATGTATGAAACATCGTGTGTAGCAAAAAATGTTTCGAAAAAATCTGGGAGGCCGTGTCGCTGATGGTTGGAAGGGGAGGCCGTGCCGCTGGCATCACTACAGGAATGGCTCTATGTGCCGACGGCCAAAACATGTGCCGACGGCCAAATGTCGGGCACCGTCGGCACAGGGGGTCAGAGCCCCAGCCTGCGCCAGAGGCCGTCGGCACGAATTTGGCCGTCGGCACAACACCCAAAAGGCCGACGGTGGCCCTCGGCAACCCTTTAGCCGTCGGCACAGCGTCAAAGAGGCCGACGGTGGCCCTCGGCGGACGAAACGCCGTCGGCACAGGTTACTGCGCCGTACTGCGCCGGCTGGCTGGGCCCTACCCAGCACTATGCCGACGGCTTTACCGTCGGCACAGTGAACTTTTTTTTTCTTATTTTGTGCATGCATGTGTACTATCAATTGATAAAATTAATATGTTAATATTTTATGTTTAAAATATATAAATTCACAACCGTTACCATGTATCGAGAGATCTAAGTCGATTTCATTTATTCATACTACACCGACACAACTATCGAGTGGGTTTTCACACACTAAGTCTATTTTATTTGTGTTTTATGTTTGTATGGCCTACCCTAACACAACCAAGCGCCTAGTTCCACATTGCTACCCCCTTTCGACGCCGTTACCGCGTGTTTCCGTATAAGTCCGGTATTTCTCCAGCGGGTCTAGGGTTTCACCGGAGGGGTGGATCCGGAGCGTCTGGACCCCAACACAAGCAAGGTTGTGCCATAGCATGTTATTATAGGTGTGTTGTTTGCTTTTGATGGCAAAGATTTCACTCCGGGGTGTGGGCCGCTTCACCGGCATCCACTTCTCTCTCGTGAGTTTACACGCGCTTATAGGGTGAAACCCCCGTATCGGACGAAACGTCGTGAATCTTCCGAAGAGGTGGGTTCTACCTTGTTGTTTTATGTTCCTATGGCCTACCCTAACACAACCAATCACCTAGTTCCACAATGCTACCCCCTTTCGACGCCGTTACCGCGTGTTTCCGTATAAGTCCGGTATTTCTCCTGCGGGTCTAGGGTTTCACCGGAGGGGTGGATCCGGAGCGTCTGGACCCCAACACAAGCAAGTTTATGCCATAGCATGTTATTATAGGTGTGTTGTGTGCTTTTGATGGCAAAGATTTCACTCCGGGGTGTGGGCCGCTTCACCGGCATCCACTTCTCTCTCGTGAGTTTACACGCGCTTATAGGGTGAAACCCCCGTATCGGACGAAACGTCGTGAATCTTCCGAAGAGGTGGGTTCTACCTTGTTGTTTTATGTTCCTATGGCCTACCCTAACACAACCAATCACCTAGTTCCACAATGCTACCCCCTTTCGACGCCGTTACCGCGTGTTTCCGTATAAGTCCGGTATTTCTCCTGCGGGTCTAGGGTTTCACCGGAGGGGTGGATCCGGAGCGTCTGGACCCCAACACAAGCAAGTTTATGCCATAGCATGTTATTATAGGTTTGTTGTGTGCTTTTGATGGCAAAGATTTCACTCCGGGGTGTGGGCCGCTTCACCGGTATCCACTTCTCTCTCGTGAGTTTACACGCGCTTATAGGGTGAAACCCCCGTATCGGACGAAACGTCGTGAATCTTCCGAAGAGGTGGGTTCTACCTTGTTGTTTTATGTTCCTATGGCCTACCCTAACACAACCAATCACCTAGTTCCACAATGCTACCCCCTTTCGACGCCGTTACCGCGTGTTTCCGTATAAGTCCGGTATTTCTCCTGCGGGTCTAGGGTTTCACCGGAGGGGTGGATCCGGAGCGTCTGGACCCCAACACAAGCAAGTTTATGCCATAGCCTGTTATTATAGGTGTGTTGTGTGCTTTTGATGGCAAAGATTTCACTCCGGGGTGTGGGCCGCTTCACCGGCATCCACTTCTCTCTCGTGAGTTTACACGCGCTTATAGGGTGAAACCCCCGTATCGGACGAAACGTCGTGAATCTTCCGAAGAGGTGGGTTCTACCTTGTTGTTTTATGTTCCTATGGCCTACCCTAACACAAGCAATCACCTAGTTCCACAATGCTACCCCCTTTCGACGCCGTTACCGCGTGTTTCCGTATAAGTCCGGTATTTCTCCTGCGGGTCTAGGGTTTCACCGGAGGGGTGGATCCGGAGCGTCTGGACCCCAACACAAGCAACTTTATGCCATAGCATGTTATTATAGGTGCGTTGTGTGCTTTTGATGGCAAAGATTTCACTCCGGGGTGTGGGCCGCTTCACCGGCATCCACTTCTCTCTCGTGAGTTTACACGCGCTTATAGGGTGAAACCCCCGTATCGGACGAAACGTCGTGAATCTTCCGAAGAGGTGGGTTCTACCTTGTTGTTTTATGTTCCTATGGCCTACCCTAACACAAGCAATCACCTAGTTCCACAATGCTACCCCCTTTCGACGCCGTTACCGCGTGTTTCCGTATAAGTCCGGTATTTCTCCTGCGGGTCTAGGGTTTCACCGGAGGGGTGGATCCGGAGCGTCTGGACCCCAACACAAGCAACTTTATGCCATAGCATGTTATTATAGGTGCGTTGTGTGCTTTTGATGGCAAAGATTTCACTTCGGGGTGTGGGCCGCTTCACCGGCATCCACTTCTCTCTCGTGAGTTTACACGCGCTTATAGGGTGAAACCCCCGTATCGGACGAAACGTCGTGAATCTTCCGAAGAGGTGGGTTCTACCTTGTTGTTTTATGTTCCTATGGCCTACCCTAACACAACCAATCACCTAGTTCCACAATGCTACCCCCTTTCGACGCCGTTACCGCGTGTTTCCGTATAAGTCCGGTATTTCTCCTGCGGGTCTAGGGTTTCACCGGAGGGGTGGATCCGGAGCGTCTGGACCCCAACACAAGCAAGTTTATGCCATAGCATGTTATTATAGGTGTGTTGTGTGCTTTTGATGGCAAAGATTTCACTCCGGGGTGTGGGCCGCTTCACCGGCATCCACTTCTCTCTCGTGAGTTTACACGCGCTTATAGGGTGAAACCCCCGTATCGGACGAAACGTCGTGAATCTTCCGAAGAGGTGGGTTCTACCTTGTTGTTTTATGTTCCTATGGCCTACCCTAACACAACCAAGCACATAGTTCCACAATGCTACCCCCTTTCGACGCCGTTACCGCGTGTTTCCGTATAAGTCCGGTATTTCTCCTGCGGGTCTAGGGTTTCACCGGAGGGGTGGATCCGGAGCGTCTGGACCCCAACACAAGCAAGTTTATGCCATAGCATGTTATTATAGGTGTGTTGTGTGCTTTTTATGGCAAAGATTTCACTCCGGGGTGTGGGCCGCTTCACCGGCATCCACTTCTCTCTCGTGAGTTTACACGCGCTTATAGGGTGAAACCCCCGTATCGGACGAAACGTCGTGAATCTTCCGAAGAGGTGGGTTCTACCTTGTTGTTTTATGTTCCTATGGCCTACCCTAACACAAGCAATCACCTAGTTCCACAATGCTACCCCCTTTCGACGCCGTTACCGCGTGTTTCCGTATAAGTCCGGTATTTCTCCTGCGGGTCTAGGGTTTCACCGGAGGGGTGGATCCGGAGCGTCTGGACCCCAACACAAGCAACTTTATGCCATAGCATGTTATTATAGGTGCGTTGTGTGCTTTTGATGGCAAAGATTTCACTCCGGGGTGTGGGCCGCTTCACCGGCATCCACTTCTCTCTCGTGAGTTTACACGCGCTTATAGGGTGAAACCCCCGTATCGGACGAAACGTCGTGAATCTTCCGAAGAGGTGGGTTCTACCTTGTTGTTTTATGTTCCTATGGCCTACCCTAACACAAGCAATCACCTAGTTCCACAATGCTACCCCCTTTCGACGCCGTTACCGCGTGTTTCCGTATAAGTCCGGTATTTCTCCTGCGGGTCTAGGGTTTCACCGGAGGGGTGGATCCGGAGCGTCTGGACCCCAACACAAGCAACTTTATGCCATAGCATGTTATTATAGGTGCGTTGTGTGCTTTTGATGGCAAAGATTTCACTTCGGGGTGTGGGCCGCTTCACCGGCATCCACTTCTCTCTCGTGAGTTTACACGCGCTTATAGGGTGAAACCCCCGTATCGGACGAAACGTCGTGAATCTTCCGAAGAGGTGGGTTCTACCTTGTTGTTTTATGTTCCTATGGCCTACCCTAACACAACCAATCACCTAGTTCCACAATGCTACCCCCTTTCGACGCCGTTACCGCGTGTTTCCGTATAAGTCCGTTATTTCTCCTGCGGGTCTAGGGTTTCACCGGAGGGGTGGATCCGGAGCGTCTGGACCCCAACACAAGCAAGTTTATGCCATAGCATGTTATTATAGGTGTGTTGTGTGCTTTTGATGGCAAAGATTTCACTCCGGGGTGTGGGCCGCTTCACCGGCATCCACTTCTCTCTCGTGAGTTTACACGCGCTTATAGGGTGAAACCCCCGTATCGGACGAAACGTCGTGAATCTTCCGAAGAGGTGGGTTCTACCTTGTTGTTTTATGTTCCTATGGCCTACCCTAACACAACCAAGCACATAGTTCCACAATGCTACCCCCTTTCGACGCCGTTACCGCGTGTTTCCGTATAAGTCCGGTATTTCTCCTGCGGGTCTAGGGTTTCACCGGAGGGGTGGATCCGGAGCGTCTGGACCCCAACACAAGCAAGTTTATGCCATAGCATGTTATTATAGGTGTGTTGTGTGCTTTTTATGGCAAAGATTTCACTCCGGGGTGTGGGCCGCTTCACCGGCATCCACTTCTCTCTCGTGAGTTTACACACGCTTATAGGGTGAAACCCCCGTATCGGACGAAACGTCGTGAATCTTCCGAAGAGGTGGGTTCTACCTTGTTGTTTTATGTTCCTATGGCCTACCCTAACACAAGAAATCACCTAGTTCCACAATGCTACCCCCTTTCGACGCCGTTACCGCGTGTTTCCGTATAAGTCCGGTATTTCTCCTGCGGGTCTAGGGTTTCACCGGAGGGGTGGATCCGGAGCGTCTGGACCCCAACACAAGCAAGTTTATGCCATAGCATGTTATTATAGGTGTGTTGTGTGCTTTTGATGGCAAATATTTCACTCCGGGGTGTGGGCCGCTTCACCGGCATCCACTTCTCTCTCGTGAGTTTACACGCGCTTATAGGGTGAAACCCCCGTATCGGACGAAACGTCGTGAATCTTCCGAAGAGGTGGGTTCTACCTTGTTGTTTTATGTTCCTATGGCCTACCCTAACACAACCAATCACCTAGTTCCACAATGCTACCCCCTTTCGACGCCGTTACCGCGTGTTTCCGTATAAGTCCGGTATTTCTCCTGCGGGTCTAGGGTTTCACCGGAGGGGTGGATCCGGAGCGTCTGTGTCGTGGTGGTGTCACGGCAGATGCCATGGGATGGCTAAAGATGTGGGGACGATGGACGCTGGAGGTGCTCGGGGAGGGATCACGCGACGAGTAGCCGCGTGAGGTAAGAACAACACACTGCAAACAACACGATCTACCCAGGTTCGGGGCCCTCGTGAGGAGGTAAAACCCCTACTCCTGCCTCTCTGTATGTATTATGATGTCTCTCCGAGTAGCTACAGTACAAAGGATATCGCTACCGAGTAGCCACCCTCCTCTCTCCGAGTAGAGCTAGGTCAAGAACTTAGGGTTTCTAGGGTTCAATGTGAGCATGCCTCGCGTAGGAGGCGGCGGGGCACCTTATATACCTGGTGCCCAGCCGGATACGTCCAAATCTAGACAAGTGTCGACATTGTGTGCACACCGTCCTTCTTCCGGGTTCCCGCTGACAGCTTTGGTTCCTAACCTTGGCTTCATCTGGAAAGTCGTTGGGCAAAACTAGGGGACAGACTGGTATCACTGTACCTAAGCACAGAGTAGGCCCCCTTATCCTGCCACGGCCTGCTTCCATGCTGTCACTGTCAGGCAGGCCGGTCCCAGATGAACAGTAGTTCGAATGCTGCCAAGTACGGACCCAGGATACACGGGATCCTGTGTCAGAACGGCTCCTTTGACTTTCTGGCCCGAGTAGGTTCCCGCCAATTGTTCCCGCCAATTGCACTCGGGCCAACTCTTCTACTCGAACGTAGAGAACTTGAATGATTCTTCCTTTTGGTCATCTTGAGGTGAGACCGAGTAGCAGTCTGCCGGGTAGCGGGTACCGGGTAGTCGGCTACTCGACCAAACCTTTCTTCTGTTAGCTGCTTTTACCACTTGCCTTTACCCTACTCGGGGGTAACCCCCCGACAGCAGTCCCCGAAGCTGGTTGAGTCTTGCGAACTTGTTCACTAGGCTCTGCCAGCTTAAAACCAATTTTTGCCTCATAGCCCTTGAGCCTCAAGATGCCGAGTAAAAGGCCTCCGAGTAGTACTCTGAAAAGTACCTTGAGTCTTGTGTCTTCCGAGTAACACCAGCCTTCTATTCGGCAACCGAGTAAAAGGACTTAGAGAATTTCTCCTTTGGCATCTTTGCAGCGCAGAGCACCATCCAGCCGTCCGTGCCGCAACCGGACGCGTGTCAAGCATCCACGACCCCGTCGTTTCGCTTCCCACGACTCATCGTGCCACGCGCCCAGTTTTCACGGGGCGGGCCCACCGGCTCGTTATGTCCCATCAATCGTAATAATAGGCCACGATCTGATCGTGGGATCTACTGTGGCCGTTACGCGCGCGTTCCGCGCTTACGTGCGTTTCTATTCGGCCACAGGCCCCACCACACAGCAATCATGGCCACGATTGATCCCACTAGGCCGATGGTAACGGTAAACTCGCGGAGAGGGTATAAATACCCCCGCCGGTAACTTCATTTTCCCCTTCCCTTGCACTATTCCTCTTTCGTCCTCTGCTTTCCTCCGCCACCGAGCTCTCCGCCGCCGCGCAAGCTTTCGCGCCGCCGCTGACTCAATTCGCCCAACCAATTCCGTCCAATTTCTTCCACTCCTCCTACTCGCAACGATGGCTAAAGCCGGCTGGGCGGGCTCAATCGTCACCAGTGAGGATTTCGCCTGGCTCGTTAATACCAGGCGAGTTCCTCCCGGCGTGGAGTGTCGGGCGCCTGACGATGAAGTCGTGCCAACCCCGCGGGAGGGTGAGCGCGTCGTGTTCATGTCGCACTTCGAGCGCGGCTTCGGACTGCCGGCGTCCGAGTTCCTTCGTAAGTTTCTTGACCACTTCGGCCTTCAGATGCATCATCTGCCGCCGAACGCCGTCGTCTTCCTCGCCTACCACGCCGTGGTGTGCGAGGCCTTCCTCGGCATCCACCCGACGACGGATACCTGGTTGAGGTATTTCCACCTCCGCCAGCAGACCGTCGGGAAGAAGGAAACCGCAGGCGTGGCCGGCCGCGCAACCGACACCGGCTGCGCCATGATGGTGCAGCGGTCCCAGACGAACCACCCCCGAGTCAAGGGGCTGGACTCCGTTCGACTGTGGCAGAAGACGTTCTTCTACGTCAAGAACATTCCCGCCGCCGAAGGAGCCCAGGTAAATGACAGGATCAACCTTCCCGCCTGGAGCCTCCGTGCTCCCACCGGGAAGAACTGGAAGGAGAAGCCCGCCAATGACGACATCGCCATCGAGATAGAGAAAAGGCTTGGCTGGCTGATAGAGCAAGGCCTCAAGAATGATGATCCGGTGGCTTGCTGGATCCAGCGCCGAGTGATGCCTCTGCAGGAGCGCTGCCATCTCATGTGCTACATGGGAGGTCCCCGCGACTGCACCAGGACGACAACCATCGAGATCGACAACATTGATGTTCCCGGGCACACAAGGGCCATCTTGATGACAGGCCTCAGCGACAATTGGCAGTACGGGTTCGTCCCGTATAGCCGCACGAAGCCGATTGAGCGGGTACGTCCTCCTTACTCTGTTTTTGCATATGCTTTCCGAGTAGATAAACCTTCTTCTTGCCGCGAGTAGCAATTGCCTTTTGCGCCGAGTAGGACACTTAGCCGAATCGCCTAGGCTTAATGTGCTTTTGTGCTTGCACGCCTTGTCGGGTAGCCTACTCGGGAACAATTCTTAGGCTTAGTGTGCTTTGTGCCTGCACGCCTCTCCGTGTAGGATATTCAGCAATCATGCTTAGGCCTCGTATGCTTTGTGTTTGCACGCCCATCCGGGTAGAAACAATCAGTGAGCTGCCTAGGCTTAGTGTGCTTTGTGTCTGCACGCCTATCCGAGTAGAATTCCTTCCCGATACTCGGCTAATCTGTGACCCTTCTCTGTTTTTCAGATCCTTACTCGCCAGAAAATTGAAAGCTGTGAGCGCTTCGATGGCAACTTCTCTGCCGATCGTGAGGAGGACGATGTGCCCTCCTTTGATGCCGCGGATCAGATCAATCTCCCGCGCTCCCCAACGACGGAGAAACGCGAGGCCGAACCGTCCCTTCGCGATTGGTCTGAAGACGAATTCGAAGGTAATAACGTACTCACTTTGCTTGCTCGCGAGAAGCGTCAATCCCTTGCTTGATGTTCCTGATTTTCTTCTTTTCTTTTCTCGAACCCGCAGCTGAAGCTGCTGACGAGAACGAGGACGAGGACGATGACGAGGACAAGGACGATGCGGTCCTTGTCGTCAAACCTCTGTCCGTCGCAGCCCCCAACACCCGCAAGCGGACTGGCAGTGACGTCCAAGAGCCTCCAACCAAGAAGAAGAAGCCAGCCGAGAAGAAGAAGCCGACCAAGGCGGTCGCGAAGAAACCGAGGCGAAAGCTCCCTTCCACCACTGCGTAAGTTTTCCTTCTTGGTCGTCTCTCCTCTCGCGATGTGCTGTTTTCCCCAATCTCCTTCTAATTTCTGATTCTTTCTTTCTCGGCAGCCCTGCCATGGACGCGAATGCCGTTCTCGCGCCCGACCAAGCCAACAAAGCACCAGTACCTCTGATCAATCTCGACGATGAGGAGGATGACGCCACCAACACCCAAGGAGCAGAAACAGAACAGCAGAACCGTGCATCGTCAGCAGCACGGGACACTGCTGCTCATCAGGACAAAGCGCCTTCCCCTCCGGCCAGCAATGCCGAGGAGAATCAGGACCAGGAGATGCAGGACACCGCCGCCCTTGAGCGGCCAGAATCTGAGCAAGAGCAGCCCACCACCGATGCTGCAGACCAAGTTAATCCCGCTGCCGAGCAGCGGGTAGAAGATGACACCGCCACGGATGCCACCATCACAGATGCCTATCCACTGAGCGACGCGCACACAGGCGCCGCACCGACTAGCGCCCAGCCCGATGCCGCGCAAGGTGATGGTTCCGTGGTGCCTCCAATCGTTCAAGGCACCGCACCGCCAGTTTCCTCCTCAGTGCCACAGAACCGGAACCCAGCCAGGCAACAGGCCCTAGATGCCCTGAGGGATGAAGTTGACAGAAGAGCAGCCGAGAAAGAAGCTGCCGAGAAGGCCGAGGCTGAAAAAGAGGCAGCCGAGAAGGAAGCCGCCGAGAAGGCCGAGGCCGAGAAAGAAGCAGCCGAGAAGGAAGCCGCCGAGAAGGCGAAGGCAAGAGCTGAGGGAAAGAAGCTCGAAGATCCCGAGAAGCAGAGAGCCGAAAAAGAGAAGGCGAAGAAACGGGCCAGAGATCAGATGCCGCCACCAACCTTGGGCGGAGCGCTGGTGATTCGAGAGTCCGGCCCGGTTGCCACTGCGACCGCTGCCGCCGCCATCGCCGCTGGCCAACCTTGCTTCCCGGACTACATGGTTCAGGTTAGCCAGCAGAACACAATTGGCTTCTCTCCCCAGGACAAGCAGCTTGCCCTTCTGAGGGGACGAAAGGCCGTAGCCAGGAACTCCCCTCCCCCAGATCCAAACCAGAACCAGTCCGTCACTATTGCTTCTTGGGGAGTCCAAAATCCGACGATAACCACGAGAAGTCTCGAGCAGGTGCTGGATACCATTGGCTATATCGACGCCAAATGGGACAGCAAGGTTCTCGGCACGGACAACTGGCACGGTCTTGGTCTCGGCACAATTGACCACATGCGCGTCGAGTGGAACAAAGTGGATCTGGGATACAAGCCCATGACCGTCTCCACCGAGACTGCCACTCTCGCCGCCAAGATGTTCCTGCACCGCAAGAACGCCGAGGACATCGAGCAAGCTTATGCAGTAAGTTTCACTTGTCCTTCTCTGAGTTGAATTTTTCTTCTCTTCTATTCGCCTTCATTCTTCTTTACCAACACCCAGTCCCCGAGATTCTGGCCGAGTAGGCGGATGCTCTTCCGAGTAGCCGCCTTCTCGGGTTGAATCTTTCACTTCTGCGTTTAACTTGTTTTCTTCTCGCTTCTCAGGATAGCGTTCTGAAGAGGACCAACCTATACCGCGTGCTGCTCTGGAACCATGCTATCGCCAGGAGGCGAATTGCTGCTTTGGAACGGGAGAAAACAGCTGCGGAGGCAGCCAAGAAAGATGCGAAAGACAGCACTCAGAGGCTGTCCGCAGTGGAAGGTACGCTTTTAGCCACGCGGTTCTTGCGTTTATTGTTTACGCCCGCTTCTGCTTTCTTTTGCGCTAACCATTCCTACTCTGCAGAGAACCTGAAAACCTTAACTGAGGAGCACGAGAAGTGCCGTGCGTTTGTGGAGAACGCCGAGGCCACCATCAAGAAGTTAGAAGGTGAGTAGCCGTCTTCTCGGAATCATTCTTGTTTCTGTTTCTTCTCTGCTTCTCTGCTAACCTTGTCTGTCTCTCCGCAGAAGATCATAAGTTGTTTGTTGAAGAACATCAAGATTGCGTCAAACCGGAAGAGGTGCAGAAGCAGCTGTCCGACCAGGCTGTCGAGCTGGTGAAGGACCACACCACAGAGGTGGCGGAACTGCAAACCCAGCTGCGGACGGCACTCCAGGATGCTGTCACTCTTGGCGCCGAGAGGGACAGAGCAATCGCCGAGAAAGCCAAAGCCGAAACAACCTTCAACGCCAAAATCGAGACCCTCAAGCAGGAGTGCGAGGTACTGACAAAGGCCAATGCTGGGCTTTTCGCGCAGATGGATACTCTGCGCCAGATCCAGGATAAGCACATATCCAATGAAGAATCCTGGAAGACCCAACTGCAGGCGCTGCGCATCGAGCTTAAGAGTAAGCTTTCTCTTCTCTGCATCCTTCTCTTCTCGGTCGAATTTCTTCTCGGTTCTTCCTCTACCCGGTTCTTTTCTTCTCTGATTCTGAATTTCTTACTTGTTTTCCCAGAAATCTTTCCTGCCATTATTTCTTCCTGCGTGCCCGCTCTGGCCAAGGCCCAAGCAGCACGTGCTGCGAATGGCGAGCCAGAGGACACCAGGGCCGAAATTGAAGACAGCATGCTGGTGATGCGAGGCCAGTTCGAGCGCCTAGCCGCCGTTGGTTCTGACCTCGTGCGCGTGGGCTTTGAGCTTCACAAGCTCTTCTGGCCTGAGGATCCTGAGCCAACAACCATCCGGGGCCTCGCACTCAGGCTGCAGAATGTGAAGGCCGAGTTGAAGAAGTGGCGTGCTTCCGGAGCTCGGGCAGGCGCGGACTTGATGCTTCTCTGCATCTCCTCCTGGTACAAAAATCTTAACATGCCACTTATCTGCGGGAAGCGCGACAACTCCAAGTGGGAAACAGACCCCGACTGCGTAGCCGCGCGCAAATCGATCGCGTATGAAGTGGCGGAGTGCGCTGAGACGGAGATCTACATCGACGGCCCCCCGAGCCCGACACCGAGGTGGAGGAGGACGAGGAGGAGGAAGATGAGGAGACAGACTCCGATCTGGAGTCGGGTTTCTTCGATTCCCCCAGGAGCAAGGCCGGGAAGGGGAAGGGCACGGCCGTCTCGAGTAGCGATGAGGAGGCCGAGCACATCGGCACCGCCCCACTCGACTTCGGCACCTCTTCAGGAGCCGCTCTTGACGACACGATACTCGCCCCCAGCCGAGCTTCCGGTTCCTCTACAGCTCCAGGGCCCATCTCGGTGGCCACGGCCACTTCTGACCTGGCAGCCACCGAGCAAGACGTCGAGATGGACGAGTCCGCCACCGTCCAGTCGGAGGCGGATGCCACCCATGCCAGCGCCGAGGAGGATGCGGCAGCCAGGGCCACCACAGAAGATGCAGCAGCCAATGCCAGCACAGAAGATGCAGCAGCCAATGCCAGCACCGACAACATTGCCTCCTCCACATGATTTTACCTGCATACTTTTCACTTGCACATTTATCAGATCCCCGGGATGCCGGGAGCATATGTATCAGACTTATTTATGCTTGCTACGCAGTTTTTATCCCCTCTTTGTTTATTTCGAAATTAATCAATTTGAGCAACGCTGGCTCAATGCCGAGTTGCGTTTCCATGCGAGTCCCCGAGTTGCATTTCTTATTCACCCTATCTTTCATCTCTGCTCTACCCGCAACTTGTTGCTTTTTTGGTATTCGAGTCACAAGAATCAAGGAGTAGGGCTGCAAATACTTAGCCGCTAGAAACAATCATGGTAACGCAGCCCACCACTTAGCCGAGAAGACGAAACAGGGAACAAAAGCAACAACCAATCTACTCGGTTCCTGCACTCTTTCTTCCTTAGCGATTTTCGTGTGCTCATTGACCTTTTGCTTGTTCTCTTGCTTGCCATGAAGCCGGGTTTCGGACAGCACCAGAGTCGAAGAGTTGGCATATAGGTTTAAACACAGTACTCAATGCACTTATGAGTTCTGAAGTGGAGCAACCGAATAGACAAAGGGTCAAGCCGAGTAAAAACACTTAGAACAATTTTTGGACGAGGGCAGTCCCCGAGAACAATTTCAGATTGCAGAGTAGAATTTCAACTCGGATAAGAGGGTACATACACATCTTTGCTTACGAATGAAAACGACGAAGTAGCGCTACATTCCAGGGGCGCTTGGTTTCCTCTCCAGCTTTATCTGCCCTGTTCGCCTGCGACGGACGCACATCTACAAGGTAGTATGCATCATTGTGCAGCGCTTTGCTCACAATGAAAGGCCCTTCCCAAGGAGGAGACAACTTGTGCATCCCGGCTGTGCGCTGCACCAGCCTAAGGACCATGTCTCCTTCTCGGAATACCCTTGGGTTCACCTTTCGGCTATGATAACGCCGCAGGTTTTGCTGGTAGATAGCCGAACGTGACAGAGTCAGCTCTCTTGCTTCTTCAAGCAGGTCAACGTCGTCCTCTCGAGCTTCTCTCGCCTCCACCTCAGTGTAGAGGGCTACTCGGGGGGAGTCATTCTCTAAGTCTATTGGCAACACGGCCTCAGCCCCGTATACCAAGAAGAATGGCGTGTAGCCGGTTGACCGGTTAGGGGTAGTCCTTAGACTCCACAACACCGCCGGCAACTCTTCTAGCCAACACCCAGGTGTTTTCAGCAATGGCTCAATCAGCCTTGGCTTTATGCCTGCCAGTACCATTCCATTTGCTCTCTCAACTTGCCCATTGGAGGCAGGGTGCGCGACTGACGCAACGTCTAGTCGGATATGCTTATCTCTGCAGAATCGCACCATTGCCCCCTCTGCAAAGTTGGTGCCGTTGTCGGTGATGATACTGTGCGGGTAGCCATATCTCATGATCACATCCTTCACGAACTTCACTGCTGTGACCCCATCGCACTTCCGAATAGGCTTCACTTCAATCCACTTGGTGAACTTGTCCACCATGACCAAGATATGTGTCATGTTGCCCTTAGCCGGCTTGAAGGGGCCAACCATATCCAAGCACCAAACAGCAAACGGCCATGTGATAGGAATTGTTTTCAACTCGGAAGCAGGCATGTGAATCTTACTTGCGAACATCTGGCAGCCGTTGCACTTCCTCACAATATCTTCAGCTTGCTGCAGTGCAGTGAGCCAGTAGAAGCCATGCCGAAAAGCTTTCTTGACCAAAGCCCGAGATGAGGCGTGATGCCCACATTCCCCTTGATGTATCTCCACCAGAATTTCTTCTCCCTCTTCCGGGCTCACACAGCGTTGCAGCACGCCGGTGGCACTTCTCTTGTGCAGCACATCTCGGACTATAGTGTAGCCCTTGGATCTTCTCTGAATCTGCCTCGCAGTCACCTCATCTTCAGGTAGTGTGCCGTCCCTTAGAAAGGATAATATGGGCATAGCCCAACTCGGTGTCTCCCGTATGGGAAACACTGGTTCGTCCAGTTCCATTGGGACAGGCTTTTGCGGTTGCACAGGAGGAGCAGGAGCGCTTCTTTGCAGCCCAGATCGATTGGCGAGAACTTCTTCAATGAATGCGACAGCCTCTGGGTTAAGGGCGGCAATCCCCGAGTACGGAGTGGCAGTCCCCGAGTAAGGAGTGGCAGTCCCCGAGTAGAGAATGGCAGTCCCCGAGTAAGGAGTGGCAGTCCCCGAGTAGGGAATGGCAGTCCCCGAGTAGGGAGTGGCAGTCCCCGAGTAGGGAGTGGCAGTCCCCGAGTAGAGGACGGCAGTCCCCGGGTTCCCTGCAGCACTCTCCCAGTCAATCTCCATTGGGTCAGATTCTTCACTTGGCAGAGAAGGGACAAAGATGGACTCCGAGTTGGGGGAAAGCTTGATGGATGGCTTCCTCAAATGCTCCAAGGCAATCCCTGCCGGGATGGACTGCCGAGAAGATCCCAACTTGGACAACTCATCTGCTGCTTCGTTCTCTGCTCGGTGAATGTGCTGAAACTCACAGCCTTCGAAGAACCCAGTCATTGACTGCACCAGGAAGCGATACGATGCCATGTTGGCATCCAAAGCATCCCAGGTACCCGAGACTTGCTGTACCACCAGATCTGAATCGCCATAGCATATAATGCGCTGCACACCAACCTCCTTTGCTACTCGCAAACCATGCACCACTGCCTCGTACTCGGCTACATTGTTGGATGCCTTGAAATGAATCTGCAACACATACTTGAGCTGATCTCGCTTGGGTGACGTGAGCACGACACCAGCGCCAAGGCCTTCTTTCACCTTTGAGCCATCAAAGTGCATCCTCCAATAGTTGGAAACTGGAGCAGGAGGTTCATACTGCATCTCGGCCCAGTCCACAAGAAACTCCGCCAGGACCTGAGACTTGATTGCTTCTCTTCTCGTATACGCGGGAGCATATGCTGCTAGCTCGATTGCCCACTTGGCTACTCTGCCACTCGCCTCCTTGTTACCCATGATATCCGAGATGGGAGCAGAACTCACAACAGTAATGGGGTGCTCCTGGAAATAATGTTTCAGCTTCCTGGCGCCCAGGTACACACCATATGTCATCTTCTGGTAGTGCGGATAGTTTTGCTTGGAGCTGGACAGCACTTCACTGAGATAATAGACTGGGCGCTGCACACTCTTGCCTTCTTCTTCTCGCTCCACCACTATCACCACGCTGACTACTCGGTTAGTCGCAGCAATGTACAACAGCATAGGCTCCTTGGGTAGCGGACTAGCCAAGACAGGAGCACTAGCCAGCATTGCTTTCAGCTCGTTGAATGCCACGTCGGCTTGCGGAGTCCAGACAAACTTGTCACTTTTCTTCATCAGCTGGTATAGAGGCAGAGCCTTCTCGCCCATTCGGCCCAGAAAACGGCTCAGAGATGCCAGACAACCCGTGAACTTCTGCACATCTTTCAGTGATCTCGGTAAAGACATGCTCTCAATAGCTTTTATCTTAGAAGGATTGGCTTCAATGCCCCGACTAGAAACCAGGAAACCGAGTAGCTTTCCAGCCGGTACACCAAAGGTGCACTTACTCGGATTCAGTTTCATTTTGTACTTGCGTAGGTTAGCAAAGGTTTCCTCCAGGTCGGCAAGCAGAGTATGTGTTTTATTCGTTTTGATGACAATGTCATCTACGTACACCTGCACATTCTTGCCGAGCTGGTCGTGCAAGCATTTCTGCATGCATCTCTGATAGGTTGCACCCGCATTCCTCAAGCCAAAACACATGACACGATAGCAATAAGCCCCGTACGGGGTAATGAAGGCAGTCTTTATTTGATCAGCAGGATTGAGAGCAATCTGGTGGAAACCAGAGTAGGCATCTATGAAAGACAGCAGTTCACAACCAGCAGTGGAATCGATCACCTGATCGATGCGAGGTAGCGGGAAAGGGTCCTTGGGGCATGCCTTGTTCAAGTCGGTGTAGTCGACGCACATGCGCCATGCGGTGGCAGCCTTGGGATCCTCCTTCTTCTTCTCGACCATGACCGGGTTGGCTAGCCAATCCGGATGCAGCACCTCCATGATGAAATTGCTTATCAGTAACTTGGTGATCTGGTCGCCAATGGCCTTCCTTCTCTCATCCCCGAAACGGCGCATAGCCTGCTTCACTGGCTTGGCGTCAGGACGCACATGCAAAGAGTGCTCAACCAACTCCCTCGGGACTCCTGGTAGATCTTCATTAGTCCAGGCGAACACGTCCCGATTCTCACGGAGGAAGTGGATGAGCTCGCTTTCCTATTTCTCCGCCAACCCGGAACCAATGATGGCTACACGGTCGGGGAACTCGGGGTCGACCTGGACTGTCTTGGTCTCCTTGGCAGCTTGGAAGGCAGTACCATGCTGGGTACTCGGCACACCTTGTGCACCAGCTTGTGCGGACTGAGCCATGGCCACCACCTCGTACATCTTCTTCTTCTCGGCCTCAATCACCATCGACTCTGCCAGCTTGGAGCTAGCTGAGGCACACTCCATGGACTTCTTGTAGTCGCCAGCGATAGTGATTATGCCATTGGGACCAGGGATCTTCATCTTCAGATAAGCCACATGAGTAGAGGCCATGAACTTGCTCAGAGCAGGCCTGCCGAGTAGAGCATGATAGGGGCTCTGATGATCCACCACTTCAAACTGCAGGCGCTCTGTGCGACAGTTCTCCCGGGTACCGAATAGCACCTCAATCCACACTCGGCCAATCGGGTTGCATGAGATCCCGGGCACAATGCCATGGAAAGTGGTCTTGCTAGGCAGCATCATGTTCTCGGCTAGGCCAAGCTTCTCGAGTGTGTCCTTGTACACAATGTTGATGCTGCTGCCGTTGTCGATTAGCACCTTGCTGAACCTCACATTCTTCTCGGGACCCAGGAAAGTAGGATCCAGCACCAAGGCATATGTACCCGGGTTGGGCATCACCTTGGGATGATCTGCTCGGGTCCACCTGATCTCCTGATCACACCAATACATGTAGTGAGGAACAGCAGGAATCACTGCATTGACCTCCATGGCCCGCCTGTGCTGTGATTGCTTGTCGACTGCCTCAGAAGTGAAGATCATGTAGCTCTCATGGTGCTCTTGGTACTGGTTGGAGCCATTGCCCCCGTTGTTGCCATTGTTGTTGTTGTTGCCCTGATAGTTGTTGTTGTTGCCTCTGTTGTTGTTGTTGCGGTTGTAGTTGTTGTTGTTGCTGCGGTATCTCTCGTTGTTGAAGTTCTGGTTGGCTCCTAAAGCCACTTGGTTCACATTCTCCCTTCTCGGGTACACTGGCGGCCGAGCTGCGGGTGCGCGAGTAGGCTGAACAGTAGCATTGGCGGCTGGCAGGGGAGGAGGAGGAGGCAAGCCATCACTCTTGATCACATCCCACCACTCGCACTGCCGAGTAGTGTGGTTAGCAGGCCTCGAGGGATGATGGGTGTGAAAGCTGCATGGGCCATCCTTCATGTCATCGAAGACAAACTTCTTCGGCTGCTCGGAGTTCCTGCTACCCGACTGAGCAGTACGGAACGGTTTCTTGTTGCCCTGGCCCTGGTTCTGGTTCTGCCCGTAGGCTCCAGCAGGTTTCTGCCTTTGGCCACCACCGCCTCCGACATTCACTGCATTCACCTCTTCAGGATCATACCGAGTATCTACTCGGCGCTTGTTGCGGAACTCGTTGCGCTTGCTGCTGTTGAAGTTTCTTCTCGGCTCAGAGGAGTCCATCAGTGGCTGAGTAGGATCGCCGAGTGCGTACTGATCCGCAATCTTGATGGTCTCCGCCAGAGTGTTCGGCATCTCCCTCTGCAATCTCTGCCAAAGCATGCTGCCATGTCGGCAACCCTGCGCAAACCAAGTGATGGCCTGCGCTTCATTCACACCCTCATAGGTGTTCCTCAAGGTGCTCCACCGAGTAAGGTACTCGCGGTCCATCTCGTCTTCTCGCTGCCTGCAAGCTGACAGCTGCTGTGGCCTATTCGGCCTCTTGTATGTACTCGTGAAGTTGCTGATGAAGGCATCCGAGAAGTCCAGCCAGCAGTTAATGCTGTTCTTGGGCAAGTTGTTGAGCCAAGTGCGAGCTGGACCCTCTAGCATCTGCGGCACATAGCACACCGCCCATCTCCTGTTGCCATTTGCGATATGGACCGCGGTGACGTAGTCATTGAGCCAATCTTCAGGCTTGGTGCTGCCATTGTAGCTCTTGGTGCCTCTTGCAAGCTGGAAGCCCTTCACGGAAGGCTCGTTCATGATGCGCGGGCCAAAGCACTCGGGGCCAGGAGGACCCGTGCTCTCAAGCCGCGCCGACAAGCTGATACGGTCCAGCTGGTGCCTTGCATCTCCCGGCGCTAGCACGCGCTCACCAACACGGTCATGAATATCATAGCCAGCCATCTCCATAGCCGAGTAGCCATCATCATACCTATCCACCTGCACAGCTGCAGGCTGTTCCACCGGGTTGGCGACTGGTGCCACTGGACGCGGCTGCTGCCTCTGCCGAGTAGGCTGAGCTGCGGGTTGCCGAGAAGAACCCGGACGTGCGGCTTCTCGGGCACGGCTTTGAGCTTGATGGGCTTGAGAGCCTGCTCTTGCAGCGTTGTGTTCCCGCCCGGGCTGCTGCGGCACAGCAACCTGTTTCGCGGCAGCAGCCGGGTCATACACCTGCATTTGCCTGTCTCTGCCCGAGCGCCCGCTGCGGCTCTTCTCGCGGCTAGGATGCGGAGACGAGGCCTGATCGTTAGATCTAGCCGCGTGCGAGTGAACCACCTGCGAAGCTCCAGCACCCGGGTTGGCCTTCCGGAACTCCTCGTTCTGCCTAGCAGCCTCCAACACCAACTCGTTGAGCCTCTCCTGCTGCCTGAGACGCGCCTCTCCATCCAGGCGCGGCAACTCAGCAGCCACGGCCTCTGCAGCCCTGAGCGTCTTGGCGGGTGTGCTATACCTTGGCCTTGTGAAGGTGTTCGCGGTGGCGGACTGAGCGGGCACCTCCGCAACTGTCGCCATCTCGACACCCAAGTTGCGCCGCGTAGCGCCTACTCTGCTAGGCCTCCTGGCGACCGGCGTGAAGCCGTGAGCCTTGTTGTACTCGAGCTGGTCTAAACTCAGCTCAAGCCTGATCTTCTCCAACTCCGCTTGCTCGGCAAGCAGCTCCTGGCGTTGCCGCTCGAGCTGCTCCCTCGCGGCTAGGAGCTCGATGTCGGTGGGAGTGGGCATACCGGCTCGCGCAGCAGACGCGGGGATGACCGTAGAGGTGGAAGGCGGCAAGTTGTTCTCCCTCTCGTAGGGTCGGTGAGTCCTGCCACCAGCAGGCGGTTCGTCAACCTCCTCGACGACGGCCGCAGCGCCAGTAGCAGCTGCGCCAGTGTTTGCCGCCAAACCTGTCACCATCACCTCAGCGCAGCTTGCAGAGCTGCATGCGGGCCTTCCGCGAGCAGCAATCACCGCGGGAGGATCCTCCGCGTCATGCACCAGCTCGGGGTACGCGCGGTTGGGGACAGTGGCGACGTAGACAAGGTGAGAGCCGAAGGAGATCACCGAGCCGCCCTCCGGCATGGCCATGCCGCCGAAACAGCCGGCGTTGTCGGTGACGAAGTCGAACGAGCCGAATCTGTGGACAAGGCCACAGACTACGCGCTCCGCTGAAGAAGATCCCGTCCGAACAGAAACTCCAGCCAGCGCCGCTGGTTGCCCCACGGTGGGCGCCAACTGTCGTGGTGGTGTCACGGCAGATGCCATGGGATGGCTAAAGATGTGGGGACGATGGACGCTGGAGGTGCTCGGGGAGGGATCACGCGACGAGTAGCCGCGTGAGGTAAGAACAACACACTGCAAACAACACGATCTACCCAGGTTCGGGGCCCTCGTGAGGAGGTAAAACCCCTACTCCTGCCTCTCTGTATGTATTATGATGTCTCTCCGAGTAGCTACAGTACAAAGGATATCGCTACCGAGTAGCCACCCTCCTCTCTCCGAGTAGAGCTAGGTCAAGAACTTAGGGTTTCTAGGGTTCAATGTGAGCATGCCTCGCGCAGGAGGCGGCGGGGCACCTTATATACCTGGTGCCCAGCCGGATACGTCCAAATCTAGACAAGTGTCGACATTGTGTGCACACCGTCCTTCTTCCGGGTTCCCGCTGACAGCTTTGGTTCCTAACCTTGGCTTCATCTGGAAAGTCGTTGGGCAAAACTAGGGGACAGACTGGTATCACTGTACCTAAGCACAGAGTAGGCCCCCCTTATCCTGCCACGGCCTGCTTCCATGCTGTCACTGTCAGGCAGGCCGGTCCCAGATGAACAGTAGTTCGAATGCTGCCAAGTACGGACCCAGGATACGCGGGATCCTATGTCAGAACGGCTCCTTTGACTTTCTGGCCCGAGTAGGTTCCCGCCAATTGTTCCCGCCAATTGCACTCGGGCCAACTCTTCTACTCGAACGTAGAGAACTTGAATGATTCTTCCTTTTGGTCATCTTGAGGTGAGACCGAGTAGCAGTCTGCCGGGTAGCGGGTACCGGGTAGTCGGCTACTCGACCAAACCTTTCTTCTGTTAGCTGCTTTTACCACTTGCCTTTACCCTACTCGGGGGTAACCCCCCGACAGTCTGGACCCCAACACAAGCAACTTTATGACATAGCATGTTATTATAGGTGTGTTGTGTGCTTTTGATGGCAAAGATTTCACTCCGGGGTGTGGGCCGCTTCACCGGCATCCACTTCTCTCTCGTGAGTTTACACGCGCTTATAGGGTGAAACCCCCGTATCGGACGAAACGTCGTGAATCTTCCGAAGAGGTGGGTTCTACCTTGTTGTTTTATGTTCCTATGGCCTACCCTAACACAACCAATCACCTAGTTCCACAATGCTACCCCCTTTCGACGCCGTTACCGCGTGTTTCCGTATAAGTCCGGTATTTCTCCTGCGGGTCTAGGGTTTCACCGGAGGGGTGGATCCGGAGCGTCTGGACCCCAACACAAGCAAGTTTATGCCATAGCATGTTATTATAGGTGTGTTGTGTGCTTTTGATGGCAAAGATTTCACTCCGGGGTGTGGGCCGCTTCACCGGCATCCACTTCTCTCTCGTGAGTTTACACGCGCTTATAGGGTGAAACCCCCGTATCGGACGAAACGTCGTGAATCTTCCGAAGAGGTGGGTTCTACCTTGTTGTTTTATGTTCCTATGGCCTACCCTAACACAACCAAGCACATAGTTCCACAATGCTACCCCCTTTCGACGCCGTTACCGCGTGTTTCCGTATAAGTCCGGTATTTCTCCAGCGGGTCTAGGGTTTCACCGGAGGGGTGGATCCGGAGCGTCTGGACCCCAACACAAGCAAGTTTATGCCATAGCATGTTATTATAGGTGTGTTGTGTGCTTTTGATGGCAAAGATTTCACTCCGGGGTGTGGGCCGCTTCACCGGCATCCACTTCTCTCTCGTGAGTTTACACGCGCTTATAGGGTGAAACCCCCGTATCGGACGAAACGTCGTGAATCTTCCGAAGAGGTGGGTTCTACCTTGTTGTTTTATGTTCCTATGGCCTACCCTAACACAACCAATCACCTAGTTCCACAATGCTACCCCCTTTCGACGCCGTTACCGCGTGTTTCCGTATAAGTCCGGTATTTCTCCTGCGGGTCTAGGGTTTCACCGGAGGGGTGGATCCGGAGCGTCTGGACCCCAACACAAGCAAGTTTATGCCATAGCATGTTATTATAGGTGTGTTGTGTGCTTTTGATGGCAAAGATTTCACTCCGGGGTGTGGGCCGCTTCACCGGCATCCACTTCTCTCTCGTGAGTTTACACGCGCTTATAGGGTGAAACCCCCGTATCGGACGAAACGTCGTGAATCTTCCGAAGAGGTGGGTTCTACCTTGTTGTTTTATGTTACTATGGCCTACCCTAACACAACCAATCACCTAGTTCCACAATGCTACCCCCTTTCGACGCCGTTACCGCGTGTTTCCGTGTAAGTCCGGTATTTCTCCAGCGGGTCTAGGGTTTCACCGGAGGGGTGGATCCGGAGCGTCTGGACCCCAACACAAGCAAGTTTATGCCATAGCATGTTATTATAGGTGTGTTGTGTGCTTTTGATGGCAAAGATTTCACTCCGGGGTGTGGGCCGCTTCACCGGCATCCACTTCTCTCTCGTGAGTTTACACGCGCTTATAGGGTGAAACCCCCGTATCGGACGAAACGTCGTGAATCTTCCGAAGAGGTGGGTTCTACCTTGTTGTTTTATGTTCCTATGGCCTACCCTAACACAACCAATCACCTAGTTCCACAATGATACCCCCTTTCGACGCCGTTACCGCCTGTTTCCGTATAAGTCCGGTATTTCTCCTGCGGGTCTAGGGTTTCACCGGAGGGGTGGATCCGGAGCGTCTGGACCCCAACACAAGCAAGTTTATGCCATAGCATGTTATTATAGGTGTGTTGTGTGCTTTTGATGGCAAAGATTTCACTCCGGGGTGTGGGCCGCTTCACCGGCATCCACTTCTCTCTCGTGAGTTTACACGCGCTTATTGGGTGAAACCCCCGTATCGGACGAAACGTCGTGAATCTTCCGAAGAGGTGGGTTCTACCTTGTTGTTTTATGTTCCTATGGCCTACCCTAACACAACCAATCACCTAGTTCCACAATGCTACCCCCTTTCGACGCTGTTACCGCGTGTTTCCGTATAAGTCCGGTATTTCTCCTACGGGTCTAGGGTTTCACCGGAGGGGTGGATCCGGAGCGTCTGGACCCCAACACAAGCAAGTTTATGCCATAGCATGTTATTATAGGTGTGTTGTGTGCTTTTGATGGCAAAGATTTCACTCCGGGGTGTGGGCCGCTTCACCGGCATCCACTTCTCTCTCGTGAGTTTACACGCGCTTATAGGGTGAAACCCCCGTATCGGACGAAACGTCGTGAATCTTCCGAAGAGGTGGGTTCTACCTTGTTGTTTTATGTTCCTATGGCTACCCTAACACAACCAATCACCTAGTTCCACAATGCTACCCCCTTTCGACGCCGTTACCGCGTGTTTCCGTATAAGTCCGGTATTTCTCCTGCGGGTCTAGGGTTTCACCGGAGGGGGGGATCCGGAGCGTCTGGACCCCAACACAAGCAAGTTTATGCCATAGCATGTTATTATAGGTGTGTTGTGTGCTTTTGATGGCAAAGATTTCACTCCGGGGTGTGGGCCGCTTCACCGGCATCCACTTCTCTCTCGTGAGTTTACACGCGCTTATAGGGTGAAACCCCCGTATCGGACGAAACGTCGTGAATCTTCCGAAGAGGTGGGTTCTACCTTGTTGTTTTATGTTCCTATGGCCTACCCTAACACAACCAATCACCTAGTTCCACAATGCTACCCCCTTTCGACGCCGTTACCGCGTGTTTCCGTATAAGTCCGGTATTTCTCCTGCGGGTCTAGGGTTTCACCGGAGGGGTGGATCCGGAGCGTCTGGACCCCAACACAAGCAACTTTATGCCATAGAATGTTATTATAGGTGTGTTGTGTGCTTTTGATGGCAAAGATTTCACTCCGGGGTGTGGGCCGCTTCACCGGCATCCACTTCTCTCTCGTGAGTTTACACGCGCTTATAGGGTGAAACCCCCGTATCGGACGAAACATCGTGAATCTTCCGAAGAGGTGGGTTCTACCTTGTTGTTTTATGTTTCTATGGCATACCCTAACACAACCAATCACCTAGTTCCACAATGCTACCCCCTTTCGACGCCGTTACCGCGTGTTTCCGTATAAGTCCGGTATTTCTCCTGCGGGTCTAGGGTTTCACCGGAGGGGTGGATCCGGAGCGTCTGGACCCCAACACAAGCAAGTTTATGCCATAGCATGTTATTATAGGTGTGTTGTGTGCTTTTGATGGCAAATATTTCACTCCGGGGTGTGGGCCGCTTCACCGGCATCCACTTCTCTCTCGTGAGTTTACACGCGCTTATAGGGTGAAACCCCCGTATCGGACGAAACGTCGTGAATCTTCCGAAGAGGTGGGTTCTACATTGTTGTTTTATGTTCCTATGGCCTACCCTAACACAACCAATCACCTAGTTCCACAATGCTACCCCCTTTCGACGCCGTTACCGCGTGTTTCCGTATAAGTCCGGTATTTCTCCTGCGGGTCTAGGGTTTCACCGGAGGGGTGGATCCGGAGCGTCTGGACCCCAACACAAGCAAGTTTATGCCATATCATGTTATTATAGGTGTGTTGTGTGCTTTTGATGGCAAAGATTTCACTCCGGGGTGTGGGCCGCTTCACCGGCATCCACTTCTCTCTCGTGAGTTTACACGCGCTTATAGGGTGAAACCCCCGTATCGGACGAAACGTCGTGAATCTTCCGAAGAGGTGGGTTCTACCTTGTTGTTTTATGTTCCTATGGCCTACCCTAACACAACCAATCACCTAGTTCCACAATGCTACCCCCTTTCGACGCCGTTACCGCGTGTTTCCGTATAAGTCCGGTATTTCTCCTGCGGGTCTAGGGTTTCACCGGAGGGGGGATCCAGAGCGTATGGACCCCAACACAAGCAAGTTTATGCCATAGAATGTTATTATAGGTGTGTTGTGTGCTTTTGATGGCGAAGATTTCACTCCGGGGTGTGGTCCGCTTCACCGGCATCCACTTCTCTCTCGTGAGTTTACACGCGCTTATAGGGTGAAACCCCCGTATCGGACGAAACGTCGTGAATCTTCCGAAGAGGTGGGTTCTACCTTGTTGTTTTATGTTCCTATGGCCTACACTAACACAACCAATCACCTAGTTCCACAATGCTACCCCCTTTCGACGTCGTTACCGCGTGTTTCCGTATAAGTCCGGTATTTCTCCTGCGGGTCTAGGGTTTCACCGGAGGGGTGGATCCGGAGCGTCTGGACCCCAACACAAGCAAGTTTATGCCATAGCATGTTATTATAGGTGTGTTGTGTGCTTTTGATGGCAAAGATTTCACTCCGGGGTGTGGGCCGCTTCACCGGCATCCACTTCTCTCTCGTGAGTTTACACGCGCTTATAGGGTGAAACCCCCGTATCGGACGAAACGTCGTGAATCTTCCGAAGAGGTGGGTTCTACCTTGTTGTTTTATGTTCCTATGGCCTACCCTAACACAAGCAATCACCTAGTTCCACAATGCTACCCCCTTTCGACGCCGTTACCGCGTGTTTCCGTATAAGTCCGGTATTTCTCCAGCGGGTCTATGGTTTCACCTATTTGGATTTTTTGTTATACCTCCACATGAATAGTTCCCATATTTATATTAGAGAGAAAAATATAAGCTACTCAAAAATGAATAATATTATCATTCCATATTTAACCCTAAATGCACTCGGAGAAAATATTAATACGTGTATTTGTCAAATATATTAACAATACTATTATTTCATATAGGGAGTAATCATATAAAACTAATTGAACTAATAAACATTTAAAAAAAATGTTGAGTATATTATTGAACTAATTGAACTAATAAACATTTGAAAAAAAAAAACTTGTGCCGACGGCATTGCCGTCGGCACAGGCGCGCGGACGTTATCCGGTCGCATTGACCCGCACGGTCTCCTCCTCCCGCACAATCTCCTCCCACGCGCACGATCCCCTCCGCCCCGCCGCCGCACGATCCCCTCCTCCCCGCCGCCGCACGCCGCCAGTACGCGCCGCCGCCGTTCGCCTCCCCCGCCCTCCGCCCCCGCCCTCCGCCCTCCGCCCGCGCCCCCGTCGTTGTCCCGCGCTCCGGCGCCTCCGCCCCCGCCCTCCGCCCTCCGCCCGCGCCCCCGTCGTTGTCCCGCGCTCCGGCGCCTCCGCCCCCGCCCTCCGCCCTGCGCCCCTCCCTCCCTCCCCTCCGGCGCCCTCTGCCTCCCCTCCCTCCCCTCACGCGCCCTCTGCCTCCCCTACCTCCTCTCCGGCGCCGCCCACCTCCTCACTCCGGCACCCACTCCTCCCTCCCGGCGCCCACCTTCTCCCTCCCGGCTCCTCCCTCCCGGCGCCCACCTCCTCCCTCTGCCTCCCCTCCGGCGCCGCCTCGGCCTCCCCTGCCCGAAGAAGAAGGTGAGTTTCACCTTTTTTTCTACTGTTTTTTTGTTTTTCTTCTTATTAGAAATATAGGAATTAGAAATTACTATAGTTAGGTTAGAAAAAAATTAGTTTAGAAAAATTAGGTTAGAAAAATTAGTTTAGAAAAATTAGGTTAGAAAAATTAGTTTAGGGGCGCCTCGGCTGGGTGGAAGCCATCTTTGTCCACGAGCCCGAGGAGCGGTGGCGGGTGGCGTTTGCGGTAGCGGGGGAGGAAGGAGCTGTGGGTGATGATGTGGCGGAAACGGGGGCAGGTGGTTGAGACGCGGGCGAGCGCGGCCGGGGTGGGCAGGCAGACGAAGATCTCCTCCAGGATCTCGTCGGCGAGGACATAGTGGGCGGGCGATGGACCGCCGCTCCGAGTGGGAGAAAGGGGATTTGCGACTAGGGTCGCCGCAGGGAGGTAAGGCCGCCGACGAGGGAGACTGCACCGTGACCTCCCCCACCTCACCGCTCGTCGTGATGGAGTGATGGAGGCGCCGTCACGACTCACGAGTCACGACCATGGCGCAAAATAGCCGCCGTTCTTGACGAAGTCCGCCCGGGTTCTCGGCGAACACCACGGACGTCGACGGGTCCACGGCCGCCCTCACGGCGCCGAGGATAGTGGTGCCCACGGTGGTGCGTCCGGGTTGTCAGCGTGGCGAGTTTATCCGTGATGATGCTATTCTAGTGAAATATTCATGTTCTTACATATGTTCTTACAAATGTTCCGTGATGATGCCACTCGATCGTCCACTCGATAAAAATGTTCTTACATATGTTGTTTCTGTGTTTTCAGATGGACTAGGTCTCGCCATCCACCAGCGTAGGCCCCGCGTGCTCCGGTGCACGTCCCCGAGTTTCTCCTTCCTTTCTGCTCCACCGTCTTCGCTTTCGCCCTGTGCGGTTGAGGTGAGCTACATTTCCATCACCTCCAGCTTTCCACCCTTTGCTCTGCCCCGGCCTTCGAGCCGATGTCACATTTACATTCATGTTTAGTCGCGTAACCCTAGGCGTCTCCCGTCCGGAGGGGTTGAAAATTTATAAATATGCAGGACTGTCCGTCTCTGCATATTTATAACCGTAGCTCTTCCGGATTGTCCACGTTTTGGACAACTCGGGTATGTGTAGTTCGGTTCGTGTCCCATGTTCTGCTCCTTCCTGAGACGGATTTCGGCAGCACCCCCCGTTGTTCTTCGGATGCACACCCTCTCGGCTTGAAAAGTTCGAGACGTGTATTCTGAAGAACAGCGGGGAGGTGCTGCCGAAATTCCGTCTCGGGTCGGGGTAGAACATGGGACACGGACCGATCTACACATACCCGGGTGGGATTAGGCCCCTACCTATTAGACATGTAGGTGAACCGTTGCATGCTGTAAATATAAAATTTTGTCGTAATTAATCCGTTGACATTGTAAAAAAGTATTATAACTTGCTGCATTTTAAGAAATGCGTTGTTGTTTGTCTCCCAATAAAGCAGAGGATGTCTGGTAATGAGTGGATGTACAGCGGCCGTATTTCTGTGACTGAAAGAACAGATGAGTGGGAATGGAAGACCAACATGTTAGTGAAAGAGTTAGCGCGTGGTTCAAAGTCAGCGGTTCGCCCGTTATGCCCTTGCTCTAATTGTCGGAGGCGGCATCGTCATGGAAAGGTTGAAATGACTAAACACCTGTGGTTGCATGGATATATGCAGAACTACGTGACGACTGTCGACTTTGCTCAGTACGAGCGTGATAGAGGAGAGGTGATGCGCCAGCGGATCAATGGCATTGAGTACGATGGGATTAGGAACTTGTTAGATGATTTCCGTGATGCCGACATGCCTGATTCGCCACCTCAAGTGGAGGAACAGCCCGAACCGGAGGAACCGGATGAACCCGAGCCAACAGCGAAGGCATTCTTTGAAATGATGGGCTCGGCTAAGAGGCCGCTATATGAGGGTGCAAAGATTTCTCAACTCGATGCCATCTCTCAAGCACTAGCCGACAAGGCCCGGTACTCCACCACCCGTGCTGGATTTGAAGCTAATCTGAAAACATATGGTAACATGTTGCCCGAGGGGCATTGTCTGCCTAAAAGCATGCACGAAGCGAAGAAAGTCTTGAAAGGGCTCAACATGGATTATACAAAGATAGATTCTTGTCCAAAAGGCTGCATTCTGTTTTGGAAACAGTTTGCGGATGACAAGTACTGTAGCATTTGTAAGGCGTCTAGGTATCATGAGGTAAAGGGAGCCGATGGTCAATTGAAGCAGACGAAAGTCGCAATGAAGATTCTTCGGTATCTCCCATTCATTAAAAGAATCCAGCGGCTGTATTGGTCCGAGGAGACTGCCAAACAGATGACTTGGCACAAGATGGGGAAGAGATACACAGACGAGCACGGACGGGAAAAGATGGGACATCCATCTGATGGTCAGGCATGGAAGAATTTCGATGCAAAATACCCCGATGAGGCAAAAGAGGCTCGAAATGTCAGGATTGCGATAGCAACAGATGGATTCAATCCATATGGTATGTCGACTGCCTCATACAGCTGCTGGCCCGTGTTTGTTATTCCGCTCAATCTCCCTCCTGGAGTCTTAATGCAAAGGAATACCATATTTCTGTCGCTGATCATTCCAGGGCTAGAATACCCGGGAAAGAATCTGAGTGTCTACATGCATCCGCTTGTGGATGATTTGGACCACTCTTGGCACCACGGGACGTTCACATACGACCGGGCATCAAAGAAAAACTTCTTAATGAAAATTTGGTTCCAATACTCCATGCACGACCTTCCAGGGTACGCTCTATTCTGTGGATGGTGTACCGCTGGTAAGTGGCCATGCCCAGTGTGCAGGAACCGATTGGAGTTCCTCTGGTT
Organism: Alopecurus myosuroides; assembly: GCA_028641055.1. NCBI lineage: Eukaryota > Viridiplantae > Streptophyta > Magnoliopsida > Poales > Poaceae > Alopecurus > Alopecurus myosuroides. Next base: position 489,568,213 of record CM054057.1, read on the forward strand.
AAGCGCGGGTAAGAAGTATTCCTCGTTTGACATGCATCGACAGTTCCTCAAAAGAAGGCATCGATTTAGAGAAGACAAAAAGAACTTCAAGAAGGGCAGAGTTGAGCGTGTAGAAAAAAAGATACCAACATTCGATGGTGCAGCTGTTGATGCCGAGCTACGTGCTCTTGTTCCCGCTGGGGGAAATGGCCCACGATACGTCGGATATGGTACAACACACAACTGGACTCACGTGGCAGGCTTGACGCAGCTTGATTATTACAAGGATCTCGAACTTCCCCATAACATCGATGTGATGCACACCGAAAAGAATGTCGGAGAGTCACTCTTTCACACAATCCTGAACATTCCTGAGAAGTCGAAGGATAATGTGAAGGCTAGAGTCGATGTCCAGAAACTCTGTGATAGAAAGAGATTACATATGCAGGCTCCTGACCGCCGGCGAAAAAATTGGTTTAAACCGCTCGCTGACTACTGCCTTGACAGTATTCAAAAGAAGGAGGTATTCAAGTGGCTCAAATTCATTGTCATGTTTCCTGATGGTTATTGTTCGAATATAAGCAAGGGGGTCAATCTTTTAACGAGAAAAGTCAACGGGCTCAAGAGTCACGACTATCATATATGGCTTGAGCGGCTGATGCCGGTGATGGTTCGAGGGTATCTACCCGAGCGTGTCTGGCGAGTGCTCGCGGAGTTGAGCCATTTCTTCCGCACGCTTTGTGCTAAGCAGATATGTCCTGTGATTATTCAGAAGCTGCATGATCTAGTGCCGGAGTTGCTATGCAACTTAGAGATGATATTTCTGTCAGGCTTCTTTACTCCGATGGCACATCTCGTTATGCATCTCGCGAACGAGGCACTTTTGGGTGGACCGGTGCAGTTTCGTTGGCAGTTTTGTATTGAGAGAGAGTTCAAGTACATTAGAAACAAAACTGGAAATAAAGCTAAGATTGAAGCATGCATAGCTGAGGGAGTATGTCTTGAGGAGATGGCAGACGCCGCGACAACGTACTATCCTGCTGAAGTTCCCACTATGCATAACCAGGCATCTCGGTACAATATCGACGAGCCCAAGCATGACCCCCAGCTCCTCCTCTTCCAATGTCCCGGTGGCAAGTCAGGTGGCCGAGAAAAATATACCTTGACCAAGGAAGAGCAAGATTGCATAATGCTCTATGTGCTTACGAACATGAAGGAAGTGGTCGATTATATCAGGTAAAATGGTGGTACAAATTACTTTCCAACTAGTAACCCTGTTTCGATCTAATACGTATTCTCTTCTTTTAGAGAATTCACGGATGAAATGTGGTCTGGAGCGGAGGAACCATCTATCGGAGAGCTGGACACTCTTCTGAAAGAGGGTGCTCCCGGACAGAAAAAATTTGTGTCTTGGTTCATGGAAAAAATAATTTCTAACCTCTCCCTATTACCTTGCAATATGTGACTTGTCCCTTTCGTTACACCTATCTAATGCACAAAACAATTTGTATCGTATTTGTAGGGAGCTAATCCCAACGTTCAGATGACGGATGAGTTGAGATGTGTTTCCCAAGGTTTTACCCGTAGCATCATGAAATATGAGAAGTATGATGTGAATGGGTATCGCTTCCATACGGAGGATCACCAGAAGAGTCGGCCGAATGCAAAAACGGTAAATACCGGGGTCTTCACCCGAGGCGCCGATTCCGTAGACTACTACGGAACGTTAGAGAAGGTATACGAGCTGACGTTCAATCGCACCAACGTAGAACTCAAGCTCGTTGTGTTCAAATGCCATTGGTTCGACCCCGTCCATGGATACAAAAGTACCCCTTCCATTGGGTTAGTTGAAGTTAGGCCTTCAACCACCTATAGCGGAGCCGATGTCTTTATTGTGGCTCACCAAGCCAAGCAAGTTTATTATTTGCCTTACCCATGCCAGAAAGAGGCACTCAAGGGTTGGGAGGTCGCGTTCAGGGTATCGCCACATGGTAAACTACCCATGCCGTCCGACGACGATTATAACAACATTGACCCGAAAACGTACCAAGGAATTTTTTATCAAGAGCAAGAGGACTTCGGAGACTTTGACTTACAAATGGGTGGTTTTGAGGACCTAGAGAACAATGCGGAAACTCGTGGTGAGTCAGTGGTGGATCTAAAGGACATAGACATGCTCACCAAGCTACATACAGACAATGAAGACGATGATGAGCCACCACCGTTCGAAGATCCTCTAATTTACTACTCACGTGATAGTGATACGGATAGTGAGAACGAGAACCCACCTAATTATGAGAGTGATGATTCTAGGTGATGTCTTTATACTTAGTATTTTATCTTAGTATTTTTATGCAAGTTTCACCATTTTATACTTAGTATTTTTTCTTTTGAACATGCCTAGTGATGCTCTACATTTTATGCCAAGTTTCACCATTTTATGCTAAGTGCCTACATTTCAGCATTTTATGCTAAGTGCCTATATTTTTACTATGTATATGTGATTTAATTGTTTTTTATTTCTCGATGCAGGTGATTGGACAATATGAGACAAGGCAAGGAATCGTCGTCGTCCTTGCTCAAGAAGATTACACGGAGTGGTAGATCCTTGATTCGCAATCGGCGCTACCCCGTGGACGACGATGCGGTTGGTGGACGAGGGCGCCGGGCACGAGGTGGAGGTGGAGGTGGAGGACGAGGACGAGGACGAGGTGGAGGTGGCGGGGGAGGTGTAGACTTGGAGCCTCCACCCTCCGCGTCTGGTGACGTGGCTTCCCAGCTGCAGATAGAGTATAGGGAGGAGGGGGAGACGGAGTCCAGACGGGAGGAGGAGGAGGAGTACAGACCGGAGGAGGAGGAGGACGAGGAGGTGGAGGTGGAGATGGAGGGGGAGGTAGAGGGAGGAGTAGGGGCACCGAAGAAGCTGCGAGTTCGTGGGGAAGCGGGAGTCCCCGGTGCGGATAAGCAGCCTGCCACGGAGGAGGAGAAGACTCTTATTTATCCAAATAAGAAGGAGTAAGTTTACTAATTTTGTAATTTTAAATATGTAGTTTCATTTTTGGCATATGTACTAATGTTTGATTATTATGCAGCAATTGGACATATGCTGAAGGGAGCCGCCAGCCTTCGAGCTTGATTGGAGCTCTGATCCGGCTTTATTGGCCGGGCTTTTACACCACGGCTGTGGATGGCGAGCCGAAGTTGGCGACTTCTTGGCTGGACTACGAGGCTGCCGATTGCCCGCCCTTCGGGAAGGCTTCTGACGCCGTGATCACCAGGTTTTTGGTAAGTTATATTTTCTTGAGTTTCGTTCGTAGTTGATGACACCACCGTTCTAACTCGCAATTTTCTTTATGCATGATTGAAGTGCTTTTTCCGGGTGCTTGAGGAGGATAGAGCCGCGGCGGTTCGGGTTCTCCGCCTGGCGTGCGTGAGGTTGACCCGCCAGGTGTGGTACAACCAGAAGCACACCGCCATCAGCGCGTTCATGGCCGAGAAGGGCAAAAGGGCCAAGAAGCATGATAATGTCGAGGACCCGCCCAAGATGACACCCGAGGATTTCATGAGGGTAAGTAAACTATCTATGTCATTCTACATTTCAGTTAAGTTGCCATTGCATTGCCTCCTATTTACTTCACTATTGCATTCTCAGGTCATTCCACACTGGGCCGAAAGACACGAGGACGCATGGGCGGTGCTGGCTAGGAGGTTGGCCGGGGAAGACCCCGAATTCGATGTCGTGAGCAAGCGGAACAAGAAGAACCGAGGCCACGGGGGCACCCACAGTGGAGGAAGCCTCAACACCGACCGCTTCAAGAAGAGGATGGTATGTACATATATGGAAAAAATGGTTTATTTTCTATCATGCATGTTTCTACTTGATACACATAACGTTTACTTTTGCGATGCAGGAGAAGCGGAGTGGGGTGCCAGCTACTTACTTGGCGGCGTGGAAGACGATGAGGCGGAAGAAGTCCGTTTCGGACGCCGCCACGTCCTCGGCTCCTGAGTACTACGGCACAACCGAGGAGGACATGCGGTCTTACACCTCGGCGTTCCAGATTCTGCACCCGCAGGTCGAGGACCCCTTCGAGCACGAGTACGACGAGACGGCGTTGATGCTAGCGGGGAACGGGAGGGAGCACGGCCGTCTGAGAATCCTTGATAAGGTGGCCACGCCTACCGCGAGCCTCACTCGTATCAAGGCTACCCTCCCCGTCGACGCCGTCCCTGTCCAGCCTCGTCGACGGCGTGCTGGAGCTGCCTCTGCCTCTGCCGATGTAAGCTGTCTTCTTATTCTCATCATGTTTTCTGACATTCCCCTCTGCATTGCTAAGTTGTCGATATTAACTTGTTTCCTAAATTGTAGCCGGAGTTCGATGCGGCCTATGCCGCCGCTTATGAGAAGTACAAGGAGGAGCTACAGGCGTGGCAGCAGAGGACCGACGTCCTCAATGCGTACCATAGCGCGGTATCGAGGGTAAGTTTCCAATCCATATTTCTGCAAAATATGACAAGTCTAAATCATCTTGGCAACACATGACATCTAAACCATCTTGTAGGCGATGGTGAGGTGGATGACCACCGGAGAGAGAGGATCGCCTCCAGGAGAGCCTCCTGAAGCGGCAGGGCCGGTCCCGATATTCACATCGAGGGATGAGTTTGCCCTCACATACTACGCAGAGACCCCGGTATGTGTTCTTTTCCACACGTCGATTACTGATTTACTTTGCCTCTAAAATGTCTAACTCGTGCTCGAACATGTAGGGTACTGGAGCTTCGGAGAACACGGCTTTTGGCCGGGCTTCTCCTAGTGGCTCCCCGGGTTCGCGCCAGACGACGCCGATTCACGGCCGTGCTTCGGCCACTCCTGGTACCTCGCCTGGTGGCTCCCGAGCTGGTTCGACGGACGCGACACATGATCGTCCTGTTTTCACGAGTGGAGACCTGGGCTTCACCCCTTCTCCTAGCTAGGGATGTATCTAGATCGATGTATGGATGTATCTGGATCGATGGACGTATCAGGATCGATGTATGACCTTAAACGATGTTTGTCTGGATGTTTTGATGGTTAATAATGATGGTACTGAGCTTCTAGATGTTTCCATTGGATTGGATCATTATTTGTGATTTTTCTGTGAATTTTGGAACGAAAACAGCACCAAAAAGGGCAAAAAAAAAACCTGGGCATAGGCTGTGCCGACGGCAATGCCGTCGGCACAGTGCCTATGCTGACCAAATGGTCAGTCCTGTGCCGACGGCATTGCCGTCGGCACAGCCTATGCCCCAGGAGCGCACCAGCGTGCTCCACGTGTCCCCTCTTGTGCCGACGGCATTGCCGTCGGCACAGCTCCCGCCCAGGAACGCACCAGATCAAGCCACGTGTCCCCCCTTGTGCCGACGGTGGCCGTCGGCACAGCGGTCACCACCAGACCAACGCCCTGACAGCGTGGGGCCCGCTATCAGACCAAGGTGGGGCCCACCACTCAGCTGTGCCGACGGCATTTTCTTGTGCCGACGGCCCCCGCACCTGCGCCGACGAGCCGCGTGCCGACGGCAAGGTGCCGACGGCCACCGTCGGCACAGAGGAGGCCGACGGGGTTCTGACCTGTGCCGACGGCAAAAAGCCGTCGGCCTATAAACAGATTCTTGTAGTGCATCTTCTACTCTAGTTGGCCGCGCCGCTGAAGATTGGATGTGCGTGGGGAGGTCGTCGTCCATGGTGTCCTCGTCGGCCGGCGGCGACGACATGTGTTCGCATCCGAGATGTGTACACGGGGCACTTGACAGGGGCCAGTGGAGGAGGTGACGGTAGTACCTAAACGGATAGTATGGTAACCTAGAGGGGGGTTAATAGGTGCTACGACCAATTTTAATTTTTCATCAAATTAAGCCTTGACACAAGGGTAAATTCTCTAGGTATGCAACTACGGTGAATTTACCTATATGGCAACAACAACAACAACAACAACAACAACAATAAACAAGATACAATAAATGAGGTCTTTAATGGTGGACGACCTACCTCTTGAAGAAGAAGAGGATGGGCTATTTATACCCCTTTCCCCAAATATGACCGTTTGAGCATTTATTGCTTCACCCGGTAGTACCGAACGGCATCCGGTAATACCGGCCTTTCTAATCTTCACGGCGTCAACACTGGATCTGCTGACCTGCTTTCCGCAGGAGGTACTACCGCACGGGGGCGGTGATACGTCATAAATGTATCCTTAATTTCTGATGTTCTATGTTGTTTTCATGTTATTTCCTACATGTTTTCTATACACTTTATGTCATTTTTATCGATTTCCGGGACTAACCTATTGACAAGATGCCACTGAGCCAGTTCCCTGTTTTCTGTTGTTTTTAGTTTCAGAAAAGTTCTAGAAATATTCTCGAAATTGGAAAATTCGAAGCCCGAAAGTCTTAGAATTCCCGAAGGTTCCACGGAGTTCCGAAGAAGCCCGGAGAGGGGCCACATGGGGGCCACTCCAAAGGGCGTCGCCCTCCTGGCCGCCCCCAGGGGTGGTGTGGCCCCCTCGAGCGTCCAACGCCATCGCCCTTTCGCCTATATAACCCCCCCCCCATACGTGAACCCTAGAGATATACCACTTTTTCCCGAGAAACACCCGAGGCCGCCATCATCGTCATCCTGAGATCAGAAGAGTTCTGGAGCTCTCCTCGGCACCCTGCCGGGAGGGAAATTCATCACCGGAGGGGTCTACACCACCATGCCCTCATCCGAAGTGATGCGTGAGTAGTTCATCCCTGGACTACGGGTCCATAGCAGTAGCTATATGGTTGTCTTCTCCACTTTATGCCTCATGTTTAGATCTCGTGAGCTGCCCTACATGATCTAGATCATCTTTATGTAATGCTACATGTTGTATTGGCTGGGATCCGATGAATGTTGAATGCTATGTCTTCTGATTATCAATCTATCATGGTATCTTCATGCATATGTTATTTATGATCTTGCATGCTATCCGTTATTAGCAGATGCTCTGGACAAGTAGATGCTAGTAACTCCAAGAGGGAGTATTTATGCTCGATAGTGGGTTCATGCCTCCTTTGCATATGTTCTCGAGTGATAGAAACGTGACGGATGGAGGATGTGTTGTTGCCATTAGGGAGAAAACAACGGTGTTTACTTAGTTTACATTGTTTACATTACACACTTTGCTTACTCGATTATCTGTTGCTTGCAACTTAATACCCAACGTTTGTTCGGATGATATTCGGAAGGTGGATTATTAGTCATAGATGCAGTTGGATGACGGTTTATGTATCTTGTTGTAATTCCCGCATGAATCACATAGTAATCTTTATGTCTTGCATATGCACTACGGTGCAGTCTTCATTTCTGTCAATTTCCGAGCTGTAATTTGTTCACCACACATGTTATTTATCTTCTATGGAGAGACACCACTAGCGAACTGTGGACCCCGGTCCATTTCCTCATACTGATAAGACACACACTCTTTCCACTGTTTTCACACTGCTGCTACTGCTTTCATACTGTTCTCATATTGTTTTCCACACCATACGTTTAACCTCTTTGTGTTTAGCAAAACCGGTGAGATTGACAACCTCACTGCTTCGTTGGGGCAAAGTTATTTGATTGTGTTGTGTAGGTTCCACGTTGCTGATGAACCGGTAGTGCGTCCTGCCATCTCAGCTGCATCAACCTTCTGAAGTTACTCCTTCCTCCTACTGGTCGATTCAACCTTGGTTTATTTCTGAGGGAAAATTGCTACTGTGCTCTTCATACCTTCCTCTTGGGGTATCCCAACGAACTTGTGTTACACACGCATCAAGCATAATTTCTGGCGTCGTTGCCTGGAGGGAGAGAATTTCTGCAAGGGGAGTCTCTCACCTCCAATCATTTTTACTTTGTTATTGTTTTGCTTGTTACTTGTTTTATCATGCCTGCTAGCAATGTTTGATGTCTTTGAAACTAGATCTTATTGGCATGGTGGGTTCACGAATGAACAACAACAATATTATAAGGAATACCGGTTTTCACAAAAAGGTATACACTTATGGGAGCAAATTAATAAATTTCATGACTATGCTAAAAACTTGTGCTCTACTTATAATGTTACTTATTGCTTTGATAAAGCTTGTTGGTGTAGGAGGTATAAACACCTCCCTTTTCAATGTGAGTATAATGATAATGTTACCATATCTTCTTATGTTAAGGGAAATTATGACTTTGATGATGTGGAACAAATTGAGGAATTTATTGCTTGAAGGGTGCATTTTTAATTGCTCATTTGCTTGAAAGTATTGATGATTCACCTTATAAATATGAGATTTATGATATACGTGAATATTGCTTTGATAATTACAAGGATTGCAATTACTACATACTTCAATATCTTAATCAGTTCTCTCCCCCAAAGGGAAAGACTAATGCCTTGCATGAACCTATGGAAGAAAAAACTGTTGAATCTGGAAGCTCATTGGATGAAAAAGAGGAGGAGGGTGATGATAAAGAGTAGGAAGAATGGAGCTACCCATGTCTACCTCCCAATGAGAGTAACTCTTTAACTCATACATTATTTGATGAAAATGATGATCATATTGATTCTTTTGAAATATCCCTTTTTGATGAAATTGATACTTGCTATACTTGTGACCTTGATACCACTATGAATGAAACTTGTGAGAATGATATTGCTACTAATATTTATGATAATCCTTCCTACTTTGATAAATCCTATGATAATGCTCTAGATAATGGTCCTATGTTACTTGATGTTATAAATTATAATGCTACTGAAAATATGATTGCTATAATGTGTCCTATACCTTTTATGAGTGATTAATCATATCGTTTTGATATTGCTAAAAGTGGGAAAAAAGAGGAGATGATTTTAAATTTTGATCCCACTGTTTTGGAGCTTGATATGAACTGTGTGCTTTTAGACCATGACAAACATGCTTTATGTGATAATTATGTTGTTGAGTTTGTTCATGATGCTACTGAAAATTATTATTAGAGAGGAAAATATGGTTGTAGGAATTTTCATGTTACTTAAACACCACTCTTTTTGTTTAAAGTTTTGAAGTTCCTCTTGTTCTACCTTCCCATAATTTCTAGTTTGAGCTTCTTTAATTTATTTCTTTACAACATTCCTATGCATAGGAAGTGGGTTAGACTTAATTTTTTTTATACTTTCTTCTTGATGCTCTGTTTTGCTTAATTCATATTTCTTATGTGAGCATCTACTTGATTCCACTTTTCTGGGCCTAGCTAAAAGGCGTTAAAGAAAAGCAGTTCTTGGGAGATAACCCATGGTTTTATTTTTTATTTGTTTTTCTTTGTTTTGTTTGAGTCAAGGGGTTTTATACTTATGTAGCAACTCATTTGTATCTTTATTTTCATGTTTAAGTTGTGCCAAGTAAATTTTCTGACGAGAGATGGAGTTGGTTTTGGATTTCTGCGCAGGAAACAGATTTCTACTGTCCACCGTCAAAAAACGTAAAAAATCCAGAAAAACCAGAATAACTTGAAATAAATTGTGCTTATTCCTCAGCTAATTCCGAATTTTTTTTTGTTATTTAAGTTTTTCTATTTGAGCAACCTAAGTTCCCCGAAAAAAAAAATCTTTACAAACTGTTTTGGTTTTGTCAGATTCTGCCATTTTTCTTGCATTTGCTCTTTTACGATATCAAGTGGATTTATTTGCTTCATGAAACATAAGTGGCTGTAGATAATGTTTAAAAATATCAATAGAACTTGTACCCATACAGAACCCATGGATTTTTTATTGTTGCACTAACCCTCTAATGTGAATTGCTCTTTGAGTGTGGTGTGAAGGATGTTTTCAAGGGTCAAAAGAAGAGGGTGATATAATGTGATCAAGAAGAGTGCAAGGTCAAAGCTTGGGGATTCCCCTTTGGTTCATCCCATAAAATTTTAAGAATACTAAAGCATATAAGCTTGGGAATGCCCAAGGCATCCCCTACTTCGTCAACAATTTATCAGGTCACTTCTAGTGAAACTATATTTTTATTCGGTCACATCATATGAAATTTACTTGGACCGTTTGTTTGTTTTTCTTTTGTTTTCTTTGTTTCCTTTTGTTTTCATTGATGCAATCAACATTATTGGAACCTAGAATCCTTTTTTGGAAGAGAGAGACGCTCTGCTCTTTCATTTGAATACTCGTTATGCTCGTATTCTTAGATTTCTTCTAGCTGCTGCAAATTTCCTGTTAGCTCTTGTTTTCATTGTGTATCTTATTCAGATATGTTAGTTTTAGTAGTGTTATGTGATTACTCGCATGTTTACTTGTTGTATCATTTGGAGAGTTTTTGTTAAAACATATTTTGTATGGTGCTTGTTGGGAAAAGAAACTGCTCCATGTAGTAGAATTTATAACGATGCAAATAGAAGTTTGTATAGACTATGGCTAGACTTTTTCATATCATGCTAGATGTTATTTTAATTCTAAATCCTAGTGGTTATTTAGTAGCATGATTTTTCCCAAATAGCTGAGAGTGTTTAATGTGCCATTGAAAGAATCATTAGTTGTTCTTGTCATATTGAAGCATAAATTTGTGGTGTTCTCCTTTGAATGTTTTATTTCGTTGACTTGGCGCATGCTTACACCATGTTTATGACTACAAACCGGTCACTTATATCCTCTATGATCATTTAGTTTTTGAACTTTTGGTACCACTTATGCTTTGATTAATGATTTTTTTGTCGCTATGCATGATTATGGCCATTGTTGCTCTCTTCATTTGTCGCTCCCAGTCTTTTGCTAGCCTCCGCCTGTACTGAGTATGATCTCTACTCGTGCATCCAACTCCCAAAAACCAAAGTTTGCCAAATGTGTCCACTATACCTACCTACATGTGGTATTTAACTGCCACTCCAAAGTAAATTGCTCATGTGTTACCTTTAAAACTTTCAAAATTACTCATTTTTTGTGCTCCTGTTTTAGCTCATGAGGACGTAAATAGAGAATATTTATCTCACTTGTTGATTGGACTTTCACACCCTGGACTAGTGGCTTCATCCGCTTATCCAATTGATAGAAGAGTTGGCATCAGGGTGTCCAGCCCCAAATTAATACAAACAAATTCTCTTCACTATTTTTGCCCATGATTTATCAGTCAAAGCATAATTATGTAAAGAAAAGAGAAACAGGAATGCCCTTCTACCCAGATGCGTCCTTCTATGGGTGTCGGGGGCTACCCCCGAGTAGGGGTAAGGTTGGTATAAAATGGCATCGAAGGAGTGGATACTGAGATACTGTTTACCCAGATTGAGTAATCCGAGATCCATATAGTACCGAGTTGGATGGTACCAAGATGGATCTATCTCGGTAAGAAGAGCAAGGAGTGATACTAAAGAATCGAGTGTCACCCGGGTTGTGTAACATCCCAAGTATGAAAATCTCCCCTAGAATGTGTGTTTCTTGTTTATTTATGTTTGCATCATGTCATCTTAGTCATTGCCTTTTGTTGCATTTGAATTGAATTGTTTCCATTTGATTTCTATTTGAATTCCAAAACAAAATTCAATTATTTGTCATACTTGTTATGTTACAATGTGTCAAATAAAAACTACCAAACAAACAATATTTTGTTCCACCAAAAAGTGGAATCCAAAAACTTTAAATTTTTGGCTTAGGTTCATTTATTCTTTTGATACCAAAAATTGCTTAAAATCATTTAATTTCCAAAACAATAACATCAATTAAATTTATTTTGGAAAACAATGTTTGTTTTAAGGTGTTGTTACAAAAACAAAATAATACAAAATTATTCCAAAATTGTCTAACCCTAAAACCATTTGTTTCTCTCCCTTTTGCCAAATCTGAAAAAAAAATAAAAATAAAAGGAAGAATAAAGAGAAAAGAGAGGGGGCAAAGGGGCATTCAGCCCAATTGGGCTAGCCCAACTCCCACTGGCCCATACCCCCCCACGTCTTTGTCTCCTACCTCCTGTACGGAGACCATCCATGGCATCCACGTTAGCAGTTCAGACGCAGGCAACGGCGATCCCGAGCTCCCCTCCCCCTTAAGACCTCGAGCACCTCTTCCCTCCTAAACCTAATCGCTCCTTCTCCCTCTAGCGCCGCAGCTCTCCTTCCTCTCTTCCTCTTCCCATGTTCCTCCTTTCTCTGTAACTCCATCGAGTTCCTCACCGTCGCCTCCCTCTCCGGGGCGCCGCGCCACCGGTGCCCGCCCGGCCGCGCTTGGGCCGGGAACGGAACCGCACGGGCTCCCTCAACCTCGCTGTCCCCTCCGTCTTCCCCAAAGGCCACCGGAATCGCCGCCCCATCCGACTTCGCCTCCGTCGCCACCACCCGCTGCTCCGACCGCTCCCTCCTCTGCAGCGAGGTAACCATCGCCTCCGCTCCCTTCCCGCTCCTTGCCCTCTCCGGCCCGCAGCACACCGGCAGCCACCGCACGGCAGCACCACCGCACGGCAGCACCGGCCCGCCCGAGCGCCGCACGCACCCACAGCGATCGCCGGCCGGCCGCAATCTCTGTCCGCCATCGAACTGTACCTGCACGAACTGAACAAGTTCAGTTAAAATCTTAACTGACGGAAAACACACAATAAGCACACACCTGCCCCTTACCCGACAAGCATTCGCAGACAGCCCAACTGGCGCAGAGTCCATGCGCGCTCGCAACACACGCGGGTTCGAATCCCAGGGGAGGCATTTGCCTCCCCAATTTTTTTTCCTTGCCCACACCCGCGCGGGGCCCACTGTCAATGGCCCTGCAGGCCACCTAGGCGCCACGCAGGCCCTGGCCCACTGTCAGCGGCTGGGGCTGGTCGTTGCACGGTGCAATTGTTTTTTCAGCCCTTTTCTTTAATTTAAATCCAGTTTTTATTACAGTTTAGTCCCTAAACTTCAATCCCAAATAACTTTTAAATCCCAACTCCAACTAAAATAAATAAAATATGTACACCGCACCAAATTAAATTCTCTATCTATCTATAGCATTTGTTTTCTGTTTTGAGTTTTCAAAATGCAATTCAAATTTGAATTCAAATAATTCAATTGCACTTTGCTAAAATCCATAACTAATTCATTATTAATCCAAATCATGCAAATAAAATATGTTTTCCATACCATTTTGAACCACCAATTCAAATATAAATTTTGTTTCATGATTTGAATAATTTAAATGGCCTAAATAATTTAATACTTGTTTAATTCATTTAAATTTGATAAAATCATAACTTGCTCAAAATAAAATAATTTTGAACATGCAAAATATGTTTTCAAACCATCAAAGTGTGAACTTTTCAAATGTGAGTTTGAAATTATGTTTTGAACAAATAAAACTTCAATTAAATTCAAACTTGTTTTAAATCCATTTAAAACTTGTTTAATATTGTTTAATTCATAATTAAATTATCCTAATTCCAATTTCAATATTTGAAACATGTAATCCAACTAAAATTTGATGTTCTTTTCAAATATAAATTTTGTTATTTGTTTTGAACACTTTAACTTGATGAAAACAACAATTGTTTATGTGACACCCTTAAGGAACCAAAATTTTCTAACTTAATAAATAAATTTCTAAAATTGGTAAACCCTATTTTAAATTGGTTCTATTGTTGTTATTTTGTTGTTTTCCTCATCCATGCATCATACTAATTCACCTTCATCTGTTGATTAGTTGGAAAACAAATAATCTAACCCAAAATTCATGGGCTTTTCATATGCAACTCAAAATTGCATATGTGTCCATTTAATTTGTGTTACCATGTTAGTTAGTTTATTTTGATGCAACCATTAACATGACATGCATCATCCCCATGATTGTGCACTATGTCATGATATTGATTGTCTACCCTTTCTGCATTGTCTGTTTGCTTCTTCTCGGTTAGACGACGACGTTGAGACCGACGATCCTTACGACACCCCTTCTGAGGATTTAGCTCAGTACCAGGCTGCTGGGTTTGCAGGCAAGTTATCACTCACATGAACCACTGTGTTCCTTTCAACATTGGTTACCGATACTTTTCCGTTGTCTATTTCTGCTAGCCATATGTATCGTTGCTTCTGTTACGATCCTATCACATGATACCCTGAAACCATGATATTGCCTCACCTCCAGTCCTATAACCCCGTTGTTTGAGCCCGTGTCTTACTAGCATGCTTAGGGTTGTTTTGCTCGAGTCTGCTGTCAGTTACTTTCTGTTATCATATTTCTATTATGTTCTATGGGCTCGATGTTTAAACAACAACCTGTTAATGCTTGAGTAATAATAATAATTTGATGTTAAGGCACCGGCAGGAGGCCCGGCATGGTTTTGAGGCCTGCTAGTGTCGACCCTAATTAGGAAAAGGGTCTTGTCTACTGATCCATGATGAGCGTGCTCACCGCATCCGGGTGGTGGTATGGAACCCCCCTCGACTTTGATCTGATCCGCAGTTTGTCCGAAGAGCCACACTTAGTTCGGGTGTTCCATTTGGCTCATACGCATGAATGGGTCGCTCCCATGGTTACTGATGATGATGATGACGCACACATATAGGGCGAGGCCTGTAGTGCCGGGGTGTTGTGTCCTGCGGGAGTTTTGCACACCTGCGCTGAGTATTCGGCTGCGTGGCTGGGACCTTATAGCTCCGTGGCTCCTAGGACAGGCTGTAGTGATGGTTCGAGTCGTGTCAAGCCAACCTGAGTTTTAGTTGGTGGCTTGAGTGTGTACGGGTACTGGAGCACACCCTGCAGGGATAAATCTTCTCGAGAAGCCGTGTTGTCCGCGGTTATGTGACGACTTGGTGAAAGTACTGGCTAACAAGTACTCAGACAACTTACACCTAACTATAATAACTTGACTAGTAATAGGTCTATTGACACAATAACCTGAACCATCATTAATCCAACTGTGTGAGTTATCCTCGGATTGCTTCTTTGGATAAGGGGCGAGATCCAGGATGGGTTTGTTTGGTGGTTGGTTGTGGTTGGTTACGATACGCTATCTTATCTCCTTTTCTGATAGTCGGAACTTGTAGAATGTATCTGTAGTTGGTTAGTGCAGCCCGCTGCCGCATCTTTTTATCCCCTTTCTTCCGTTGAACCCAAATCATCTGTGCTTGGTGTTGACGGGTTACACTTTGGTGAACTGTGAGTCTTGCTTGCCAGTACGTTTATGTACTGACCCCTTTGGGGCTGTGGTTTCCGCAGACTACGATTCCGAGGATCTCCATGTTGGCTTCTACGTGGAGTACGACGAGGCTGCTGACGAGTAGATAGCGGACCCGGGCAGGAACCGAGACTTCGTGGATGGGCTCCGTCTTTTCGTTTTCCGGCTTCTTAAGCCTATTTGGATCTTGTCTGTACTCAGACCTGTTGAATGCTTCCGCTGCTATGTAATGATGATATGTTGGGACATGTGTCCTCTGGATGATTGTATATGCTATTCTCTGCCCTAGTGAGGGCTAGTTGCAACTTATTTCCATCTTTTGTGTCTTAGAGATATGTTGTGCTATCACGTTGTTCCACGCCGTTGACGTACCATGTGTGTATGGTATGAAGTACGTCAATGGTAGTATCCTGATTTCTATGGCATAGTTTACGTCGACGCTGAACAGATAGGGGTTGGTTGTCACACATACGTGTGTTGGCCTACTCGTAAGAGGACGCGGGTGCCGGTAAGCCCCGTAATCCAATCTACTACTGTTCAACGGAACGGCGAGTATCCTTTAGAAGTCCGGGTGCGACAAATGGTATCAGAGCCTGTCTGCCTGTAGGATCCCTTTTACTGGTCGCAGTTGAGTCTAGAAACTATTTTGTAGCTATATAGGAAAAATGAAACGTGAGAGTAGGAATTCTGCCATTTTATTTCTTTCCCCACCCACCCTCCCTTTTCTGGTAAGGAAGTGCAACGTTGTTTTCTCTTCTCACCTAAACTTTCAAGTTAGGATTCACGAATCCTGGTTTCTCTAGGATGGTTATATCTACTAGACCATAGGAATGGAGGTGGTTGTGACATGATTTATCATGTTGCCTACTCACGATTGAGAACGGAGGCAAATAAGCCCCGGAAGCAGATCCTCTATTCCTTAAGCAGTAGATATTGATCCTTTAGAAGCCCGGATGGGTTTTTCTCCGTAGTACCTCAGGTGTTTGTGGTCTCCTGTTTCCCAGTTGTTGCTTCGATATCGTCCTTCACAAATCTTCTCTTCCGTTGTAACAACTTATCTGTTGATCCGTTGTTAACCTCCATCCTTGTTCTATGCTGTCGACTTACCGTCTGAAGTAATCCTTTTAAGCACTTATATTGGATTTTGTTATCCGGTTACTGTGTTAATCTTGGTATCCTCTTCAGGATGGAAAGTGGTGACGAAGAACCCACACTGCCACCTGAGATGGGGAAAGTGCTGTCTCAGATGACACAAGTTATAAAGCAGATGCAGCAGAACCAAGACCTTGGGAGTAATGGCAACACCCGGGTGTCTATTCGGGAGTTCCTTGAGCTCAATCCGCGCACGTTTGATAACTCCTCCGAGCCATTGGATGCTGATGACTGGCTCCGTGAAATGAACCGTACTCTTGTGGTAGCTCATGTGGCTGACGAGGACCGTGTTCCTTACGTGACCTACCTTCTCCGTGGACAATCCATGTCTTGGTGGGAGAATTTCCAAGAAATGAGAGGTTCTAGTGTGGCAATCACATGGGAGGATTTCAAGCAAGCCTTCGTGCGCCATCACATTCCCAATGGGCTCATGGAGAGAATGCGTGAGGAATTCTATTCTTTCACACAAGGCAAATTGGACGTTCTCGAATACCAAAGAGAGTTCAATCGTCTGGCTCGCTACGCCGGAGATGAAATCTCCACGGAAGCGAGAAAGATGGCAAAGTTCCGCAGGGGTCTCAACCCGGAACTCAAGTATGCTCTCACCAACGTCAAGGCCAAGAATTTTGAGGACCTCATCAACATTGCTCTAAAGGAAGAGCATGGGCGCAAATTGGTTGAGGACTCTCGTAAGCACTCTCGTGAACAGGCTAATCTCTCAAAAGCTATCATGCCTCCACAAAAACGGAGAGTTTGGGTTCCATATACCACTCCAACACCGCCCATCTGCTTGCCGAGCCCGGCAGGATTTCTTGCCCTCCCTCCCACCCCAATGGTATCTTCAGGAGGTGCTCCATCTCAGCCAAGTCCAACAGCTCCTCGTTCTGCTAGTACATGCTTCAAGTGCGGTCTATCAGGACACTACTCCTACAAGTGCCCGCAGAACAAGCTACCATCACTACCTATCTCTAAGGTCAATCATGTGGTGGTACAAACTTCTTCGCCTAGGCCCCGCAACAAGAACAAGTCTGTCTTGAGAACTGTGAGGGTGAACCATGTCAAGGCCCAGGGAGCAGAAGAATCTCCAGACGTTGTAATGGGCACACTTCTTGTGAACTCGTTTCGTGCTAAAGTCTTGTTCGATTCTGGTGCTTCACACTCTTTCATCTCTCAATGCTTTGCAAACCACAGTGGAATCAACTTCGAACAGTTGTCTATCCCTTTCCTAGTGAAATCACCGGGATCTAGCTGGCAAAGCAATAAAGTTAGCCAGAACATCGAGATCACAATTGGAAACCTTCCATTCCAGGCATCTTTGATAGCTCTCCACTCTTCAGATATTGATGTCATTCTTGGGATGGATTGGCTGGTAGCCAACAAAGCAGTCATTGATTGTCCTGCTAAGTCTGTCAAAATCACACACCCTTCTGGCCAGATAGTCTACTTCCATGCTGAAAATCCAGTTGTTCAACTCTACACCCTCAATGCAAATCCTCTACCATCTATTGAAACTATTCCGGTGGTTTGTGAATTCCCTGATGTCTTTCCAGAAGAATTGCCAGGAATGCCTCCGGACAGAGCAGTTGAGTTCGTGATCGAACTTGAACCAGGCACTGCTCCAATCTCTAAGCATCCATACAAGATAGCTCCTCCTGAACTGAAGTTGTTGAAGGAGCAAATCGATATGTACATGGAGAAAGGTTACATTCAACCTAGTTCCTCGGCTTGGGGTTGCCCAACTCGGTTCGTTGCGAAGAAGGATCAAACAAAGAGACTCGTGGTTGACTATCGTCCTCTTAACAAGAAAACCATCAAAAACAAGTATCCAATTCCTCGTATCGATGATCTTTTTGATCAACGTGCTGGAGCCTCAATATTCTCCAAGCTGGACTTGAGAATGGGTTACCATCAAATAAAGATCAGAAAGGAAGATATTCCAAAGACAACTTTCACCACTCGCTACGGTCTATATGAATACACCGTCATGTCCTTTGGTCTCACCAATGCACCGGCGACATTCTCTAGACTCATGAATTCTGTCTTCCATGAATACCTCGACAAGTTCGTTGTGGTATATCTTGATGATATTCTTGTCTACTCAAAATCCGAGGAAGAGCATGGAGAACATCTTCGTCTCACTCTCATGAAGCTTCGCGAGCATCGTCTGTATGCCAAGTTCTCCAAATGTGAGTTCTGGATTCCAGAAGTTGCTTACCTTGGTCATGTCATCTCTGCCAAGGGCATAGCCATTGATCCAGAAAAGGTTAAGGCAATTGTTGATTGGAAACCTCCTAAGACGGTGAAGCAAGTCAGAAGTTTTCTTGGTTTGGCTAGCTATTGCCGTCGTTTCGTCCAAAACTTCTCCAAGATTGCCAAACCTCTCACTGATCTCACAAAGAAGGACAAGAAGTTTGTTTGGTCTCCACAATGTGATGAAAGTTTCAACCTCCTCAAGACTAAACTCACTTCTACACCAGTTCTGGTTGTCCCAGATACTACCAAACCTTTCCAGATATTCTGTGATGCTTCTCTATAAGGTCTAGGTGCAGTTCTTATGCAAGAACGTCAAGTTGTGGCTTATGCTTCACGTCAGTTGAACGCCCATGAGCTCAATTATCCCACACATGACCTTGAACTTGCAGCAGTTGTGTTTGCCCTCAAGAAGTGGAGGCAATACTTGTTGGGTAATCGCACTGAAATCTTTTCCGATCATAAGAGTCTGAAATACATCTTCACTCAACCAGATCTAAACCTCAGGCAAAGGAGATGGATTGAAAAGATCAAAGACTTCGATCTTACCATTTCTTACACTCCAGGCAAGGCTAATGTTATGGCCGATGCTCTCAGTCGCAAGTCGTATTGCAATAATCTCATGATCATGGAAAGCCAACCTCCACTTCATGAAGAATTCCAGAAGCTGAACCTTGGTCTTGTTCCTCAAGGCTATCTTGCGAACTTGACAGCCAGTCCAACTCTCGAGGACAAGATTCGTTCTGAACAACTTCGTGATGCTGAGATCAAGAAGATCGCGAATAACATCAAAGCAGGCAATGTGAAGTATGAGTGCTTCTCAATTGATGACAAGGGAACTGTGTTCTTCGAAGGACGCATTGCAGTTCCTCAAATTCAAAGTCTCAAAGATGTGATTCTCAAGGAGGCTCATGAAACTCCTCTCTCCATCCACCCTGGAAGTACAAAGATGTACCAGGATCTTAAGACACTGTATTGGTGGTCTGGCATGAAACGTGAAATTGCTCAATACGTTTCTGAATGCGACGTTTGTCAACGTGTTAAGGCAGTTCATCAGAAAACAGCCGGTCTACTCCAACCTCTGAAAATTCCTGAGTGGAAGTGGGACATGATTGAAATGGACTTCGTCACTGGTTTTCCAAAGTCCAAGAGGGGCAACGATGCAATCTTCGTTGTTATTGATCGTCTCACTAAGGTAGCTCACTTCTTTGCTGTCAAAGAAACAATCTCAGCTAGCCAGTTAGCAGAGCTCTACACAACAAAGATTGTTCCTCTTCATGGTGTTCCATTGGAAATAAGCTCAGACCGTGGAAGTATATTCACTTCGCATTTCTGGAAGAGTTTTCAAGAAGCATTGGGCACCAAACTTCTGTTCAGCACAGCTTATCACCCTCAGTCTCAAGGGCAAGTGGAAAGAGTCAATCAGATTCTCGAGGATATGCTCAGAGCATGTGGTCTATCCTTTGGGATGAAATGGGAGGAATGTCTTCCATATGCTGAATTCTCCTACAACAACAGCTTCCAGGCAAGCCTAGGCATGGCACCATTTGAAGCTCTCTATGGCCGCAGATGCAGGAGTCCAATCAATTGGTCTGGAGCTGGTGAACATTCACTCTTAGGCCCTGACATTGTTAAGGAAGCCGAAGATAAAGTTCGCATCATTCGCGACAATCTCAAGATTGCTCAGTCTCGTCAGAAAAGCTACTATGACAGCAAGCACAGGGATATGATCTATGCACCTGGTGACAAGGCATATCTCCGTGTAACTCCTCTCAGGGGCACTCATCGTTTTGGTGTGAAAGGGAAGCTAGCACCGAGATACATTGGTCCTTTCAACATTCTCTCAAGGCGTGCGGAAAATGCCTATCGTCTTGAACTTCCAGAAAAAATATCCAAGGTGCACGATGTGTTTCACGTGTCACAGCTCAAGAAGTGCTTCAAAGATCCAGATCGTGCAGTTGATCATGATTCCATTGAACTGCGAGAAGACATATCTTATGAGGAGCACCCTGTTCGTATTCTCGATGAGACCGAGCGTAAGACTCGCAACAAGAGCACCAAGTTCTTAAAAGTGCAGTGGTCTCATCATTCTGATAAAGAGGCAACGTGGGAGACCGAAGAGGATCTTCGCAAGAAGTATCCGGACCTTTTCACTTCTCAGTACGAATCTCGGGGCGCGACTCCTTCAAGGGGGGCGTTTTGTAACATCCCAAGTATGAAAATCTCCCCTAGAATGTTTGTTTTTTGTTTATTTATGTTTGCATCATGTCATCTTAGTCATTGCCTTTTGTTGCATTTGAATTGAATTGTTTCCATTTGATTTCTATTTGAATTCCAAAACAAAATTCAATTATTTGTCATACTTGTTATGTTACAATGTGTCAAATAAAAACTACCAAACAAACAATATTTTGTTCCACCAAAAAGTGGAATCCAAAAACTTTAAATTTTTGGCTTAGGTTCATTTATTCTTTTGATACCAAAAATTGCTTAAAATCATTTAATTTCCAAAACAATAACATCAATTAAATTTATTTTGGAAAACAATGTTTGTTTTAAGGTGTTGTTACAAAAACAAAATAATGCAAAATTATTCCAAAATTGTCTAACCCTAAAACCATTTGTTTCTCTCCCTTTTGCCAAATCTGAAAAAAAAAAGGAAGAATAAAGAGAAAAGAGAGGGGGGCAAAGGGGCATTCAGCCCAATTGGGCTAGCCCAACTCCCACTGGCCCATACCCCCCCACGTCTTTGTCTCCTACCTCCTGTACGGAGACCATCCATGGCATCCACGTTAGCAGTTCAGACGCAGGCAACGGCGATCCCGAGCTCCCCTCCCCCTTAAGACCTCGAGCACCTCTTCCCTCCTAACCCTAATCGCTCCTTCTCCCTCTAGCGCCGCAGCTCTCCTTCCTCTCTTCCTCTTCCCCTGTTCCTCCTTTCTCTGTAACTCCATCGAGTTCCTCACCGTCGCCTCCCTCTCCGGGGCGCCGCGCCACTGGTGCCCGCCCGGCCGCGCTTGGGCCGGGAACGGAACCGCACGGGCTCCCTCAACCTTGCTGTCCCCTCCGTCTTCCCCAAAGGCCACCGAAATCGCCGCCCCATCCGACTTCGCCTCCGTCGCCACCACCCGCTGCTCCGACCGCTCCCTCCTCTGCAGCGAGGTAACCATCGCCTCCGCTCCCTTCCCGCTCCTTGCCCTCTCCGGCCCGCAGCACACCGGCAGCCACCGCACGGCAGCACCACCGCACGGCAGCACCGGCCCGCCCGAGCGCCGCACGCACCCACAGCGATCGCCGGCCGGCCGCAATCTCTGTCCGCCATCGAACTGTACCTGCACGAACTGAACAAGTTCAGTTACAATCTTAACTGACGGAAAACACACAATAAGCACACACCTGCCCCTTACCCGACAAGCATTCGCAGACAGCCCAACTGGCGCAGAGTCCATGCGCGCTCGCAACACACGCGGGTTCGAATCCCAGGGGAGGCATTTGCCTCCCCAATTTTTTTTCCTTGCCCACACCCGCGCGGGGCCCACTGTCAGTGGCCCTGCAGGCCACCTAGGCGCCACGCAGGCCCTGGCCCACTGTCAGCGGCTGGGGCTGGTCGCTGCATGGTGCAATTGTTTTTTCGGCCCTTTTCTTTAATTTAAATCCAGTTTTTATTACAGTTTAGTCCCTAAACTTCAATCCCAAATAACTTTTAAATCCCAACTCCAACTAAAATAAATAAAATATGTACACCGCACCAAATTAAATTCTCTATCTATCTATAGCATTTGTTTTCTGTTTTGAGTTTTTTGAAAATGCAATTCAAATTTGAATTCAAATAATTCAATTGCACTTTGCTAAAATCCATAACTAATTCATTATTAATCCAAATCATGCAAATAAAATATGTTTTCCATACCATTTTGAACCACCAATTCAAATATAAATTTTGTTTCATGATTTGAATAATTTAAATGGCCTAAATAATTTAATACTTGTTTAATCTTTACCTAATAATAAAGCAAGCAATGTTTCTTCCGTCGTCTGTTTCGTACGTCAGGTTTCTTCTCGTCCGCCGTGTGTTTGTTTCTTCCGATCGCTACCTCCTCGTAGAGTCGTGTACAAGAAGGAGTCGATCGAGTAGGCATCCGTACCGGGCACGTACAGAGGAAAATCATATACCTGTCTCGTACAAGTCGGCTCAACCTGTCAATATATATTCCACCGCGCCTTAACCTCTTCTATCTTGCAGCCATCGACAAGAAAAACCATTGGTGACCGATTCGATTGAGGCGCTCCCTATAGATAGATAGATAGCTTTATCGATCACGGCAATACGAATCGGAGGAATCTGGTCGAGCTGCCACGGCGCCACCCGAACATCTTCCAGATGCTCTCGGCGTCGAGGTCTGTATGGCCCGCCCAGCACCAGCAAGACGCTACTCGCACGCGCCAAAGGATCAAACCTGCCATTGCCCGCATGAGCGAGAAGACGCGCAGCGAGGTGGCGCGCTGCGTCGCGTTAAACCTCCTCATGCTGATGGACGGGCTCGAACACGGTGAGTGCGGGATATTCTCACTTACCAACTGCCCGAATAGCTAAGACATGGCACTCCGGACATCTGTCCCAAGCTTTTGCCGATAGATCGGATGGCGGCGGATTTTCATACAGGAAGCGGACGATAAGATGGGTTGTTGCGACTTGAGCTGCTAGCTCCACCATGCGGCTGCCACGCCTTGGAGGTTATGGAGTCCAGTGGCGCCGGCGCCGCCGGTGCTTTCCTGATTCCCCTTCGTCGAAGCCGGCGCTGGAGCCACCGCCACCATGGAATCGGGAGCGCAATCCAACTTCCAAGATTGGACGCCTGGTTTGTTCCTGGTGCCTTCGTGGCTTGGCAGGTCTTATACTGCTGCTCTACGTTGCGTCTGAGATGACGCTCACGGCTGCCGGCATGGGTGCCCTCCTATCCGGCGCGGAGTCGCCGTTACCTTCTGATGGCTTCATCCCCTAGGCTGCTCGTGCTGTGGTTACCCCAACAGCCTCCACGCCAAGCTGAATCGTCGACTTACCAGGTGCCTGTGCTGTCATGGACGTAGTTGAGTTCCATCCATATGCTCTTATGTGGTCTGTTATATGGAAGCCAATGGCCTTGATGAAGATCTTGGCGAACTGGCGTCCTTGGCAGCGACCGCAGGTGGCGAGTGAAGGCTTGCTCCCGATGGCCATGCTGAGTAGGGATTGCACCTGAATGAGCATCTTCAGTCTGGAAGAAAATGAGTATTTTTCTCCAGGTTAACCTGCTCTGCTGCAACTTCGACTGGTGTGCACCTCTTTGCTAGCGCTGGCCTTGCGCTCCTCAGGCGGTCGGCATCGCCACCCGCTGTTTAGTGTTCTCTGGTTCAGAGTTCAGAAGGTGATGATCCGATGCCATTAGCTAGCTTGATCCACCCACAAAAGGGTTGGAAGCACGGCTCAGCGGAGCTCCCGCCGGTACGACTGCTGGCCTTCTTTGGCCTAGAGGGGTATCGTTCCTAGCCTCCATCCACTCCATGTGGTTTAGGTCGCTCTAGGTTCGGAAATTCAGACTATGATTCATGGATTAGATTTAACTAGATGCTAGCATTCATGTGTAGTACCTGTCGGTATATGTACATGGAGATCTGGAGATTGATTACGTGGTTGAAATTATTTTCCTCACGATTTCAAGCGTAGATTGACTAGATTTTAAATTTAGATGAAAGTCTGCTTATTTCAGACCGTTATGAAAGTATTTCACGCGTATATTGAAGTTTCATGATATATTAGCTTAGTTTAGCATGATGCGTTGCGTCGGCCTAATATGTTGCCTCTATGCAATGCTTCCGCTGTAAGACTATTCATATCTAAAACAAGCAAAGGGTATGGACACAATTAGTGGTGGATAAGTAGCAACATAGGTATCGCGTCATGTGATTTTTTTGTCCCGTTGCAACGCACGGGCACATGTGCTAGTTCATTTAAATTTGATAAAATCATAACTTGCTCAAAATAAAATAATTTTGAACATGCAAAATATGTTTTCAAACCATCAAAGTGTGAACTTTTCAAATGTGAGTTTGAAATTATGTTTTGAACAAATAAAACTTCAATTAAATTCAAACTTGTTTTAAATCCATTTAAAACTTGTTTAATATTGTTTAATTCATAATTAAATTATCCTAATTCCAATTTCAATATTTGAAACATGTAATCCAACTAAAATTTGATGTTCTTTTCAAATATAAATTTTGTTATTTGTTTTGAACACTTTAACTTGATGAAAACAACAATTGTTTATGTGACACCCTTAAGGAACCAAAATTTTCTAACTTAATAAATAAATTTCTAAAATTGGTAAACCCTATTTTAAATTGGTTCTATTGTTGTTATTTTGTTGTTTTCCTCATCCATGCATCATACTAATTCACCTTCATCTGTTGATTAGTTGGAAAACAAATAATCTAACCCAAAATTCATGGGCTTTTCATATGCAACTCAAAATTGCATATGTGTCCATTTAATTTGTGTTACCATGTTAGCTAGTTTATTTTGATGCAACCATTAACATGACATGCATCATCCCCATGATTGTGCACTATGCCATGATATTGATTGTCTACCCTTTCTGCATTGTCTGTTTGCTTCTTCTCGGTTAGACGACGACGTTGAGACCGACGATCCTTACGACACCCCTTCTGAGGATTTAGCTCAGTACCAGGCTGCTGGGTTTGCAGGCAAGTTATCACTCACATGAACCACTGTGTTCCTTTCAACATTGGTTACCGATACTTTTCCGTTGTCTATTTCTGCTAGCCATATGTATCGTTGCTTCTGTTACGATCCTATCACATGATACCCTGAAACCATGATATTGCCTCACCTCCAGTCCTATAACCCCGTTGTTTGAGCCCGTGTCTTACTAGCATGCTTAGGGTTGTTTTGCTCGAGTCTGCTGTCAGTTACTTTCTGTTATCATATTTCTATTATGTTCTATGGGCTCGATGTTTAAACAACAACCTGTTAATGCTTGGGTAATAATAATAATTTGATGTTAAGGCACCGGCAGGAGGCCCGGCGTGGTTTTGAGGCCTGCTAGTGTCGACCCTAATTAGGAAAAGGGTCTTGTCTACTGATCCATGATGAGCGTGCTCACCGCATCCGGGTGGTGGTATGGAACCCCCCTCGACTTTGATCTGATCCGCAGTTTGTCCGAAGAGCCACACTTAGTTCGGGTGTTCCATTTGGCTCATACGCATGAATGGGTCGCTCCCATGGTTACTGATGATGATGATGACGCACACATATAGGGCGAGGCCTGTAGTGCCGGGGTGTTGTGTCCTGCGGGAGTTTTGCACACCTGCGCTGAGTATTCGGCTGCGTGGCTGGGACCTTATAGCTCCGTGGCTCCTAGGACAGGCTGTAGTGATGGTTCGAGTCGTGCCAAGCCAACCTGAGTTTTAGTTGGTGGCTTGAGTGTGTACGGGTACTGGAGCACACCCTGCAGGGATAAATCTTCTCGAGAAGCCGTGTTGTCTGCGGTTATGTGACGACTTGGTGAAAGTACTGGCTAACAAGTACTCAGACAACTTACACCTAACTATAATAACTTGACTAGTAATAGGTCTATTGACACAATAACCTGAACCATCATTAATCCAACTGTGTGAGTTATCCTCGGATTGCTTCTTTGGATAAGGGGCGAGATCCAGGATGGGTTTGTTTGGTGGTTGGTTGTGGTTGGTTACGATACGCTATCTTATCTCCTTTTCTGATAGTCGGAACTTGTAGAATGTATCTGTAGTTGGTTAGTGCAGCCCGCTGCCGCATCTTTTTATCCCCTTTCTTCCGTTGAACCCAAATCATCTGTGCTTGGTGTTGACGGGTTACACTTTGGTGAACTGTGAGTCTTGCTTGCCAGTACGTTTATGTACTGACCCCTTTGGGGCTGTGGTTTCCGCAGACTACGATTCCGAGGATCTCCATGTTGGCTTCTACGTGGAGTACGACGAGGCTGCTGACGAGTAGATAGCGGACCCGGGCAGGAACCGAGACTTCGTGGATGGGCTCCGTCTTTTCGTTTTCCGGCTTCTTAAGCCTTTTTGGATCTTGTCTGTACTCAGACCTGTTGAATGCTTCCGCTGCTATGTAATGATGATATGTTGGGACATGTGTCCTCTGGATGATTGTATATGCTATTCTCTGCCCTAGTGAGGGCCAGTTGCAACTTATTTCCATCTTTTGTGTCTTAGAGATATGTTGTGCTATCACGTTGTTCCACGCCGTTGACGTACCATGTGTGTATGGTATGAAGTACGTCAATGGTAGTATCCTGATTTCTATGGGATAGTTTACGTCGACGCTGAACAGATAGGGGTTGGTTGTCACACATACGTGTGTTGGCCTACTCGTAAGAGGACGCGGGTGCCGGTAAGCCCCGTAATCCAATCTACTACTGTTCAACGGAACAGCGAGTATCCTTTAGAAGTCCGGGTGCGACAGGTTGTCCGAGATGCACTTGGAGAAACCGGGTAGACAAAGATCTATTCATCTCACAGGGAGGTCAACGGAGCAGTTGGAATTCCGAAGATTAAGGGAGAGTACGCACGTGAGGTTCAACTTACTAGGCATGATGATGTCTACACGTACACTGGAGCAGTGCAGGACATGGGCAAGGCCACGTCCTGTCTCTGACAAGAGGGACAAGACAGGGCAGCGGAAACGACGGAGACGACTATCGGCGTATGACAAATAGTGTGCGCTACGGCACAGTGTATTTCGCCTAACCCTATACGTCCGGTTGGTGGCCACCAGTATATAAGGTGGCCACACCCCTCCTGCGCGAGGGATGATCCTAGACGTTGCGGCGAGGCTAGACATTTAACTGAGAGAGAAGAGAGAGCTTCTTCTTCCTCTAGCTCTGTGAGCTTGAGTAGGGGTGTTACCTCCACACGAGGGCCCCGAATCTGGGTAGATCCTTGTGTTTGCAGTGTAGTGAGCGCACCGGCTAGGCGTGCAATCCCTCCCCGGATACCCACAGTGTCCATCAGCCCCAACCTTAAGCCATCCCATGGCATTTGTCTTTACCTCACCACGACAGTTGACGCTCACCATGGGGCCAGCAGCGGCACTGGCTGGGGTTTCTATCTGTACGGGACCTCTTCTTCGTTCGGGCGAGCGTGTGGTTCATGACCCACAAGTATAGGGGATCACAAAAGTCTTCGAGGGAAGTAAAACCCAAATTTATTGATTCGACACAAGGGGAGCCAAAGAATATTTATATGCCTTAACAACTGAGTTGTCAATTCAGCTGCACATGAAAGTAGACTTGCTCGCAATAATTTATCAGTGGTAACAGTTTTATAGCAGAGTAGAAATAAAATAACAGCAGTAGTAAAATGGTAACAGCAGCAGCAATCGCGGAAAACAGCAGTATGGGAAGTATCGTAGGCATAGAGGGAATGTATTGGACGGGCGTTGCACGGATAACATAGGTCATGTAATAATAATAACGTGGGCATTGAAGATAATAATAATAAAGCATCAAACATGTAGGCAAACCATAGGCATGTGTTCCAATATAGTCATACGTGCTCGCAATGAGAAACTTGCACAACATCTTTTGCCCTACCAGCCCGTGGCAGCGGGGCCTCTAGGGAAACTACTAGCAATTAAGGTGCTCCTTTTAATAAAGCACCGTAGCAAAGCATTAACACTCTGTGAACACATGTGATCCTCACATCACAGCCATCCCCTCCGGTTGTCCCAATTTCAGTCACTTTGGGGCCTCGGGTTCCGGACAATGATATGTGTAAAACAACTTGCAGATATGATCAAGAAACAACATTATACTCATGAAACAATATCATGTTCAGATCTGAGATCATGGCACTCGGGCCCTAGTTACAAGCATTAAGCATAACAAGTTGCAACAACGGTAGAAAACACTAATAGTGGATACTAGGCACTATGCCCTAACAATCTAGCAATATTACATGATCGATCTCATCCAATCCCTTCCATCCCTCTCAGCCTACAGCGGTGTTTACTCACACATGGACGGGGGAATCATGGATGGTTGATGGAGAAGAGGTGCAGTGTCGATGGCGATGATCTCCTTCTAATCCCCGTCCCAGCAGGGTGCCAGAACAGAAACTTCTGATCCTCGAATCGAGGTTCAGGGTGGCGGCGGCGCTCTGTTGTGTTTCTGTGGAATATGACGAACCCCCTCGTGTTTTAGGTTTACGGGGCATATGTAGTCTAAAGGGGAGTCCGAGGGGGTCCAGGGGTGGCCCACACCACTAGGCGGCGCGGCCAATGGGGGGGCGCCGGGGGTGGTGTGGCCCCCTTCTGGCTCCTGGGGTCTTCTGGTGTTTTAAGACCAATGGGATCTTTTCTGGGCATTTTCCCGAAAGTTGATTTTTCTGCACAAAAAAAGAGACACCAAGGTAATTCTGCTGAAAACAGCGTTAGTCCGTGTTAGTGGTATTCAAAACTCACAGTTTTAGAAGAAAACAATAAGAAAAGTGTTCGGAAAAAGAGATATGTTTTGGACGTATCAACTCCCCCCAAGTTTAGCTTATTGCTTGTCCTCAAACAATTCTGTGAAAACTGAGTGCGATAAAAGACTTTTACGAACACATTTTTTTCGTAAGATGTAAGTATACTCACTACATAATCAAGTGTTGAGGCAATTCATAATAAGATGTAGGAAAAATAAAATTCACCAAGCAGTTATGCAAACCATGAAGAGATGCCAACAAACTAATAATAGACAACATGCAGTATTTCAATCTACGACATTGCAATGCTCATAATAGGGTATGATAAAGTGTACTCGCTTGCCCTTAATAGTGGAGCAAAACATAAATGCCAGGGCACCTCTGAAGTTCAAATGAAGACTAGAAATATAGATATCAAAGATACAAGCATCAAAGTTATACCACTATCAACCGTGTTTTGGGACAATCACATTACACTAAGAATAACAGCCATGCTCTCAAGAAGGTGCATAAAGCGAGAAGGTGAAGACTAAACATAAAAATAAAAGAAAGGCCCTTTGCAGAGGGAAGCAGGGATTAACTCATGTGCTAGAGATTTTTATTTTATTAAACAGAGGTATTGAAAACATTTTTGAGAGAGGTGTATGCTTATGTCAACGAATGGTAAACAGACAATACAGTACGTCACAAGCCAACTAGACTTTACAAGAGCGGCTCCCATAGAAGGGCGCATCTGGGTAGAAGGGAATCCCTCTTTCTCTTTTTTTTTACACAATTATGTTTTGACTGATAAATCAGGGGCAAAAAGAGTGAAGAGAATTTGTTGTATTAGTTTGGGGCTGGGCACCCCGCTGCCGGCTCTTTTATCATTGGACAAGCGGATGAAGCCACTAGTCCATGGTGTGAAATCCAATGAACAAGTGAGATAAAGATTCTCTATTTACGTCCTCATGAGCTAAAACAGGGGCACAAAACAGGAATAGTTTTTAGCAGGTTTTAAAGGTAGCACACGAGAAATTTACTTGGAGTGGCAGTTAAATACCACATATATAGGTAGGTATGGTGGACACATTTGGCAAACTTTGGTTTTTGGGAATTGGATGCACGAGTAGAGCTCATACTCAGTACAGGTGAAGGCTAGCAATAGACGGAAAGCGACAATCAAGAGAGCAACAACTGTCATAATCATGCTTGCGACAAAACAAAGTTAACAGGGGCATAAAAATGATACAAATACTCTGAGGCAAAATAAATCATCGAGGCTTAAGTGACTTTTTATTTTTAGTCATAGCATCCATGAGCATGTGCCAAGTCGATCCAAGCAAAACAATCAGAGGAAGATACCACAATGTCATACCCTTCTATGAATAAAACAATGCAAGCAAACATTCATACGCCATGCTATCTTATATTAATAAGTTGGAACCAACACGAGAGAGCACGAACTACCAAGCATCAATTAAATGACATACACCTTACATGAACGGACTAAGCATATTCACACGATGAGTATATGTACAAAAATAAAACAAATAGAGTTCGTACCAGCCTCTCACCACAACTCGGATTGTCGTAAATCGTCATTACTGCTTTTCACTTGTGGATTGAATAATATAGAATGATAATCAAGTTACAATGGAGACACGGAAATCTGTTGAACTTTGCAACAAACTTTACAAAACCAAAGAAGAACAACAAATTTTTTGGGTTTTCGAATTAAAACAAGAACAGAAAGAAACAAGCACACAAAGCAAAAAGTTTTTGGATTTTTGAATACTAAACCGAACGAGAAAAGAAAGCAAATCAACTAAAGAAGCAAACAAAGAGAAACAACAGAAATATTTTTGGTCTTTTTGTGTTTTGGAAAACAAGAACAGAACAATAAAACAAAGTGCAACGAAAGAAGCGAAAGAAAACGGAAACAAACGAAAGAAGCGGAAATATGGATATACAAAGAACCGACTGAACATGATATAAAAATGAGTGTGATGTAGGCATACCTCCCCCCAAGCTTAGGCTTTTGGCCTAAGTGGTGATCAATCATGGCACGTGAAGTATCCCCACTGTGGTGGGTCATCCCTCACATGGTCGTACTCAGGCACGCAAGAGGAAGATGAAGCAGCGGGCGCATAGTCATAACCGGGGTGCTTGTACGGGATCCCCGTGGCGTCGGAGGCTGGACGAAACCACCATCATCCCCCTCTCCGGCATCCTCCCCTTGCTGGGAGTGGTGCTCATTGTATGTGTCTAGCTCACTCTCACAAAGCATCCATCTTTGCCTGCTATTAAGATTAAACAAAAGAGGTGCAGGCAAAAGTACTTTCCTAACAGTTTTAGTAACTCTCCACCTGGATTGTTTGGAGAAAGTTATTTCAAAAGATAAATTGTGCAAGTGAGCATGGGTAGAAAGAAACTTATGTTGAACCATGGAAACAAGGTCTAGCCTCTCTAAAGGAAACTGCGGATCTAGAGGGTGTGGCTCGAAACCATGCAAAGCTAGCAAGCACGAGGCAATAAGACCTCCACAAATTCCGCCCTTCTCACGGTTAAGCGAGAGACAGTAAGCAATTAAAGCGCCAAAGTTATAAGACCTATCACTTCTTAAGGCATCTGAAATAAACGCCAAATCATAGACAGATATCTTGTTGGCAGGTTTTCTAGCTAATGCACATTTATAAATAAAATAGGCACAGTATCGAATGCTAGGGATTTGAATTTCTCATATTTTGCCACTCTCCCCTGTGAATCTTCTGCCTTGGCAAATTGATGAACCACAAGTATAGGGGGTTTATCGTAGTACTTTTGATAAGAGTGTCGAACCCAACGAGTAGCAGAAGGTGTTGACAAACAGTTTCAATGAAGGAATAATTGTAAATACTGAAAAATAGATTTGTAGGGGTTTTTGATATTGCAGATAAATAAAGTGCGAGTAAATAAAATGCAATAGTAATCATTGCAGAAAGTGTCCCAATGCTTTCTTCAGCAAAGGACAAGCTGGTGGGTTTACTTATGATTAACAAACATTCTCGAGAACACACGGGAGGTTTTTGTCAAGTGCTTTTGTTCCATGCAGCTGAATAATGTTAGGTGTTTTGATAAGTGTTGTGTGGGTGAACCTATGCTAATGTACCGTCCCATCAAAGACTAATACATACTTGTGATTATACCCCTTGCGAGCATCCGCAACTACAAGAAAGTAATTAAGAAATAAATCTAACCACAGTTTTAGACTCCGGGATCCTACACTCCCTCATGTAATGGTTTCCTAACGGGGGTTTAGGTTTCTGTCACTCCGGCAACCCCACAATTAGTAGATAAATACACGATGCATCCCCCTAGGCCCATAAATGCTGAAGTATCATGTAGTCGATGTTCACATGACACCACTAGGAGAATAACACCACAACTTAAATATCAAACATTAAATATTATTCAACATTACTTCACTACTAACAACTTGACTTCTCCCATGTCCTCAAGAAAAACACGAACTACTCACAAGACATCATATGGATCATAATCAGAGGTGATATAATGGATGATAACAATCTGGTCATAAAGTTCAAACACGGATAAATCTCACAAGCATCAACTACTAACAAGTAATCCACACCGGGAGAGAGATCTAATGCAAAACAACGATAGAGGCCCCTAATTGTTACAGCGGGATGACGGTGGATGATGAGGGTGATGGTGTCGGTGGTGATGATGACGATGATCACGATCTTGATGATGCCCGGAGCGATGACGGTGACGATGGTGGCGATTTCCCTTCTCCGGAGAGGAATTTCCCCGACAGATTTCTCTCTGCCAAAGAGATTTTCTCTCTCGAGTGTTTTCCACCCCGTGATGGCGGCGGAATAATTCTTAGACGATTGTATGAGGCTTAGGGTTACCTGGGGGCCAAGCACGCGAAAAATACCCCAGAGGTGGGCCAGGGTGGCCACACCCCTAGGTGTGGGCCCCTGGTGGCCCCCCTCTGGCTCTCCTTCTGGCTGGGTTCCTCCTCTGAACTTTTAGGACCCCCGGACGTCCCCCTCTGATCTTCTGAAATATGGTATCTCGACGGTGCTTTTTCCATCACATTTCTAGTCCCGGTGTTTATTCTCCAAAAATTATAAAACATGCAAAATAAGATAACATAACATAAGGGATGCATCATAACATGAAATATATCGATGAATAGCAGAAAGTTATGATATAAAATAGTGATGCAAAATGGACGTATCAACTCCCCCCCAAGCTTAGACCTCGCTTGTCCCCAAGCGAAACTGAACTCAGAAAACATGAACACAGGTTTATGGAGTGAAGAGTCGATAAATAAAATACGGACAAGAAGCATCACAATTACCTATGCACCAATCATTACAAACAACAACTTCTCATATAACTTAACTTGAAACAAGTAATGGGAGTCACAAACAAAGATGCAAAAGAGATAATCAAAGTTGGTAATGGCAAACTTCGTTCTTGGTTAGAGAACATTTAATGAAATCATACTTATCTTAGGTGAAGTCATTATAACAAGGTTTATATTGTAGATCTTAACATGTTTAATTATAACAACTCTTTTACAGCGATCCATAGCTTTCAAAGTAATATTCATTCAGATAATAAAGCATGTGCTAAACAAAGAAGGATAGAAAACATGATTGAATAAATCAACATATAGATGATGAGATCACAACAACTCAAATGCTTGCTAGAGACAGAAGGAAATGGGTTTACTGACTCAACATAAAATTAAAAGATAGGCCCTTCGCAGAGGGAAGCATTGACCACTCATGTGCTAGAGCTTTTATTTTAATAAACAGAGGTATAAAATGCATGGCGCTCCTCCCAACCGTCTTACAGAAACCATGGCTAGCCGAATCCTCGGGTGCCTGCCAACAATCACAAACCATGGAGGAGTGTCTAAATTTTGAGAGGTGTATGTTTATGTCAACGAATGGCAAACAGAAAATACATTACGTCACAAGCCAACTAGAATCACAAGAGTGGCTCCCAAAGAAGGACACAACTGGTATAGAAGGTCATCCTTCTTTCTCTTTTGTTTACACAATTATGCTTTGACTGATAAATTAGGGGGAAAAGAGTGAAGAGAATTTGTATTATTATTTGGGGCTGGGAACCCCGCTGCCAGCTCTTCTAGCATTTGGATAAGCGGATGAAGCCACTAGTCCAGGTGTGTGAGTCCAATCAACAAGTGAGATAAAGATTCTCTATTTGCGTCCTCATGAGCTAAAACAGGAGCACAAAACAAGAGTAATTTGAAAGTTTTAAAGGTAGCACATGAGCAATTTACTTGGAGTGGCGGTGAAATACCACATGTAGGAACGTATGGTGGACACAAATGGCAAGGTTTTGGGTTTAAGGTTTGGATGCACGAGAAGCATTACCTCTCATTACAGGGTTTTTGGCTAGCAAGGATGGGTAGCAAGCATAAGAGTTGAAGGAAAAGAAACAAATATACATATGATGAAACCAATCATGCAATCTTCATTGAAAGCAAAAGCAATCTTAACTTGTGGATACTAAGTTTATGAGCTAATAGGCAAATTCCTCTTTTTTATACTAGCAACTCAAATTATTATTTCTGCTGACCCAAGCTAAGTTTGCCAAAACCAACTAGATTAACTTGATGATATCTAGAGTGATACCAAATACTAATAACAAGTTCAACCATATGACAGAAGTTGAAAATTGAAATAATGTGCATAGAAAGTAAATGATGAAAATTCTCATTAATATTTTATACCGGCAACTCACACCAATGGATACAACAATAACCAACTAGGGAGAGACACTTCCATACTGCAAACAACCCTATATGATAACCTCTCTACTCATGATATGACTCTACTGAAAAAAGTAAAAAAGATGAAAGATAGTGATGTGATACCGCGACACTCCCCCCAAGCTTGGAACGAGCCGAGGGGATGCCAAAATCAATGACGAATCAATTCTTCAGTGGTGGTGGTGAATCCTTCTCGATGATCTTATCAATTGATTTCTTCAGATCTTCAATCGTGAACATAAGCATACGTATCACCTCTGTATTGCGATCAATACAGTTTGCATGCCTGTCCGATGGTGAATTCCAGCCACCAAGATTTTTCCCCCACTCTTCCTTAGGTTGAGATCTTCCTTCATGTGCACGGTTAGAACGATTCATATCCCACATAGAGGGAAAATCCCAATTGGGCACCTTTTTGCACTGATAATCATGAATTAATGTGTGGAAGTAGTTCTTGACTCCCGCAGCAGGTGTCTTCGAAGCTAGGGAGTGACGTGGAACCTTCCCTCCAGTGTTCATCCGCGCGTTTCTCTTGAGCTTCAAGGGGTTAGCCACCACCCTAATGCTTGCGACGGTGGCGCGTGGACGCACTCGTGGGTTTTCTTCTACATCTCCTTCAGCTCCACTCTCGATCTCCTCCTCTGGCTTCAGGTCTTGGGTATCATCTTCATTTGGTCCCTTCCCCTTATTGTCGTCGGTGGAGACCATGATGCTTCTTAACCCGAAAACAGATCCTCGCAGAAACAGCTCGAAACAGAAACACGACGAGAAAACGATATACGGACCTCGGGGGGTCCGGGGGATTAGCAAAAAAGTTTCATAACAAAAGAAAAGTCCAGGTCGAAAACGAGTCGGAGAGGGGCTCCGGGGAGCCCACATCATGGGCTGGCGCGGCCAGAGGTGGGCCCGCGCCACCCTATAGTGTGGAGCCTCCGGGCTCCGTCTCCCTCTCGTTTCCGGCTCATAATTTTTCATATTTTCTAAAAACAGTAAAAATATAAGATCAAAGATGTTTCGCGAACATTTCTTACCAAAACTGATACCTATTCAAAAACTGACTCTGCAGTTTGTGAAATATGCTTCTTAATGAATTCCTCCGGGATCATGGCTCGAATACAATCAACATTTTCATTATACGGATCTCCAGAAATATAATGCTTGAGTCTTTGGCCATTCACCACTTGTGAGGAGTTGTCTTCAAGGGAAACAATTTTAATTGCCCCCGAATGATATACCTCTTCGGTAACAAAAGGTCTTCCCATCTCGAGAGTAATTTTCTTGCAAAAAATCTGAGTCGAGACCTATACAATAGTACTTTCTTACCAACATGAAATTATCTTTTAATAATTCTCTTACCATGCCACCTTTTAACGTTCTCTTTATAGAGCTTAGCATTTTCATATGCTTCACTCCTCCATTCATCTAACGAACTTAAGTCAAGCAACCTTTTCTCACCAGCAAGTTTAAAATCTCTATTTAGGTCTTTCACTGCCCAATAAGCTTTGTGTTCTAATTCTTGGGGCAAGTGACAAGCTTTTCCATAAACCATCTTATAAGGAGACATGCCCATGGGATTTCTATAAGCCCACAAAGCATCATTTAATTTCTTAGCCCAATTTTTTCTAGATTTGTTAACAGTCTTTTGCAAGATAGATTTGATTTCTCTATTTGATAATTCTACTTGCGCACTAGTTTGAGGATGATAGGGTGAGGCAATTCTATGGTTAACATCATATTTAGCAAGGGTCTTTCTAAAACCACCATGAATAAAATGAGAACCCCCATCAGTCATAAGATATCTAGGTACACCAAACCTAGGGAAAATGATGTCTTTAAGCATTTTTGATGAGGTTTCACCATCAGTACTTTTAGTAGTTATAGCTTCTACCCATTTAATAACATAATCAACAGCAACAAGAATATGAGTGTAGCCTTTTGAAGGAGGGATAGGACCCATAAAGTCAAATCCCTAACAATCAAACTGTTCAATAACAAGATAATAGTTCATAGGCATTTCATTATGTCTAGAAATATTTCCAACCCTTTGGCACTGATCACAAGATAAAACAAACTTTCTAGCATCTTTAAAGAGAGTAGGCCAATAAAAACCTAATTGTAGAACTTTATGTGCAGTTCTATCTCCCGCGTGATGTCCTCCATAAGCACTACTATGACATTTTCTCAATATCTCTTGTTGTTTATTTTTAGGAACACATCTTCTCATAATACCATCAACACCTTCTTTATATAGGTGTGGGTCATCCCAAAAATAATGCCTCAAATCATAGAAGAATTTTCTTGTTTGCTGAGCTGTAAAGGTAGGAGGCAAATACTTCGAAACAATAAAGTTAGCATAATCAACATACCATGGACTCTCTTGAGAGCTCACTTTTATTGCAGCTAACTGTTCATTAGGAAAACTATCATTAACAGGAATAGGGTCATCAGAGATATTTTCTAATCTAGACAAATTATCAGCAACAGGATTTTCAGCACCCTTCCTATCCACAATATGTAAATCAAACTCTTGTAAGAGAAGCACCCATCTAATAAGCCTAGTCTTAGCTTCTTTCTTTTCCATAAGGTACTTAATAGCAGCATGATTAGTATGAATAGTAACTTTAGAATCAGCAATATACTACCTAAATTTATCACAAGCAAAAACTAGAACTAGGAATTCTTTCTCAGTAGTAGCATAATTCTTTTGAGCAGCATCAAGAGTTTTACTAGCATAATGAATAAAATTTAACTTCTTATCTACCTGCTGTCCAAGAACAGCACCTACAGCATAATCACTAGCATCACACATAATTTCAAACAGTAAATTCCAATCAGGTGGTTGAACAATAGGGGCAGATATTAGAGCCTTCTTTAAAATTTCAAAAGCTTCTTTACAATCTTCATCAAAAATAAAAGGTACATCTTTTTGAAGAAGATTAGTAATAGGCTTTGATATTTTAGAGAAATATTTAATAAACCTTCTATAGAAACCAACATGACCAAGAATACTACGAATACCTTTAACATCCCTGGGACAGGGTATTTTCTCAATAGCTTCAACTTTAGCTCTATCAACTTCAATACCTCTTTCAGAAATTTTATGTCCAAGAACAATTCCTTCATTAACCATAAAATGGCATTTCTCCTAGTTAAGAACAAGATTAGTCTTCTCACATCTCTGCAAAACTTTATCAAGATTCTGCAAAAAAATTATCAAAATAAGTTCCATAGACGGAGAAATCGTCCATGAAGACTTCCACAATTTCTTCCCAAAAACGATGAAACATAGCAGACATGCATCTTTGAAAAGTAGCAGGAGCATTAAATAAACCAAAAGGCATACGTCTATACACATAGGTTCTAAAAGGACAAGTGAAAGTTGTTTTCTCTTGATCAGGCTTCCTAACAGCAATTTGAGAGAACCTAGAATAACCATCAAGAAAGCAGAAATGAGTTTTCTTAGACAACATTTCTAACATTTGATCAATAAAAGGCAAAGGATAATGATCTTTCTTAGTAACTTTGTTAACCTTCCTAAAATCAATGCACGTCCTATAACCAACCACTACTCTTTGAGGAATAAGTTCATTATTTTAATTTGGCACAACAGTCATCCCTCCTTTCTTAGGGACACAATGCAGAGGGCTAACCCATCTACTATCAGCAATAGGATAAATAATACCTGCATCAAGGAGTTTCAATTCCTCATTTCTTACCATATCATTCATCTTAGGATTTAAACGGTGTTGATGCTCAACAACTGGCTTTGCATCAGGTTCAATGTTAATAGCATGCTAACATATAGTAGGAGAAATCCCCTTCAAATCATCAAGAGTATAACCAATAGCACCTCTGTGTTTCTTCAATATTCCCAATAATCTCTCCTCTTCTTTACCGGAAGTTTAGAACTAATAATAACAGGATATAATTTCTTATCATCGATATGAGCATATTTAAGATTGTCAGGAAAAGGCTTTAAATAAAAAACAGGATCCTCCTTGGGTGGTAATGTGGTACCCAAATCTTCCAATTGTAAATTATGTTTCAGTATCGCTGGCTGATGTAGGAAAATCTCGTCAATTTCATTTGTTTCTTCCATAAAGACATCACTTTCATGGTCTTCCATGTATTGATGCAAAGGATTGTTAGGAGCAAGAGCAATAACAGCCAATTGTTCAACTTTATAATTCTCATTAGGCAATTCAGCTGTCGGGGGGTTACCCCCGAGTAGGGTAAAGGCAAGTGGTAAAGGCGGCTTACAGAAGAGAGGTTTGGTCGAGTAGCCGACTACCTGGTACTCGCTACCCGGTCGACTGCTACTCGGTCTCACCTCAAGATGACCAGAAGGAGATATCAATCAAGTTCTATCCTTTCGAGTAGAAGAGTTGGCCCGAGTACATTTGGCGGGAACAATTGGCGGGAACCTACTCGGGCCAGAAAGTCAAAGGAGCCGTTCTGACACAGGATCCCGCGTATCCTGGGTCCGTACTTGGCAGCATTCGAACTACTGTTCATCTGGGACCGGCCTGCCTGACAGTGACAGCATGGAAGCAGGCCGTGGCAGGATAAGGGGGGCCTACTCTGTGCCTAGGTACAGTGATACCAGTCTGTCCCCTAGTTTTGCCCAACGACTTTCCAGATGAAGCCAAGGTTAGGAACCAAAGCTGTCAGCGGGAACCCGGAAGAAGGACGGTGTGCACACTATGTCGACACTTGTCCATGTTTGGACGTATCCGGCTGGGCACCAGGTATATAAGGTGCCCCGCCGCCTCCTGCGCGAGGCATGCTCATATCGATCGCATACTGGGTCACGCATAAACCCTAGAACCCTAAGTTCTAGACCTAGCTCTACTCGGAGAGAGGAGAGTGGCTACTCAGTAGCGATATCATTTGTACTGTGGCTACTCGGAGAAACATCATAATACATACAGAGAGGCAGGAGTAGGGGTTTTACCTCCTCACGAGGGCCCTGAACCTGGGTAGATCGTGTTGTTTGCAGTGTGTTGTTCTTACCTCACGCGGCTACTGGTCGCGTGATCCCTCCCCTGACACCTCCAGCGTCCTTCGTCCCCACATCTTTAGCCATCCCATGGCATCTGCCGTGACACCACCACGACAGTTGGCGCCCACCGTGGGGCAACCAGCAGCGCTGGCTGGAGTTTCTGTTCGGACGGGATATTCTTCAGCGGAGCGCGTGGTATGTGGTCTTGTCCACAGATTCGGCTCCTTCGACTTCGTCACCGACAACGCCGGCTGTTTCGGCGGCATGGCCATGCCTGAGGGCGGCACGGTGATCTCCTTCGGCTCTCACCTCGTCTACGTCGCCACCATCGCCAACAGCGCGTACCCCGAGCTGGTGCATGACGCGGAGGATCCTCCCGCGGTGATTGCTGCTCGCGGAAGGCCCGCATGCAGCTCTGCGAGCTGCGCAGAGGTGATGGTGACGGGTTTGGCGGCAAACACTGGCGCAGCTGCTACTGGCGCTGCGGCCGTCGTCGAGGAGGTTGACGAACCGCCTGCTGGTGGCAGGACTCACCGGCCCTACGAGAGGGAGAACAACTTGCCGCCTTCCACCTCTACAGTCATCCCCGCGTCAGCTGCGCGAGCCGGTATGCCCACTCCCACCGACATCGAGCTCCTAGCCGCGAGGGAGCAGCTCGAGCGGCAACGCCAGGAGCTGCTTGCCGAGCAGGCGGAGTTGGAGAAGATCAGGCTTGAGCTGAGTCTAGACCAGCTCGAGTACAACAAGGCTCACGGCTTCACGCCAGTCGCC
The DNA here is from genome assembly GCA_028641055.1 of Alopecurus myosuroides. Taxonomy (NCBI): domain Eukaryota; kingdom Viridiplantae; phylum Streptophyta; class Magnoliopsida; order Poales; family Poaceae; genus Alopecurus; species Alopecurus myosuroides. The sequence continues at coordinate 489,608,811 of CM054057.1, forward strand.
AGAAGGCCTAGCAGAGTAGGCGCTACGCGGCGCAACTTGGGTGTCGAGATGGCAACGGTTGCGGAGGTGCCCGCTCAGTCCGCCACCGCGAACACCTTCACAAGGCCAAGGTACAGCACACCCGCCAAGACGCTCAGAGCTGCAGAGGCCGTGGCTGCCGAGTTGCCGCGCCTAGATGGAGAGGCGCGTCTCAGGCAGCAGGAGAGGCTCAACGAGTTGGTGTTGGAGGCCGCTAGGCAGAACGAGGAGTTCCGGAAGGCCAACCCGGGGCCTGGAGCTTCGCAGGTGGTTCACTCGCACGCGGCTAGATCTAACGATCAGGCCTCGTCTCCGCATCCCAGCCGCGAGAAGAGCCGCAGCGGGCGCTCGGGTAGAGACAGGCAAATGCAGGTGTATGACCCGGCTGCTGCCGCGAAACAGGTTGCTGTGCCGCAGCAGCCCGGGCGGGAACACAACGCTGCAAGAGCAGGCTCTCAAGCCCATCAAGCTCAAAGCCGTGCCCGAGATGCCGCGCGTCCAGGTTCTTCTCGGCAACCCGCAGCTCAGCCTACTCGGCAGAGGCAGCAGCCGCGCCCAGCGGCACCAGTCGCCAACCCGGTGGAGCATTCCGCAGCTATGCAGGTGGATAGGTATGACGATGGCTACTCGGCTATGGAGATGGCTGGCTATGATATTCATGACCGTGTTGGTGAGCGCGTGTTAGCGCCTGGAGATGCAAGGCACCAGCTGGACCGTATCAGCTTGTCGGCGCGGCTTGAGAGCACGGGTCCTCCTGGCCCCGAGTGCTTTGGCCCGCGCATCATGAACGAGCCTTCCGTGAAGGGCTTCCAGCTCGCAAGAGGCACCAAGAGTTACAACGGCAGCACCAAGCCTGAAGATTGGCTCAATGACTACGTCACCGCGGTCCATATCGCGAATGGCAACAGAAGATGGGCTGTGCGCTATGTGCCGCAGATGCTAGAGGGTCCGGCTCGTACTTGGCTCAACAACTTGCCCAAGAACAGCATTAACTGCTGGCTGGATTTCTCGGATGCCTTCATCAGCAACTTCACGAGTACATACAAGAGGCCGAATAGGCCACAGCAGCTGTCAGCTTGCAGGCAGCGAGAAGACGAGACGGACCGCGAGTACCTTACTCGGTGGAGCACCTTGAGGAACACCTGTGAGAGTGTGAATGAAGCACAGGCCATCACTTGGTTTGCGCAGGGTTGTCGACATGGCAGCATGCTTTGGCAGAGATTGCAGAGGGAGATGCCGAACACTCTGGCGGAGACCATCAAGATTGCGGATCAGTACGCACTCGGTGATCCCACTCAGCCACTGATGGACTCCTCTGAGCCGAGAAGAAACTTCAACAACAGCAAGCGCAACGAGTTCCGCAACAAGCGCCGAGTAGATACTCGGTATGATCCTGAGGAGGTGAATGCAGTGAATGTCGGAGGCGGTGGTGGCCAAAGGCAGAAACCTGCTGGGGCCTACGGGCAGAACCAGAACCAGGGCCAAGGCAACAAGAAGCCATTTCGCGCCTCTCAGTCGGGTAGCGGGAACTCCGAGCAACCGAAGAAGTTTGTCTTCGATGACATGAAGGATGGCCCATGCAGCTTTCACACTCACCATCCCTCGAGGCCTGCTAACCACACTACTCGGCAGTGCGAGTGGTGGGATGTGATCAAGAGTGATGGCTTGCCTCCTCCTCCTCCCCTGCCAGCCGCCAATGCTACCGTTCAGCCTACTCGCGCACCCGCAACCCGGCCGCCAGTGTACCCGAGAAGAGAGAATGTGAACCAAGTGGCTTTGGGAGCCAACCAGAACTTCAACAACGAGAGATACCGCAACAACAACAACAACTACAACCGCAACAACAACAACAGAGGCAACAACAACAACTATCAGGGCAACAACAACAATGGCAACAATGGGGGCAATGGCTCCAACCAGTACCAAGAGCACCATGAGAGCTATATGATCTTCACTTCTGAGGCAGTCGACAAGCAATCACAGCACAGGCGGGCCATGGAGGTCAATGCAGTGATTCCTGCTGTTCCTCATTACATGTATTGGTGCGACCAGGAGATCAGGTGGACCCGAGCAGATCATCCTAAGGTGATGCCCTGTCGCACCCTGATTTCTAGGGGATACTCACCGTACGAACTGGATAGCAGATGCTTGGATTATGGGGCATAACTGCTCCCACGTCCCAGATTCCTGGTAGGCCTGCGCTTATGCGCGACAACACAAGCTCTGCTATTCCATCGTCGATGTAAACTATCCACTAGAGATCAAAGGCACTTCCGTCGACGTACTTCAAACCATACACACATGGTACGTCAACGGCGTTGAACAATTGATATCACAACAGATCTCTACGACACAAAAGATTGAAATAAGTTGCAAAAGGCTCTCATTAGAGCAGAGGTAGCAAATACAATCATTCAGAGGGCACATGCCCCAACAATACATCATTACAATACAGCGGAAACATTCAACATGTCTGAGTACAGACAAGAACCAAATAGGCCTAAGAGGCCGGAAACAAACAGACGGAGCCCATCCACGAAGTCTCGGATCCTGCCCGGGTCCGCTATCTACTCGTCAACAGTCTCGTCGTCATACTCCACGTAATAGCCACCATGTAGATCCTCGGAAACGTCGTCTGCGTAAACCACAGCCCCAAAGGGGTCAGTACACCAACGTACTGGCAAGCAAGACTCACAGTTCACCAAAGTGTAACCCGTCAACACCAAGCACCGATGCCTTGGGTTCAACGGAAGAAAGGGGATATAAAAGATGCTGCAACTGGCTGCGCTAACCAACTACAGAGATTCTACCACTTCCGGCTAACAGAAAGGAGATAAGATCGAGGATTGTAACCAACTGAAAGATAACTTCAAACAAACCCATCCTGGATCTCGCCCCTTATCCAAAGAAGCAACCCGAGGATAGCTCACACAGTTGTATTAATGATGGTTCAGGTTGTTGTGTCAATAATCCTATTACTAGTCAAGTTGTTAATCATTGGGTGAGATTGTGAATCATTAGTTTAAGTTGTCCTGAGTACTTGTTAGCCAGTACTTTCACCAAGTAATCCATAACCGCGGAAAACACGGCTTCTCGAGAAGATTATCCCTGCAGGGTTGCACCAATTTGGCCGTACACTCATGAATATCCCGCCAGATGGAGCGGCCACTCCACCAAGCGGGGCACTCAACACAATCCAACCCTTCTTCGCATCAAGCCCAAAGCACCTTGGGCGCACGGCTAATCGAGCCCAGAAGAAAATGGACCCTCATAGCACTCTAAGAACGTGTCCCCCTATATGCCGACTACGAAAGTTCCACCCGGGTACCAAGGGCTCGCAAGATCATGCATGCAGCAAATGGAAAACCCGAACTAAATGAGGCGATTTGGACGAGATGCGAATCGGGTCAAACTGAGGGGGAGCCCATACTCCCCAAATGCGGGTAGTGCGCTCATCATGGATCAGTAGACAAGACCCTTTTCCTATTAGGGTCGACACTAGCAGGCCTCAAAACCACAAAGGGCCTCCTGCCGGTGCCTTATCATCAAATTTATTATTAATAGTAACATTAGCATGATTGATTGATTACACAACGAGCCCCCACAACGTAATAGAAATAGTAACAGAAAGTAACGGGTAATAGACTCGAGCAAAACAACCTAAGCATGCTAGTAAGACACGGGCTCAAACAATGGGGTTGTAGGAGTGGAGGTGAGGCAATATCAAGGTTAAGGGATTCATGTGATGGTTTCGTAACAGAACAACTACTACTAAGGCTAGCAGAAAAGAACAACGGAAAATATCGGTAATCAATGTTGAAAGGAACACAATGGTTCATGTGAGTGATAACTTGCCTGCAAAACCCAGTAGCCTGGTACTGAGCTAACTCCTTAGAAGGGGTGTCGTAAGTATCGTCGGTCTCAACGTCGTCGTGTATCCAGGAAGAAGCAAACAAACAAGGCAGAAAGATAAACAATCATTATCATGGCATTGTGCACAATCAAAGATGATGCATGTCAAGTTAATTGATGCATCCAAAGGAAATAGTTGACAAGATAGAAACAGGATTAAATGGACCCATATGCAATTGGGTTGCATATGGAAAGCCCATGAATTATGGTTGAATTAATTGTTTTACAACTAATCATCATATGAAAGTGGATTAGCATGATGCATGGATGAGGAAAACAGAAAAATAACAACAATTGAATCAAAAGGAAATAAGGCTTAACAAGTTTAGAAATTCAGTTATTAAGTTATGGAATTTTGGTTTCTTAAAGGTGTCACACAAGAATTTGTTGTTTTCATTATGTTAAATTGTTCAAAACAGATAACAAAGTTTATATTTGAAAAGAAAACAAGATTTTAGTTGGATTACATGTTTCACTTGTTGAAAAAGGATGTCAAACAAATTATTTATGAATTAAACAAGTTTAAGCAAGAATTAAATGAATTTGATTCAAACATGAACTTATTTGAATTTTTATTTGTGCAAAACATTGAGTGAAGTTCATATTTGAAAAGGTCATGCTTTGATGGTTTGAAAACATATTTTATATGTCCCAAAAGAATTTGTTTTGATCAAGTTATGAAATTACCAAAATTAAATGATTTAAACAAGGTTTAAATCATTTAACCAATTTTAATTATTCAAAACATGAAACAAAATTTATATTTGGAAAGATGGTTTAATTTTGCATGGAAAACATATTTCATTTGTGGAAATTGGATTTAAAATGAACAAGTTATTATTTTGGCAATTTTAAATGCAATAATCAAGAAACAGTTGTTTTCAGCAATTTAAATTATTCAAAACAGCAAACAAAATTTATATTTGGAAAGTACATGAAAAATTGATTGGAAAACATATTTGGTTTGTGAAATTTGGAATTTTTATGAGCAAGTTATGAATTTTGCAAATTTAAGTGAATTTGACAAGTTTTCAAATTTTGCACCAATTTAAAATATTCAAAACAGTAAACAATTTTTATATTTGGATAGAACATTTAATTTGGTATTGAAAACATATTAAAAATGTTGAATTTGGAGTTGGGATGAATTTCTTATGCAATTTACAATTTTGGGTGCAAATCTGCCATTTTTAATAGCTGAGGGCTAGTAGAAATAAGTGCCAGGGGCCTAATGGTGATTACCAGGAAGTTTATGGGTTTGGATAATCGAAATAAAAAAGATGTGTTATTATGCAGGGGGTGGGATTCGATCTCCCCACCTCCTGCTTGCGCTAGGGGATGTGGAACCCGTGGGCTATGTGCAGATTCGTGACAGAGAAGGGGATCGAGGGAGGATATGCTGTGTGTTGCGGTTTAACTGAAACAAGCGAATAAGGAGGCAGAAAAAGGGTGGGGCTGGGGATTTGATCCCAGCACCTCACGCTGCGCGTGCAAGGTTCGCTGCCAGTGCGGTGAGGTGCTTCTGTTTGAAAAGAAAAGGGAGTGGGAAAGGTTATAGTTCAGATCTCGGTGGTTTTTTTTTTAACTGAATCGAAGTTCAGTCACGTGAACCATCGACAGGGGGAAGATTGGTCGCCGGCGGTGGCTCGCTGTGCTCGCCGTGGGAGAGAGCGTGACCGAGAGGGAGAGGAGAGTGGGAGGCGAGGATCACCTCTCTGAAGACAAACGGCGGGCACTTGGTGGCGACCGGCGGCAACTCCGGGACGGCGGCGGCGCTCCGGAGGCGCTCGTGCCCCTCGCTGGACTCGATGAGGACGAGGGCATCGAGGAGAATCCATTCCCGTACTTGGCCACGGCGGTGGTGCCTCGACACGGCAGCGATCGCCGGAGAACAGAGGGTGGCGGGGTCGGTTTCAGCTACAGAGAGGGAGCTGCGCAGAGAGAAGAAATCAGAGGGAGAGAAAGAGAGAATGGAGGCGGGGAGAGGGAGTAGGAGGGAGAAGGCAGGGGCTAGGGCTCGAGGAGGAGTTTTTAAGGGGGATGGGTCGAGCTACTGGCCGTCCCTGCTCTGCTGATGCTACGTGGGTAGCACGGATGAGATCCGTACGAGGAGGAAGAAGGGCGAGGGGGGGTACTGGGCCAGGAAAAAAAAGGGCTTTGGGAAGGAAAAGAAAAGGCTGGGCCATGCCCCTCTCCTTTGTGGTTTTACTTATTTGTTCTTATTTTATTTTATTTTGCATAGAACCAAAAGGAAGAAAAGGATGGGGTTATGAGTTGCTAAAATTTTTGGGAAAATTCAGGTGCATTTGTTAGTCCAATATCTACCCTTGACAACTTAAGTTTTTTGAAAAAAAATTCAAACTATTTGCTGTTTTGTCAATTGGTTGGAATTTAAATAATTTGCAACTTAATTGATTAATTATTGGAAAACATCAAATTTAATAGGGTAACCCTATTATTAACTTGGGTTAACTTAGTGGAATGGTTTGGTAGTTTTCATGAATTGGAAACTTTGGTGCTGTTTGAATTTGAGTTTGAGTTTGGAAGCAATTTGGGAATTTATTTATTTGAAACAAAGCACCAAATTATTAGTTGATCAAACATGGAAATAATTGGAAACAAAAGATTAGATTGTTTTGGTAATTTTCCTAATTTTCCAATTGGGTGTTGCTTATACAATGTATTGAATTTTTGAATGTGATTTGGAAACAATTGATTGATTAAAACCATTAACTTAACAAGTGAGCTTTCTGGAATATAAAAGAAAACAATTTGGTTGTTTTTATTTGAAATAACATTTTGGAAATTGTAACATCACAAGGATGAAACAAAAGGTTTGAATTTTGGTTTGAAATTCAAAATAGAAAACAAAGGAAAACAACTGAAAACAGTTGGAAAACAAACAAAACAAATGCAATCAACATGATGCCATGATGCAAAACATAAAATAACAGGGAGCAAACATTCTAAAGGCTATTTTTCAGACTTGGGATGTTACAAAACGCCCCCCCTTGAAGGAATCGCGCCCCGAGATTCCTACTGAGAAGGGAAAAGGTCCGGAAACTTCTTGGGAAGATCCTCTTGAGCTGTGACACGTGAAACACATCGTGCACATTGGATAGACGTCAGGGAATTTGGAAACCACCGGAACATTTTCAAGTAAAGGTTGAGGTTTTTGTATCGATGGTGTATAGCTGGATAAAACTTGATTCATTTGGAGAATAGACTATCTGTAATAAGGTTGGAACAGAGTTATTGACATCAATGGAACACCAGGAATAATCATCAATGTCAGAATCATCAACATGAGAGTAACGAGGAATATGTGGCCTCCCATTAGAATTGGATTGTTCTTACTTATCTTGGAGGTCAACATTTGAGATCCCGGGGAATTAACAGAGTTTTGATTTCTTAGTGGAACCAGAATTGGGTTGTATGTTGTGGAAAAGATTGTTGGCACAAAGGAATATGGCTCTCCGGTATGAAATAACACTTTTGGCTGGAATAGAGTTTAGCAAATGAACGTGCAATCTTTGATTAGACGCCGGTAGAAGAATTGAAGTGGAAAACAACAACAAGATTTCAACGGACGATAGGTTCTTCAAAAGAACAGGATAACGAAGCAACACCGGGGAAAACGAGAACAAAACTCCTGAGGTACTATGGAAAACCCATCCGGGCTTCTAAAGGATCAATATCTACTGCTTAAGGAATAGAGGATTTGCTTCCGGGGCTTACACGCCTCCGTTCTCAATCATGAGTAGGCAACATGATAAATCATGTCACAACCACCTCCATTCCTATGGTCTAGTAGATATAACCATCCTAGAGAAACCAGAATTCGTGAAATCCTAACTTGAAAGTTTAGATGAGAAGGGAAAAATCAACGTTGCACTTCCTTACCAGAAAAGGGAGGGTGGGTGGGGAAAGAAATAAAAGAACAGAATTCCTACTCTCACGTTTCATTTTTCCTATATAGCTACAAAATAGTTTCTAGACTCAACTGCGACCAGTAAAAAGGGATCCTACAGGCAGACAGGCTCTGATACCATTTGTCGCACCCTGATTTCTAGGGGATACTCACCGTACGAACTGGATAGCAGATGCTTGGATTATGGGGCATAACTGCTCCCACGTCCCAGATTCCTGGTAGGCCTGCGCTTATGCGCGACAACACAAGCTCTGCTATTCCATCGTCGATGTAAACTATCCACTAGAGATCAAAGGCACTTCCGTCGACGTACTTCAAACCATACACACATGGTACGTCAACGGCGTTGAACAATTGATATCACAACAGATCTCTACGACACAAAAGATTGAAATAAGTTGCAAAAGGCTCTCATTAGAGCAGAGGTAGCAAATACAATCATTCAGAGGGCACATGCCCCAACAATACATCATTACAATACAGCGGAAACATTCAACATGTCTGAGTACAGACAAGAACCAAATAGGCCTAAGAGGCCGGAAACAAACAGACGGAGCCCATCCACGAAGTCTCGGATCCTGCCCGGGTCCGCTATCTACTCGTCAACAGTCTCGTCGTCATACTCCACGTAATAGCCACCATGTAGATCCTCGGAAACGTCGTCTGCGTAAACCACAGCCCCAAAGGGGTCAGTACACCAACGTACTGGCAAGCAAGACTCACAGTTCACCAAAGTGTAACCCGTCAACACCAAGCACCGATGCCTTGGGTTCAACGGAAGAAAGGGGATATAAAAGATGCTGCAACTGGCTGCGCTAACCAACTACAGAGATTCTACCACTTCCGGCTAACAGAAAGGAGATAAGATCGAGGATTGTAACCAACTGAAAGATAACTTCAAACAAACCCATCCTGGATCTCGCCCCTTATCCAAAGAAGCAACCCGAGGATAGCTCACACAGTTGTATTAATGATGGTTCAGGTTGTTGTGTCAATAATCCTATTACTAGTCAAGTTGTTAATCATTGGGTGAGATTGTGAATCATTAGTTTAAGTTGTCCTGAGTACTTGTTAGCCAGTACTTTCACCAAGTAATCCATAACCGCGGAAAACACGGCTTCTCGAGAAGATTATCCCTGCAGGGTTGCACCAATTTGGCCGTACACTCATGAATATCCCGCCAGATGGAGCGGCCACTCCACCAAGCGGGGCACTCAACACAATCCAACCCTTCTTCGCATCAAGCCCAAAGCACCTTGGGCGCACGGCTAATCGAGCCCAGAAGAAAATGGACCCTCATAGCACTCTAAGAACGTGTCCCCCTATATGCCGACTACGAAAGTTCCACCCGGGTACCAAGGGCTCGCAAGATCATGCATGCAGCAAATGGAAAACCCGAACTAAATGAGGCGATTTGGACGAGATGCGAATCGGGTCAAACTGAGGGGGAGCCCATACTCCCCAAATGCGGGCAGTGCGCTCATCATGGATCAGTAGACAAGACCCTTTTCCTATTAGGGTCGACACTAGCAGGCCTCAAAACCACAAAGGGCCTCCTGCCGGTGCCTTATCATCAAATTTATTATTAATAGTAACATTAGCATGATTGATTGATTACACAACGAGCCCCCACAACGTAATAGAAATAGTAACAGAAAGTAACGGGTAATAGACTCGAGCAAAACAACCTAAGCATGCTAGTAAGACACGGGCTCAAACAATGGGGTTGTAGGAGTGGAGGTGAGGCAATATCAAGGTTAAGGGATTCATGTGATGGTTTCGTAACAGAACAACTACTACTAAGGCTAGCAGAAAAGAACAACGGAAAATATCGGTAATCAATGTTGAAAGGAACACAATGGTTCATGTGAGTGATAACTTGCCTGCAAAACCCAGTAGCCTGGTACTGAGCTAACTCCTTAGAAGGGGTGTCGTAAGTATCGTCGGTCTCAACGTCGTCGTGTATCCAGGAAGAAGCAAACAAACAAGGCAGAAAGATAAACAATCATTATCATGGCATTGTGCACAATCAAAGATGATGCATGTCAAGTTAATTGATGCATCCAAAGGAAATAGTTGACAAGATAGAAACAGGATTAAATGGACCCATATGCAATTGGGTTGCATATGGAAAGCCCATGAATTATGGTTGAATTAATTGTTTTACAACTAATCATCATATGAAAGTGGATTAGCATGATGCATGGATGAGGAAAACAGAAAAATAACAACAATTGAATCAAAAGGAAATAAGGCTTAACAAGTTTAGAAATTCAGTTATTAAGTTATGGAATTTTGGTTTCTTAAAGGTGTCACACAAGCATTTGTTGTTTTCATTATGTTAAATTGTTCAAAACAGATAACAAAGTTTATATTTGAAAAGAAAACAAGATTTTAGTTGGATTACATGTTTCACTTGTTGAAAAAGGATGTCAAACAAATTATTTATGAATTAAACAAGTTTAAGCAAGAATTAAATGAATTTGATTCAAACATGAACTTATTTGAATTTTTATTTGTGCAAAACATTGAGTGAAGTTCATATTTGAAAAGGTCATGCTTTGATGGTTTGAAAACATATTTTATATGTCCCAAAAGAATTTGTTTTGATCAAGTTATGAAATTACCAAAATTAAATGATTTAAACAAGGTTTAAATCATTTAACCAATTTTAATTATTCAAAACATGAAACAAAATTTATATTTGGAAAGATGGTTTAATTTTGCATGGAAAACATATTTCATTTGTGGAAATTGGATTTAAAATGAACAAGTTATTATTTTGGCAATTTTAAATGCAATAATCAAGAAACAGTTGTTTTCAGCAATTTAAATTATTCAAAACAGCAAACAAAATTTATATTTGGAAAGTACATGAAAAATTGATTGGAAAACATATTTGGTTTGTGAAATTTGGAATTTTTATGAGCAAGTTATGAATTTTGCAAATTTAAGTGAATTTGACAAGTTTTCAAATTTTGCACCAATTTAAAATATTCAAAACAGTAAACAATTTTTATATTTGGATAGAACATTTAATTTGGTATTGAAAACATATTAAAAATGTTGAATTTGGAGTTGGGATGAATTTCTTATGCAATTTACAATTTTGGGTGCAAATCTGCCATTTTTAATAGCTGAGGGCTAGAAATAAGTGCCAGGGGCCTAATGGTGATTACCAGGAAGTTTATGGGTTTGGATAATCGAAATAAAAAAGATGTGTTATTATGCAGGGGGTGGGATTCGATCTCCCCACCTCCTGCTTGCGCTAGGGGATGTGGAACCAGTGGGCTATGTGCAGATTCGTGACAGAGAAGGGGATCGAGGGAGGATATGCTGTGTGTTGCGGTTTAACTGAAACAAGCGAATAAGGAGGCAGAAAAAGGGTGGGGCTGGGGATTTGATCCCAGCACCTCACGCTGCGCGTGCAAGGTTCGCTGCGAGTGCGGTGAGGTGCTTCTGTTTGAAAAGAAAAGGGAGTGGGAAAGGTTATAGTTCAGATCTCGGTGGTTTTTTTTTAACTGAATCGAAGTTCAGTCACGTGAACCATCGACAGGGGGAAGATTGGTCGCCGGCGGTGGCTCGCTGTGCTCGCCGTGGGTGAGAGAGCGTGACCGAGAGGGAGAGGAGAGTGGGAGGCGAGGATCACCTCTCTGAAGACAAACGGCGGGCACTTGGTGGCGACCGGCGGCAACTCCGGGACGGCGGCGGCGCTCCGGAGGCGCTCGTGCCCCTCGCTGGACTCGATGAGGACGAGGGCATCGAGGAGAATCCATTCCCGTACTTGGCCACGGCGGTGGTGCCTCGACACGGCAGCGATCGCCGGAGAACAGAGGGTGGCGGGGTCGGTTTCAGCTACAGAGAGGGAGCTGCGCAGAGAGAAGAAATCAGAGGGAGAGAAAGAGAGAATGGAGGCGGGGAGAGGGAGTAGGAGGGAGAAGGCAGGGGCTAGGGCTCGAGGAGGAGGTTTTAAGGGGGATGGGTCGAGCTACTGGCCGTCCCTGCTCTGCTGATGCTACGTGGGTAGCACGGATGAGATCCGTACGAGGAGGAAGAAGGGCGAGGGGGGGTACTGGGCCAGGAAAAAAAAATGGGCTTTGGGGAAGGAAAAGAAAAGGCTGGGCCATGCCCCTCTCCTTTGTGGTTTTACTTATTTGTTCTTATTTTATTTTATTTTGCATAGAACCAAAAGGAAGAAAAGGATGGGGTTATGAGTTGCTAAAATTTTTGGGAAAATTCAGGTGCATTTGTTAGTCCAATATCTACCCTTGACAACTTAAGTTTTTTGAAAAAAAATTCAAACTATTTGCTGTTTTGTCAATTGGTTGGAATTTAAATAATTTGCAACTTAATTGATTAATTATTGGAAAACATCAAATTTAATAGGGTAACCCTATTATTAACTTGGGTTAACTTAGTGGAATGGTTTGGTAGTTTTCATGAATTGGAAACTTTGGTGCTGTTTGAATTTGAGTTTGAGTTTGGAAGCAATTTGGGAATTTATTTATTTGAAACAAAGCACCAAATTATTAGTTGATCAAACATGGAAATAATTGGAAACAAAATATTAGATTGTTTTGGTAATTTTCCTAATTTTCCAATTGGGTGTTGCTTATACAATGTATTGAATTTTTGAATGTGATTTGGAAACAATTGATTGATTAAAACCATTAACTTAACAAGTGAGCTTTCTGGAATATAAAAGAAAACAATTTGGTTGTTTTTATTTGAAATAACATTTTGGAAATTGTAACATCACAAGGATGAAACAAAAGGTTTGAATTTTGGTTTGAAATTCAAAATAGAAAACAAAGGAAAACAACTGAAAACAGTTGGAAAACAAACAAAACAAATGCAATCAACATGATGCCATGATGCAAAACATAAAATAACAGGGAGCAAACATTCTAAAGGCTATTTTTCAGACTTGGGATGTTACATGCCCAACCCGGGTACCTATGCCTTGGTGCTGGATCCTACCTTCCTGGGTCCCGAGAAGAATGTGAGGTTCAGCAAGGTGCTAATCGACAACGGCAGCAGCATCAACATTGTGTACAAGGACACACTCGAGAAGCTTGGCCTGGCCGAGAACATGATGCTGCCTAGCAAGACCACCTTCCATGGCATTGTGCCCGGGATCTCATGCAACCCGATTGGCCGAGTGTGGATTGATGTGCTATTCGGTACCCGGGAGAACTGCCGCACAGAGCGCCTGCAGTTTGAAGTGGTGGATCATCAGAGCCCCTATCATGCTCTACTCGGCAGGCCTGCTCTGAGCAAGTTCATGGCCTCTACTCATGTGGCTTATCTGAAGATGAAGATCCCTGGTCCCAATGGCATCATCACCATCGCTGGCGACTACAAGAAGTCCATGGAGTGTGCCTCAGCTAGCTCCAAGCTGGCAGAGTCGATGGTTATCGAGGCCGAGAAGAAGAAGATGTACGAGGTGGTGGCCATGGCTCAGTCCGCACAAGCTGGCGCACAAGGTGTGCCGAGTACTCAGCATGGTACTGCTTTCCAAGCTGCCAAGGAGACCAAGACAGTCCAGGTCGACCACGAGTTCCCAGACCGCGTAGCCATCATTGGTTCCGGGTTGGCGGAGAAATAGGAAAGCGCGCTCATCCACTTCCTCCGTGAGAATCGGGATGTGTTTGCCTGGACCAATGAAGATCTACCAGGAGTCCCGAGGGAGTTGGTTGAGCACTCTTTGCATGTGCGTCCTGACGCCAAGCCAGTGAAGCAGGCTATGCGCCGTTTCGGAGATGAGAGAAGGAAGGCCATCGGTGATCAGATCACCAAGTTACTGATAAGCAATTTCATCATGGAGGTGCTGCATCCGGATTGGCTAGCCAACCCGGTCATGGTCGAGAAGAAGAAGGAGGATCCCAAGGCTGCCACTGCATGGCGCATGTGCGTCGACTACACCGACTTGAACAAGGCATGCCCCAAGGATCCTTTCCCGCTACCTCGCATCGATCAGGTGATCGATTCCACTGCTGGTTGTGAACTGCTGTCTTTCATAGATGCCTACTCTGGTTTCCACCAGATTGCACTCAACCCTGCTGATCAAATAAAGACTGCTTTCATTACCCCGTACGGGGCTTATTGCTATCGTGTCATGTGTTTTGGCTTGAGGAATGCGGGTGCAACCTATCAGAGATGCATGCAGAAATGCTTGCACGACCAGCTCGGCAAGAATGTGCAGGTGTACGTAGATGACATTGTCATCAAAACGAATAAAACACATACTCTGCTTGCCGACCTGGAGGAAACCTTTGCTAACCTACGCAAGTACAAAATGAAACTGAACCCGAGTAAGTGCACCTTTGGTGTACCGGCTGGAAAGCTACTCGGTTTTCTGGTTTCTAGTCGGGGCATTGAAGCCAATCCTTCTAAGATAAAAGCTATTGAGAGCATGTCTTTACCGAGATCACTGAAAGATGTGCAGAAATTCACGGGTTGTTTGGCATCTCTGAGCCGTTTTCTGGGCCGAATGGGCGAGAAGGCCTTGCCTCTGTACCAGCTGATGAAGAAAAGTGACAAGTTTGTCTGGACTCCGCAAGCGGACGTGGCATTCAACGAGCTGAAAGCAATGCTGGCTAGCGCTCCCGTCTTGGCTAGTCCGCTACCCAAGGAGCCTATGCTGCTGTACATTGCTGCGACTAACCGAGTAGTCAGCGTGGTGATAGTGGTGGAGCGAGAAGAAGAAGGCAAGAGTGTGCAGCGCCCAGTCTATTATCTCAGTGAAGTGCTGTCCAGTTCCAAGCAAAACTATCCGCACTACCAGAAGATGACATATGGTGTGTACCTGGGCGCCAGGAAGCTGAAACATTATTTCCAGGAGCACCCTATCACAGTTGTGAGCTCTTCCCCCATCTCGGATATCATGGGCAACAAGGAGGCAAGTGGCAGAGTAGCCAAGTGGGCGATTGAGCTAGCCGCGTACGCTCCCGCGTATGCGAGAAGAGAAGCAATCAAGTCTCAGGCCCTGGCAGAGTTTCTTGTGGACTGGGCCGAGATGCAGTATGAACCTCCTGCTCCAGTTTCCAACTATTGGAGGATGCATTTCGATGGCTCGAAAGTGAAGGAAGGCCTTGGTGCTGGTGTCGTGCTCACATCACCCAAGCGAGATCAGCTCAAGTATGTGCTGCAGATTCATTTCAAAGCATCCAACAATGTAGCCGAGTACGAGGCAGTGGTACATGGTTTGCGGGTAGCAAAGGAGGTTGGCGTGCAGCGCATTATATGCTATGGCGATTCAGATCTGGTGGTGCAGCAAGTCTCAGGGACCTGGGATGCTTTGGATGCCAACATGGCATCGTATCGCTTCCTGGTGCAGTCAATGACTGGGTTCTTCGAAGGCTGTGAGTTTCAGCACATTCACCGAGCAGAGAACGAAGCAGCAGACGAGCTATCCAAGTTGGGATCTTCTCGGCAGTCCATCCCGGCAGGGATTGCCTTGGAGCATTTGAGGAAGCCATCCATCAAGCCTTCCCCCAACTCGGAATCCATCTTTGTTCCTTCTCTACCAAGTGAAGAATCTGACCCAATGGAGATTGACTGGGAGAGTGCTGCAGGGAACCCGGGGACTTCCGTCCTCTACTCGGGGACTGCCATTCCCTACCCGGGGACTGCCACTCCGTACTCGGGGACTGCCACTCCTTACTCGGGGACTGCCACTCCGTACTCGGGGACTGCCGCCCTCAACCCAGAGGCTGTCGCATTCATTGAAGAAGTTCTCGCCAATCGGTCTGGGCTGCAAAGAAGCGCTCCTGCTCCTCCTGTGCAACCGCAAGAGCCTGTCCCAATGGAACTGGACGAACCAGTGTTTCCCATACGGGAGACACCGAGTTGGGCTATGCCCATATTATCCTTTCTAAGGGACGGCACTCTACCTGAAGATGAGGTGACTGCGAGGCAGATCCAGAGAAGGTCCAAGGGCTACACCATAGTCCGAGATGTGCTGCACAAGAGAAGTGCCACCGGCGTGCTGCAACGCTGTGTGAGCCCAGAAGAAGGAGAAGAAATTCTGGTGGAGATACACCAAGGAGAATGCGGGCACCACGCCTCTTCTCGGGCATTGGTCAAGAAAGCTTTTCGGCATGGCTTCTACTGGCTCACTGCACTGCAGCAAGCTGAAGACATTGTGAGGAAGTGCAATGGCTGCCAGATGTTCGCAAGTAAGATTCACATGCCTGCTTCCGAGTTGAAGACAATTCCTATCACATGGCCATTTGCTGTTTGGTGCTTGGATATGGTTGGCCCCTTCAAACCGGCTAAGGGCAACATGACACATATCTTGGTCATGGTGGACAATTTCACCAAGTGGATTGAGGTGAAGCCTATTCGGAAGTGCGATGGGGTCACAGCTGTGAAGTTCGTGAAGGATGTGATCATGAGATATGGCTACCCGCACAGTATCATCACCGACAACGGCACCAACTTTGCAGAGGGGGCAATGGTGCGATTCTGCAGAGATAAGCATATCCGACTAGACGTTGCGTCAGTCGCGCACCCTGCCTCCAATGGGCAAGTTGAGAGAGCAAATGGAATGGTACTGGCAGGCATCAAGCCAAGGCTGATTGAGCCACTGCTGAAAACACCAGGGTGTTGGCTAGAAGAGTTGCCAGCGGTGTTGTGGAGTCTAAGGACTACCCCTAACCGGTCAACCGGCTACACGCCATTCTTCTTGGTATACGGGGCTGAGGTCGTGTTGCCAATAGACTTAGAGCATGACTCCCCCCGAGTAGCCCTCTACACTGAGGTGGAGGCGAGAGAAGCTCGAGAATACGACGTTGACCTGCTTGAAGAAGCAAGAGAGCTGACTCTGTCACGTTCGGCTATCTACCAGCAAAACCTGCAGCGTTATCATAGCCGAAAGGTGAACCCAAGGGTTTTCCGAGAAGGAGACATGGTCCTTAGGCTTGTGCAGCGCACAGCCGGGATGCACAAATTGTCTCCTCCATGGGAAGGGCCTTTCATTGTGAGCAAAGCGCTGCACAATGATGCGTACTACCTTGTAGATGTGCGCCCATCGCAGGCGAACAGGGCAGATAAAGCTGGAGAGGAAACCAAGCGCCCCTGGAATGTAGCGCTACTTCGTCGTTTTCATTCGTAAGCAAAGATGTGTATGTACCCTCTTATCCGAGTTGAAATTCTACTCTGCAATCTAAAATCGTTCTCGGGGACTGCCCTCGTCCAAAATTGCTCTAAGTGTTTTTACTCGGCTTGACCTTTTGTCTATTCGGTTGCTCCACTTCAGAACTCATAAGCGCATTGAGTACTGTGTTTAAACCTATATGCCAACTCTTCGACTCTGGTGCTGTCCGAAACCCGGCTTCATGGCAAGCAAGAGAACAAGCAAAAGGTCAATGAGCACACGAAAATCGCTAAGGAAGAAAAAGTGCAGGAACCGAGTAGAGTGTTTTGTTACTTTTGTTTCCTGTCTTGTCTTCTCGGCTAAGTGGTGGGCTGCGTTATCATGATTGTTTCTAGCGGCTAAGTATTTGCAGCTCTACTCTTTGATTCTTGTGACTCGAATACCAAAAAAGCAACAAGTTGCGGGTAGAGCAGAGATAAAGAGATAGGGTGAATAAGAAATGCAACTCGGGGACTCGCATGGAAACGCAACTCGGCATTGAGCCAGTGTTGCTCAAATTGATTAATGTCGAAATAAACAGAGTGGGCATAAAAACTGTGTAACAAGCAAAACAAAGATAATCTATTACATCTGCTCCCGGCATCCCGGGGATCTGATAAGTGTTCGAGTGAAAAAGTTTGCAGATAAAATCAGGTGGAGGTGGCAGTGTTGTCGGTACTGGCATTGGCTGCTGCATCTTCTGTGGTGGCCCTGGCTGCCGCATCCTCCTCGGCGCTGGCATGGGTGGCATCCGCAGCCGACTGGATGGTGGCGGACTCGTTCATCTCGACGTCCTGCTCGGTGGCTGCCAGGTCAGAAGTGGCCGTGGCCACCGAGATGGGCCCCGGAGCTGTAGAGGAACCGGAAGCTTGGCCAGGGGGACGGATCGTGTCGTCAAGAGCGGCTCCTGAAGAAGTACCGAAATCGAGTGGGGCGGTGTCGATGTGCTCGGCCTCCTCATCGCTACTCGAGACGGCCGTGCCCTTCCCCTTCCCGGCCTTGCTCCTGGGGGAATCGAAGAAACCCGACTCCAGATCGGAGTCTGTCTCCTCATCTTCCTCCTCCTCGTCCTCCTCCACCTCGGTGTCGGGCTCGGGGGGCCGTCGATGTAGATCTCCGTCTCAGCGCACTCCGCCACTCCATACGCGATCGATTTGCGCGTGGCCACGCAGTCGGAGTCCGTCTCCCACTTGGAGTTGTCGCGCTTCCCGCGGATGAGTTGCATGTTAAGATTTTCGTACCAGGAGGAGATGCAGAGAAGCATCAAGTCTGCGCCTGCCCGAGCCCCAGAAGCACGCCACTTCTTCAACTCGGCCTTCACATTCTGTAGCTTGAGTGCGAGGTCCCGGATGGTGGTTGGCTCAGGATCCTCAGGCCAGAAGAGCTTGTGAAGCTCAAAGCCCACGCGCACGAGGTCTCTACCAACGCCGGCTAGGCGTTCGAACTGGCCTCGCATCACCAGCATGCTATCTTCAATTTCAGCCCTGGTGTCCTCTGGCTCGCCATTCGCAGCACGTGCTGCTTGGGCCTTGGCCAGTGCGGGTACACAGGAAGAAATAATGGCAGGAAAGATCTCTGGGAAGACAAGTCAGAAATTCAGAATCAGAGAAGAAAAGAACCGGGTAGAGGAAGAACCGGGAAGAATTTTGACCGAGAAGAGAAGGATGCAGAGAAGAGAAAGCTTACTCTTCAGCTCGATGCGCAGCGCCTGCAGCTGGGTTTTCCAGGATTCTTCATTGGATATGTGCTTATCCTGGATCTGGCGCAGAGTATCCATCTGCGCGAAAAGCCCAGCATTGGCCTTTGTCAGTACCTCGCACTCCTGCTTGAGGGTCTCGATTTTGGCGTTGAAGGTTGTTTCGGCTTTGGCTTTCTCGGCGATTGCTCTGTCCCTCTCGGCGCCAAGAGTGACAGCATCCTGGAGTGCCGTCCGCAGCTGAGTTTGCAGTTCCGCCACCTCTGTGGTGTGGTCCTTCACCAGCTCGACAGCCTGGTCGGACAGCTTCTTCTGCACCTCTTCCGGTTTGACGCAATCTTGATGCTCTTCAACAAACAACTTATGATCTTCTGCGGAGAGACAGACAAGGTTAGCAGAGAAGCAGAGAAGAAACAGAAACAAGAATGATTCCGAGAAGACGGCTACTCACCTTCTAACTTCTTGATGGTGGCCTCGGCGTTCTCCACAAACGCGCGGCACTTCTCGTGCTCCTCAGCTAAGTTCTTCAAGTTCTCTGCAGAGTAGGAAAGGTTAGCGCAAAAGAAAGCAGACGCGGGCGTAAACAAGAAACGCAGTAACCGCATAGCTAAAAGCGTACCTTTCACTTCAGCCAGCTGCTGAGTGCTGTCGTTGGCATTCTTGCTCGCAGCTTCCGCAGCTGCCTTTTCCTTCTCCAATGCAGCGATTCGCCTCCTGGCGATAGAGTGATTCCAGAGAAGCACGCGGTATAAGTTGGTCCGCTTCAGGACGCTATCCTGAGAAGCGAGAAGGAAACCAGTTAGACAGAGCAGAAAAGATTCAACCCGAGTAGGAGGCTACTCGGAGAGTATCCGCCTACTCGGCCAGAATCTCGGGGACTGGGTGATGGTAAAGAAGAATGAAGGCGAATAGAAGAGAAGAAAAATTCAACTCAGAGAAGGACAAGTGAAACTTACTGCATAGGATTGCTCGATGTCCTCGGCGTTCTTGCGGTGCATGAACATCTTGGCAGCGAGAGTGGCGGTGTCGGTGGAGACGGTCATGGGCTTGTATCCCAGATCCACTTTGTTCCAGTCGACGCGCATATGGTCGATTGCGCCGAGACCAAGGCCGTGCCAGTTGTCAGTGCCAAGAACCTTGCTGTCCCATTTGGCGTCGATATAGCCAATGGTATCCAGCACCTGCTCGAGGCTCCGGGATTTTATCGTTGGATCTTGGACTCCCCGAGAAGCAATAGTGACGGACTGGTTCTGATTTGGATCTGGGGGAGGGGAGTTCACGGCTACGGCCTTTCTTCCCCTCAGAAGGGCTAGCTGCTTATCCTTGGGAGAGAAGCCGATGGTGTTCTGATGGCTAACCTTAACCATGTAGTCCGGGAAGCAAGGTTGGCCAGCGGCGATGGCGGCGGCAGTGGTCGCAGTGGCAACCGGGCCGGATTCTCGAATCACCAGTGCTCCACCCGAGGCTGGCGGCGGCATTTGATTCTGATCTCTGGCCCGCTTCTTCGCCTTCTCTTTTTCGGCTCTCTGCTTCTCGGGGTCTTCGAGTTTCTTTCCCTCAGCTCTCGCCTTCGCCTTCTCGGCGGTTTCCTTCTCGGCTGCCTCTTTCTCGGCCTCGGCTTTCTCGGCGGCTTTCTTCTCGGCTGCCTCTTTTTCAGCCTCGGCCTTCTCGGCAGCTTCTTTCTCGGCTGTTCTTCTGTCAACTTCATCCCTCAGGGCATCTAGGGCCTGCTGCCTGGCAGGATCAGTTGGCGGCGCCAGGGGCGCACTATCTGGTGCGCCAATCGGCTGGGCGCTACTCGGTGTGGCGCCTGACTGCACGTCGCTCAGTGGGTAGACGTCCGCCATAGTGGCATCCGTGATGGTGGCGTCCTCTACCCGCTGCTCGCCAGCGGGGTTCTCTTGTGCGGCAGCCCCCGTGGTGGGCTGCTCTTGCTCTGCGTCTGGCTGCTCGTGGGTGGCGGTGTCATGCATCTCCTGGTCCGGATCCTCCTCGGCATTGCTGGCCGGAGGAGAGGGCGCTCTGTCATGATGAGCGGCAGTGTCCCGTGCTGCTGACGACGCACGGCTCTGCTGTTCTGTTTCTGCTCCTTGGATGTTGGTGGCGTCATCCTCCTCATCGTCAAGATTGATCAGAGTTACTGTTGCTTTGTTGGCTTGGTCGGGCGCGAGAACGGCATTCGCGTCCATGGCGGGGCTGTCGAGAAAGAAAGAATCAGAAATTAGAAGGAGATTGGGGAAAACAGCACAACGCGAGAGGAGAGACGACCGAGAAGGAAAACTTACGCAGTGGTGGAAGGGAGCTTTCGCCTTAATCTCTTCGCGACTGCCTTGGTCGGTTTCTGCTTCTCGATGGGCTTCTTCTTCTTGGCTGGAGGCCCTTGGGCGTCACTGCTAGTCCGCTTGCGGGTGTTGGGGGCTGCGACGGACAGAGGTTTGACGACAAGGACCGCATCGTCCTTGTCCTCGTCGTCGTCCTCGTCCTCGATCTCGTCAGCAGCTTCATCTGCGGGTTCGAGAAAAGAAAAGAAGAAAATTAGGAACAGCAAGCAAGGGATTGACGCTTCTCGCGAGCAAGCAAAGTGAGTACGTTGTTACCTTCGAATTCGTCTTCAGACCAATCGCGAAGAGACGGTTCGACCTCGCGTTTCTCCGTCGTTGGGGAGCGCGGGAGGTTGATCTGATCCGCGGCATCGAAGGAGGGCACATCGTCCTCCTCGCGATCGGCAGAGAAGTTGCCGTCGAAGCGCTCGCAGCTTTCAATTTTCTGGCGAGTAAGAGTCTGAAAAACAGAGAAGGGTCACAGATTAGCCGAGTATCAGGAAGGAATTCTACTCGGATAGGCAGCTCACTAATTGTTTCTACCCGGATAGGCGTGCAAACACAAAGCATACGAGGCCTAAGCGTGATTGCTGAATATCCTACACGAAAAGGCGTGCAGGCACAAAGCACATTAAGCCTAAGAATTGTTCCCGAGTAGGCTACTCGACAAGGCGTGCAAGCGTAAAAGCACATTAAGCCTAGGTGATTCGGCTAAGTACCCTACTCGGCGCAAAAGGCGATTGCTACTCGCGGCAAGAAGAAGATCTATCTACTCGGAAAGCATATGCAAAAACAGAGTAAGGAGGACGTACCCGCTCAATCGGCTTCGTACGGCTATACGGGACGAACCCGTACTGCCAATTGTCGCTGAGGTTGGTCATCAAGATGGCCCTTGCGTGCCCGGGAACATCAATGTTGTCGATCTCGATGGTTGTCGTCCTGGTGCAGTCGCGGGGGCCTCCCATGTAGCACATGAGATGGCAGCGCTCCTGCAGAGGCAGCACTCGGCGCTGAATCCAGCAGGCCACCGGATCATCATTCTTGAGGCCTTGCTCTATCAGCCAGCCTAGCCTCCTCTCTATCTCGATGGCGTTGTCGTCATTGGCGGGCTTCTCCTTCCAGTTCTTCCCGGTGGGAGCACGGAGGCTCCAGGCGGGAAGTTTGATCCTGTCATTTACCTGGGCTCCTTCGGCGGCGGGGATGTTCTTGACATAGAAGAACGTCTTCTGCCACAGTCGAACGGAGTCCAGCCCCTTGATACGGGGGTGGTTCGTCCCGGTCCGCTGCACCATCATGGCGCAGCCGGTGTCGGTTGCGCGGCCGACGCCCGCGCTGTCCTTCTTCCCGACGGTCTACTGGCGGAGGTGGAAGTACCTCAGCCAGGTTTCCGACGTCGGGTGGATGCCGAGGAAAGCCTCGCACACCACGGCGTGGTAGGCGAGGAAGACGACGGCGTTCGGCGGCAGATGATGCATCTGAAGGCCGAAGTGGTCGAGAAACTTACGGAGGAACTCGGAGGCTGGCAGTCCGAAGCCGCGCTCGAAGTGCGACATGAAGACGACGCGCTCACCCTCCCGCGGAGTTGGCACGACTTCATTGTCAGGCGCCCGGCACTCCACGCCGGGAGGAACTCGCCTGGTATTAACGAGCCAGGCAAAATCCTCACTGGTAACGATTGAGCCCGCCCAGCCGGCTTTGGCCATTGTTGCAAGCAGGAGGAGTGGAAGAAATTGGACGGAGTGGTTGGGCGAATTGAGTCCGCGGCGGCGCGAAAGCTTGCGCGGCGGCGGAGAGCTCGGTGGCGGAGGAAAGCAGAGGACGAAAGAGGAATAGTGCAAGGGAAGGGGAAAAGGAAGTTACCGGCGGGGGTATTTATACCCTCTCCGCGATTTTACCGTTACCATCGGCGTAGTGGGATCAATCGTGGCCATGATTGCTGTGTGGTGGGGCCTGTGGCCGAATAGAAACGCACGTAAGCGCGGAACGCGCGCGTAACGGCCACAGTAGATCCCACGATCAGATCGTGGCCTATTATTACGATTGATGGGACATAACGAGCCGGTGGGCCCGCCCCGTGAAAACTGGGCGCGTGGCACGATGTGTCGTGGGCAGTGAAACGACATGGTCGTGGATGCTTGACACGCGTCCGGCTGCGGCACGGACGGCTAGATAGTGCCCTACGCCGCAACGGCTCAATTCAAGAAAATTCTCTAAGTCTTTTTACTCGGTTACAGAGTAGAAAGCAAGTGCTACTCGGGAGACAAGAGACAGAAGATACTTGTCAGAGTGCTACTCGGAGGCCGTTTACTCGGCATCTTGAGGTTCAAGGGCTGTGAGGCAAAGATCGATTTTAAGCTGGCAGAGCCTAGTGAACGAGTTCGCGAGACTCAACCAGCTTCGGGGACTGCTGTCGGGGGGTTACCCCCGAGTAGGGTAAAGGCAAGTGGTAAAGGCGGCTTACAGAAGAGAGGTTTGGTCGAGTAGCCGACTACCTGGTACTCGCTACCCGGTCGACTGCTACTCGGTCTCACCTCAAGATGACCAGAAGGAGATATCAATCAAGTTCTATCCTTTCGAGTAGAAGAGTTGGCCCGAGTACATTTGGCGGGAACAATTGGCGGGAACCTACTCGGGCCAGAAAGTCAAAGGAGCCGTTCTGACACAGGATCCCGCGTATCCTGGGTCCGTACTTGGCAGCATTCGAACTACTGTTCATCTGGGACCGGCCTGCCTGACAGTGACAGCATGGAAGCAGGCCGTGGCAGGATAAGGGGGGCCTACTCTGTGCCTAGGTACAGTGATACCAGTCTGTCCCCTAGTTTTGCCCAACGACTTTCCAGATGAAGCCAAGGTTAGGAACCAAAGCTGTCAGCGGGAACCCGGAAGAAGGACGGTGTGCACACTATGTCGACACTTGTCCATGTTTGGACGTATCCGGCTGGGCACCAGGTATATAAGGTGCCCCGCCGCCTCCTGCGCGAGGCATGCTCATATCGATCGCATACTGGGTCACGCATAAACCCTAGAACCCTAAGTTCTAGACCTAGCTCTACTCGGAGAGAGGAGAGTGGCTACTCAGTAGCGATATCATTTGTACTGTGGCTACTCGGAGAAACATCATAATACATACAGAGAGGCAGGAGTAGGGGTTTTACCTCCTCACGAGGGCCCTGAACCTGGGTAGATTGTGTTGTTTGCAGTGTGTTGTTCTTACCTCACGCGGCTACTGGTCGCGTGATCCCTCCCCGGACACCTCCAGCGTCCTTCGTCCCCACATCTTTAGCCATCCCATGGCATCTGCCGTGACACCACCACGACATCAGCTTCATAGGGTGCTTTAGCAAATTTGGAGAAGTTAAATTCATAAGACTCTCCATCAAACTTTGTAAGGATTTTCTCCTTTTTACAATCAATAACAGCACCACAAGTGTTTAAGAAAGGTCTACCAAATATAATAGGACAAGTATCACTAGCAGAAGTGCCTAGTACTAGAAAATCAGCAGGATACTTAGTTTTACCACATAAGACCTCCACATCTCTAACAATACCAATCGGAGAAATAGTTTCCCTATTAGCAAGTTGAATAATCACATCAATGTCTTCAAGTTCACAAGAACCAATTTCATGCATGATTTCTTTATAAAGCTCACAAGGAATAGCACTAGAACTTGCACCAATATCACACAAACCATAATAGCAATGATCACCTATCCTAACAGATAGCACAGGGACACTAGGTTTCCTAGATTTACTAGGATGAGAGACAATATTAGAAGCATCTTCAAAAAAAAATAATGTGTCCCTCTTTTACATTTTCAGAAACAAGGTCCTTTACTATTGCTACTGTAGGTTCTACAGTTATTTGTTCCTCGGGTTCTACAGGTTTCCTTGCACTTTTATTAACCACAGTAGCTAACATAGAATGTTCTTTTACCTTAGCAGGGAAAGGAATTTTCTCAATATAGAATCAATAGTATGAACTTCTATATCTCTAGCAGGAACACAATTAACAGTATCTGTCGTGGGATAATCACGGCAGATGTTACCGGGGGTAACTGATCTAGGGGCAAGTCGACACAGGTATTTGGGAGAGGGTTTAGCTCGAAGGAAGACATGGCGAAAAGCAATCTAAGAGCCGGAAAGCAACTCGCCGGATCTCGATATGATTATACTGGATACTCGATAATAGGTGTTACAGTTATGACTTGAATCTCTGGCAAACTAAACCTAGGGGCCGGTTTATAAAGCACCCGTACACCCCTAACTTGCCCTTCAAGGCACATCTTTGAGTCCTACTCGAACTCCACATATAAAGCCTATCTTTCCTTATCGCAACCCACAAGCCGGGTTACGCATCTCACAAGCCTTTGGGCCTTCTAATAATCTCTTTACCCCTATCCGGGTATTGCTCAGCTCACCTCGGGCCGGATTATACCTCGAAGTGGGCCTACCGGGTTACTATCCCCCCATCAGTAGTCCCCAGGATAGCGCGGGCTTCACAGATCCATTCTTGAAGTGCTCGCTATTCCTTAAAAAGACATGAAACACCCAAGCTTACGTGAACCGGGTCAAGTTACTTTAACATATGACTAGACATAGCTCCGCAGCGGTCATTCGACAGTTCGATCCT
Organism: Alopecurus myosuroides; assembly: GCA_028641055.1. Taxonomy (NCBI): domain Eukaryota; kingdom Viridiplantae; phylum Streptophyta; class Magnoliopsida; order Poales; family Poaceae; genus Alopecurus; species Alopecurus myosuroides. The sequence continues at coordinate 489,634,458 of CM054057.1, forward strand.
TCCTCGAATGCCCAATGAACATTTTCAAATTTGAACCCTAAGATATTAAGGCCCTACTCTTGATAAGGATCCCGGATATCTCGGGACAAATCGCGTTCCAAACACCCGCAACACCAAATCTGTGCGGATAATTATTGCTCCATAACCTCCGGCTTTCCAGCCGCAGGCGAGCTCACCACCTTCCTTATAAATATCAGCCGATGGTAACCCTAAGTCATTCATCCCGCTTCATAGTTTTGTCCGAGTCGTACTTACGCACTCCGCCAAACCTTGTTCTTTTTACCGAATTATTCCAATGCGAACCATGCTATGAGAACGGTAACGGAACGCTTCTTACCTGCGGCGGGGTGTCTATCCAGCGCCGCAAACACTCACTGATGCCACCTCTCAACCTGAACTCTGACGCCAAAAACTGGCAATTATCCTTCTTTTATTGCCACGACACTTCTCCGGACGGTGAGAAGAAACTGCCGGGTTACTCGGAGACCCCCCTCGAGCCGTCCGAGTCTTTTAGTGCTTTCGCTCCTGACTCTGATAGGGAAGCAATTCGGCCCCTTTTGGCCGAACTATCGGCCCTTTCAGCCCATGGCCTTCTCGGACTTAACTTGGTAAAGACTTGGGTGGAGTTCCGGGTTCAACCCAACTCCATCCGCTCAAAGTCGCTGCACGAATACTCGGGTCACGTCACAGATTCCCTTCGCTATTCCACCAAAAACTTCCCTGCCGGTAACACCAACAAGACTATCAAGGGCTTCCTGACGGAGAGACTAGATGTCATAAAGAACACTACCGGGTTATCCCCGTTCACTCGGGAAAACCCCGCCCCAGCGGTAAGACCTGACTCCTTTTTCTCATTTCATTACTTTCATCCCTTATAGCCTCTAACCATCACTTGTGCTTATTTGTTCGCAGGATAACGACCCCTTCTGGAAAGTTGAAAATCCTCCTCCTTCTCAAGACCCTGAAGAGGAAAACGAGTCTGCTGACGATGATGAGGGTACTCTCCCATACCCTTCACACCTGCCCTTCACCTGTGTTATTTCTCTTATCTGATACCTATCCGGTTTTCAGGGTCGGGGGATGAAGAGGAGGAAGAAGAAAATGACCCAGAGGCCACCGAGTCTGACCAGGAGCCCCCTGTTGGAAACAAAAGGAAGGCTAGAGGGGTAGTTGAAAAGGTTCCCTTCTCTTCTATGTCTCGTGCGCCTTACTCCTTTGCTGCTATGCATGAACTTAACGAGCGATTATCACATTCACCCTTCTTGAAGGACCCTCTCCCGACTAAACGTAGGGTGACCCGGAATTCTCCGGGGGATGATCCCCTTAACCCGGGTATCTCCACTTCACCCACTCATCGGGCCAGTACCCCTCCAGCTCAACCTTCCCAATCTCCTCAACGTCATCCATCTCCTAATCATCCACTTGCCGGGCAATTTCGCGTGCCGCAGCCAGTGCTCCTGCCGACATCATCCGCCTCCAGCGGCGAGCTTCCCCCGGACTATGCCGTGAACACCGGGTAACTACCTTTACTTACATTTTCTCGTATTAGTTACTTTTCTTTTTTCCGTATATTCCATTGATCAATGCCTCCCTTCTTTTCTCCAGCGCCACAGTTACGCTAAGCGACCCGGACATCCCTGAATCAGAAGAGCAGGGAGAAGAGAAGCCGAGTGATGACATGGACGTTGAGGTTGAGGACGAGGCCGAGGATGGAAATGGAGAAGATCCTTTTAAGGACCCAGTCCCACCAAAGACTGCATCACCCCAGCCCTCTGAAGAAGTGGACGAAGACATCATTGTAGAGACCAAGTCGGGCTCTCCTATCCCGGACGTTCAAACAATCCGGGTTTCGACCCCCAAACCCGGAACAACTCCTCCTCAAGAGGGCCAATCCTCCGGCCCTTCTCGACTTCGCCCTGAAGACATGACCTTTGCTCAAATGCTAGATGCCCTTCATACCTTGAAGGGCGACGAAGAAAACATACTAGATGCCTTAATAACCAAGCACGAGGTAACCCCGACTAATCATCAATTGTCTCCATGCCTAGTCCCCAAGTTCCGAGTAATTTACTAGGTAACTTGCTTGGAACTTTGCATAATGTTTCTGGCTGATCCCTCTTCATGCTTCTTTACAGGATTATGTTTCACAGTTGGAGAAGAAGCTGGCCAAGTCCACCAAGCGTATTGGAAAAGAAACGGCCCTTCGCGAAGCTGCTGAGACTGAGGCTCGCAGGTGCCAAAAGATGACGAAAAAGTACAGGAAGAGAGCTCACAGGGCTAAGGAAAAACTTACAACTCTTTCTGCTCAAATTGCCGATGTTCACCGTACCGCGACTGGTAAGATTTTTGAATTTCACCTTTTTATGACTCGGATTGCTTTGATTTGAACACTTGCACTTGCTTGCCTACTATCTTTACTCCTTTTGCCTTTCTTAGCAGGCCCACGTGATGCTGCCCCCGAAGAAGATGATGCTGCCAAGCTTAAAACCATCAAGAATACTCTTCGCCAACTTTGCGGCGGAATTAGCTGGATACTTGATGAGCTGCGACTGCCGGATGTCAAGCCAGATAATATGAAGAGATTACTGGAATTCTGCTCCGCGATCCCCGAGTGGATTTGGCATTGGAAACGATCCTCCTGCCGAGTTGGGGTAACCCGGGGGCTCGCACTGGCTAAAGCATACGCCCCCAAGCTACAACTTGCCAAACTTATGAGTGGATTTCCAGAGTTCAACTTGGATGGGTCCAAGTTTTTGCCAAAGGACTTCAAGGCTATTCAGAAAGAAGTCCGCCATCCGGCTAGCGTTATTGCTGACAGCTTGGAGATTGATGAGATTCTCCCTGCTTATGATGCTAATGACAAGGTTGTCAAGGCGAACCGCCCCCAGCCGTTCGATATGCTTGCCCGTTGGAAGGAGCAGGCGATCAAGATGAAGGAAGAAGCCGCCAAGAAGGCCGAGGCCGATTCTGCTCCTGCAACTTCTGCTGCACAACCCGGGACTGCTGCCGACCCGAGTGGCGCCGCAACTACTGGTGGCGACAAGGGCAAGGCCAAGATGGATCCTGCAGCTTGAAGTAATGCCTATCATTTCACACACGTCAGCCGGCAAAGCATCGTTAAAACAGTCTTTACTATTCGTTTAAGCAGAGCGCCTGTGCTTTTTTGATACTTTATGGTTTTTGTAACACTTTTATTTAAACTCCCAATGCACTTTGCGCCCCCTTTGGGCTTTTGATGAATGTGTCTTTGCATTTACTTATTCTTGATATCCACTTGCTTTATTCTCGATACCTTATACTTTTCCTTATACTTTCCTTAGCAAGACCCGTCCTCCGGGTGTCGTTGGCGTCTAGGGACCAGTTTTAGACCTGAATCCCTAAGCTCCTGAGACCCGGATGCGTGGCTTGTTTTAATTTTATCGGCTGGATGATGCTGTTTCTTCCTTAGAGCTCATAAGTCCCCAGTCCGGGTTTCTGCGTCTAGGGCACATGATTGTTTTCTTTCAAGGAAACAAATCGCCTGTCGCTGAATGCCCAAGACTTCAGGACAGCTTCTTATGAGGTTTGAAGTTATGCTTGATAATCGTTGAGTTTCCGGCTATCGGCCTTATACTCTGCATAACTTGTGGTTTAGATGACCCTTTCGACTATCTTGTACTATAAGCCGGCTTTCGCGTGGATACCATGTTGTTACATCAATACGAAAACGGGGTCAAGCAAGTCCCGTTTGGGTCTCATGACCGACATTTAATCGTAAGCGAACGAATCATGCCACTTCGTTGCGAGTCACATCGAGCTTAAGTAAGAATAGCCGAGAAATTTGGACTTCTTTGTCCGGTTATAAGATTGTAGCCGCACTCGTTTTTTCGAGTGACGGCCCCTATAACTCATTGGCATCAAGGCCGGGTCTTTTTTGAGTTTACAGCTGTGCTTGTATGAGCAACCAGCCCTCAAGACCTGAATATTCACATTGCATAAATAAAACTTGCTTCTTTTCTTGATAATCCCTTTTTATTTGATATGAAAAAATTGGGCCAGCAAGCCGCCTCATTAAAAACCCATCCAGTCCCCAAGGGTGCCCTGGATAGGAAAAGAGTGCGTCTGAAACCTGCTGCCTGTTACATCATTTTCTGCTAAGTATAGTATGGACGTAGCTGAGCCACGTTCCATGGTCTATCTCTTTCTTGCATAGGTGCAGTAGTATGAGCAGTGTCGTTGACTGTGGCCGATTCTTCTCTTGCATCTATCAAGTAATATGACCCATTATGTAGACTCCGGCTTATGATGAAAGGTCCTTCCCATGGCGGCGATAGCTTGTGTTTTCCCTCGTTTGTTTGAACCAAGCGCAGGACCAAGTCTCCCTCCTGGAAGACCCGGCTTTTTACCCGCCGGCTATGATATCTTCGCAAATCCTGCTGATATATGGCTGACCTTTCTAAGGCTTGCTCCCTTTGTTCTTCTAACATGTCCACGGCGTCTTGCCGGTTCTTCTCGTTCTCCACTTCGACGTAGGCTGTCACTCTTGGTGAATCATGAATGATGTCGCTTGGTAATACTGCTTCTGCGCCGTAAACCATGAAGAAAGGCGTCATCTGGGTGGACCGGTTAGGTGTAGTATTGATACCCCAGACCACGGAAGGGAGTTCTTCAACCCACGCTCCAGCGGCCCTGATACAAGGGACCCTTAGCCGCGGTTTCAACCCTCGAAGTAGCTCTTGGTTCGCCCTCTCCACTTGCCCGTTGGCTTGCGGATGTGCCACTGATGCCACATCAAGCCTGATTCCATTGTTGCCACAAAATTTTTCCATCTCTCCAAGGGACATGTTGGTTCCGTTGTCAGTGATTATACTGTGGGGATATCCAAACCGGTATATGATTCTTTTCAGGAATTTGACTGCTGTGGCCGCTTCACAATTGGTAACCGGCATAACCTCCACCCACTTGGTAAACTTATCGACGGCCACTAAAAGATGTGTCTTCTTGCATGGTGACATATGGAAAGGGCCAACCATGTCCATACCCCAAACAGCGAATGGCCAGGTTAGTGGTATTGTCCGTAACTCCATAGCCGGCACATGAGTTTGGCGAGCGTACCTTTGACATCCATCGCATCTTGCCACTATCCGCTCCGCGTCTGTTAAGGCCGTGAGCCAGAAGAACCCATGCCGATAGGCCTTAGCCACAAGGGATCTTGTGGACGCATGATGCCCACAATCACCTTCGTGGATCTCCTTAAGGATTTGTCGGCCTTCTTCCGGTGTCACGCAGCGCAGAAAGACTCCTGTCGCGCTTCTCTTGTACAGCTCCCCATTGATAATAGTATATCCTTTTGCCCGCCTCAAGATTTGTCTTGCTAATACTTCCTGCTCTGGCAATTCGCCCCGTGATAGATAGGCCAGATATGGCTCTGTCCACTCGGGAACAGTACGTATTGTAGCCACAAACTCCTCATCCGGGTCTCGATTTGCTAGTTCTTCCTCAGACTCGGATTTAACTGACGGTCGCCATAGCTCATCCAGGAAAACATTAGGTGGAACCGGCTCTCTACGCGAGCCGAGTCTGGCGAGTGCATCCGCTGCCTCATTTTTTCTTCTGTCTATGTGCTCTACTTCATACCCGGAGAAACACCCGGCAACCCTATCAACCTCTCTGCGATACGCTGCCATAGTGGCGTCCTTCCTATCCCAGGTCCCTGATACCTGCTGCACCACAAGATCCGAATCCCCAAAGCATCGTATCCTTCTGATGTTCATCTCCTTGGCTATCTTTAAGCCGTGCAGTAGGGCCTCATACTCGGCCACGTTATTTGAACAATCGAAGTGAATCTGTAGCACGTAACTTAGTTTGTCCCCCTTTGGCGACGTCAGCACCACTCCAGCTCCTGACCCTTCGTACTGCTTTGATCCATCGAAGTGCATGGTCCATGACTCGGAATTTGGGACTATAGTAGCCATTCCAGTGTGTGTCCAGTCGTTAACAAAATCGACCAAAGCCTGTGACTTGATTGCTGATCTGGGCTCGTAGCTGATATGATAATCTCCCATCTCTATTGCCCATTTGGCTATTCTTCCCGTTGCATCCGAGTTTCTGATGATATCCGACATTGGTATTGAACTAACCACTGTTATGGGATGTTCTTGGAAATATGGCTTCAACTTCCGGCTGGCCATAAAGACCCCAAACACCAACTTTTGCCAATGTGGATAACGCTGCTTTGCTTCCGATAACACCTCGCTGACATAATAAACCGGCCTTTGGACCGGGTATCCCTTCCCATCCTCCTTGCGTTCTACGACAACTACCGCGCTGACGGCCCGGGGACCGGCGGCCACGTATAATAACATAGGTTCTTTAGGACCCGGGGCTGCTAGTACTGGTGCTTCCGACAATTGCTTTTTTAGCGCTTCAAACGCCTCATCTGCCTCCTGATCCCACACGAACTTATCTGACTTCCGCAAAAGCCGATACAAGGGTATTGCCTTTTCTCCAAGCCTGGATATGAACCGGCTCAAGGCTGCTACGCAGCCCGTGAGCTTTTGAACATGCTTCAAATTTTCCGGTTTCTTCAAACTTTGGATGGCCTTGATTTTGTCCGGGTTTGCTAACCAGTCGGGGTGGAATACTTCCATGATAAAGCCTGCGGTTAATAGTCGCGCGATTTCCTCACCTATAGCTCTTCTCCTTTCCTCATTCATCTTTCTCATACCTTGCTTCACAGGCCTGGCCTTGGGATCCACGTGCAAACTGTGCTCTGCCAACTCAGTGGGAATACCCGGCATGTCGCTGGGTGTCCAAGCAAACACATCCGCATTTGAACGGATGAATTCCACCAGAGCCTTTTCTTGCGCATCATCTAGATTGGACCCTATAGTGAATTGCTTGGTGGGATCTCCCTCCACAAAATCTACTTTCTTGGTATCTTGAGCTGCCTTGAACTTCACTCTTTCGTCTTCAGCATCTGGCCTTCTCAACGCTGTACCATCATCCGGATCCACCTGCGACCGGTAATACTGAAGCTCTTCCTTCCTGCAGGCTTGCTCGGCCATTACTGAATCTCCCTCATCGCACTCGGCTGCTATATCCCGGTTTCCATGGATAGTGATGGTCTGCTTGGGGCCCGGAATCTTTAATTGCAGATACACGTAGCACGGCCTAGCCATGAACTTAGCATAAGCCGGCCTTCCGAACAGAGCGTGGTAGGGGCTGTGCAGCTTGACTACCTCGAACGTGAGCCACTCCACCCGATAGTTATCTACCGATTCTCCAAAGGCTACTTCCAACGCAATTTTTCCTTCGGGGCGTGCCGAATGACCCGGCACGATTCCATGGAACACCGTCGAACTTTTTTGTAGCTGGGACTCCTTGAGGTTCATGCGCAAGAAGGTTTCCCAATATAGGATGTTGATACTACTCCCTCCATCCATCAAGACTTTCTTCAGCTCGTAACCATTGACCTGGGGTGCCACCACTAATGCCAAGGTTCCGGGGTGCTTTATTCCTTCCGGGTGATCCCTTCTGCTCCATGTTACCTCTTGCTCCGCCCATCTCAAGGATCCCGAAGTGGCCGAGGAGGCTGGATCCACTGTTTGCTTCAACGTCCCTTTGTCCCTGCTGGAAGTCCCTGTAACATGCACATGATATTGTCCTTTCAAATTGAGCGTACGTACCATGCCGATGAAGATATTGATTTGGCCGATTGACACCATGGATCCGGATTCGAAGTGATCCGGCTCCAACTCCCACCCGGAATTGTCCACTATCTGCTCTCCTTCGTCATTGGAGTAGATCTCGCCGACGACAAAGTTCTTCATGCTCTTCCGAGCTTCTCCCGTGATGTAAACACCTTTGGACGCAGGCCCCACGGTGGGCGCCAACTGTCGTGGGATAATCACGGCAGATGTTACCGGGGGTAACTGATCTAGGGGCAAGTCGACACAGGTATTTGGGAGAGGGTTTAGCTCGAAGGAAGACATGGCGAAAAGCAATCTAAGAGCCGGAAAGCAACTCGCCGGATCTCGATATGATTATACTGGATACTCGATAATAGGTGTTACAGTTATGACTTGAATCTCTGGCAAACTAAACCTAGGGGCCGGTTTATAAAGCACCCGTACACCCCTAACTTGCCCTTCAAGGCACATCTTTGAGTCCTACTCGAACTCCACATATAAAGCCTATCTTTCCTTATCGCAACCCACAAGCCGGGTTACGCATCTCACAAGCCTTTGGGCCTTCTAATAATCTCTTTACCCCTATCCGGGTATTGCTCAGCTCACCTCGGGCCGGATTATACCTCGAAGTGGGCCTACCGGGTTACTATCCCCCCATCAGTATCTTTATAAGGAGCATGGTACTTGTCCCATTCCTTTTTAGGAATATCTAAATAAGAAGCAAAAGCCTTATATAAGTTTGCAACAACTTGAGAATCAAGACCATAAACAGTACTAACATAATGAAAATCATCGGATGACATAAAAGTTTTAATGCATTCATAATCATAATTTATTCCTGACTTTCTACCTTTGTCATTCTCCCATCCTTCAGTGTTTTCTTGAATATGGTCAAGAAGATCCCATTTAGCTTGATCTTTCATACGTGTAAATGATCCAGAACAAGAAGCATCCAATAAATCCTTATCATGAAGAGAAAACCTTGCATAGAAATTATTGATGACAATATTACTAGGGAGCTCATGAACAGGGCATTTGAGCATTGGTAACTTCAATATCCCCCATGCTTGGGCAATACTCTCTCCGTTCTGAGGCCAAAAATTATATATATAATTCCGATCTCTATGAATCTCACTGGGAGGATAGAATTTAGAATAAAAGAGAGGCACAATTTCCTCCCATCCAATAGTTTGGCTATTTTTCAGCAGTTTGAACTATTCAGAGGCTCGTCTTGTCAATGATATAGAGAATAATTTCCTCTTCACTTGGCTCGGTGTAATACCTGCACACTTGAACAACTCGCATAATTCATGTAAAAAGAGCAAATGATCACCAGGATGGACAGTTCCATCACCTGAATAGGAGTTATCCCTAACATTTTTAACAATCTTTATAGGTATTTTATAAGGATCCAAATCATCAGGCGGTGGGTCACTTACTACCCTAGCAGTGGTAGAAGTGCCCGCAAATAAGGACTCAAAAGGAGACCCAAACATAGTGTAATAAAGCAGTAGACAGTTAATAAAAACAGCACTTACAGCAGAAGCTTCCTTTATCAATTCTACTTCCCAATAGCGCTTCACTCCCCGGCAACGGTGCCAGAAAATAGTCTTGATGACCCACAAGTATAGGGGGTGTATCGTAGTACTTTCGATAAATAAGAGTGTCAAACTCAACGAGGAGCAGAAGGTCTTGACAAGCAGTTTCGATGAAGGAATAACTGTAAATACTGGAAAATAGATTTGTAAGGGTTTTTGATATTGCAGATAAATAAAGTGCGAGTTAAAATGCAGTAGTAATAATTGCAGCAAGTGTCCCAATCCTTTCTTCAGCAAAGTACAAGCCGGTGGGTTTACTTATGATTAACAAACGTTCTCGAGGACACACGGGAGGTTTCTATCAAGTCCTTTTGTTCCATGCAGCTGAATAATGTTATGTGTTTTGATAAGTGTTGTGTGGGTGAACCTATGCTAATGTACCGTCCCATCCAAGACTAATACATACTTTTGATTATACCCCTTGCAAGCATCCACAACTAAAAGAAAGTAATTAATAAATAAATCTAACCACAACTTTAAACTCCGGGATCCTACGCTCCCTCGTGTAATGGTTTCCTAACAGGGGTTTAGGTTTCTGTCACTCCGGCAACCCCACAATTAGTAGCCAAATACACGATGCATCCCCCTAGGACCATAAATGGTGAAGTATCATGTAGTCGACATTCACATGACACCACTAGGAGAATAACACCACAACTTAAATATCAAACATTGAATATTATTCAACATTACTTCACTACTAACAACTTGACTTCTCCCATGTCCTAAAGAACAACACGAACTACTCACAAGACATCATATGGATCATAATCAGAGGTTATATAATGGATGATAACAATCTGGTCATAAAGTGCAAACACCGATAAATCTCACAAGCATCAACTACTAACAAGTAATCCACACCGGGAGTGAGATCTAATGCAAAACAACGATAGAGGCCCCTAATTGTTACAACAGGATGACGGTGGATGATGAGGGTGATGGTGCTGGTGGTGATGATGATGATGATGATGACGATCTTGATAATGCCCGGAGCGATGATGGTGACGATGGCGGTGATTTCCCTTCTCCGGAGAGGAATTTCCTCGGCAGATTTCTCTGTGCCAGAGAGCTTTTCTCTCTCGGGTGTTTTCCACCCGTGGCGGCGGCGGAATAATTCTTCGACGATTGAATGAGGCTTAGGGTTCTCTAGGGGCCAAGCACGCGAACAATAGCCCTAGAGGTGGGCCAGGGTGGCCACACCCCTAGGTGGCGCGGCCTCGGGGGGCGCGCCACCCCTAGGTGTGGGCCCCTGGTTGCCCCCTCTGGCTCTCCTTCTGGCTGGGTTCCTCCTCTGAACTTTTAGGACCCCCCGGATGTCCCCCTTCTTCTTCTGATCTTCTGAAATATGGTATCTCGACGGTGCTTTTTGCATCAGATTTCTGGTCCCGGTGTTTATTCCTCAAAAATTATGAAACATGCAAAATAAGATAAAATAACATAAGGGATGCATCATAACATGAAATATATCGATGAATAGAAGAAAGTTATGATATAAAATAGTGATGCAAAATGGACGTATCACAAATCTCCTCGTATAATTCCAGCAGTGGTTTAGGCTGCCCTCTTATCTTCTCACAAGAACCCCACTCTGGTACCTTGATAGCTGCACAGAATTCACTGAAAGGCAAGTTTACAGCTTTATTGTAAATTTTATAGTGGACCATAGGGTTAGTTGAGGACCATTTAAAATAAAAATACTGCACCATTGACATAGTTAGTTTCACATGTTGGTTAGGTTCATCCTCGATGAAACGGTCCAAGCCTGCATTATGCACAAGAGTATTGAAATCCTAAAGAATTCCTGTAATCGGCATGAATTCCTGACATGGATAAATTGATGGGAACACTCTCTCTTCATGGTGCATGAGCATGACCTCATGCAACTCCAACTCATGCTGGTTTAGTCGATGAACATTGTGCTCCATCTCTGAAATTTTTCAACAATCACTAAAAAAATAATTTCAAGCAACTATAAGGTGGAAACTACCATAGGGACTTATAGGAGAGCTAAACATGCATCAAAACTACATTATTTCTACTCAAATCAAGCATGCAAACTCACATAAGCTGTCACCTACAGTACCAAAATACTCAAGAAATACTTCACAAAATAAAATTCTACTTGGATCATAGGAGGAGTCACATACCGGAGAGCAAATGCACCAAATTTCAGCACCAATGATGGGCTGAGCAAAGAGATCAATTTTTTTTGAGGAAGAACAGCAAGAACTTGGGTTCCAGGAAATGTGTTGAGTTTGGGAGGTGAGAGAGGGAACTTTGGCAGGGAGAGAGTTAGTGGGGGTCGGGAGCCCACACCATGTGCTGGCGCCACCAGGGGCTGGCCGCGCCACCCCATGGTGTGCCTGACTGGTGGGTCCCGTAGGGCCTCCCAGGTGGCTATGTGCCTCATTTTTTACATAAAAATTTATTATAATTTTTCTGGAATTTTTCGAGAAACTTTATTTTGAGGTATTTCCAAAATTTTAATAATTAATAAAAAACAGAAAAACAAAAGTGAAAAGGTGGAAACAAAACCAAAACCATCACTACAGAGGTTATGTGAAACTCTAATGGAAAAATATCCAAAGAAAACAAAGGTGGAAGTGGTGAAAACAAAAGTATGGGTGATGAAAACATGCATAACCACAATAAGCAGGGTGAAAACATGATGAAAACATGAATGTGGATGATGGAAAACATGATTGTACTCAAGTAGCAATGTGATAACAAAAGTAAACATGGTGAAAACATAGTGAAAACATTGCCCTCTTCATTTAAAATCATTTTGTTAACAAGGGTGATCAATTCTTGTTACCAGAACAATTTTCATATGAAACAAAACTTTGCTAATCACTAAATAATTATGTTACCTCAACCTTGATAGACATAGTCCCAATCATAATAATTTCATATTATTTTGGTGGTGCTAGAATGGGACAATAAAATTCTCCAATCTTGGTGGTCACAATATTTTCAATTGAATTTAAACCATATCTTCTATTGATCTTCTTGGGAAAATAAACAGTATGCTATTTATCATTAACATTAAAAGTTACTTTTCCTTGATTGCAATCAGTAACAGCCCCTGCATTAGTATTAAAAGGTCTCCCAAGAATAATAGACATATTATCATCTTCACGCATTTCCAACACAACAAAGTCAGTTTATATCAAACAATTAGTAGCAACTTCCACAAGAACATTCTCACAAATACCAACAGGAATAGCAGTAGATTTATCAGCCATTTGCAAAGATATATCAGTGTGTACCATTTTTTTAAGAGAGACTCTTTTATAAAGAGAGAAAGGTTGTCACATAAAGCAGTTCTAACATGATTGTTTTTAATAGAACAAGGGATAGTAGGAATACCAGGATCTCCAAGATTCTTTGGAACCTTGCCATTGAAAGAATAATTAGCAAGCATAGTGGAAATTTCCTCATTAGGAATTTTCCTTTTTTTGGAGACAATATCTTTCATATATTTAGAATAAGGAGGCAGTTTAATAGCATCAGTCAAAGGGATTGGCAAAATCAGATGTTTCATCCATTCACAAAACTTGTTATAATGTTTTCTTCCTTTGATTTGTGTTTCTTATTAGGAAAAGGCATTGCTTTTTGTACCCAAGGCTCTCTTTCATTACCATGTATATTAGTAATAAAATCCTCCTTATTATACTTTGCACGTTTAGTTTGCTTTTTAGGTTTAGCTACAAGTTCTTCTTTATCAGAAGCATCACTTTTATCATTACCACTTTTAGTTTCAGCATCAAAAATAGATATACTATTAGGATCTTTAGAAGGTTCAGGAGATTCTACAACATTTTTATGTCTCTTCTTCTTTTTCTTAGAAGGAGACCTATTATTTTTATGTTGATGAGAATCTTGTTCAATTCTTTTAGGATGTCCTTCAGGATACAAGGGGTCCTCAGTAGAAACACCACTTCTAGTAATTATTTCACAAACATGTTTATCTCTAGAAGCATTAGCTAGCATGTCTTTTTGCACTTTAGTAAGTTGATCAATTTGAGTTTGAACCATTTGAAAATGTTTAACAAGCATTTTAACATCATTAGAGGTTCTCTCAATAATACCATGCAAATTATCAACATCTCCAGAGTTTTCCATAAGATGATTTTGCACTCTCCTATTAAAGTTGTCTTGCTTAACAACATAATTATCAAATTCATCTAAGCATTGATCAGGTGGTTTAGAGTAAGGAATATCTCTATTATCAAAGTATTGGAGAGAGTGTACATCAACAGTTGATGGATGAGGAATAGGCTTACATAATTCTTCTATAGGAGGTAAATTCTTCACATTTTCATATTTAATAGCCCTCTCTTTAAAAGATTTCTTGGCTTCCTTCATCACTTCATCATTTAATTCAATCATCCCTCTCTTCTTGGGTGTTGGTATTGGTGTTGGCTCTGGTGTAGGTGTAGGATCAGGTATAGGTGTAGGCTCAGGTATGTTCCAATCATCATTATTTTTAGCTATTTTAGCCATTAATTCCTCAGCTTCTTCTGGAGTTCTTTTCCTGAAAACACAACCAACACAACTATCCAGGTATGTCCTAGATTCAACAGTTAGTCCATTATAAAATATATCTAGGAGCTCATTTTTAGGTAGTGGATATCCAGGGCTAGCTCTTATCAAAGAATAAAATCTTGTCCAAGATTCAGGCAATTTTTCTCCTTTAACTTGCTCAAAGTTAATGTCCTGCACAGCAGCATGTTGGGCACTAGCAGGATTTTTTTTCAAAGAAAGCATTAACCAAATCCGTAGGATCAGTAATACACCCAGGTGACAGATTGTTAAAACAAATTTTAGCTTCATCTTTCAATGAGAAAGGGAAGATCTTGGTAACAAAATAAGTACGCAGCTTAGTATCATCAGAAAACAAACTACTCAAAGATGAAAGCTCATTCATGTGTTCCATAGAACTTTTACTTTCAATTCCACAAAAAGGTTCCCTATCAAAATAGATAGATAAGATAAATCTAAAGAGAAATCATAATCCTTGTCTATAATGTGTATGGGAGATGTGGCAAACTTAGCATCAAGAGAAGATTCATATTTCACAGCATGTCTTGCAAGAAGACTCTTAAGAGCACTTGCACCAGTAGTAGCACGAACTTCTTCAATAAAATCGTCACTAAGTTCAATATAGGTTTCATCAAGATCATCAATAAGCTCAGTTGAATTAACAGGTGTACCAATATTTTCAACAGAAATTTCAGCATTTTTAATTTGTTTGGATCTAGCAATAGTAGCATCTAGGAAAGGACCTAGAGAACCAATATCATCAAGCACTGTAGAAGCATCATCAAAAGTATCAGAAACATTCTCAGACTCAGCAGAAGTAAGCGTACATGTGGCATGTGGTGGAGTAAGAAGCTTACTCATAACAGACGGTGAATCAAGAGCAGCAGAGGTGTTCAGAGTTGTACCTCTTCTTGTAGTGGATGGTAATATAGGGACTTTTCCATCACGAGTCTTTCCCATGATGAATGGCTTGCAGCAAACAATATCACGATCAAGTGAGCAAATAAATAAAGCTATGCTCCCCGACAACGGCGCTAGAAAAATAGTATTGATTACCCACAAGTATAGGGGATCGCAACAGTCTTCGAGGGAAGTAAAACCCGAATTTATTGATTCGACGGAAGGGGAGCCAAAGCATATTTATATGCCTTAACAACTAAGTTGTCTATTCAGCTGCACCTAAAAGTAGACTTGCTCGCAACAATTTATCAGTGGTAACAGTTTTATAGCAGAAGTAGAAATAAAATAACAACAATAGTAAAATAGTAACAATAGTAGCAATCGCGGAAAACAACAGTATGGGAAGTACCGTAGGCATAGAGGGAATGGATGAACGGGCATTACATAGATAACATAGGTCATGTAATAATAATAACGTGGGCATTGCATATAATAATAATAAAGCATCAAACATGTAGGCAAACCATAGGCATGTGTTCCAATATAGTCATACGTGCTCGCAATGAGAAACTTGCACAACATCTTTTGTCCTACCAGCCCGTGGCAGCGGGCCTCTAGGGAAACTACTGGTAATTAAGGTGCTCCTTTAATAAAGCACCAGAGCCAAGCATTAACACTCCATGAACACATGTGATCCTCACATCACAGCCATCCCCTCCGGTTGTCCCAATTTCTGTCACTTTAGGGCCTCGGGTTCTGGACAATGACATGTGCAAAACAACTTGCAAATATGATCAAGAAACAACATAATACTCATGAAACAATTTGCAACAATGGTAGAAAACACTAACAATGGATACTAGGCACTATGCCCTAACAATCTGGCATTATTACATGATCGATCTCATCCAATCCCTTCCACCCCTCTTAGCCTACAGCGGTGTTTACTCACATATGGACGGGGGAATCGTGGATGGTTGATGGAGAAGGGATGGCAGTGTTGATGGCGATGATCTCCTTTGAATCCCCGTCCCGGAAGGGCGTCAGAACAGGAACTTCTGATCCCCAAATCAAGGTTCGGGGTGGCGGCGGTGCTCTGTTGTGTTTCTGTGAAATATGATGAACCCCCTTGCGTTTTAGGTTTACGGGGCATATGTAGTCGAAAGGGGTGTCCGAGGGGGTCCAGGGGTGGCCCACACCACTAGGCGGCGCGGCCAGGGGGCGCCGGGGGGTGGTGTGGCCCCCTCCTGGCTCCTCTCTTGGCCCCCTTCTTGCTCCCGGGGTCTTCTGGTGTTTTAAGTTTAATGGGGTCTTTTCTAGGCATTTTCTTGGAAGTTGATTTTTTTGCACAAAAACGAGACACCAAGGTAATTCTGCTGAAAACAGCGTTAGTCTGTGTTAGTGGTATCCAAAAATCACAAGTTTAGAAGAAAAAAATAAGATAAGTGTTCGGAAAAAGAGATACGTTTTGGACGTATCAGTGGTCTATGGCCTTGTCCACAGATTCGGCTCCCTCGACTTTGTCACCGACAATGTCGGTGATTTCGGCGGCAGGCCCGTCCCCGCAGGCAGCTCTGTCATCAGTTTCGCGCGCATTTGGTGTACGTCGCCATCGCGGTCATCCGCGGGTACCCCGAGGTGGTGCTCGTTGCTGAAGATCCTCCTGCCGTTCTTTCCGTCCGTGACCAGCGTATCGACCGCTCCGTGGGCAGCGTGGAGGTGATAATGACCGGTCCGGCTCCTGCAGCCAAGAAGAGCGTGACCGGTGTCGCCGAGACTGTTGACAAGTCGACTTGGCCGGCTCACAAGACACTGGAGCAAGATGTGAACCAACCGGGTTACAAGGCTCCCGCTACACCGAGCCCAAGGCCACCTCCTTTCGCTAAGGTCATCGAGAAGCTGAGTGTGCCATTCACCGCGGATGCGGATCCGGCGGTGGTGCGGCAGCAACTTGAGGAGCAGCGTTATGCCATTCTGCTGGAGGTTGTTGAGATGTCCAAAACCGGGCAAGAGTTCGATCTCGATATGTCCGAGTACAACAAAGCTCATGGTTTTACTCCTATTGTGAACAACCCTAGTCGGTTAGGTGTTGTGCGGAACCGAGGTCGTCAACTCGGTGCCGAGATAGCTAGAGATGGTAGGGCTGCTAGCAAATCTGTTAGTGGCACCTCGGCTGGTAGGCCTAAATATAGTTCTCCTGCTAAGAACCTTAGAGCTGTTGAG
The DNA here is from genome assembly GCA_028641055.1 of Alopecurus myosuroides. NCBI lineage: Eukaryota > Viridiplantae > Streptophyta > Magnoliopsida > Poales > Poaceae > Alopecurus > Alopecurus myosuroides. Next base: position 489,651,397 of record CM054057.1, read on the forward strand.
GCAGTTGCTACATTTGACCGGTGAAGCTCGCGCTAGGCAGCAAGACCGACTTAATGAGCTTTTTATGGAGGCAAGCAGGCAAAATGAGGCTTTCCAGAAGGCGAATCCGAGTGCAGGTGCTTCTCAGATTGTCCACTCCAATGGAGGGAAATCTGTGGGCCAAGCTTCTTCTCCCCATCTCGGTGGGGATGAGCAAGCTCGAAGTGTGAACTCCAGGAAGGGAAGAAGATCCAGGTCTACGACCCGGCTGGCGCCGGAAAACAGTTAGTTGTATAGGGCCAGGCCGGGCAGGCACATGTTCCTCAAGGGGGGCAGGCTGCTGATACGTCTCCAACGTATCTATAATTTCTGATGGTTCATGATAATATTATGCCAATTTCTACATGTTTTATCCCTTCTTTATGTCATTTTTACACGTTTTCCGAGACTAACCTGTTAACAAGATGCCAAGTGCCAGTTCCCTATTTTCTGCTGTTTTTGGTTTCAGAGAAGTTGTTCTGGAAATATTCTCGGAATTTGACCCCAGAAAGCCCGAAGTGCCTATTTTCCCCGGAAGCATCCAGAAGACCGAAGAGGAGTCGAAGAGAGGCACCAGGGGTCCTGATACGTCTCCAACGTATCTATAATTTCTGATGCTCCATGATCATATTTTGCCAATTGATACTTGTTTTCTCCCTTATTTATAGCATTTTTATACGTTTTACGGGACTAACCTATTAACAATATGCCAAGTGTCAGTTCGCTGTTTTCTGCTGTTTTTGGTTTCAGGAAAGTTGTTCTGTAAACATTCTCGGAATTGGACCCACAAAGCCCGAAGTTCCTATTTTCCCTGGAAGCATCCAGAACACCGAAGAGGAGTCGAAGAGGGGCAACAGGGGGCCACACCATAGGGTGGCGCGGGTCCCCCTGGCCGCGCCACCTATGGGTGTGGGCCCCCTGGAGCTCCACCGCCTTTTCCCTTTCGCCTATTTAAGCCCCCCGGATGGAAAACCCTAAACACCTGATCAAAAATCCCCGAACTGTTCCGCAGCCGCCGTCACCGTCAACCCTAGATCAGGGGGTTCTGAAGGTGTTGCCGGCACCCTGCCGGAGAGGAGATCATCACCAGAGGCCTCTCCATCACCATGCCTGCCTCCGGAGTGATGCGTGAGTTGTTCATTCTTGGACTACGGGTTCGTAGCTGTAGCTAGATGGTTGTGTTCTCCTCATATGCCTCCATGTTTAGATCTCGTGAGCTGCCTATCATGATCGATATTGATCTTATGTAATTCTATATGTTGTATTTGCTGGGATCCGATGAATATTGACCTTATGCGAAGTTGATTATAGTCTTTATTTGCATATGATATTAGTGATCTTGCATGCTTTCCGTTGCTAGTGGTTGCTCTGGCCAAGTAGTTGCTAGTGACTCCAAGAGGGAGTATTTATGCTCGATAGTGGGTTCATGCCTCCTCACCACCTTGCTCGAGTGACAGAAACGTGAAGGGGGGATGGGTTGCTGCCATTAGGGAGAAAACATCGGTGAGAGAGCTCGCGTGCATAATCATTGGTTACATTACACACTTTGTTTAATGCAATTATCTGTTGCTTGCAACTTAATACCTAAGGGAGTTCGGATGATAACCTGAGGGTGGATTATTAGTCATAGATGCAGATGGATGTCGGTCTATGTATCTTGTTGTAATGCCCGCACTAAATATCATAGTAATCTTCATGTCATAATATGCACTACAGTGCAACCTCTATTTGGAAATTTCCCAGCTGTAATTTGTTCACCCATCATGCTATCTTTTATGGAGAGACACCACTAGTGAACCTATGAACCCCGGTCCATTTTCCACACTGTTAAACAAACCACAACAATTTCCTGCTCTCTTTACTTACTGCAAGCATACACTGTTTTCCACACTATACGTCTAATCTTTGTTTTCAGCAAGACCGGTGAGATTGACAACATCACTGTACCGTTGGAGCAAAGTATTTTGGTTGTGTTGTGTGCAGGTTCCACGTTGTTGCTGACACCGGTGAAGCGCCAACACCACCGTCAATGGCATCAACCTTCTGAAGGTCCTCTTTCTCCTACTGGATTGATAACCCTGGTTCTTAACTAAGGGGAAAAATCCTACTGTTGCGCTCATCACACCCTCCTCTTGGGGTTCCCAACAAAGTGCATCAAGGATTTTTCTAGCGTTGTTGCCGGGGAGAAGGAAGTCTTTTGGCAAGGGGAGTCTCTCACTTTCAACCTCTTTATTTTGTTTATTGTCTTGTTTTTATTTTTATCTTGTTTTGCTTCTCTTTATTGAAAACACAAAAAAAATTAGTTTAATTCATAGTTGTTATTTTTGTCTCTACGTTGTTATTTCTCATCATGTTGATCCCTAAGTTTACCTTGAAAGATTTGCCGGTAGGAAGTGGTTCTATACTTGGAAAGGACACTGTTAAATAATTCTTTGATCATGTTAGTAAGCATGATAACTTTGAGGAAAAATCCATAGTAGAACTTGCTCCCAATTACGAGACTGCTGCAACTTCCTTAGTTCACATGCTAGAAGCTAGGTTTGTTAACTTCCATCCCATGATGCAACATATGTTCCTCAACTTGAATAACATTGAAGATGTTGAGAAAAGAAACTTCATCTTAGAAATTATGCTTAAAGAATTTGGGGATGTTGCTATAGAAGCTAGAAAAGTATTTGATCGTTTTAATATGCTAGGCTCATGTGTAGACATTGTTGGTGCTCTAGAAAAACTGAATCTAATAATGAAAACGAGGATAAAATACCAATACCCTTTAAGTTAGTAACACTGCACGAAGCCCAAGAAAAGAATTTTGATTGGATTGTTCCTGAGAATTTATTTGATGAAGATAGTAAGCCTAAAAGTACTAAGAGAAGAGCCTCTGAAACCCACTTATATAAAATACAATGCATTATTAAAGAATTGCCAAATCTTGATTTGAATGTTTCACTTGAAAATACTTGAGTTTCCCTTTTATGCCTAGTTGAAAGGCATTAAAGAAAAGCGTTACCGGGAGACAACCCGTTTTATTTAGCTGTTTTCAACCCGTTTTCTTTCGTTTTCTTTGGTGTGCTTTGCACCAGGGTGTTTTCTATTGAGTTTTTATTGAGCCAAGTAAAGCCTCTAGTGGAAAGTTGAGCCTATATTTCGGATTTCTGCGCGGGAAACAGATTTCTGCTGTCCACTATTAATTCTGTTAAAAATCACAGAAAATTCAAAATGAACTGAGCTTTTTTGTGCTTAATCCTGAGTTATATACTAAACTTTTCTTAGAAGAACACTTTTTGATTTTAGAAACATAAGATTTTTTAAAAAATCGATCTTTACCTGTTGTTCTGTTTTTACAAATTTCTGCCATTTATCGCATTTACATCTTAATCTCTTTCTTTTGGTGTTCTTTTGAGAAAAATAGTTTTGAAAGAAGTTGTGACAGTAGCTAATGTGTTTTTTAGTGTTAGACTCTTGTTGAAACTGAAGCATGTGAATTTATTATTTCAATTGCACTAACGTTGCTAATGAAGATTGTGAGAATTTTGATGTGAAGGAAGTTTTCAAGGGTCAAGAGAAGAGGATGATATGATGTGACCAAGAAGAGTGAAAAGCCTAAGCTTGGGGATGCCCTGGTGGTACATTCAAGAAAATTCTAAGAAGACTCAAGCGTCTAAGCTTGGGGATGCCCAAGGCATCCCCTTCTTCATCAACAAATTATCAGGTCACTTCTAGTGAAACTATATTTTTATTAGGTCACATCTTATGTGCTTTACTTGGAGCTTCTTTTATTTTTTTTGTTTTCAGTTTGCTTTTGTTTTCTAATTTTTCAATAATATTGGTTGGACCCCAGCATTATTTTATTATAGAGTGACACACTCCGCTTTTTCAATAGAATACGTTGTATTCTTAATCTCTGCCTAGCTGTTGCATTTATTTAGCTCCTGTTTTGCATGCATATCTTATTAGAGTTTTTAGTTTTAGTAGAGTTATGTGAGTATTCTCATATTTGCTTGCTGTATCATAAAGAGTATTTTTGTTAAAGCATGTTTTGTATGGTGCTTGTTGGGAGAAAGAAAACTGCTGCTTGAAGTAGAATTTATAACAGTACTAGTAGAAGCTTGTATAGCTGTGCCTAGAACTTTTTCGTGCCATGCTAAATATTATTTTAGTTTTAAATCCTTGTGGTTATTGAGTAGCATTATTATCCTCAAATAGCTGAGAGTGTTTAATATGTATTGAAAGATTCATGAGTCGTTCTTGTCATAGTGAATCATCAATATATGGTATTCTCTTTCGAATGTTTTATTTGGTTGACTTGGTGCATGCTCACACCATGTTTATGACTATAAACCAGTCACGAATAGCCTCCATGACCACTTAGTTTTTGAACTTTTGATACCAATTATGTTTTAATTAATGATGCTTATGTCGCTATGCATGATTATGGCTCTTATGCTCTCTTGATTTGTCGCTCCCAGTATTTTGCTAGCCTCCACCTATACTGAGTATGAGCTCTACTCGTGCATCCAAACTCCCTTAAACCAAAAATTTTCCCATTGTGTCCACCATACCTACCTACATGTGGTATTTAACTGCCATTCTAAAGTAAATTGCTCATGTGTTACCTTTAAAACCTTCAAAATTATTCCTCCTTTATGTTCCTGTTTTTGCTCATGAGGACGTAAATAGAGAATCTTTATCTCACTTGTTGATTGGATTTCACACCCTGAATGTGACGCCCCGAGATCGGGCACTATGCAGATTTCGGCATTTCCACCCAAATCCGCATAATAACCGATTTCAGGTTGCCACTTGTGATAACATTACAACAGTTCACGAATAATCCACAACAACAACAGAGGAAGTATATACAAGACGACTCAAACGAGTCAAGGATACAGCTGATACAATACAAAGATCCAAATAACAACGGAAGAAGCAACATAGTGTCCCACTACGGACAAGATACAAATTGGACTAAGAGTCCTGAAGATAACCGATGGCGTCCAATCCCTGCCCAGGCCAAGCCGGAGGGATTCCCAAGCTAACATCGTCAGACTTCAAACCTGTTGACTGCAATGTGGAATATGCAGCCACGAAATGGATTCGTGGGTCAGTACTATTAAGTACTGGCAAGTGGATAAACCATACTCACAAGATACCAGCGTAACCAATCATCACAAGATACAAATACTTTGGGTACAACGGGAGGAAGGGATTATTGCAACGAAGCGGCAGCGGGCTGCACTAACAACTAGAGAGACACGCTACAACTTCCGGCTATTAGTGAGGGATAAGAGAGCGCGACAAAACCAACTATAACTACTCACCAAACAATACCCATCCAGTGTTACCCCCTACTAAGGAAGCAACCCAAGGAAACTCACACTGTTGATTAAGGTGACATTCATTTTCATGGTGGAGGTAATCTATATTACTAGTCAAGTTATCATCGTTAAGTGTAAGTTGTCTGAGTACTTGTTAGCCAGCACTTTCACCAAGTCATCCATAACCGCGGACAACACGGCTTCTCGAGAAGATTAACCCTGCAGGGATGCACCAATTTGGCCGTACACGTAAGAATGACCCGCCAGATGGAAAGGCCCTTCCACCAAGCGAGGCACTCAACACAACTCAACTCTTCTTCGCATCAAGCCCAAAGAACCCCGTGCAATTAAGCGCACGGCTAATCAAGCCCCACGAAGAAAAGGGGACCCTCATAGCACTCTAAGAACGTGTCTCCCTAAATGCCGACTACAAAAGTTCCACCCTAGCGCCAAGGGTTCGCACCTGCATATGCATGCGGCAAATGGAAAACCCGAACTAAATGAGGCGATTTGGACGAGATGCGAATCGAATCAAAGTTGCGGGGGGCGCCCATACTCGCTTCCCACATGCGGTTAGCGCGCTCATCATGGATCGGAGGACAAGACCCTTTTCCTAATTAAGGTCGACACTAGCAGGCCTCAAAACCACGCCGGGCCTCCTGCCGGTGCCTTATCATCAAATTAATATTACCCAAAACATTAACATGTTGTTGATTGAATTGAAACCCAACTATCGACTAAACAGGTGATAAGACAAAGGACAACAAGACTCGAGTGCAAACAACACTAAGCATGCAACTACGACACGAGGGCCAACAAGGTAAACAAGCAACAGGTAATAGGAAGTGGAAGGAAGGCTATATCATGGTTGCAAGGTAAACATATGATAGGATCGAGACACAAGCATTGAATCATAAGGCTAGAATAAAGGCAACGAGAAGAATCGGTAACAAGTGATGAAAGGCAGACATAGGTAGCAAGTGAGTATACTTGCCTGGGATCCAGCAAGTAGAGGTACATCCGAAGAACTTGTCGTTGCTCACATCATCTCAACGTCCTATCTGCGAAGAAGCAACGAACTAGAACAAACACCGGATGCAACAATTACTTCTACGGCAAAAGATCCAGCATGATCCTACTTTATATGCATGACATGCGGGATGCAACGTAAAAGTGCAATTTAGACAATTTAATCGGAACCCGGAGTCCGAACAAATAATTATTGGTTCAAGTTGTTTAGCTAACCATCAATTTAAATGTTGTTCAGCATGGAAAACAGTAAATAGGTGAGTTAAGCAATATTAAATGGAATAGGGCAACAATTGAATTAAATACCCCAACACATTCCATATTTATTTATTAGGTGAACAGGCATAACACTACTACAAATGCAAAATGCAAGGTGCAAACATGAACATGGATGGCATATTAATATTCCTTGCATTTTTCTGGTTGGAAAACATATTTGATATGTGGAATTTGGTTTTGAATTGAGCAAGTTATTAAATTGGCAATTTAAATGCACTAAATAAGAAATAGTTGTTTTCAGCAATTTAAATTATTCAAAACAGAAAACAAAGTTGATATTTGCAAAGTTCATGAAAAATGGGATGGAAAACATATTTTACATGTTGGAATTGGATTTGAATTGCCCAAGTTATGAATTTTGCAATTTAAAAGGTGTAATTAAAGTATTGAACTATTGCACCAATTTTAATTAGGCAAAACAGTGAACAAAGTGCATAATTGAAAAGTACAGGAAATTTTGAATGGAATACATATTTTATTTGCCCAATTTGGATTTGAATTGGTGAAGTTATTCATGTTTGAAATTTAGGGGCCAAACTGCAAAAGATTTTGAAATGGCAGGGGCCTGGGTACAAAGCTGCCAGATCCCGATCTGGATCTGGGCTTCTCTCACCGCAGCGCACCCTAGCCAGAGGGACTGACGCGCGGGCCCAAGGCCACACGGGCGCTGACGCGGCGGGTGGAAGCCACGCGGGCACGCAGCACCACTGACAGGCGGGCCCCGGTGCGCGGGCGGAAAAGAAGCAAAAAGGGGGTGCGCCGGCCGGGATTCGAACCCGCGACCGGGTGCAGTGCTGGGAAGGCCCAAGCCATTGGGCTGCTGCTGCGATTTGTGATACCCTACGGTGTATATGGAAGAATAACTGTGTGCGCGCGCCGTAACTGACGAAACTGAAGAAACAACGACAAGGTTCAGTGCAGAAACGGCGGACAGAAAAGCGACGATGACGACCTCGAACTGGCGGCGCTCCGGGTGGTGCGTGCGGGGTGCGTATGCGGGGGAGGGGCAGGGGATGAGTCCCGGAGGTGGAGGCTCACCTTGGGGCGAAGCAGCAGGCGTTGCCGCGTGCGGAATACGTCGACGATCGCGCGGACGAAGGCCTTGCCGCCGGCCGGAAACGCGGGCATAGTCGACGATGCAGGGAAGCTCGTGGACCGGATCCTTCGGTGATCTTGACGAGGACGACGTCCTCTTTCCATTCCCACGGTCAGCTCACCTCGAAGGAGATCATGATGGCGACGACGAGATCCTCCCGTGCTCTCTCTCTCTCGCTACCAAAAGTTCAGAGGAAAAAAGAACAGAGAGTGGGAAGGGGAGGTGGCGGCGGAAGGAGGAAGAAAAGGGGAGGGCTAGGGTTCCTGAAGGGCTCTCCTCGGGTAGATAAGGAGGGGAAGGGGGGGAGCATCTGAGGAGGTGCTCTGCTGGAAAGCGACATGCCCTCCTCGTGTGCGTGTCCGTACGGAGAAGAAGACGATTGGAGGTGGGCTGGGCTCGGGCCCATGGGGTTGTAGGTGGGCTGGCCAGTCTGCTGGGTTGGCCTGGCCTGCCTCCCCCATTTGTTTTTCCTTTTCTTTTCTTATTTTTTTTTTGTAGGGAAGTAAAAGAAGAGAAAAGGAGAGCAAGTTTTTGGGATTTTTATCCCACAATTATTTTTCGTGGGTTAACCAGCACTAAAGCCCAGTTGCATGCTATTTTGTTTCCAAAAATATTCAAGTTGCACAATTTGTTTGAGATTTGAATTTGAAAGGGATTAGGGTTTTAATAAAATGGGATTTTTGATTAACCAAGCCAATTATATTTCAAATTCAAATTTGTTGCGAACAATTTGATTGTTTCTGTTTGCAATTTTATTTGAAACCATTGGACATGTTTAAATGTTTAAATTGGTTTGAAAACAAGTGGACTTCATGCATGATGCAATGCTATGCAAAAGAAAAGCAATCAAAATTCTATTTGAGGGAAATCCCCCGGGTGTTACACTGAACTAGTGGCTTCATCCGCTTATCCAAATGATAGAAGAGCTGGCAGCGGGGTGCCCAGCCCCAAATTAATGCAAACAAATTCTCTTCACTATTTTTGCCCCTGATTTATCAGTCAAAGCATAATTGTGTAAACAAAAGAGAAAGAGGGATCACCTTCTACACCAGTTGCGTCCTTCACCATGGGAGCCACTCTTGTGAATTCAGTTGGCTTGTGACGTACTGTATTTTCTATTTACCATTCGTTGACGTTAGCATACATCTCCCAAAATATAGACACTCAGTGTCAAACTTTTAATACCTCTGTTTAATAAAATAAAAATCTCTAGCACATGAGTGATCCCTGCTTCCCTCTGCGAAGGGCCTTTCTTTTACTTTTATGTTGAGTCTCCATCTTCTAACTTTATGCACAGTTGAGAGAGCATTTTTTCCATTCTGAGTTCTATGTGCATTTGTCCCATAAGCATGAATAATTACTTCATGATGTGATATTATTTGTTCTAGTCTTCCTCATGAACTTTGAAGGTGTCCTGGCATTTATGTTTTGCCCCGCTCTTAAGGACAATAGAAATATCACTTTGCCATGCTTTCTCTATACCTGAAACAAACGTTTACCTTTCTTTGCATTTTTATTCATGATCCTTTATTTGAGTTACTCTTTGTGATGCAAAGTAATTGCTATGCTTTATTACTAAAGTTTTATTTATCATGCATGTGTTTAAAGTTTTATGGTCTCAGCGTGCATATGCTTTTAAATTAGGTTGATCAAGTTTATGTTAGTAGCATGTCACCTTAGAAATTATTTTGTTTTATCGTTTACCTACTCGAGGACGAGTAGGAACTAAGCTTGGGGATGCTTGATACGTCTCCAACGTATCTATAATTTATGATGCTCTATGATCATACTTTGCCAATTGCTACTTGTTTTCTCCCTTATTTATAGCATTTTTATATGTTCTCCGGGACTAACCTATTAACAAGATGACAAGTGCCAGTTCCCTGTTTTCTGCTGTTTTGGTTTCAGAAAAGTTGTTCTGCAAACATTGTCGGAATTGGACCCCACAAAGACCGAAGTTCTTATTTTCCCCGGAAGCATCCAGAACACCGAAGAGGAGTCAAAGAGGGGCAACAGGGGGCCACACCATAGGGTGGCGCGGGTCCCCCCAGCCGCGCCACCTATGGGTGTGGGGACTCTAGAGCTCCGCCGCCTTAGCCCTTTCGCCTATTTAAGCCCCCCGGATGGAAAACCCTAAGCATCTGATAAAAAAATCCTCGAAAAGTTCTGCAGCCGCTGTCACCGTCAACCCTAGATCGGGGGGTTCTGAAGCTGTTTCCGACACCCTGGCAGAGAGGAGATAATCACCGGAGGCCTCTCCATCACCATGCCTGCCTCCGGAGTGACGCGTGAGTAGTTCATCATTGGACTACGGGTTCGTAGATGTAGCTAGATGGTTTTCTTCTCATCATATGCCTCCATGTTTAGATCTCGTGAGCTGCCTATCATGATCGAGATTGATCTTATGTAATTCTATATGTTGTGTTTGCTGGGATCCGATGAATATTGACCTTATGCGAAGTTGATTATAGTCTTTATTTGCATATGCTATTAGTGATCTTGCATGCTTTCCGTTGCTAGTGGTTGCTCTGGCCAAGTAGTTGCTAGTGACTCCAAGAGGGAGTATCTATGCCTGATAGTGGGTTCATGCCTCCTCACCACCATGCTCGAGTGACAGAAACGTGAAGGGGGGATGTGTTGTTGCCATTAGGGAGAAAACAGCGGTGAGAGTGCCCGTGTGCATAATCATTGCTTACATTACACACTTTGTTTAATGCAATTATGTGTTGCTTGCAACTTAATACCTAAAGGGGATTCATATGATAACCTGAGGGTGGATTATTGGTCATAGATGCAGATGGATGGCGGTCTATGTATCTTGTTGTAATGCCCGCACTAAATCTCATAGTAATCTTCATGTCATATTGTGCACTACTTGTGCAACCTCTATTTGTCAATTGACCAGTTATAATTTGTTCACCCAACATGCTATCTTTTATGGAGAGACACCACTAGTGAACCTATGAACCCCTCCACATTGTTAAACAAACCACAAAAATTTCCTGCTCTCTTTACTTACTGCAAGCATACACTATTTTCCACACTATATGTCTAATCTTTGTTTTCAACAAGACCGGTGAGATTGACAACCTCACTGTACCGTTGGGGCAAAGTATTTTGGTTGTGTTGTGTGCAGGTTCCACGTTGTTGCTCACACCGGTGAAGCGCCAGCACCACCGTCAGTGGCATCAACCTTCCGAAGGTCCTCTTTCTCCTATTGGATTGATAACCTTGGTTCTTAACTAAGGGGAAAACTCCTACCGATGTGCTCATCACACCCTCCTCTTGGGGTTCCCAACAAAGCGCATCAGGGCCCACACCATGGGGTGGCGCGCCCCCCTTGGCCGCGCCAGGGGGTGGTGTGGGGCCCCCAGGGCTTGTAACATCCCAAGTATGAAAAACACCATTAGAATACTTGCTCCTTGTTTAATTTATGTTTTGCATCATGTCATCATAAGCATTGCATGTGGTATGTGTTTCAAATTTGAATTTCAAATCAAATTTCAAACCATTATGTTTCATACTTGTTCTGTTACAACCTTTCCAAATAAAACTTTCAAATCAAACCCTTTATTTGTTTCCAATAAACTTGATTTTTCATACTATTAACTTGCTTAAGTTTCAATATTTCAATTGTTGCCAAAATTCAATCAAATTCATTTAAATTACAAACAGCAACAAAATTTAAGTTTTTGAAAAATAAAAGTTTGCACAACTGGGCTTTTGCAATAAATAACTTATAAGAATTTATCACCAAAAAATTTCAACTCCAAAATCCTATTTGAATTTTAAATAGCAATTTCAAATCATTTGGCAATTTCAAAATTTTGAAAATAAGTACACATACCTTTGATCTTGCTGTTTTGTAATTCAATAAAAATTATTGTTAAAATACAAGCCCCAAAAATCCTATTTCTTTTTCTCTCCTTTTCTTTCCTACAAAAAAAAGAGTAAACAGAAAACAGAAAAGAGAGAGAGGGGGGAGGCAGGCCAGCCCAAGTGGGCTAAGCCCACCTACAACCCCTGGAGGCCCAAGCTGGCAGCCCACTTACCCCCTGCGCCATCCCCTACCTCTGTACGGTAGGGCATCGACGATGTCCACGTCAAAAGGCAGAGGATGGGACGGCCGGGAGCTTGCCTTCCTCCTCCTTAAAACGACGCCACACCCCTCCCTGCTGCCCTAGTTCCTCCTCCTCCATCTCTCTGCCGCCGCCACCTCTTTCTCCCTCTCCTCGCCGCTGCTCTGTACCTGCCAGCAGCCGAGCACGGCCGCAAGTTCCAGGCCATGGCGCCGCCGTGTTAGCCCTCGTCGGAGCCCGGCAACCGCGGGAATCGAAACGGGGCACCACCAGCTTCGCCCTCGCCGAACCGCAGCACCAAGGCAGCCCCAGGTCGTCGCCGGCGAGCCCTTCTTCTTCCCTCTTTCTTCTGAATTTTTCTCTGAACCCCGCAGCGCCGTCGAGTCCTTGTCCCTCCTCGCGCCAGCACGACCACGGGACCGTGACCAGGACGTCTCCCTCGACCTTTTCGCTGAAGAGATCGAGGCCGGGGAACGCTGAGGCGCCGCGCTCGCTTCCGAGACCGCCGTCGACCACCGCAGCCGCCACCTCGGCGTCATCGCCGTTTTGCCGTCGCTGTCAGGCCACCCCGAACCCCTCCAGCAACCTCAAGCCCCCGGTATGACCCTGCAGCCTCCTAGCCCTCCTCCTATCTGCTCTAGACGTCGCCGTCGCGCTGCAGCCGGCGATCAGCGTCGCTGTCAGGCAAGTTCAGTTAACTGAACTTGTTTCAGTTAACCGCGCAGCTCCACCTCAAAACCGTGCGCTCCTCCGTACTGTCACGATACCGCAGCACACCCCAGTGGCCACGAGCACACGCGCGCAAGCCCACGCCCCGGGTTCGAGTCCCCGTCTGCGCGGATAAAAACCCACCTTTTTACACCGCGCGCTGACAGGTGGGGCTCCCCTGTCAGCGACCCTGGATGCCACACACGCACACACCCACACGCCACGCACGCACCAGCTGGGCACTGGCCCACTGCCAGTGACCCAGAGGCTGCTCTGCCCTGCGTAGAAAAGGTTCCAGGGCCCTATCTGGAATTTCTTTTTTCGCAACTAAGCCCCTGGAACAATATTAATACTTTTAAAAATTGCAGAATAGCTCCAAATTTCAAATTCAAATATCTTCTGGATTTCAAATCCAAATTCAGTAAATAAAATATGTTTTCCATACCAAATTTAATTCTCTACATGTTAAAACCATTTGTATACTGTTTTGAACATTTCAAATGGTTTCAAAAATTCAAATTCAAACAACTCATTCAAAATTGGTCAAATTCATAACTAATTCAATTTTAATTCAAATGGCACATGTAAAATATGTTTTCCATGCAAAATTGAACAATATTTCCAAATTTAAACTTTGTTTCCTGTTTTGAATAATTAAAATTGGTGAAATATTTAAATCCTTGTTTAATTTATTTAAAATTGCAAAATTCATAACTTGGGCATAAAAAATCCAAATTCAACAAACTAAATATGTTTTCCATTCCATTTTTCATGAACTTTGCAAATATCAACTTTGTGTTCTGTTTTAAATAAATTAAATTGCTGAAAACAACTGTTTCTTAATTAATGCATTTAAAATTGTCAAATTAATAACTTGCTCATTTTAAATCCATTTTCAACAAATGAAATATGTATTCCATCTAAAATTTTGTGTTCTTTCCAAATATGAATTTTATTATCTGTTTTGAACAATTAAAATGGGTGAAAACAATAAATGTTTGTGTAATTCACTTAAGAAGCCAAATTTCATAACTTAATAAATAAAATTCCAAACTTGGTAAACAACATATCAAATTGAAGCTATTGTTGTTTTCTTATTGTTTTCATCATCCATGCATCATTCTAATCAACTTTCACATGATGGTTATTCATAGATCACTTAATTCAACTTTAAATCTTGGGCCTTTCTATATGCAATCCAAATTGCATATGGGCCCATTTAAATATGTTTACCATGTCAACTAGCTTATCTTTGATGCATCAATTAAATTGTCATGCATCATCCCATGTTTGTGCATTATGCCATGTTATTGATTGTTTGTCTCTCTGCGTTGTTTGTTTGCTTCTTCTCGAATATACGACGATGTTGAGACAGACGAGGTTTACGACACTACTTCAGAGGAGTTAGCCCAGTACCAGGCTACTGAGTTTGCAGGCAAGTATTCACTCACCTGAACCATTGTGTCCTTTCCACACTGGATACCGATACTTTCCGTTGTCTAATCTGCTAGCCTTAAGATTCGTTGCTTGTGTTCCGATCCTATCACATGTTATCCTGTAACCCTGATATAGCCTATCCTCCACACCTATAACCCTGTTGCTTGTTGCCTGTGTCTTACTAGCATGCTTAGGGTTGTTTATGCTTGAGTCTGATGTCCGTTATCTCTGTTACTATATTTATTATGTTCTGGGGGCTCAATGTTTAAACAACAACCTGTTAATGTTTGAGGTAATGCAAATTTGATGATAAGGCACCGGCAGGAGGTTGGGTATGGTTTTGAGGCCTGCTAGTGTCGAACTCAGGAAAAGTTCTTGTCCTCTAGATCCATGATGAGCGTGCTAACCGCATGTGGGAAGCGAGTATGGGCGCCCCCCGCAATTCTGATTCGATTCGCATCTCGTCCAAATCGCCTCATTTAGTTCGGGTTTTCCATTTGCCGCATGCATATGCAGGTGTGAACCCTTGGCGCCAGGGTGGTAACTTTTGTAGTCGGCATTTAGGGAGACACGTTCTTAGAGTGCTATGAGGGTCCCCTTTTCTTCGTGGGGCTTGATTAGCCGTGCGCTCAATTGCACGGGGTTCTTTGGGCTTGATGCGAAGAAGAGTTGGGTTGTGTTGAGTACCTCGCTTGGTGGGTTGATCCCCCGTCTGGCGGGATATTCTTACATGTACGGCCAAATTGGTGCATCCCTGCAGGGTTAAATCTTCTCGAGAAGCCGTGTTGTCCGCGGTTATGGATGACTTGGTGATAGGGCTGGCTAACAAGGATTAGACAACTTACACCAAATTGATAATAATTTGACTAGTAATAGGCTTATTGACACAATAACTTGAACCTTCATTAATCCAACTGTGTGGGTTATCCTCGGATTGCTTCTTTGGATAAGGGGCGAGATCTAGGATGGGTTTGTTTGAGGTTAGTGGTAGTTGGTTCCGATGCGCTATCTTATCCCTTTCTTTTAGCCGGATGTTGTAGCGTGTCTCTGTAGTTGGTTAGGGCAGCCCGCTGTCCCACCTTTGTATCACCTACCTTCCGTTGAACCCAAAGCATTTGTACTTGGTGTTGCCGGGTACACTTTGGTATCTTGTGCGTCTTGCTTGCCAGTACTCGTCTTTACTGACCCCTTTGGGGCTGCGTGTTCTGCAGACTACGTTTCCGAGGATCCCCATGGTGGCTACTACGTGGAGTATGACGAGGCTGCTGACGAGTAGATAGCGGACCCGGGCAGGATCCGAGACTTCGTGGATGGGCTCCGTACTTTTCGTTTCCGGCCTCTTAGGCCTATTTAGATCTTGTCTGTACTCAGACACTTTGGATGCTTCCGATGTGATGTAATGATGACTTGTTGGGACATGTGTTCTCTGCATGACTGTATTTGCTATCTCTGCTCTAGTGAGAGCTTTTGCCACTTATTTCTATTTCTTTGTGTCTTAGAGATTTGTTGTGATATCACTTGTTCAAATGTCGTTGACGTACCATGTGTGTATGATATGAAGTACGTCAATGGAAGTATTCGGATTTCTATTGGATGGTTTCACAGACGATGAATAGTAGAGGATGGTTGTCACACGTTTACGTGTTGGCCTACTCATATTGAGATGCGGGTGCAGGTAGGCCCCGTAAGCCATTTATCTACTGTTTAGGGGGCTGTGAGTATCCTCTAAAAGTCCGGGTGCGACAGGGCTCCACCACCTCTGCCCTTTCGCCTATTTATTCCCCCTGGATGGAAAACCCTAAACACCTAATCAAATATCCCCGAAAAGTTCCGCAGCCGCCGTCACCGTCAACCCTAGATCAGGGTGGTTATGAAGCTGTCTCCGGCACCCTGCCGGAGAGGAAATCATCACCGGAGTCCTCTCCATCACCATGCCTGCCTCTGGAGTGATGCGTGAGTAGTTCATCCTTGGACTACGGGTCCATAGCAGTAGCTAGATGGTTGTCTCCTCCACTTATGCATCCATGTTTAGATCTCGTCAGCTGCCTAACATGATCGAGATTGATCTTATGTAATTCTATGTGTTGTGTTTGCTACGATTCGATGAATATTGAACTCATGCCAAGTTGATTATAGTCTTTATTTCATACGTGCATGCTTTCCGTTGCTAGTGGTTGCTATGGCCAAGTAGTTGCTGGTGACTCCAAGAGGGAGTTTTTATGCTCGATAGTGGGTTCATGCCTCCTTTTCACCTTGCTCGAGTGACAAAAATGTGAAGGGGGAGGATGTGTTGTTGCCACTAGGGAGAAAACAACGGTGAGAGTGCCCGCGTGTACAAACATTGCTTACATTACACACTTTGTTTAATGCAGTTATATGTTGCTTGCTACTTAATACCTAAGGGGGTTCGGATGATAACCTGAGGGTGGATTATTAGTCATAGATGAAGTTGGATTACGGTCTATGTATATTGTTGTAATGCCTGCACTAAATATCATAGTAGTCATCATCTCATGAATGTGCACTACGGTGCAACCTTTATTTGTCAATTTCCCAGCTGTAATTTGTTCACCCAACATGCTATCTTTTATGGAGAGACAACACTAGTGAACCTATGAACCCCGGTCCATTTTCCTACACTTTTAAACAAACCACCACAATTTCCTGCTTTCTTTACTTACTGCAAGTATACATTATTTTCCACACTATACGTCTAATCTTTGTTTTCAGCAAGACCGGTGAGATTGACAACCTCACTGTACCGTTGGGACAAAGTATTTTGGTTGTGTTGTGTGCAGGTTCCACGTTGTTGCTGACACCGGTGAGCCATCACCACCGTCAGTGGCATCAACCTTCCGAAGGTCCTCTTTCTCCTACTGGATTGATTACCTTGGTTCTTAGCTAAGGGGATTTTCCTACCGCTGTGCTCATCACATCCTCCTCTTGGGGTATCCCAACACGCACCATCAAGGAAATTTCTGGCGCCGTTGCCGGGGAGGAAGAAGTCTTCTGGCAAGGGGAGTCTCTCACTGTCAACCTCTTTATTTTGCATATTGTCTTGTTTTTATTTTTGTCTTGTTTTGCTTCTCTTTAGCAAAAACACACAAAAATAGTTTACTTTATAGCTGTTATTTATTTGCTTTCTTTTATTTTGCTAAAATGAGTATTCCTGAAGTAGAGGTTCGTTCTTTTAGGCAACAAGGGGGAGAAAGTTTAAAAGATGCTTGGTATAGAATAAATGATGCTCATAATAGGTGCACAAAAAAATATTCTACCTTGATACTCCTGAGAAATTTTTATGTTGGTATTTATGGCTGGTATAGGCATGTGTTAGATAATCTTATGGGTGGAAATTTTCTAGGAACTCCTGCCTTGGAAGCATGCAATTTAATTGAAAGTTTGGTAGGAGCACCCTCCCCCACTACGAGTGTTAAAACTGAGACCACTTTGGAGGATGTTATTAGTAAACTAAACTCTTTGGAAATGAACTTAACAATTTTCCTTGATAATGCTAGCAAAGTTAATGAATCAATAATTACTATTGATAAAAGAATCACTGCTCTAGAAGCTAGCAACACTCTTGATGATCAAAATTTTAGGATTGGTAAACTAGAGGAGGCTATGGGAACTTTAAGCTCAACTTTTTCATCTCTTAAATTCAAAAAGGATAAAGCCTTTGTGGGAAAGGATCAAAGATTCATGTATGTTCCCAAGATAACTAAACCTAAATCTCAATATGTGCTGAAAATTGCTAAAACAATTAATGAAACTAAGTGTGACCTTCATGTTGAATCTTCAGAAACACCTAGAATTACTAATGTTGCAAATAATGATTTATAGGAAGTTATTGATGTTGATGCTTCTTCACTTGAAAATACTTGAGTTGCTTTCTATGCCTAGCTCAAAGGCGTTAAAGAAAAGCGCTACCGGGAGACAGCCCGTTTTATTTCGCTGTTTTCAACCCGTTTTACTTTGTTTTCTTTTGTATTCTTTGCACCTGGGTGTTGTATATTTCCTTAGAAACCCCTTTGTATCTTTTTTTTTGAGTTTTTATTGAGTCAAGTAAAGCCTCTACTGGAAACTTGAGGCTATATTTCGGATTTCTGCGCAGGAAACAAATTTCTGCTGTCCGCTGTTTATTCCGTATAAAATCACAGAAAAACTAAAATGACCTGATTTTTTTTGTGCGTAATCCTGGGCTGTATACGCAACTTTTCTTAGTTAACCACTTTTTGATTTGAGCAACATAAGATTTCCGAAAAAAATCATCTTTACCTGCTGTGTTGTTTTGACAGATTTCTGCCAATAATTGCATTTGCATCTTAATCGCTTTATTTTGGTGTTCTTTGAGAAAAAGAGTTTTAAAAGAAGTTGTGACAGTATCTAATGTATTTTTTAGTGTTAGACATGTGTTGAAACTTAACCATGTGAATTTATTATTTCGATTGCACTAACGTTGCTAATGAAGATTGTGAGAAGTTTGGTGTGAAGGAAGTTTTCAAGGGTCAAGAGAAGAGGATGATATGATGTGATCAAGAAGAGTGAAGAACCTAAGCTTGGGGATTCCCCAGTGGTACATCCCAGAAAATTCCAAGAAGACTCAAGCGTCTAAACTTGGGGATTCCCAAGGCATCCACTTCTTCATCAACAAATTATCAGGTCACTTCTAGTGAAACTATATTTTTATTCGGTCACATCTTATGTGCTTTACTTGGAGCGTCTTTTATTTTTTGCTTTCAGTTTGTTTTTGCTTTCAGTTTGTTTTTATTTTTGCAATAAGTTTGGTTGGACCTCAGCATTCTTTTATTGGAGAGTGACACGTTCCGCTTTTTCATGGGAATACTTTGTATTCTTAATCTCTGTCTGACTGCTGCATTTATTTAGCTTCTGTTTTGCATGCATCTCTTATAAGAGCTATTAGTTTTAGTATTATTATGTGAGTACTCTCATGTTTGCTTGCTGTAGAATTTCGAGAGTTTTTGTTAAAACATATCTTGTATGGTGCGTGTTGGGAGAAGAAAATGTTGTTTAAAGTAGAATTTATAACGGTGCAAGTAGAAGCTTGTATAGACTGTTGCTCGAACTTTTTCATGCCATGCTAAATGTTATTTTAGTTCTAAAGCCTTGCGATGTTGAGTAGCATGAATAGCCTCAAATAGCCGAGAGTGTTTAATATGTCATTGGAAGATTCATGAGTTGTTCTTGTCATACGGAAGCATAAATTTTTGGTATTCTCTTTCGAATGTTTTATTTGGTTGACTTGGGGCATGCTCACACCATGTTTATGACTACAAAGCAGTCACGAATAGCCTCCATGACCACTTAGTTTTTGAACTTGTGATACTTCTTATGCTTTAATTAATGATGTTTATGTCGATATGCATGATTATGGCTCTTATGCTCTCTTGATTTTTCGCTCCCAGACTTTTGCTAGCCTCCACCTGCACTGAGTATGAGATCTACTCGTGCATCCAACTCCCTTAAACCAAAGTTTTTCCCATTGTGTCCACCATACCTACCTACATGTGGTATTTAACTACCACTCCAAATAAATTGCTCATGTGTTACCTTTAAAACTTTCAAAATTACTCCTGTTTTTGCTCATGAGGACGTCAATAGATAATCTTTATCTCACTTGTTGATTGGATTTCACACCCTGGACTAGTGGCTTCATCCACTTATCCAAATGATAGAAGAGCTGGCAACGGGGTTCCCAGGTCCAAATTAATACACACAAAATCTCTTCACTATTTGTGCCCCTGATTTATCAGTCAAAGCATAATTGTGTAAACAAAACAGAAAGAGGGATGACCTTCTAACCAGATGCGTACTTCACATGGGAGCCGCTCTTGTAAATCCAGTTGGCTTGTGACGTACTGTATTTTCTATTTACCATTCGTTGACATTAGAATATATCTCCTAAAATATAGACACTCCTCCACGGTATGTGATTGTTGGCAGGCACCCGAGGATTCGGTTAGCCATGGTTTGTGAAAGATGGATGGGAGGAGTGTCAAACTTTTAATACCTCTGTTTAATAAAATAAAAAGCTCTAGCACATGAGGGATCCCTGCTTCCCTCCGCGAAGGGCCTTTCTTTTACTTTTATGTTGAGTCTCCATCTTGTTACTTTACGCACAGTTGAGAGAGCATTTTTGCCATTCTTAGTTCTATGTGCACTGTCCCATAAACATCAATAATTACTTCATGATGTGATATCATTTGTTCTAAAATTATTTGCTCTAGTCTTCCTCATGAACTTTGAAGCTGTCCTGGCATTTATGTTTTGCCCCACTCTTAAGGACTAGCGAAATATCACTTTGCCATGCTTTCTCTATACCTGAAACAAACGTTTATATTTCTTTGCATTATTTCTCATGATCCTTTATTTGAGATACTCTTCATGATGGAAAGTGATTGATTTGCTTTATTATTAAAGTTCTATTTATCATGTCTATGTTTGAAGTTCTATGATATCAGCTTGCACATGCCTTTACATTTTTATGATCAAGATTCTGTTAGTAGCATGTCACCTAAGAAATTATTGTTTATCGTTTACCTACTAGAGGACGAGTAGGAACTAAGCTTGGGGATGCTTCATACGTCTCCAACGTATCTATAATTTCTAATGATCCATGATAATATTATGCCAATTGCTACATGTTTTATCCCTTCTTTATGTCATTTTTACACATTTTCCGGGACTAACCTATTAACAAGATGCCAAGTGCCAGTTCCCTATTTTCTGCTGTTTTCGGTTTCAGAAAAGTTGTTGTGGAAATATTCTCGGAATTGGACCCCACAAAGCCCGAAGTGCCTATTTTCCCCGGAAGCATCCAGAAAACCGAAGAGGAGTCGAAGTGGGGCACCAGGGGGCCCACACCATGGGGTGGAGCCCCCTGGCCGCGCCAGGGGTGGTGTGGGCCCCCCAGGGCTCCACCGCCTCTGCCCTTTCGCCTATTTATTCCCCCCGGATGGAAAACCCTAAACACCTGATCAAATATCCCCGAAAATTTCCGCATCCGCCGTCACCGTCAACCCTAGATCACGGGGGTTCTGAAGCTGTCTTCGGCACCCTGCCGGAGAGGAAATCATCACCGGAGGCCTCTCCATCACCATGCCCGCCTCCGGAGTGATCCGTGAGTAGTTCATCCTTGGACTACGGGTCCATAGCAGTAGCTAGATGGTTGTCTTCTCCTCTTATGCCTCCATGTTTAGATCTCGTGAGCTGCCTAACATGATCAAGATTGATCTTATGTAATTCTATGTGTTGTGTTTGCTGGGATCCGATGAATATTGAACCTATGCCAAGTTGATTATAGTCTTTATTGCATATGTTATTTGTGATCTTGCATGCTTTCTGTTGCTAGTGGTTGCTCTGGCCAAGTAGTTGCTAGTGACTCCAAGAGGGAGTATGTATGCTCGATAGTGGGTTCATGCCTCCTTTTCACCTTGCTCGAGTGACAGAAACGTGAAGGGGGAGGGTGTGTTGTTGCCACTAGGGAGAAAACAGCGGTGAGAGTGCCCGCGTGTACAATCATTGATTTGTGTTTAATGCAGTTATCTGTTGCTTGCAACTTAATACCTAAGGGGGTTTGTATGATAACCTGAGGGTGGATTATTAGTCATAGATGCAGTTGGATTACGGTCTATGTATATTGTTGTAATGCCCGCACTAAATATCATAGTAGTCATCATGTCATGAATGTGCACTACGGTGCAACCTTTATTTGTCAATTGCCCAGCTGTAATTTGTTCACCCAGCATGCTATCTTTTATGGAGAGACACCACTAGTGAACCTATGAACCCCGGTTCATTTTCCTACACTGTTAAAACAAACCACCACAATTTCCTGTTTTCTTTACTTACTGCAAGCATACATTATTTTCCACACTATACGTCTAATCTTTGTTTTCAGCAAGACCGGTGAGATTGACAACCTCACTGTACCGTTGGGACAAAGTATTTTGGTTGTGTTGTGTGCAGGTTCCACGTTGTTGCTGACACTAGTGAGCCATCACCACCGTCAGTGGCATCAACCTTCCGAAGGTCCTCTTTCTCCTACTGGATTGATAACCTTTGTTCTTAACTAAGGGGAATTTCGTACCGTTGTGCTCATCTCACTCTCCTCTTGGTGTATCCCAACATGCACCATCAGCTGCCAACTGAGTCCAGGCAGCCGGGAATGACCGCAACCGAAATGGTCCTTCTCGGCAGCCTGTGTTCAACCCGGCTCAACACCAACCCGGCGCGGGGCGTCAAGACCGATACAATAATGGTTATTCGACAATGGAGCAAGCTGGGTATCTGAGATACAACCACCATGCAGATGCAGGTGCACTCGGTGCTCGATTGGGGCTCCGAGTGCTGCAGCCGAGTGATGCAAGATACAAGCTTGACAAAATCTATCTGCCAGAGGATATGGATGAGAAAGGCCCTCCGGGAACGCTTTGTTTCGGTCCCCGGATCATGAATGAGCCAGCTATGTCCAAGTTCCAGCTGGCTAGAGGAACAAAAACCTATGACGGCAGCACCAAGCCGGAAGATTGGTTGAATGACCATGTCACTAACGTGCACATTGCCGGTGGTAACCGCCGGTGGGCGGTGAGACATGTGCCTCAAATGTTGGAGGGCCCAGCCCGGATCCGGCTGAACAAATTGCCGAGAGACAACGTCAATTGCTGGCTTGACTTCTCGGATGCCTTCATCAACAACTTCACTAGCACCTACCGAAGGCCGAACCGACCGCAGCAACTCTCTGCATGCAAGCAGAGGGAAGAGGAGACCTACCTAGATTATATTACTAGGTGGAGCACATTGAGGAACACATGCGAAGGTGTGAATGAGTCTCGGGCCATTTCTTGGTTTGCGCAAGGGTGCCGACATGGCAGCATACTTTGGCAAAAGTTGTAGAGGGAGATGCCGAGTACATTGATCGAGACCATCAAGATCGCCGACATGTATGCTCTCGGAGATCCGACACAGCCTTTATTGGACTCGGTTGATCCAAGTAGAAGGCATCACGACAATGATGGTGTCGGGTCCTCCAGGCGGAATGACCGCCCGGACTACGGGGAACAAGAGGAGAGATGATAGACCGGATATCCGCTATGGCTCAAACCATGTAGCCGCGGTTGATCCGGATCAACCTGATGCAGGAAGCAGCCAGAGGCAAAAGAACACTGGGAACCAGTATGGGCAGAACCAGAACCATAATTACAAGAAGCAGTGGACAAACCAGAAGAAACCCGAAGATGATAATCAAAGGTTTACCTTTGAGCTGATGAGAGATGGGTCGTGGAGCTACCACACTTGGCATCTGATTAGGTCAACTAACCATACTACCATGCAACGCAGCTGGTGGGACCGGATCAAGAGCGAAGGTTTCGGCCAATTGCCTCCTCCCCCACCTCTGCTAGCTCCGGGTTCGAACATTCAGCCCATCCGGGTAGCAGCTCCAAGGCCTCCGGAGAATCAGAAGAGGCCCGAGAACGTGAACCAAGTGGCTCAGGGAGCTAACAACAACAACCACAACAACGAGAACCTCAACAACTACAACTACAACAACAACAACAACAACAACAATAACAATGCTGGCGGTAGAGGCCGAAATGATTACCAGGAGCACCACCAAAGCTACATGGTGTTCATCACCGAGCCGGATGACAAGCAGAGCTTCCGCAGGCGCGCAAAGGAGGTCAATGCACTGATGCCAGCAGTGCCGAAATACATGTACTGGTGTGAGCAATAGATCGTCTGGTCTCGGGCGGATCATCCCAAGATCATGCCTAACCCGGGCAGTTATGCTCTGGTGCAGGACCCAACCTTCATTGGGCCCGAGATCAATGTGAAGTTCACCAAGGTGCTGATCGAAAATGGGAGCAGCATCAACATTATGTACCAAGATGCAATGGCGAAACTCGGTATTACCGAGAACATTATGCAACCTAGTCAGACTACATTCGATGGCATTGTGTCGGGGGTATCTTGTGCCCCTGTTGGCAAGATTTGGATCGATGTGCTTTTCGGCACCCGAGAGAACTGCTGAACTGAATGCTTGCAGTTCGAGGTGGTTGATCTTCAGAGCCCTTATCATTGTAAGGACCCCAGACCGACAGTCTGAAACCCTCCGTATGCATACATTCACGATCCCAGAAAGATCAGTCGTGAACAACATACAAAGTTGGCATACAGAAATACATCATCCATTACACGAATACATAAAGGTATTACATAAAAGATCACATGATCAAGTTTAACGCAACTGCCACATAGGGCAGGCAACTTAACAAACACAGCGGAAGACAATTAAAACACAACGTAGATGAGCCCAAGTCACGCCTTAACCTACAGGCTGCTGACCCGGAGACGATCCTAGTTCGCAAAGCCGTCAGCTCCGTACTTCTCTTCATAGATCTCCTTCGGAGGCTCCTTCTCAAAGTCTGGCAAGTAGATACCAGGGGCGAAACCATAATGAGTACATTTGAATGTACTCCGCAAGACATCCATCATATCACTTACCAACATGCAAATATGCTTATATGGTGGAATAGGTAGGCTATAAATAGGGTTCCCTACCAATGGTGTTCATATGAGATGACACCACAGTTGCAGTCAGGTTAATATGCATCTTCGTCGAAGAAGATACTTCAGAAGAAAATAATATAGTTTTATTTCTCTTGTAGATATCACATGTACAAGAGGTTTTGTAAAGCTTTGTTAAAGAATATTTTCTCTTTTCAAAACTTCTTGGAATCAGCTTCCAGAATTCTTGCTCAAAGTAAAAAAGGTTTTCTTTGCAAAACATTTTGTTTTGTATAACAGCATCTAGCTTTTCATCATCGACGATACCTCCACGGTATAAGTTTCCATTCCTTTCCGAACTTCACAAGTTCAACACTTCCTTTCCAAAACTTCCTTTTCAAAAACTTCCTTTTTGAAAACATTGACACAATGCTAGCTACATGGCCATTCAACTGTCCATATCCGAGGACGCGGCTTCTTCGAAAAAGTTATACTCTGCAGAGGTGTACACATCCACCAGATCTAGTACACCTCCCGTGAACAATCACGGACTGTTACAACAGTATGTAAACATCAGGTATCTGATCATAACCATCCACTATGTTCAAGCTAGTATATCTCTATCTCTCAGTCGAGTGTCCGCTCCCCGGCACCGAGCTAATCCCCGCCAAGCCAGGAGCCCCAACTGCTGCATCCGGAGGGAAAATTAATCCCACACTTTATATGTCTCAACATTGGGAGTTTTGACGACATTCGGTTCGAGGGTACGATGCCCCTTATAGCAAGTGAGATAGCACACACTAATAAGAACAAACTTCCAGTTAAGCCCCGTGCCCATGTTGGGGTAGGGTGGCAGTACGGTAAAGGTTGTCCGGCGAAGACTAGGTTATGTGTCATTTTTGAAAACACCAATTTCTCAAAAATGACCACTTCCCCATTCCTCCGGAGAACAAGGATCCGCCTTTTCTCCGGGTTTTTCCGTAAAGCCTTTGTTTTGTAGAATCACAATTTTAGGGTGTCCACTTAGGGACTAGTATATTTGATGGTAATAAATACCATAGGGTGGATTATGGGCTTGGTATTACCAAGTTTAACTACTGGCATAATAGTAACCTATATACTAGTATAGTAGTAATAGCCACATCAAAAATAGTTTTGATAATCAAGTTTTTGTAAAACTTCAGAGGTAAGACATGCATGATAGATAATGATAAGTATTGTATCAGCAAGCATCAGGATGGCTTGCCTGGTATCTCCTTGTGTCCCTGGTTTTGGAGTGACTGGAACTTCAAACAGAGCTTCACGACACTTCCTTCCTTTTCGTTTTCTAACGCCGTAAAAGGAATAAAGGACACACATTCAGAACCAATCAACGCAAGAAACCATACATAACAATACATGCAGCAAGGAAAACAATAATAACCAATCACACAATTATTAATTTAGGCAAACAATCAAACAAACACACTTGGCAGAAATGCCATTTAATAAGACAACTTACGGTTGGAGGAACATATCTCACAACCTCAATATCATGGATTCAGTGGGTGTGCCACTCTCATACCAAGATATTAATAAACCCAAAGTAAACTTAGTTTCACAAGGGTGAGACTACTAAAAGTATATAAAACATGCACAATACTAAGCATGGCAATGGGTTTGTCAACCCAAACCACAAAAAGAACAAGGTAGCTAATCTGCTAAGCCTAAATTCATACCAAGAATAAATAATACCCATGATTTGCAAAAGTTACTTTTACAAATCAGTGAGCCTACACAAGTGTAACAAGGTAATAGACTCATCACAAAAACACACAATTTCTCATAGTGAGACCAATAGAAACAATGACTAAAAAGGAGGAATCCTATAGACATGCTTCTACTAAGGGTTTGCTATGCAAGCATGCATAACAAGTAAAGTACTAAAATGCAAACAAGGAACCATGTTATCATAATGGGAATGAAAACATGTCCTCAAGCAAGGATACACAAACATCTACCAAACACAAGTTGGCAGGAAAAATAATTCAATGCAAAAACTGCTAAGGAAACTAGTACTACTCAAACATGAAGAATCAATGGATGCATTTCAATCAAGTAATTGAAATACAACCAGAGGGTCCATGTCACAAAAACAGGAGTGAAAAACATCTATACTTGCTATAACAAAAATATCCCATTTAACAAAACAATGCATCCATTTGCAGGGCAACTCCTACATACTAGTGGTAATAAAAGGGGCATTACTAGGGGAATCAAACAACACTCCAAGAATGTATTTTCCTAGCAAGCCACACATGATTACAACCACTTACAAACAGAAGCATACACATTTTCATTTAGTACTAAAAATCCCAAGGCAAAAATACTAGGCACTCAATAGTAAGAGAACTATATAAAAGAAACACATCTAGTGTGGGGGAAATAATGTTTCCACCAAAAATGCAATGACACCAGTGGGTGTTCCGATAGCATAACAAAGCATTAAGAGGTCAAAAGGCCTCTGGTCACACTTGCTAAAAATTAACAAAAAACTAAGCTAGCATCTAGTGCAATAACCATACTAGTAGAAAATAACAGGATGCTAAAATAAGCAAGGTAATGATACTCATGCTATTATTTTCACACAAGTGAAAACTCTAGGGGTCAAGTAATCATAACAACATAATCAAAATGCTACTGGTCCTATGAACACAACCCAAAAATATGTGGCTACACAACCACAAATGTTTATGCCAAAAATTCCACACATGAGGGAATTTTTCCATAACATTCTCATAGTCATGACAAAGCTACTCATGCTTTTCTACCAACTCAAATGAAAGCTAGCAGAGGTGATAACAACACAATATAAGTACCAACATGGTACTGGATCTAATTATCTCAACACAAAAATCCAAGTGTTTGCACATCAATTAATCACTCAAAAATCCTATGCAAGTATTAACTAGATAATAAAACATATGTTAATAACCAAAATCCTATTTCTTCTCAACTCAAGTCCACACAATCTAACATGCTAAAATATCTAAGTAACACTTAGAAAACAAGTTCACTCAACTTGCACATGCTAGAAAACAATATTGCAACACAAAAATATAATCACAACAATTAATTACCTAAAATGCCAAAATGGCAGAAACAAGAAATTTAAAGATCTGTCCACCAAATTTTCTATGATGCTCCAAAAATTAAACCCAGATAGGTTTGGATAGCCCTAAACATATACAAGACCATCCAGTTGAGTTTGCATCAAAATTCATTTTTAATAATTTTATAAAAATCACCAAAGTGCTCTATGGTGTTTTACAAAATTGCATGCCATTTCAAAAATACTTGAAATTTGGAATCAAGGTTAATTGCTCCTGTTAGTAAATTTCAAGGGATTTCTAATGCAATTGGCTTCACTTCATTCTGAGTTGTGAAATACAAATGGTGCTCATTTTGGTGTTTCTGGTACCTGTTGCCAAACCATTTTTCATTTCAAAAATAATCATCCAACTGTAGATCTACAAATTGGAGGTGATTTAGATTTAGTTTATGTACCACTGTGAATTTTAGTTTGGTAAAATTCATCTTTTGGTTTCCTTTTAGAGCCAAAAGTAACCATGTATCTTTTCTGTAAAAATTAAAAGGAAAAAATGTGTGGATGGGCCAGATCCACAAACGGGCCGGCCAGATCTAACGTTACCGCGGCCAGATCTAGCCTCAGGGGCTGACTAGCGGGCCAAAGGCCACGGTGGCTGCCACGTAGGCAAGCACGGGGGCCAACAGCCGGTTCAAATCCACGCGCGCGGGGTCAAGGCAGCACCTGGCGTCATCACTGCGTCATCGCCGGCGGAGACGTCTCCGGCGAGCTCGCATCTCGCGATTTCTTCCACCATTTCGCAAAGTAAAAACGTCTACGCGATGCCTACGATGAGGGGAACCAACTAGCGGCAATCTCGCTTCCCAGGAGCGGCCGGAAAGCAGCGGCGACGGCGAAGACGCGGCGGCCGGACGCGTCCACGGCGCGGCCACGATTTAGGGCGAGAGGGAGAGGGGAAAACGGTCGGCGGGGAGCGCCTGCTTACCCTCGACGCACGGGAGGGCTCGGAGAGGACGGAGGATGAGCGAGGCGGCCGAGATTCGTCGCCGGAGTCCGCCGGACCCGCAGAGAGGAAATGGATGGCGCGGCCACCTCGAGCCCTTCCGGCTCGATTCCTCTGGCACCGAGCACCAGCACGACGAGGCGGAGACGAAGGCGCCAACGGCGACCAGCGGCGAGGTCACCTGCGGCCGAATCTTCGACGAGCTATTTCGGGCTAGGGTTTGGTTTGAGCAAAAATATCTAAGAGAGAGAGCTAGTCCGAGGGGGAGAGAGAGAGGGGGCAGGTAGAGATGCACTTGGGGTTTTTTTATCATCTAGCAAAGCTTCCACTCGAAGCAAAGGGGGCATGGGCAGCCATACCTCAACTTGCAGCTACAGGAAGAAGAAGAAGAAGTGACTCAGCTCACAACTAGGTCCCTGACTATTTTCATATAGGTCTTTTTCTCTCTTTTCCCTCTCTGGAAAATGCTGTTTTCACCAAGCAAACAAAGTTATAAATTGAAATACTTTTGCCCAAAATTCTTATTAGTATAGATGTACAACATATGTGAAAATTTGCTCAATTGGAGAAACTTGATAATTCAAAGTTGTTCAAATTTGAATTCTTACATAACTGGACATTGAATTTATTAACCTAATTAGGAGCTTCCAAAAATGATAATTTTCGGCACACATTCCTTATTTGATGTGTTCCTTATGTGGTAGAAAATTCAAGTCATTTTGAGTTACTTCATAGAACAAACTTGTTCAAATTTCAAAAAGGTGCTGCCAAGAAAACAGGGGTTTTTGGCAACTTAAATTATTCAAAAACTTGTTCCCTTTTGGTTTTCGTCCTTATTTGTGTTATAGAGCATGTGGTATTAATTTCATGGCATTTGGAGAAAGTTTGTAGAACAAACTTGTTCAACATCCCAAATGTTGCTGTGGAGAAAAACCATGTTTTCAGGGCTTTAATGGATTCAATTTTTGGTCTCCTCTTGGGTGTGTCCCTTATTTGATATAAGGAAGCAGTGGTATTAATTTCAGCTCATTTGAAGAAAGTTTCCAATAGTAACTTGTTTGAGTTTTCTGTTTGTGGAAATATTGGAAATTCTATTTAATAAAGCACTTGGCTTTTCTTTAACAATGTTTTTCCAAAATATTTATGTGACTAGGGATAGCAAGTCAATGCTCTCCAATACTTTTGTTTTTAAGCTTGCAAGGTTGGAAAAAAATTTGATAATATTTTGGTGAAGCATCTAAGAATGCCTCTTTTTCTGATAATCTTTTAGGGAAATTTATTAAGTGTTTCCTCTTTCTTAATCTAGGCCTTGGAATAATATTCAACATGTAGTAGATTCATAAGGTAGATTTGGAAAACACTTTGATCAATATTTACTTTAGAAAATATTGCCAAAGTCATTGGAACAATATGTTGAATATTTTTAGTTCACTACTTTGCTATCTTTTTAAGTTTGCAAGTTTATATAATTAGTTTGTTTAGTTGCACTTAAACAAACACAACCAAAGTTTAATTGTCAAGCAATTAGCAAAACAACTGTGTTATCAGGTATTCCAAAATTGGGATGTGACAGGTCTTCCCCCCTTAAAAAGAATCTCGTCCCCGAGATTCGCAAGCGAGGACTAAGGGAGGGCCAACAAACACAATGTTAGTGTTGGAGTGCCGGTGCTTCCCCCCTTTGACTTTTCTTGGGAGGCGGGGTACTCCCCTAAATTAGCAAATTTACTTTAAAAAGGTACATCGGTACTGTTTTAGGTCCAAAACTTTTGTTTCCTAGTTTGACGAGACCTGACCAGGGTCTCCTCACCTTGGGTTTTGGACGATTTAGAAACAAACAAAACTAAGGTTAGTGCAGAACTACCTGGAAACGTACCGTCAATTATTACATTAGTTCCTAGCTATATCCCACATATTACATACCACATATGGGGTGGTATACCACTCTCATAACAAGGTATATAAGAAGCTAAAAAAAATATAGCTTGTGGGTGCAAAGGTTAGGTTGTTAAGGTAAAACAAACAGATAGAACAAATACCCATGGCAGTGGTTATTACCCACCACAAGCAACTATCACTTAATATGTTCATGATTTTAGTTGGATGTTTTAGTTTCATAAGATACTCTTAAGCACAATCATAACACAAGTATTAACTCATGCTAAGGTAAACATTTAACAAAATCCAATAAGCAAGCAAACAACACCACAGATGAATAGACTATTTATTCACTAGGTTATTGTTTATTAGAGGTTTTGGAATCCATCAATCATGAACAATTAGAAAACAACCAGTAGCTAGAAACCAATGAATTCAACCATAAATATACTTTAAAACACCATCTTCACACAAGATAAAAACTCCTATTACACAGGCATAAAAAGGATCTGCACAATTAACACACTAGTTATGAAAAATCTACACCAGCATGCTATAAGAGATAATCATATCCTATAACAATAGAACATGCAACTAAATAATTCATGGCATGATAACAGAAGTAATAACCTCCTAAACATGCTATATCCACACATATACTCATAAAATAAACATAGGGTAATACTAGAGCAAAAATCACCATTTTCTAGTGGTGGAACTAGTTTCACTCTAGAGAAGCAAACAATGCTATCATGATGTTTAAACTTAAACAATCAAGTCATGCATATGGATGTACCTAATAACAGTACACAAAACTTACTCATGTTAGTAAGCCCAAGCACCAGAGTAATTTTATGAATCAACCATTAAGCATGCAGAAATTTCTTCTAGCAATTTCTGTTTTCTCTAACCAATTACTAGCAAACAAGCAAGGTATAACTCATACAACCAGTAGCTATGCAATTAATGAAAAGTTATATAAATCTTTTCAAAAAACCATACACTCAATTTAAAATTATTCACAAACAATCTACCAATCAAGAGGAATTTATTTTATTTGCGAACAATTTAATTTTAGCACACGATAGTGAAACATTTCTTAACATGATACCCCTAAGGAATATTTACCTAATAATAAAGAGAGGAAGGTTTCTTCCGGTCCAACACTAATTTTACCATATTACCCTCCCACCAAATCTAATTTGCTTGGTTTGGTCCGTTCTCTGTTCCGTTCTTGGAGTCGTTCTCTGATCCGTTTTTTCGTATCGCATACCATGAAAATATCATATATATAGGTATCCGTTTCGGTCTCCATGTCCACGTGCATTGCTAAAGGCCAATATATATACAACGCTGACCGATGCACCAACCCGAATTTTGATCAATTTTTGAGAGAGTTTCTTCATCAGTGTCGAGGATCTGATCGGGATGAGCTTTTGTGGCAGCGTACCTTCTAGCGTACATGGCCGGGAACTTAGAACGACGCGTCCGTCCGGACGGCCACAGGTGGCGCGCGATCTGATGGTGACCCAGCGGGAGAGGCATGCGCGTGTCGGCCAGGTTTACTGATGGCGCATAAAGAATCTCCTGGAACCGTATGTACCTCTATCTTGACCTCCATCCCACCACGCCGGCCGTTTCCACGCCACCGCCCTGCTGTCGCACACGTGTTTTTGCACTCCGACAAGGCACAACAACAACGGTAGTTTCATGGTCGTGAGTGCCGGACGGCGAATTGGCGTGTAATCTGGGTCGGAATTAAATGCGTAGACGATCAGCCGCTATTGCCCTCATCGTCTCCGGGTGGAGCCGTTTTATGAAGGAGAACAACGTCTCGAGGGGTGACCACATCGATGTCTACACGCGCACTCGTCGTGATGGCGGCGGGGACGGCGAGTGCTTGCATATTTTTCTTCAACAAGAGCTAGGGTGCAAACTCACGCAAGCATGACTCAAAGCAACCTGAATCATACGTCAACCTACGTCCTACCTCGCCCGTCCGGAAATCAGGCTTCCGTCGCCCCAACCAGGTTTAGAGGCTCACGCGCAGCTGGCAGCATCCACCTATCTCTGTGCCGCCGGCCATGGGGGGGCGAGCCTTCACCGTGCCGAACATATTCCCCGCTGCCATTGCAGCCCAAAGCCCTCCCCGTTCTGGCACGGCAGGGATCCCACGACCTAGATCTTGATTATACCCATGCGGTCATCGTGGTTTCTGCATGCTTGAGGTGTTGGAAGCACGAGGTGTACGATGGATGTTTGACTCAGATTTAGTTGCTTCCAAGCATTTTAGTTTAAGTGATGGAAAATATGACCTCTGCTTAGCACAGACCGGTCAAATAAAGGCTCGTAATCGTCCTGCAATTGATTTAATTGGACGTCAGCACGCTGTAATTTGGTGATATACCGCCCGTTGCTTACAAATATATTGTGTGCTAATTCCGGCTAAATGTTTCTACAAATAAGTTAGTTAGCACTTTCCAACTTCTGGTCAGTGACCGCTCTGAATTTACCGTGCTTAGTTCTAATGCAACTATTTGCTTTTCTCCATGTGATAATATATCTCAAATTAGTTTATATATGTGTCTAGGTGCCCCAACAATAGAATTAATTGTGTCCTAGAGCAGGAAGTTCTCTCTCTGGATGCAACCTACCATCATGCATGGTGACAATCGAGACAGTGTTGCCTTTTTATTGTTTTAGACATTTTCTTTATATTTATCGGATAGTTAATTACAGACCTTTTTTTTGTGTAGGCTTTCATAAGGCTAGCTCGATCTTTTTCTCTTATATATGTATAAGTTTGTTTCTCATTGGGATAAGTTCATAAAGAGTATTCATGTATTTTGAACAATAATAATGGCAAATGTTTGCACAGTATGATACAATTATCAAACTCTCCTCGTGCAGTTAATTTATTTATCACTTCATGATTTCCAAGTATTTTTACAAGCTTTTGACAAATAAGTTAGATATTCCATCTTTTTTGCGAGCTATACCATTGAGCTTAATCTAAAAACTTAGTGCACAAATCAAAACACTATATGTGATTTATTTTATCAGTGTTTTCCTCATAGCATGATTGCAGTTGTGATTTTATTTTAAAGTAATTTAATTAAGTATTTCGTAAATGTGTTAAGGACATTACTGTAGCAGCAGTCTCCGCACTAGTGGCACATTTATCTATCTTGAACCATGTCTTCCATACGAAGCTCTTCATATGATTTACTTTGTTTTCAAGTTATTAAGAGTTAGACTACACGGCTACTCGCCACTCGTGCTTATTACGGGAGAAAGTGGAAAAGGTAGAGGTGGGAATAGTGTTAGACATGTCAATGATTTTTTACAAAATGTGGCTATGACAATAAAAAAAACATTCAAAAGATGACTTTCGATCTCCCGTTGCAACGCACGGGCACGTTTGCTAGTATTATGCTAACAAAAGGATCACACCTAAACATACTAGTATTTACTAATAAAAAATACTTCTCACTTGCATAGGTGAGAACAAACAATTATATTTTCCATGGTGGAAAAATAGAAATCAATAACATAGTGAGACATGCTATTTTCACACGTATGTATGGTTGGGGATTTTCATCCTCAAGCCAAAATGCAATGGGACCAGTGGGCTATGGCCTACTAATACCAAGGAAAAATAGGTACTAAGCCTCTGGTTACTCATGAAAAACTTTGCATACAAGATAAAAATATAAGGCTATTTAATCTAGTGAAGCAATACTAGTGCATATTGATAGCAATGCTTACATATGCTTTACTATTAAGAGACATGCAAGCTAACATAGGTACAAGCATCAAAATAACAGTACCTAAATGGTACTGGACTCAAAGAAACATAGCACAAAATCTACTAAGAGAGTATACACAGATCTAGTTCTCACAATACTTCCAATTAATAAACTAGAAGATAACAAATGCTATTTCATTTTTATTCGAGTTTCCAATCATGCACACACTTTCTAGGGTAGATTTATTGTAATAAAACAACATAATAACAAGTCCTAACAACTCCATATAAGTTAGGAAGCAAGATTGAATAAAACACAAATTCATTTCAATCAAGAGCACACAAAGAAACAAAAACAGGAAAACTGCTGTTTCCTAGATCTATCATAACCATTTCATCGTTCACTTAATTTCTAAACCCCGAATCTCATAGTACTTACAACGTCTACTAAGATTTGGTTTCCAAAGTAGATACACCTGATATCCTATTGACTAGTAAACGAATAGGTCATCATCTTATTTTTTCGTGACTTCTCCTTTTTACCAACTAGATTAAAAAGTGTCCTAAGTCACTTAATTCTTTGGTTTAGAAAGAGTTGTCAGTAGTTCACATGCTTTGGTTAGGTGTCAACCTAAGATTAGGCAAAGCATGTTAGTCTTGTTAGCTTTCTTTTTTATCATGTTTGTGCGACAAGATACGACTAGCGTCATCGTACGCCGAATATTCAATTGTGCTCTTTTGATTGGCTTTTGAGGGGGTTGCGCATCATGGCATGTGAAGACTTCTTTTGCACCTTTATCCAGAGGAGGGAGGTATATAACTTTTAAAAGGGGATCTCTCTATTTTGGTCTTTTAAAAGGGGACATAAAAAGGTGCAACGTTTTGCCAACAGGGCAAAACGAGTCTTTTGTAAACAGACAAACATAGAGGTTTTGGTCAGTATTGGTTGGTTTTCTTCACGCCTTTTCTTCTTTGAAGGATGTCGTTGTTGGAGCTTTATCTGTTGGAGTGCATCACTGGTAGCAACGCTAGCGGCTCGTGTGGCTTGATGGTCCTCTATTTAGGCCCAACGGTGCTTTCATTGATGGTGGGGGAGATGGTGGTGGTTCACGACGGTGGCATTATGAAGCGAAAACAAGTATAAGTCTAAGCAACAAATTCTTGTTTTTGAATACTATACAAACATTTTTGCTTGGCAAAAACCTAACAAGAGGCGATTCAAAAACAAGAGCGGGGCAAGCACAAATCTGCAAATTTTGAGCACCCCACAAACATATAGAAGCCTAGATGAACCAAATTCTACACCACACAATAGCACAAAGCCTTACGGACACACATATGCAAGCCATAACACACAAGCAAGGCTCCATTGGAGCTACGTCGGGGGAGGTTACTCATGGGGTAATCGCTACATTACTCCAAACTAGACTAATCCAAAAATCCTAGAAGTGGCTGAAGAACTATATCTACTTCTGACCATCATCACTGTAGAGCTAGGCAATTATTTTGGTCTCTCGGGACATCGGCAAGTATACAAGTTTTTGTATGAAAACAAGATAATAGAAGTAAAGTTTTGATAAAACTTTTAACTGAGAGAGGTAAGACCATGCAACAATTTGTTTTTGAAACCCCAACTATTTTCTGAACAGAAAACTTCAAAGACGAGAGATGTTTCAAAAACAGAGCAGAGCAGTTGCAAACAAGTAAGAAATAAACTCTTAACCGAGAGAGATACTAACTCTGTAAGGCCCGCCCTTCGAACCACTTGTTCAAGAACGCCCTTGATACGCATTTAGAATCTTTTGAAAAGATCAGAAGGAGGGAAAATATACTAAAATTCCCTTAGATAAAAATAATGTAGATAGTAAATAGGTTTTTACTCAAAAATAATTTTCTTTCCTATCTGACGTCCATGCTAACTAAGGTCTCCTAAGGTCAGGATGGCTCTGATACCAACTCTGTAAGGACCCCAGACCGACAGTCTGAAACCCTCCGTATGCATACATTCACGATCCCAGAAAGATCAGTCGTGAACAACATACAAAGTTGGCATACAGAAATACATCATCCATTACACGAATACATAAAGGTATTACATAAAAGATCACATGATCAAGTTTAACGCAACTGCCACATAGGGCAGGCAACTTAACAAACACAGCGGAAGACAATTAAAACACAACGTAGATGAGCCCAAGTCACGCCTTAACCTACAGGCTGCTGACCCGGAGACGATCCTAGTTCGCAAAGCCGTCAGCTCCGTACTTCTCTTCATAGATGTAACACCTGGGGTGTTACCCTATTAGAGAGTGTTTGTTTTCTTTTTGCTTGCATCATATGCATCACATGAGCATTGCATTCTGTTTTCAAAACAAATCAAAATTCAAAACAATTTAACTTTCACCCCTTGCTCAAAAACTTCCAATTTCAAACTTGCAACCAAAACCCCTCCATTGTTTTTCAATGGTTGAATTTGTTTTAATCAATTTCCTGTTAATAAAATTTCTTCCCTTTTGTTAAAAACCCTAATGGCAAATTCCAAGCATTCAAATCAAATCAATCTTATTTGTCATATTTCAATATGGGTTGAAAAATTAAAATTTGGCAAACAAACTAATTTCAATAATGTTTTTATAATTGCTTGTTGCTTATTAAATAAAATTTGTTTAAACCCAAAATTCCAACTCATAAAAACTAACAAACCATTCTAATAATCTAATCCAATTAATAGTAGGGTTCACCCTATTAAACTTGTTATTTTCTAATATTAATCCCCTATTTGCAAATTATTCAAATTCAAACCATTTTGGCAAAACAGCAACTAAATTGGAATTTCCAAAAACTTAAGTGGTAAATTGGTATATATTGAACTAACAAACTCACCTGTTTTTTTCCACAATTTTATAAACTCTAAAACCTATCTATCTCTTCCATTTTCTTTTGCTACAAAAAAAAACAGAAAAATAGAAATAAGAAAAAGGAAAAGAAAACGCGCAGCACCTAACCTATCCTAAGCCCAGCCCACCTAATGCAACTAACGCGCGCGCAGCGGCCCGAAAACGGTTCAGCCTGCCGCCCCCGTCGTCTTCATGGCGTACGGCGCCCATCCAGACGCGCCACGCCGGCAGGCGACGATCCGGACGGCCACCATCGACCGGTACCCCCCTATATAGCTCCCCTAGGGTGCAGCGCTGTGCCCTAGCTATCCCTAGCCTCCCCCCCTCGAGCTCTAGCCGCCGGTATCTCTCTCACGTCGCGTCTGCCACCTCTCTGAACCCCACCGGCGTTAAGCCTCTGAACCTCCGACCACCGCTACCGCCATGGCCCTCCTCCACCACCCGTAACCACAAGAATCGCCACCCACTCCTCTTACTTTTCGACACCATAACGAGCACGGAGTCCCACTGTTTCGTCGCCGCCATCATCAACACCGCCTCCGGCCACCGTGGCGCCGTATCTGAATCCTTGCTCGCCGGCGTCGTTGTCGTGCCCCTCGTCGCGGTCTGATTGCTGGGATCGCTCCGCCACCCCTTCCTCCACCTGCTGGACACCGCAGCGAGCTCGTGCACCTCCTGGATCGAAGCCGCC
This sequence comes from Alopecurus myosuroides, assembly GCA_028641055.1. Taxonomy (NCBI): domain Eukaryota; kingdom Viridiplantae; phylum Streptophyta; class Magnoliopsida; order Poales; family Poaceae; genus Alopecurus; species Alopecurus myosuroides. Next base: position 489,689,187 of record CM054057.1, read on the forward strand.
GTCCACAACCACGCCGTCGCCGCCGCGGTAGCTTCATTCGAGCCTCTGCAACCACTCCCATCGCCGGTGAGCCGCCACCGTCTCCTCCTCTCTGTATCCTCTGCTTGCGCCAACACTGCACCCGCATCCGTGCACTTCTCACGCCAGCACCACGAGTCCAGTCGCCGCGTTGCTCGCCGTCGATCGTCTGTCGGGTTGCAGGAGCAGATCGTCGTCAGTTAACTGTTCAGAGTCGCGACCTGAATGTTATCCTCCCCGCGTCGCTGTTTCAGTCACGAAACTGAAACTAGCGCACTCGTAACACCGCACCTGTCCCTTGTGCGCGGTCGTGGGTTCGAGCCCCGCGGCGCCACCCCCCCTTTTTTGGGGATTTTCTTCCCCTAAGCAGAGGCCCACCTGTAAGCCATACAGTGGCCACGCGTACGCCACGCTGGCCAGTGGCCCACGCGCAGTGACTGCGGGTAGGGTACCCCGCGGTAACAAAAACACTTTCTGCACATTTCTTTTAAATCTAAGTCCCTAAAAATAACAGATTGGTCCCTCACATTAAAATGCTAATAACTTTAGTTTTCTAACCCCAAATAATGAGAATAAAATATGTGCACTAATCTAAATTAAATTCTCTATCTTTTGGTAACATTTGTTCACTGTTTTGAAATTCCAAAATGCAATTTAAATTTGAATTCAAACAAATCAATTGCAAATTTCTAAAATCAATAACTAATTCATTATTAATCCAATAAATGCAAATAAAATATGTTTTCCATGCCATTTCAAATAACCTTTTCAAATATAACTTTTGTTTACTGTTTTGAACTTTCAAAATGCATTTAAAATTCAAATTTGAATAATTCAAATGTAATTTGCAATAATTCATAAATAATTCCAAATAAGACAAATAAAATATGTTTTTCATACCATTTTGAATATCCTATTCAAATATAAAATTTGTTTCATTGTTTGAATAATTTAAATTGTCTAAATAATTTAATACTTGTTTGATTCATTTAAATTTGATAAAATCATAACTTGCTCAAAATAAAATAACTTTGAACATGCAAAATATGTTTCAAACCATCAAAGTGTGAACTTTTCAAATGTGAGTCTGAATTTATGTTTTGAACAAATAAAATTCAATTAAACTTCATGCTTATTTTAAATTCAATTAAAACTTGTTTAATATTGTTTAAGTCATAATAAATTCATCCTAATTCCAATGTCAATATTTGAAACATCTAATCCAACTAAAATTTGATGTTCTTTTCAAATATAAATTTTGTTAATTGTTTTGCCCACTTTAACCTGATGAAAACAACAATTACTTGTGTGACATCAATAAGGAACCAAAAATTATTAACATGACAAATAAAATCCCACACTTGGTAATTTCCTTTTTCTTTTGCATCTATTATTGTTTACTTCTTGCTATCACCATGCATGCATCATGATAAACCACTTACACATGTTAACTAATTGTATATCATTGCTTCAACCTTAACATGTGCATCCATATGCAACTCAAATTGCATATGGGTCCATTTAAATCTGTTTATCATGTCAACTAGTTTATTTCTATGCATCAATTAAATTGTCATGCACCCATATCTAGATCATGCTGGATCTTTTGCCGTAGTAGTAATTGTTGCATCCGGTGTTTGTTCGAGGTTCATTGCTTCTTCCCGGATAGGACGTTGAGATGATGTGAGCAACGACAAGTTCTGCTACCTTGCGGGATCTCAGGCAAGTATACTCACTTGCTGCCAAATGGCTGCCTTTCATCACTTGTTACCGATACTTTCCGTTGTTCTGTTCTGCTAGCCTTAGTAGTAGTTGTTTCTGTTACGAACCTATCACATGAATCCTTTAACCCTGATATTGCCTCACCTCCACACCTATAACCATTGCTTGTGCCCGTGTCTTACTAGCATGCTTAGGTTGTTTTGCTCGAGTCTGTTACCCGTTACTTTCTGTTATTACTTCCTTATGTTCTGGGGGCTTGATGCTTAATCAATCAATCATGCTAATGTTACTGTTAAATAATAATTTGATGATAAGGCACCGGCAGGAGGCCCTTTGTGGTTTTGAGGCCTGCTAGTGTCGACCCTAATAGGAAAAGGGTCTTGTCTACTGATCCATGATGAGCGCACTAACCGCATGTGGGAAGCGAGTATGGGCGCCCCCCTCAATTTGATTCGATTCGCATCTCGTCCAAATCGCCTCATTTAGTTCGGGCTTTCCATTTGCTGCATGCATGATCTTGCGAGCCCTTGGATCCCGGGTGGAACTTTCGTAGTCGGCATATAGGAGGACACGTTCTTAGAGTGCTATGAGGGTCCATTTTCTTCTGGGCTCGATTAGCCGTGCGCCTAAGGTGCTTTGGGCTTGATGCGAAGAAGAGTTGAGTTGTGTTGAGTGCCCCGCTTGGTGGAAGGGCCTTTCCATCTGGCGGGTTATTCATGCGTGTACGGCCAAATTGGTGCAACCCTGCAGGGATAATCTTCTCGAGAAGCCGTGTTTTCCGCGGTTATGGATTACTTGGTGAAAGTACTGGCTAACAAGTACTCAGGATAACTTAAACCTAATGATTAACAATCTTACACCCAATGAATAACAACTTGACTAATAATAGGCTTATTGACACAATAATCTGAACCATCATTAATCCAACTGTGTGAGTTATCCTCGGATTGCTTCTTCGGATAAGGGGCGAGATCCAGGATGGGTTTGTTTGAAGTTATCTTTCAGTTGGTTACAATACTCGATCTTATCTTCTTTCTGTTAGCCGGAAGTGGTAGTATCTCTCTGTAGTTGGTTAGTGCAGCCTGCTGTCGCTTATTTGCAATAACCCCTTCCTTTCCGTTGATCCTAAAGTATTTGTATCTTGTGATGACTGGCTACGCCGGTATCTTGTGAGTATGGTTTATCCACTTGCCAGTACTTAACCGTACTGACCCACGAATCTCTTTCGTGGCTGCATATTCAACATTGCAGTCAACAGGTTTGAAGTCTGACGACGTTAGCTTGGGAATCCCTCCGGCTTGGCCTGGGCAGGGATTGGACGCTCTCGGTTATCTTCAGGACTCTTAGTCCAATTTGGATCTTGTCCGTAGACTGACGATATGTTGTTTCTTCCGCTGTTATTTGGATCTTTGTATTGTATCAGTTGTATCCCTGGCTCGTCTGAGTCATCTTGTATCTATCTGTTTCTGTTGTAATTGTGGAATATTCGTGAACTATTGTAATGTTATCACAAGTGGCAACCTGGAATCGGTTATTATGTGGACTTTGGCGGGAATGCTGAAATCTGCATAGTGCCCGATCTCGGGGCGTCACAATAGATCTCCTTCGGAGGCTCCTTCTCAAAGTCTAGCAAGTAGATACCAGGGGCGAAACCATAATGAGTACATTTGAATGTACTCCGCAAGACATCCATCATATCACTTACCAACATGCAAATATGCTTATATGGTGGAATAGGTAGGCTATAAATAGGGTTCCCTACCAATGGTGTTCATATGAGATGACACCACAGTTGCAGTCAGGTTAATCTGCATCTTCGTCGAAGAAGATACTTCAGAAGAAAATAATATAGTTTTATTTCTCTTGTAGATATCACATGTACAAGAGGTTTTGTAAAGCTTTGTTAAAGAATATTTTCTCTTTGCAAAACTTCTTGGAATCAGCTTCCAGAATTCTTGCTCAGAGTAGAAAAGGTTTTCTTTGCAAAACATTTTGTTTTGTATAACAGCATCTGGCTTTTCATCATCGACGATACCTCCACGGTATAAGTTTCCATTCCTTTCCGAACTTCACAAGTTCAACACTTCCTTTCCAAAACTTTCTTTTCAAAAACTTCCTTTTTGAAAACATTGACACAATGCTAGCTACATGGCCATTCAACTGTCCATATCCGAGGACGCGGCTTCTTCGAAAAAGTTATACTCTGCAGAGGTGTACACATCCACCAGATCCAGTACACCTCCCGTGAACAATCACGGACTGTAACAACAGTATGTAAACATCAGGTATCTGATCATAACCATCCACTATGCTCAAGCTAGTATATCTCTATCTCTCAGTCGAGTGTCCGCTCCCCGGCACCGAGCTAATCCCCGCCAAGCCAGGAGCCCCAACTGCTGCATCCGGAGGGAAAATTCATCCCACACTTTATATGTCTCAACATTGGGAGTTTTGACGACATTCGGTTCGAGGGTACGACGCCCCTTATAGCAAGTGAGATAGCACACACTAATAAGAACAAACTTCCAGTTAAGCCCCGTGCCCATGTTGGGGTAGGGTGGCAGTACGGTAAAGGTTGTCCGGCGAAGACTAGGTTATGTGTCATTTTTTAAAACACCAATTTCTCAAAAATGACCACTTCCCCATTCCTCCGGAGAACAAGGATCCGCCTTTTCTCCGGGTTTTTCCGTAACGCCTTTGTTTTGTAGAATCAAAATTTTAGGGTGTCCACTTAGGGACTAGTATATTTGATGGTAATAAATACCATAGGGTGGCTTATGGGCTTGGTATTACCAAGTTTAACTACTGGCATAATAGTAACCTATATACTAGTATAGTAGTAATAGCCACATCAAAAATAGTTTTGATAATCAAGTTTTTGTAAAACTTCAGAGGTAAGACATGCATGATAGATAATGATAAGTATTTTATCAGCAAGCATCAGGATGGCTTGCCTGGTATCTCCTTGTGTCCCTGGTTTTGGAGTGACTGGAACTTGAAACAGAGCTTCACGACACTTCCTTCCTTTTCGTTTTCTAACGCCGTAAAAGGAATAAAGGACACACATTCAGAACCAATCAAGTCAAGAAACCATACATAACAATACATGCAGCAAGGAAAACAATAATAACCAATCACACAATTATTAATTTAGGCAAACAATCAAACAAACACACTTGGCAGAAATGCCATTTAATAAGACAACTTACGGTTGGAGGAACATATCTCACAACCTCAATATCATGGATTCAGTGGGTGTGCCACTCTCATACCAAGATATTAATAAACCCAAAATAAACTTAGTTTCACAAGGGTGAGACTGCTAAAAGTATATAAAACATGCACAATACTAAGCATGGCAATGGGTCTGTCAACCCAAACCACAAAAAGAACAAGGTAGCTAATCTGCTAAGCCTAAATTCATACCAAGAATAAATAATACCCATGATTTGCAAAAGTTACTTTTACAAATCAGTGAGCCTACACAAGTGTAACAAGGTAATAGACTCATCACAAAAACACACAATTTCTCATAGTGAGACCAATAGAAACAATGACTAAAAAGGAGGAATCCTATAGACATGCTTCTACTAAGGGTTTGCTATGCAAGCATGCATAACAAGTAAAGTACTAAAATGCAAACAAGGAACCATGTTATCATAATGGGAATGAAAACATGTCCTCAAGCAAGGATACACAAACATCTACCAAACACAAGTTGGCAGGAAAAATAATTCAATGCAAAAACTGCTAAGGAAACTAGTACTACTCAAACATGAAGAATCAATGGATGCATTTCAATCAAGTAATTGAAATACAACCAGAGGGTCCATGTCACAAAAACAGGAGTGAAAAACATCTATACTTGCTATAACAAAAATATCCCATTTAACAAAACAATGCATCCATTTGCAGGGCAACTCATACATACTAGTGGTAATAAAAGGGGCATTACTAGGGGAATCAAACAACACTCCAAGAATGTATTTTTCCTAGCAAGCCACACATGATTACAACCACTTACAAACAGAAGCATACACATTTTCATTTAGTACTAAAAATCCCAAGGCAAAAATACTAGGCACTCAATAGTACGAGAACTATATAAAAGAAACACATCTAGTGTGAGGGAAATAATGTTTCCACCAAAAATGCAATGACACCAGTGGGTGTTCCACTAGCATAACAAAGCATTAAGAGGTCACAAGGCCTCTTGTCACACTTGCTAAAAATTAACAAAAAACTAAACTAGCATCTAGTGCAATAACCATACTAGTAGAAAATAACAGGATGCTAAAATAAGCAAGGTAATGATACTCATGCTATTATTTTCACACAAGTGAAAACTCTAGGGGTCAAGTACTCATAAAAACATCATCAAAATTCTACTGGTCCTATGAACACAACACAAAAATATGTGGCTACACAACCACAAATGTTTATGCCAAAACTTCCACACATGAGGGAATTTTTCCATAACATTCTCATAGTCATGACAAAGCTACTCATGCTTTTCTACCAACTCAAATGAAAGCTAGCAGAGGTGATAACAACAAAATATAAGTACCAACATGGTACTGGATCTAATTATCTCAACACAAAAATCCAAGTGTTTGCACATCAATTAATCACTCAAAAATCCTATGCAAGTATTAACTAGATAATAAAAAATATGTTAATAACCAAAATCCTATTTCTTCTCAACTCAAGTACACACAATATAACATGCTAAAATATCTAAGTAACACTTAGAAAACAAGTTCACACAACTCGCACATGCTAGAAAACAATATTGCAACACAAAAATATAATCACAACAATTAATTACCTAAAATGCCAAAATGGCAGAAACAAGCAATTTAAAGATCTGTCCACCAAATTTTCTATGATGCTCCAAAAATTAAACCCAGATAGGTTTGGATAGCCCTAAACATATACAAGACCATCCAGTTGAGTTTGCATCAAAATTCATTTTTAATAATTTTATAAAAATCACCAAAGTGCTCTCTGGTGTTTTACCAAATTGCATGCCATTTCAAAAATACTTGAAATTTGGAATCAAGGTTAATTGATTCTGTTAGGAAATTTCAAGGGCTCTCCAATGCAATTGGCCTCACTTCATTCTGAGTTGTGAAATACAAATGGTGCTCATTTTGGTGTTTCCGGTACCTGTTGCCAAACCATTTTTCATTTCAAAAATAATCATCCAAATGTAGATCTACAAATTGGAGGTGGTTTAGATTTAGTTTATGTACCACTGTGAATGTTAGTTTGGTCAAATTCATCCTTTTGGTTGCCTTTTAGAGCCAAAAGTAACCATGTATCTTTTCTGTAAAAATTAAAAGGAAAAAATGTGTGGATGGGCCAGATCCACAAACGGGCCGGCCAGATCTAACGTTACCGCGGCCAGATCTAGCCTCAGGGGCTGACTAGCGGGCCAGAGGCCACGATGGCTGCCACGCAGGCAAGCACGGGGGCCACCAGCCGGTTCAAATCCACGCGCGCGGGGTCAAGGCAGCAGCTGGCGTCATCACTGCGTCATCGCCGGCGGAGACGTCTCCGGCGAGCTCGCATCTCGCGATTTCTTCCACGATTTCGCAAAGTAAAAACGTCTACGCGATGCCTACGATGAGGGGAACCAACTAGCGGCAATCTCGCTTCCCGGGAGCGGCCGGAAAGCAGCGGCGACGGGGAAGACGCGGCGGCCGGACGCGTCCACGGCGCGGCCACGATTTAGGGCGAGAGGGAGAGGGGAAAACGGTCGGCGGGGAGCGCCTGCTTACCCTCGACGCACGGGAGGGCTCGGAGAGGACGGAGGATGAGCGAGGCGGCCGGGATTCGTCGCCGGAGTCCGCCGGACCCGCAGAGAGGAAATGGATGGCGCGGCCACCTCGAGCCCTTCCGGCTCGATTCCTCTGGCACCGAGCACCAGCACGACGAGGCGGAGACGAAGGCGCCAACGGCGACCGGCGGCGAGGTCACCTGCGGCCGAATCGTCGACGAGCTATTTCGGGCTAGGGTTTGGTTTGAGCAAAAATATCTAAGAGAGAGAGCTAGTCCGAGGGGGAGAGAGAGAGGGGGCAGGTAGAGATGCACTTGGGGGGTTTTTATCATCTAGCAAAGCTTCCACTCGAAGAAAAGGGGGCATGGGCAGCCATGCCTCAACTTGCAGCTACAGGAAGAAGAAGAAGAGGTGACTCAGCTCACAACTAGGTCCCTGACTATTTTCATATAGGTCCTTTTCTCTCTTTTCCCTCTCTGGAAAATGCTGTTTTCACCAAGCAAACAAAGTTATAAATTGAAATACTTTTGCCCAAAATTCTTATTAGTATAGATGTACAACATATGTGAAGATTTGCTCAATTGGAGAAACTTGATAATTCAAAGTTGTTCAAATTTGAATTCTTACATAACTGGACATTGAATTTATTAACCTACTTAGGAGCTTCCAAAAATGATAATTTTCGTCACACATTCCTTATTTGATGTGTTCCTTATGTGGTAGAAAACTCAAGTCATTTTGAGTTACTTCATAGAACAAACTTGTTCAAATTTCAAAAAGGTGCTGTCAAGAAAACAGGGGTTTTTGGCAACTTAAATTATTCAAAAACTTGTGCCCTTTTGGTTTTCATCCTTATTTATGTTATAGAGCATGTGGTATTAATTTCATGGCATTTGGAAAAAGTTTGTAGAACAAACGTGTTCAAAATCCCAAATGTTGCTGTGGAGAAAAACCATGTTTTCAGGGCTTTAATGGATTCAATTTTTGGTCTCCTCTTGGGTGTGTCCCTTATTTGATATAAGGAAGAAATGGTATTAATTTCAGCTCATTTGAAGAAAGTTTCCAATAGTAACTTGTTTGAGTTTTCTGTTTCTGGAAATATTGGAAATTCTATTTAATAAAGCACTTGGCTTTTCTTTAACAATGTTTTTCCAAAATATTTATGTGACTAGGGATAGCAGGTCAATGCTCTCCAATACTTTTGTTTTTAAGCTTGCAAGGTTGGAATTTTTTTTGATAAGATTTTGGTGAAGCATCTAAGAATGCCTCTTTTTCTGATAATCTTTTAGGGAAATTTATTAAGTGTTTCCTCTTTCTTAATCTAGGCCTTGGAATAATATTCAACATGTAGTAGATTCATAATGTAGATTTGGAAAACACTTTGATCAATATTTACTTTAGAAAATATTGCCAAAGTCATTGGAACAATATGTTGAATATTTTTAGTTCACTGCTTTGCTATCTTTTTAAGTTTGCAAGTTTATATAATTAGTTTGTTTAGTTGCACTTAAACAAACACAACCAAAGTTTAATTGTCAAGCAATTAGCAAAACAACTGTGTTATCAGGTATTCCAAAATTGGGATGTGACAATCATGCTCTACTCGGCAGACCAGCTTTGTCCAAGCTCATGGACTCAACTCATGCGGCCTATCTGAAGATGAAGCTCCCGGGTCCCAACAGCATCATCACCGTCTCGGGTGATTACAAGCGCTCTCTGGAGTGTGCGTCGGCTGGATCTCGGCTAGCCGAGTCCTTGGTCATTGTGTCCGAAAAGAAGAAGATACATGAGGCGGTAGCCATGGCGGAAGCAACTCAACTCGGTATGCCCGAGATGCCCAACCCTCAGCATAGTGCCACCTTCCAAGCCTCCCAGGAGACCAAGAAGGTGCATATCGACCCCGAGTTCCCTTAGTGTGTTGCCATCATTGGTGCCGGGTTGGAGGAGAAATAGGAAAGCGAGCCCGTCCACTTCCTTTGTGAGAATTGGGATGTCTTTGCATGGTCCAATCAGGACATGCTGGGTGTCCCAAGGGAGTTGGTTGAGCACTCTCTTCATGTGAGACCAGATGCCAAGCCGGTGAAGCAGCCTCTGCGGCGCTTTGCTGCCGAGAGAAGGAAAGCCATAGGTGACGAGATCACAAGGCTGATAGCAAGTGGATTTATCATGGAGGTGTTGCACCCGGACTGGTTGGCTAACCCGGTCCTAGTGGAGAAGAAGAAAGATGACCCAATGGTTGCTATGGTGTGGCGCATGTGTGTGGACTACACCGACCTGAACAAGGCATGTCCGAAAGATCCATTCCCGTTGCCCCGGATAGATCAAGTGATCGACTCCACGGCCGGGTGTGAGTTGTTATCCTTCATAGATGCTTACTCTGGTTTTCACCAGATCCCTCTGAACCCGATTGATCAAATAAAGATTGTCTATATTACCCCATACGGAGCTTATTGCTATTGTGTCATGTGTTTCGGTTTGAGAAATGTTGCGGCCACATACCAGAGATGCAAGCAAAAGTGTTTGCACGAACAAATTGGTAAAAATGTGCAGGTGTATGTGGATGGCATAGTCATCAAGACCAAGGAGAAACACACACTCGTAGAAGATATCCGGGAAACATTCGCGAATCTGCGAAAGTACCAGATGAAGCTGAACCCGACCAAGTGCACCTTTGATGTCCCGACAGGAAAGTTACTCGGTTTCCTCGTGTCCAGCCGAGGTATCGAGGCCAACCCCTCCAAGATAAAAGCAATTGAGAACATGTCTCTACCGAGATCATTGAAGGACGTGCAGAGATTCACTGGCTGCCTAGCTTCCCTTAGTCGGTTCATTGGGGGGATGGGAGAGAAGGCTCTACCTCTGTACAAGCTGATGAAAAAGAGTGACAAATTTGTCTGGACCCTGCAAGCCGATGCGGCTTTTCGAGATCTCAAAACCATGTTGGGTACAGCTCCAGTTCTAGCGTCTCCTTTGCCTAAGGAGCCCATGTTGCTCTATATTGTATCTACCAACCGAGTTGTTAGTGTGGTGGTGGTAGTGGAGCGAGAAGAGGAGGGTAAATCGGTGTAGAGGCCGGTATACTATCTCAGCAAGGTGATCTCCAACTCGAAGCAAAATTACCCTCACTATCAAAAGATGACATGCGGAGTCTATATGGCCGCCAAGAAGCTTGAGCACTATTTCCAAGAGCATCCGATTACAGTGGTAAGTACTGCCCCCATCTCGGAGATCATGGGCAACAAGGGTGCAAGTGGCCGAGTAGCCAAATGGGAAATTGAGCTAGCTGCTTACACCCCGATGTATGCGAGAAGAGAGGCCATTAAATCTCAAACCCTCGCGGATTTCTTTGTTGATTGGGCCGAGATGCAATATGAGCCTCTGAAAGCGCATGGTGCCCCCATATGTGGTTTTGGTAATTAATGACAATCCTTATGGACTAATGTTTGCATTGAGTTATCCTTATAGATCTTGTCCATAGGAAATAATGGAGTTCATGTGTTGAACTCTATTAGCTTCCTTGATGGCCACTGTTATATTCAAGGATTTATATGAAGAATGGTCATGGTTTGAGTTGAGCTTATTACTAGTGTGTCTTGAAGAAAAGGATTAGGTGATCTTTCATTATCATCTTCAAGACATCATCATTTGAAGTGAGAAGCAAAGATACAAGGCTGATCAAGCAAGTGATCAACACATAAAGCTACAAGATATACCAAGTGGGATTATGTATCTCATGGTATGGTAAGCAATTGTCAATATAGCTTTGTGAACTAACCCATGATATGTGTGTGTGGCATCTCTATGTGTGGTTAGGTATCTTTCCATGAGCATGAACCAAAAGGAAGATTTCATATAGCCCATGGTCTATGTCGTCGTCAAGCGGTGTTCGTCACCTATCTTGACGTGGAAGCTCAAGTGAAGCTTTTAGAAGAAATCCTATGCTTGATGCTTTCCACCCTTTTGGAGATTGTGGCCTTGTGAAGATTTTCCGACAAGGGTCTCTACCATAATGGTGTATGGGGGAGCTAGTCTCTCTCATAATGTTGTATGGGGGAGCAACTTGCAAGTCTTCATCAAGCGGAGCTTGTGCTAGCAAGCACGATCAAGAAAGAAGATCCAACTTGAGAGAGTCAAGATCATCATCATCTATCTCAAGTGGAATGCTCAAGGCAAAGGGATAATCTTGATAGGTTTTCTATTTTACCAGTCTCATGTCTTTGGGATACCGGGTTATAGGATAGATAGTCGTACTATCAAGAGGGGCTCTCAAGTGAGTAACGTGATCGAATTGTTGTGGAGAGCTCAAACCTTTGCATACTTGCATATCATCTTTCTTGGTTCTTATTTGGCTTTTGTCTCCTTTGGGTTTTAGTGCTTGTCGTGATCTTCACGGCAAGCCAAGGTTTATCAAAAACGGTTTTGGTAAAAAAAAATGATGCGTTTTCGGTGGTGAAAATATCCGGTTCAGATTTGAGAATGTTTCCACACCTTCCATGTGTGGTAACTTCTCCATTCCTTTTTGTTTTGATATTCCTTGTTATTATCTTTCCAACCCATTTGGATTCACCTAATCGGAGTTCTTTCGCAAAAGTTATGTGTGTTTTCGTGTTGGAGGTTTTACCCCTTTTTTCTTCTTCTTCTCCCCCTCATGATGTAATTCCCCGCTCCTTGCAATTTTATTCTTTTATTTAATTGAAATTACACCGTATGGGGTTCCCCCTACGGTTCCTTGTTCAAAAAAAAACCTTTACCCATTTGGTTTTATATTCCATTTCTGGACAATGATGTTTCTCTGCGTATTCTTGTAGTTCTCGTCGTTGCAATTTCAACGAGCCCAAGAACATCGAAAACGGAGTCCGTATGCAAAAGTTATAGTATTTCTCGTATCGGTGTTCAGTCACTCTGTTGCAATCCGGAATTATTCCGGACCATCCGGAATTATTCCGATTTGGTCGCGAAAACATCTGTTGTAATCCGGAGACCATTCCGGGCCATTCCGGACCACTCCGGAATCATTCCGGACCATTCCGGAATGGACGGAAAAAGTGGAAAACGTCTAGTTTTTTAGCACCTATTTAAGGGGCTTTCTTCCCCAAAGTCCCCAAGTCTTTCCCAGCCCGTTTTTGCTCTCTCTCTCTCTCTCCACCATTGTTGACTTTGGAAATCTTGCTCCTCTCTCAATACCTCCAATGATTCTTGCATATCTTTGAGGGAGAAGTTAGAGGAGATCTAGATCTACATTTCCACCAATCCATCCTTCTTCTTAGTGAGGGAAACCTTGTAGATCTTGATCTTGGAGTTCTTGGTGTTTCTCCTTTGTTCTTCCTCTCTTATTCCCCCATAAGCATTTGTTTCTTTGTTGGAATTTGAGAGTGGAGGATTTGAGCACTTGTGCTCTTGCCATTTGCATCGGTTGCATCGGTTTAGTCTCTCCACGAGGATTCGTGAAAGTGAAAGATTGTGAGCTTGTTACTCTTGGGTCTTGGACTCTAGACGACTTGTGGTGTTCTTGGGGGCCTACAATTGAGTTGTGGATGTGTGCCACAAGATTTTGGTGACACCGAGAGCCTCCAATTAAGTTGTGGATGCGTGCCTCGGGTTTGAAGGTTGCCAATAGTGGAAGGTGAACTAGGCCTTTGTGGCGGGGTTCATCGAAGAATATGGTGAGGCCTTTGTGGCGTTGAGTAGGCCTTTATGGAGAGCTCACACCCCTCCAACGAGACGTACTCCCCTTGTGGTAGGGACTCGGGAATACATCATCGTCTCTGTGTGCCTCGGTTATTTCTATACCCGGCCTTTTTACTTATGCAATTTACATTGTGATAGCCTTCGCGCTTGAAGTTATATATCTTGCTATCACCTTGTTACTTGTTTTGCTTAGCATAAGTTGTTGGTGCATCTAGTTGACCCTAGAATATTTAGGTTGTATGCTTGTTAATTTAAACACCTAGTTTATTTCCGTATTTATCAAGCTTTAACCGGAAAAGTTTTAATCGCCTATTCACCCCCCCCCCCCTTCTAGGCGACGTCGTTATCCGTTCAATTGGTATCATAGCCTCATCTCTCTTATTAGGCTTTACATCCTAGAGAGTACGATGTCGTTTAGGGAAATAAGCACGATCCCGCTTTTATATACTATGGTAGAAATTATGATGTTTGGAAAATTCGCATTCTTAATTTTCTTGAGGGCATGGGTCCAAAGTATGTAAGGAGAATTGTAGATATGGATTTTCCTCCTCCAAAGGATTCTCAAGATTTATCTTTAGAGGATGAGGAAAACTCTTATCTCGATACTCTTGTATATAATGGTCTCTTGTGCGTTTTGAGCGATGTAGTTATTGAATCAATCATGCCTTTTCGGAACGCTCATGAGCTATGGACAAAACTTCAAGATATATATGATGTGTCCAACTTTATTGAGGATGATTGTTATTCATCCACTTCCGTCCGTGATGAGTTCACATCTTTCTCCACTCCACCAACATGTGATTTGTCACAAGGTAATGATATGGTGAGTGGTGATAGAAATTGCATTGTGGATAGTGAATTTGCTATTGACTATACTTCATCTCTATCCCATTGCAATGATCTATCTTTGGACTTAATATCTTATAGCACTCAAAGTTCCATACATGCTAGTATTGATAGTCCTTGCATATCATGTAATAGTTGTTCAACTAAATGTCATGATGATATGCTTCCTATGTCTTGTTTTCATGAAAACAATGCTTCCATTTCCTCTAGTACTTGTGTGGCTAACAATGTAGAGGAATACCACTTTTTGGTGGAACAAGACATGGACCTTAATGGCGCTTCAAGTATATCTTCATCATCGCCATCCTTTTCTCATATGTGCCTTATGGCTAAGGATTCAAAGGTATCTTCACCTTTGGAACCCACTACATCTTGTGATGATGAGGATGAGGATTTAATTTGTGGATAGTATGAGGATGATGTCTCTTTAATGGAGAAGGGTGAGTTGGTTCTTCTTGATCTCCCTAAAGGTAGTAAAGCTATCACTCCTTTGGGTGAAATTTTGGCTTTTGCTATTTATAGCACTAAAATCATTGAAAAGAAAGATAAGATTGAAAGAAGTGATGCCGATGAAAAGGCATCCCTCACTACGTCTCTTGAGGAAGAGTATGAGCTCCGAGTTACTCTTGAGGAGAAACTTGAATCTATCGAGGAGCTCTACAATGAACAAATAGCCTATATCACTAAAGCACGTGACCATACTAATGCTAAATATAAAGTGCTTAAAAAGGAAAAGGTTGAATTTGTAGTTGGCAATGCTAATCTTATTGAGGAAAACTCTAGGTTGAATAATGAGCTTGCCAAGTTTTCTTCTTCTATTTCTAATGATGCTTGTGCTACTAACTCCACATCTTGTGAAGCATCTATTTTGAAGGAGAATGTTGAGCTAAGGGCTCAACTTGAGTTAATGACTAGCAAGTGTGGGAAATTGGAAGAAAGTCATGAAAAGTTATCTAGCTCTCATGAGGATCTTCTAGCATCGCATACCAAGCTAAAATTAGCTCTTGAGGCTATCACTACAAAGGTAACATCTTGTGAGCCTCATGTGGTTACTAGCACAATATCTTCTAGTAATGCTATATTGACTTGTGCTCGTATTAGTAATTCATCCTCTCATAATGTTTCTACATCTTGTGATGAATTGCATTCCTTGACTTGTTGCTCTAACAATGAAGCATCTACTTCCTCTAGCTCTTGTGTTGATTCTAACCATGTAGAGGAAATTAAAGAGCTCAAGGCCCAAGCCACTTCTTTGAAGAAAGACTTGGAAAAGAGTCATGAAGGGAGTTCCACCCTTGACAAGATGTTGAGAGTGCGAAGACTTCCAAATGACAAGAGTGGACTTGGATTCAACTCCAATATCAAGAACAAGTCCATGGTTGACAAGAAGAAGGGCCAAGAACAAGTCAAAGACCCGGCCAAGATTACTTGCTTCAAGTGCAAGATTGAAGGGCACCATGTTAGATCTTGCCCTTTGAAGAAGAAGTCTCTAAGTGAGAAGCAACTAGGGAAGCGGCCTCTTGTTCAATCCCATGCTCAACCACGAGTTGAACAACGACCACCTCCTAAGAAGACTCAAGCCAATGCTCCTCAAGTTGAGGAGCCTATTAAGAAGAAAGAGAAGAGTCGATGTTGCTACCTTTGTCGTGAGAAGGGACACCTTGCTTCTTCATGCACTAATGGTACATTACCCAACCCTATCCTTGTTGATGATGTGTATCACATTCGGAAGGATAATGTGGGCAATGTGTTTGCCAAGTTTGTTGGTACTCAAAGTGGTGTCAAGAAAAGAACCATTTGGGTTGCCAAACCTATTGTGACTAATCTCTTAGGACCCAACTTGGTTGGGAACCAACAAGCTCAAACTTGATCAATAGGTGTTGTTGGAGGGCATTGGAGACTTGGCTATCTCGTGAAGAATTAAGGGATCTTCATAAATTATACTAGAAGAATACCCCGTGCGTTGCTGCGGGGATCGTTTTAGGAACTACAGTACATTGTAAAGTTTATAAGAGATGTGATACAATTTTTCATAGTATATATTTTTAAAATTATTAATATGAATAATTGGATGGTTTAAGAAATAGATGATGTGTAGTTTGCATATAGTAATTCATAAATATTAGTGGAGATGACATGGACAATTGATTGGATAGGAGGATGAATGATGTGGATAGCTTGCATGTTGAGTTAGAAAAATCATTAATGCATGTTAGTGGGGTTTTGCTTTATAAGAAGTATAGATTTCCTCAAGCCAAGTCACTTGGATTATATATATCTCTTATCCAATGTTCCTCCTTGTGGTAACTTGTATCTAATTCATATATTCATTGAAAGTTGCATGCTCCCTTGCATATGTTAGTTTTGTTTCTAGCATGTGTTTGTATATGTTGTGCTTACTACTTACCTATCTTGAGTAATCTAGTTATGTTTGTTAGTTTGCATTCCATGTACTTGTGTGCTTTGTGTTGAGCCTTCATTGCAATTCTTGCTTATTTTAGTTGGCTCTTTGAGAGATTAATGGATTATCCCATTTTGGGTAAGTAATATGCTCTTGGCACTTTACTATCCTAAAATGTGTGTACATGAGAAATACCGCTTAGTGTTGATATATCAATATTATCTTGTCTCTATATGGTATGTCTTCCTCATGAGAAATTCAAATTCTAATGTCCATTAACTTTCTCTTGTTGGATTTATTTTCTTTGCCTCTTGTTAAAAAAATGGATTATCACATTATGGGGGAGTAATAAGCTATGTGCATATTACAAGCCTATAAAATGTGAACATGTAAGGTGACGAAGATATGGATCCTGGACCCTGCGGGTAAGGACACCCCCTCTCAGGCCCAAGGTCAAGGCCCAAAAGGAAGCGCCCTTGGAGTGCTCTAGAAGGCCCATGTGAAGCCCACCCGCATCAGCTTGCGGGTTAAGTTAGGAAATTTGTAACCGACCCAGTTAGGGTTTGAGTCCTCTCCGGGTAGAACTCGAGACCTGGCCATCTATATAAGGCCAGGAGAGCCCCCAAGGAGAGGACCAAGTAATACCGCACGACCAAAAAGCCTCGGAACTCGAGATCTACTCTCGATTCGAGCAACCTGTAACCGATCTAATCATCCAATACAGATCAACAGAAGGAAGGAGTAAGGGTTTTACCTCTTCGAGGGCCCCGAACCTGGGTAAATCTCGCCCCCTGTCAAGCCGACGATTTCACCAGTGCTCATGACTTCTCCTAGTCGAAACCCGATAGGGTCACCTGAGGGATTTGTGGAGTCAGAACTCCGACAATTGGCGCCGACCGTGGGGAGCGCGGGCGCTGGATCACCGGCATCTTCGGCTTCATCGACATCCAACTCCCGTTGGAAACCATCGACTACGGCTCCGAACAATCTTGTACGGATCGGATCCGTCATAGTCACGCCTCACTCGCCGGAATCACTCCCGGTGTTCGAGGATCTGGAGAAGAGCGTCACCCTGACGTTCGGGAGTTTCAACTTCATGGCGAACAGAGACGGAATCCTCCACTTCTCGGATGAATCCGAACCTGAATCTGGAGCCGTCAACTCGCGCTTTCCTATGGAAAAAAGTGGCGAGTCCATCCGCTTCAACACAGTCGACTACCACGCCCTCTCGACAGAGGAACCATCTCGGGTACGGGAAACTTTCCGATCTACGCCTAGGACGCACGAGCCACGACTGGCCCAAGTCTGCATGGCAGGATCGGAACAACCCTCGGAAACCGAATTCAGCGCAACCGAGCGCGATATAATCGGCGTTTCGCGGGAGGCCTGGAAAAGGGCCAAGGAGGCCATGCGGCGGAGTCAGCCACCCGCGGCAGGAGCCTCACAAGAAGACCTAACCGCCTACCACTACCACCTAGTAAGAGCGGCCACAAACATCAAAGAAGCCCGGGCGGATCTAGCCCGTCGCAGAAGAGCGGCGGACGAATCAAGCCTGCGGAGAGTCGAACAGTCCCTTGCACCCTCAGTCGGTACCCGACCCGCGAGGAAGGGACACGCGACATCATCAAGGGGCCACGAATCCGTGACTGCGACCGATAGGTCGACCACGTCTTCCTTCATGAGGGTCGACGATGACGGCAACGTCTACCCGCAAACCCCAGCTGCCGCGATCCTAGCCGCAGCAACCTACATGCAGATGAACCAACCGACGGAAAGCGACCCTCGGGTGGAACAATACAAACAAATTCGCAAAGGACTAGGATTGGCGGCCGCAAGGCTCGCTTCTCATGATCGCAAGAAGACCGAAGAAGAATTGGAAAAGGAGCGACAGGAGAAGAACAAGGATAAAGAAACGCCCCGCAGGCATAGAAGTTCATCCCCGAGAAAAGACAAATCGCCACGACGTGGTCGGGGAAAAGAGCCCGCCGCCGCGGCGATAGTCGAAGCAGCAGCGACGACAGCCCGAGAGACAAAAGCTCCCGGCGCCACAGCAGCCGCTCGAGAAAGCGAAGCAAAGAACCAAGGAAAGACAACGACCGTGACCGGTCTGAATACGACGAGCGATCAGATCTCGCCCAAAAGAAGGTGGACAGGGCGAGAGCTTCACGGTATCGCGAGCGCTCCTCATCCAGGTCCTCGGACGACGAAACTTGTGGAGCACTCTGTTTCGCTCGCAGCATCCGAGAAGCACCTCTACCCAAGAGGTTCAAGCTCAGCACGGAGGTGACAAAATACGACGGCTCACTCGAACCCTCCCAGTGGTTAAGCGACTACCTCACGGCAGTAAAATGCCAACGTGGGAACAAGAACACAGCCATGCAATACCTCAATTTGCATCTTACAGGCGCGGCCCGTAGTTGGCTGGAGAGAAGACCTAAATCTTGCTACGCATCATGGGACGACCTGCACCGCGATTTCTGCAAAAATTTCCAGTCGACGTACAAGAGGCCAGCCACAATCGAAGAATTACGAGCGTGCAAACAGAAGAGTGGCGAATCCACACGAGAATATATCCAGCGGTGGACCACACTCAGGAACACCGCAGGAACCATCTCGGAAGAGGTGGCGATTGAGGCCTTCGCCAAAGGAGCGAGAAGAACCGCGTTTCGAGAAGAGCTAGGCAGAGCTGCGCCCAAAACCATTGGGGAGCTAATGATCATAGCCGAAAAATGGGCTAACGGAGAAGACGCGGCGCGCAATGAAAGAGCATCGTCGCCCGCACACGAGGAAGACCGCCATGGACGAAGAAAGAGAAGGAAATACTACGACCACGAGGACAGGGAGGAATTAGTGGCGGCAGAATTCACGCGAAACCGCGATTCTGGCCGCCATGGAAGTCGCGAGTGGAAACCAAAGGCAGAAGAAAAGTCCCCCGAGGAGGATCTCGATGCATACTGCTCGCTACACCTGTTTACAGATAAGCGCACGGGCAAAACTAAGGCGACACACCTTCTCAAGGATTGTCGAAAGTTTCTTGACATCTCGGATGCTCTCGCGAGGAAAAGATTCGCATCCACTCAAAACTACCCGCCGCTGCCAGGAGGAGGACAACAATTCCAGCCGCCTCCACCACCACCTCCACCAGCAAACCCAAACATGGCGCTAGCCGCACTACCTGCGCCACCACCACAAAACAATGGAGCCAATGCATACCCGAACCCGACAGGACAACTCGCGATGATACAGAAGGTATGCCCCTCTCGCAGAGCTCAAAAGACTAACACGAGGAAACTATGCATGGCAGTGCAGACACCGCCAACAAAGACCGAGTACCTGAAGATGGCAGGTCAGCCCATCACGTTCTCGAAAAAAGACCATCCACCACAAGTCTATCGACCAGGACACGCCGCCCTCGTCATCCAGGCTCAAATCGGAAATTACGACCTGGCCCGCGTGTTCATGGACGGCGGCAGTGGAATCAACATCATCTACGCGGATACACTCCGTCGAATGAACAAGAACCTGGACGGCCTAACGGAATCAGAAACATCCTTCCACGGGATAGTTCCGGGCAAGGCAATCCGTCCACTCGGAACGATCAACTTAGAAGTTGTGCTGGGCTCTCCAAGCAATTACAGAAGGGAATTCCTGGACTTCGAAGTCGTCGACTGGCCCTCACAGTACCACGCCATCCTTGGCCGAACAGCGTTTGCCAGATTCATGGCAGTACCACATTACGCGTACCTGAAACTCAAGCTACCCGGCGAATACGGTGTGATCACCATCGACGGAGACTTCTACAAGTTAGACAAGTGTGACATAGAATTCAATGAGATCGCGAAATCTTTCGGGATGCAAGAAGAACTTCAAGAGCTGGCAAAAACCACGGATCACTCCGTCATGCCCCTCACGAAGAAGAACGCGCCTGAACTGGAATTCAGCGCCAACAGCGACACCCGCAAGCACCAAGTGCACCCGACGGATTCTGCCAAGACTGCGATGGTTTCCACAACCCTCTCGCCAGCATAGGAAGGCGCGCTCGTCAAACTCCTCCGTGAGTACTGGGAAATTTTTGCCTGGCAGCCCTCAGATATGCCAGGAATACCCAGGGAGTTTGCCGAGCACTCACTCGAAGTCTTTCCTAATGCCAAACCCATCAAACAGACGACTCGACGATTCTCAGAACCCAAGCAGAAGGCGCTTGGAGAAGAAATAAACAGACTGCTAGCCGCCAACTTTATTAGGGAGATCAAGATATCCAGCTGGTTGGCAAACCCGGTGCTGGTCCCCAAGAAAAACACGGACATCCTTCGGGTGTGCATCGACTACACATCGCTGAATAAGCACTGCCCCAAGGACAACTTTCCTCTACCACGAATCGACCAGATCGTGGACTCTACGGCAGGCTACCAACGCCTCTCCTTCCTGGACGCCTATTCGGGATACAATCAGATCCGAATGAAAAAGGAAGACGAAGAGAAGACGGCATTCATCACACCCCACGGTGTCTACTGCTACACGACAATGCCCTTCGGGCTGAAGAACGCAGGCGCAACATATCAGCGCTGCATGCAAAGATGCCTCGCCAATCTCATTGGCAAAAACGTACAAGTGTACGTCGACGACATCGTCATCAAAACTCGAGTAGAGGACACACTCCTCGAGGACATCAGAGAAACGTTCGACGCCCTTAATGCATATCGGATCAAGCTCAATCCGACCAAATGCGTTTTCGGCGTCCCTGCAGGAAAACTCCTCGGGTACCTGGTATCCGCCAGAGGCATTGAAGCCAACCCGGAAAAAATACAAGCCATCCTGACTATGAAGGAGCCAACCAATCTACGCGGAGTCCAGCAGCTCGCAGGACGACTAGCCGCCCTAAGCAGGTTCATCGCACGATTGGGAGAGCGAGCGTTACCCTTCTACAAATTACTAAAGAAGACGGACAAATTCGAGTGGACACCCGAAGCTAAACAAGCGTTCGCAGACCTGAAGCGATCGTTGCAAAGCAGGCGCGTCCTTGCAACACCGCAAGAAAGGGAGCCGCTTCTACTATACCTAGCCGCTACAAACCAGGTCATCAGCACATCAATCGTGGTCGAACGACCTGAAGACGGCAAAGCATACGGAGTCCAACGACCAATATATTACATCAGCGAAGTGCTCTCGCCATGCAAGCAACGATACCCTCATTATCAGAAGCTGGCGTATGGAGTTGTTCTCACAGCCCGAAAGCTCAAACATTATTTCCAGGAACATACCATTACAGTGGTTAATGATGCGTCACTCGGGACAATCATGAACAACCCTATGGCATCCGGAAGAATAGCAAAATGGAGCATCGAGTTGGGCGCCTGGGACATCACCTACACAGAACGAAAAGCAGTCAAATCTCAAGTACTCGTGGAATTCCTCAGCGAATGGACAGAGCTACAAACGCCCGGACCACCCGAGTACACGAGCAATTGGATAATGTACTTCGATGGATCCAAGAGAAACGAAGGAGCAGGAGCTGGAATCGTTCTTATTTCACCTCGGGGAGACAAGCTGCAATACGTCCTGCGACTGGACTTTCCACCAGACGATCCAGCCTCGAACAACGACGCAGAATATGAAGCCCTGTTGCACGGGATGAAGATGGCAATCGCCTGTGGAGCTACCCGATTAATGATCTACGGTGATTCCAATCTCATAGTGCAGCAAACGATGAAAGAATGCGACGCCATTGCTGAAAACATGGTCGCATATCGTGACATGTACAACCTACTCGAAGGAAGCTTTAAAGGCTGCGAGCTGAAGCACATTGCAAGATCTAGCAACGAAGAAGCAGATAGACTGGAAAATATGGGTTCCACCAATACACCTATACCGCCAGGAATATACTTCGAACGGATGATCAAGCGATCGGTCAAAGTGAAGAAAGCTGCAGCAGCGCCAGAAACAGAGGTCACCCGCAGGTCGCGCTTATCGAGCTTATTCACAATATATCACGACAAGTTTTCATGGTCGAGCCAGTCTGGACGCAGAAATATCTCGAATACCTGCTCAACAGACAGCTCCCGGCCGACCCGCGTGAGGCTCGACAGATAATCAGGCGTAGCAAGTCCTTTCGAGTAGTCAATGGAGAATTATACAAGCAAAGTATCTCGGGAATACTTCAGCGTTGCATCGCACCCGAAGACGGCAAGGAATTTCTCCAGGACATACACCAAGGAGACTGCGGACATCATGCTAGCTGGAAAACAATAATGGGAAAAGTTTTCCGAGCAGGATTTTACTGGCTAACAGCAGCCAACGATGCAAAAAGCCTGGTCGAACGATGCGACGCCTGCCAGCGATTCGCACCAAGGCCACACGCCCCTGCTACGGAATTACACATGATACCAATAGCTTGGCCCTTTGCACAATGGGGGCTAGATATGGTTGGGCCACTACGCAAGTCCACGCCAGGTGGATACACACACTTGCTGGTCGCAGTCGACAAGTTCACCAAATGGATCGAGGCTATGCCAGTAACCTCAGCAAGCGCCCAATGCGCCGTCAAGTTTCTCGACTCCATTGTATGTAGATTTGGTGTGCCACACGACATCATTACAGATAACGGTACAAATTTCACAGCAAAGGAGACACAACAATTCTGCGAGGAAAAAGACATCAATTTCAAATTCGCCTCAGTCGCTCACCCGCAAACGAACAGACAAGTCGAAAGATCCAACGGCTTAGTTTCGGCGGGCATCAAGAAGCGACTACTCGATCGTCTACACCCCGCCGCAGGACATTGGGCGGAAGAGCTACCCTCCGTACTCTGGAGTCTGCGCACAACTCCTAATCGATCAACGAAGTA
Source organism: Alopecurus myosuroides (assembly GCA_028641055.1). NCBI lineage: Eukaryota > Viridiplantae > Streptophyta > Magnoliopsida > Poales > Poaceae > Alopecurus > Alopecurus myosuroides. Next base: position 489,712,488 of record CM054057.1, read on the forward strand.
CACGCCATTCTTCATGGTATACGGGGCAGAAGCAGTCCTTCCCGAGGACGTTCGATTCAGCGCCCCACGAGTTGTAGCCTACAGCGAAGAAACTTCCAACAAGGCGCTCGCAGAAGATATGGACGCACTAGACGAAATGCGAGACATCGCACTCGCAAGATCCGCAGTATATCAGCAATCCTTGCGCAACTATCACAATCGCCGCATACGCCACAGAGCATTCACGGTTGGGGATCTGGTGCTGCGGCTCAAACAGAAGGAAGGACACAAGCTCGAGCCACCTTGGGAAGGACCCTTCATCATACACGAAGTCATCCCAGGCGGAGCCTACAGGCTAAAGAATCCGGCGACCGGAGGGGTTTACTCCAATCCGTGGAACATTGCACACCTCCGCAAATTTTATCCTTAGGTTTACTTGTTATCACAACAAAAATAAGGCTATACTAGCCAGTCCTGTAGTTCGAATACATGGCTTCTCAGTCATTGCAATAAAGACGTGATTCCTTCATCATATTCACTCGAAGCTTCTCGTTCTTTACATGCTACAAGTTACAGGTACACACCCCTTAAAACACACGGGGGCTACCCTACAACTAAGCATCACAAAGAAATAACATCAAATACAAGGTTATACACCTTACAACAGCTTTTTACAAACTATAAACAGATTACAGGATATTTACATCCGAAAATCAGTCAAAGCGTTGAGCATTCTCAGTCGCCAAAACTCTATCTACCTCTTCAGAGGTCATTCGGATAATCTTCTCCGCCGCAGGACGTACAGCATCATAGTACGGCGAGATATCCTCGATTGCATAATCTGGGCGCCGAGCAACGGAGTCAACATCTATCTCAGGATGCCATATGCGGACAAAAGAGAGAGCTACAACCGCGCCGCACGTCATCTGATTGCGCACACACGCGTGAACTTCTCCTTCACGTCCAAACAAACTGAGAAGATAACCCCAGTCTTCGGGACCTTTTTCAAGTGGGTAAAATGCAGCGTTCATCGCAACCAAGACCTCGTGAAAATAACTCACGAGAATTCTTGCCTGGCGGACTCGAAATTTCAAGGTGGCCATCACAAAACCCCGACTGCGATCAGACCAAAAATTGTTTGCATGAGGTTTGGAGCTACTAGCCCCTTGAAGGATGTGATTCTCTACCCACTGCTTTTCTTCCCTGTCATCCGGATTAACGACTGAAGAACAAAAACACACTCAGTCAGATAAGGAAACAAGGAAGAAAAAGACACGGGGGCTGCACTACTTACAAAGCAAGTCCCTTGCGACTACAGTCAACTCATCCATCAGAAATTGTTCGCGTTCAGCTGCCAATTTCTGCTTGGACTTCGCCACATCGGCTATCCCGCGCATAGCTTTTAGCTTGCACTCACCCTCCTGGACCTTATCACGAAGGCCCGCAAAAGTGCCAACAGCGGCAACAAGTGGATTTACTGGAGTACCACATCCACCCGACGTTTCCGCGGCAAACCCAGTAGCCTGGAAGCATAAAACGAAAGAAGTAAGATGCCCTACTCGAGTCAATTCTAGTCGCATATCTGACAAACGCTCGGGGGCTACTCCCATCGGGAGACAATGCACAAACAAAGGGAATGAATTGCAAGATGAATTCTTCGATTAAAGACAACAAAGGTACGGGAATACATCCCAAGGTTCATTACATTTAAGGAGAAAAAAGAAAAAACTATGAAGCTACATTGGTGCTCCCGCTGGCAGCAGTCGCCACTCCCCGCAGCCGAGCAAAAATCTCAGACAGCTTCTGAGCAAGAATAGCGGCTTGCTCGCCAAAACGAGAGAGCCGTACCTTTTTGCCCGTGGAGGGGTCGACTGGAAGAGATGTGTACGCCTCCTCCAAACCTTCGACTCCATGCGCCAAAGCAAATTGTATCGCGGTCTTCGCACCAGACTCCACCTGTGCGACCGCGAAGGCATCCAGAAGTTTGCCTTCTGAGAAGACCTTCAACAGATCATCTAGCGCGGGTGCAGGAGTGGCGTTGGCAAGGAGGCGACCGTGCAGTTGCCCCAGCACTTGAGTAGCATCATTGATCATGGAGAGAACTCCATCAGCATGCCTTTTAAGCTGGGCAAGTGTGTCGGTTACCACATCCACCCGCTGGAGTCCAGGGATCTCTAGAGGAACATCCAGAAGACCTGCAAAGGAAGGAAAAAATACTTATCAAAGTACAGCGAAATGAGGAATCAAAGTCGCAAAAGCCCAACACACTTACCCGCGAAGCGCTCAGCAAGGGGACGGAGGAACCCGACAATGTCGTTGTCGGCCTTACTGCCAGCTTTCTCTAACTCCTTCAAGGACTTCCGCGCATCTGCAAGTTGTCGACCAAAATCTTCTGATTGCATGCGGGAAGCCTCTAGCTCTTGTCGAATGGCCGTCAGGTCAGCCTCCCGAGCAGTTACCTGCTCAGAGAGTTTGACCTTTTCGGATTCTGCAAATTCAAGTCGAGCTGCAAAGAGATGCTTGTCAAAACTCAAGAATGAACGGAGTGCGGAAGACAGGGAGATGATAAAGCTTACCCTTGAGAAGAACGTTTTCAGTCTGAAGTCGGCTACGGTCCGCTCGAAGCGACTCGCAATCCGACTCGGCGAGAACGACGCGGCGACCAATCGCCGCAAGAGAATCAATAAGCGACTGCAAAAGTACGAAGACAAAAGAGTTAAAAGGATTAAATTAGAGTCTGTACCCGATTATTTACAATCGACTACAGCCTCGGGGGCTACTCCCATCGGGAGCACTGCCGTGCACTCGATAAAAATGAAATCATGAAGAAGAATTAAACTAGACTTTGAGCCTGTGGCCGATCGCATACGATCGACTACAGCCTCGGGGGCTACTCCCATCGGGAGCACTGTCGTGCACCCGATAAAAAAAAAATTTGAAGACGGAAGATGAAGTTTACCTGGCCGGAGGCGCGAGAGAGCGGATCCGCGGAACTATCCGTCACTTCCTTAGAAGCAGAAGTCCTGGCGGCAAAGCTGGGAGCTTCACGTACCACCGTCGCGGCTTCGGGGGCTGCTCTGGGGGAATTTTGGACGGTGCCCGCGGTGGGAGTTTCACCCGCATCCTTGGCCTTATTCCTCTTTTCGGGAGGAACGGCAGCGGCGTACCTGCGAGGACTGATCGTCTGCAGACTGCACCGAAAGATAGAAACAATCGATATTGAAGCACGGAAAATGTTCGGCCAAGATTAGGGAAGAAGCACTTACTCGTCATCCTCGTCGTCATCCAGCAAGTCCGCGTTCCAAGCGGGCGTCATCACTGGGAACAAAGGCGAAGGAGCAAGGGAGCGAAGTGGAGTCGCATGGACAGGAGCTTGATTGGGCGATGCTTCCAAGGATTTATCCTTCGAAGTAGCTTCGTCCTCATCTACCCGACGACGTTTCGTCGGAGCGCCATTCGAGTCTTCAACGTCATCCGAAGAATCGTGTTCTGAACTCGAAGAGGCGTTGGCGACGCTGGTGTCAATCGCGCCGTCTTGATGACTCGACACTTGCTCTGAGGCAGCTTCCCCCGCAGCTGGCGGGTAGCAGTCCGCCATAGCTAGGCTCTGCAAAGGCAAGAAGAAGACGAGAAAAACCTTATCGACTAGGACTCAGAACAAAAAAAGGGAACAACTCAAAGACGAAAAAGAAGAAACTAACCTCGGCTGGGGGAGGGTTTGAAGCGGCGAAGGCTTCAACAGAGCAATCGGGGAATTTCTCCCCCACCTTCAGTCGGGTGATACCCGCGATTTTCTTCTCGAATTCTACATTCGAAAGTTCCTCGCGGCTTACTCGACTGGGGTCCTCTGAGCCTTGATACTCCCACATAGCGGAGGGCCTTTGTTGAAGTGGCTGGATCCTGCGCTTCAAAAAGATGCTCGCCAGATGCATCCCGTTGAGCACAACTCCCGCGGTCTGGTCCCGGAGAGCAGCTACTCTTGCGAGTAAAGGCGCAACGGTCTGAGTCTCTTCGGCTGACATCTTGTGCCCCCAGGACTTCCGCCTTGTCAGAACAGCGAACGGGTGGAACTCTACAATCCCACCCGAGCTGTTGTCGATGACGTAGAACCACCTTTTCCGCCAGCTTTGAGCGGAGTCGACGAAATGCATGTTGAAGTAGCTGCCTTCTTGTCGAGCTTGGATCCCGAAGCCGCCCGTGCGAAGCGGTTCGCCGAGCTCGGACTCCACCCGCGATCTCTCGCGGAAGATCCGGACTTTGAAGAGCGCCTTCCACAGCGCCCAGTGCGGGCGAATGCCGAGATAGCATTCGCAGAACACGATGAAGCACAAAATGTGCTGCACCGCGTTCGGGGGGAGATCGTGAAGCTGTATGCCATAGACACACAGCAACCCGAGGAAGAAGGGATGAAGGGGAAAAGAAAGGCCTCGAGTCACCTGGTCCACAAAGACCACGCGCTCGTTCGATTGCGGATTGGGTACCTCTTCCTTTTTTCCGAGACGGACTCGCTTCTCCGTCTCCGCCGGCAGCAACCCCTCCCGCTGCATCTCCTTGATGCTTTTCGCGGTGGTGTTGGAGGAGCGCCAGTCGCCGGCGCGGGGCGCGGGTTGCGCGGAAGGTTCACCGGATGCAGAGCCGGCAGCACCGCGTCTTTTTCCGCCAGCCATTGCTTGCAGCACGAGCTCGAGCGCGAGGAAGACGAAGATGGGCGCAAGGAAGAAGATGAAGACAGAGAGCTGGGAAAGTTTTACCGCAGCGCTAACACCCGTATTTATACACGGAGCGAGGCGATCTCAGCCGTACGATGCGCTACGTGGCGCCTATCACGGCCGCCACGCGTGAAGATCAAACGAAGCGGCGGCCAGCGCTGTTTCGTGCCACGATCTTAACAGAAGATCGTGCGTATTTACTGCGCGTCTCGCGTAAAAATCGGGAACGACGTCTCGTTTCCCGGTCAAAAAGCTGACAAGGTGGGCCACCATCTGCTGCCACTCCGTCACGTCCCATCGGGAGAAGAGGAGTGCGCCATGATGTCATGGCATTCGTCATTCAAAACCAAAATCTTTCGATTGGAAGTTCAAACGCGAAATTATCTTCGTATGAATATCAATTCCTTCGGATAAAAGCAACTTTTCCATGAACAGTTCATAAAGCAAGACCTCTTCGAACAAGAGAAAAATACCCTATGCACGAAAACTCTTTCGTATGGGCACAGCATCCCGAACATGAAAACTCTTTCATATGGGCTTAGTTTTTCTTCCAGCACGAAATTTCTTTCGTATGGAGCTCAAACAAATCAATCGGGTAGGAAAAACCTACCTCTTCTACACATGATAATTTTACATCATAAAAACCTGGATTGTTCAGCCGACTAGGCACATCCGGATGCCGTATTCTTCGAATATGAAGGTAAGACCCGAAAAGATCTCTCTTTTGGGCCTGGAATCGCACTCAAAAGCTGCGTCCTCCGGTATAATTCCGTGTCAACAACACGAAGAAAAATCCTAGCGGACGCGCCGGGTACCCCCATAGGTTAAGTTCGATTCGATAAGTCCACAACGGCCCAGTCGTAACAATCACCTTATCGGATTCGAGTCGGAGGTCTCGAATCTGAGTAGGCCAGGAATGTTTTTGCCCTAGTCGCAATTAATTGGCCCTGATCTCTCGGGAGAGCCAAGCTACTGTGCCACATCCTTCTGCGAAAAAAGCCGTAAAAACAGGCACTTATATTGCTCGATACTCGAGCGTGATGACCCATGATACAGGGAACACACCCTTTGGAAAACAATGACTGTCAGGGCAATCCTCCATAAAAATAAGGAGAGTTTGACCGTCTACTCGACTGGAAAAGCCCCAGTCAAGCACACGCTCGGGGGCTACTGACGAAGATATGGATCCTGGACCCTGCGGGTAAGGACACCCCCTCTCAGGCCCAACGTCAAGGCCCAAAAGGAAGCGCCCTTGGAGTGCTCTAGAAGGCCCATGTGAAGCCCACCCGCATCAGCTTGCAGGTTAAGTTAGGAAATTTGTAACCGACCCAGTTAGGGTTTGAGTCCTCTCCGGGTAGAACTCGAGACCTGGCCATCTATATAAGGCCAGGAGAGCCCCCAAGGAGAGGACCAAGTAATACCGCACGACCAAAAAGCCTCGGAACTCGAGATCTACTCTCGATTCGAGCAACCTGTAACCGATCTAATCATCCAATACAGATCAACAGAAGGCAGGAGTAAGGGTTTTACCTCTTCGAGGGCCCCGAACCTGGGTAAATCTCGCCCCCTGTCAAGCCGACGATTTCACCAGCGCTCATGACTTCTCCTAGTCGAAACCCGATAGGGTCACCTGAGGGATTTGTGGAGTCAGAACTCCGACATAAGGTATTGCCACCTAGAATTAATATTGTTAGTTATCTTGTTCTTATGTGGCATATTGCTCAAACAAGTTCCATGTTTTATTAAATGTGTTTTTGTCTCTCTTGTTTTGGTATCTTGTTTGTAAGAGAGTTGCTTGTTGATTTGCTTTTTCGGGTTTTATTTGAAACCCTCAAGAATCTCTATCTAAGCATATTTTCTATTCCTATCTTTTGTCACATGCTTATGTTTTGTGAATATGATTGTGAACAATTCTACCACCGAGAAATATCTCAATACATCTCTTGTCTTTGACAAGTGATAATAATTTGTGGTAAGTTTATTGATCATATTTACTTTGTCCTTTGCTCTAAAATTTCCTTGTTTCTTGACAATGATTTGTTTAATTTAAGTCCCTTGTGTCTTCCTTGCTCTACTCGAATTTTGTGTTGTGCTTTCTTGTGGTAGGAAAAGCAATGATCACATACTTGTGCACTTATGTTCAAAGTCATACTTCTTTGGGTTGCACTATTCTTGGGAAAGCTATCCTACATTGAGTAGATCACCAATCTTTAAATTGATATTGCATCTTATTGCCTTTCTTGAGCTTGACTAGTGTTTGAACAATATATATGGAGAGTAATGATTCCATTATGTGCATTTTGTATTCAAATGCAAGATCATAAATAATGCACTATTCTTGGAAGAGCTCTCTTACATGCGTTTGAACACTTGTTATGTTAAAATTGATTTTATCCCAAGACTCGTCTCTTTGGAAGACGAACATTTTTCGTCTTGGTACTTTGTGTGCCATCATGAAAAGTGTAGAGGGTTGGTTTATTCTTTTATCTTAATTTCATTTGGTATCTTCTTTATTTGGTTTCCTCAATCATGTGTTGATTTGGGTTTTGATAGAATTTGGACAATTCTCTTGCTTTTCATTCGTGTGAGTGCCTTCTTGGTTTAATTGGTGTTTTTTCCAATTTGTATCTTGTTTGGTTCTTGAAAGTTTTGTGCATGTATAGTTACTATATATATATTTTGGCGTGCTTACTTTCGTTGATCCAATATATAGGATAAACTCCATCAAATCCTAAACGGCTAAGATGTGCATGAAATTCAAATTCATATTAATATGCACATATTTATGTGGAGTTTGTCCTATGTATTGTAGTTGTTCTAACTACTTTGGACCCAATAAGTTTGGGAACCATTTTGTACTTGATTTTTGTTTTTAGGTACAATGGAGATACATTGGTTGTTTTCTCCATTCATAAGGAAGGTGTTCTCACCATGGTATTATAGGAGTCAAGCTACGATGATTATCAAACTCGCATCCTCCTCATCACCAATGTCGTCTCGGTAACAAGTATCTATTCCATGCATACATTTCTAGCTTTCAACCTTGTGTAGGTTGCATCTTGGCATGACTTCCATTTGTTGCATTTCATTTGGTTCTTGCAAATGTCTTATCAAAAGCATCTTTATTGCAAATATGAGTTAGCCGGTATGATTACATATCAAGGGGATATTTATAATCATTTTCATGATTCACCAATCCCAAGTATATTAATCTAGCATCTTCTACTCGAAATCTCTCATATGCAATATTGATATTTTCTCAAAACCATTTGCCTTTTTGTGATACGCGTTACCTTTCTCGAAGCATTTCAACTATCACTTTTCCCTTGTGATATTTGTGATGCTTTGCTGAGTTTGTTGACTTGTTCATCTATATCCCCTTAAGATTAAACTAAGCTTAGTGCTTTGCTTTCAAGCAAAAATCTTGTTGGTATATTTATGAACCTCTCTTGGATATCATGTTCTTCCTCTTTGTACCTATTTTGTGTGTGCATGTTTCTTTGTGGATATATATCTTTGTGATTGGTGTCCACTTAGAAACTTATACACACGGCAATAGTTACATCTTTAATTGATATTCTTTTTCTTTTGTGACCACGTTTTATTGCTTTATATTATTTGGTGGTTCCTAAAAGGCACAAGCTTTGCTTTTCTTTTGGTATTCCTTTTGCATCTTAATAAGCTTGTCAACCTATGAGTTCTATCATTTGTTGGTTTGTGTGTATGGGAAAGACATGATATGCACTTTGTGCCTCCTTTATTAAAAGACCATGTTGATGATTTTATCATCCTATTAGTCTCCTAAAAATGTTTTGCCTAGTCACACCCATCTATTTCGGTTGAGTAAGTCTTTAATTGTCTCTTCTTGATCTTAATTGCTCAACTTTTGTTTGTTTGCAAGTTGCTTTGCTTCATTTCAAATATATTCTCTTGCTCTTGTTTGTGTTCAAAATTATCTATAAGGGGGTGATGAGTCCATGTTGTGCACATTATATAGTAATTAAAACCTAACATTGTGCATGTACCTTGGGGAGTTCCCTCTTGATTTTCTAGAACACTTGGTTAATCCTATCAAAATATTGATTTTGGTCAATCCGTTTTTTGGATCTTTTGGTTGGTTGCTTCTTTGTGAAAGTATCCTTCAATTTGACTTTGTTTGTAAATCTTTGGATCCTCAATATAGCCTGATCTCCCTACATCTATTCATAGTTGGATATATGCACATGATTTCAATCATATCATGAGGAATGCATACACTATTGGGGCAACTCTTACTATATTGCCCTTCTAATCTTTTTGCCCATTTCGGCGATGGATGCCAATGGGGGAGAAGTTTAGAGGGTTTAAGGGAATTTGGTTTATGCTTTAGTTTCATTCTTAAGCATTTTCATTTCCATGCTATTGCATCCTTGCTCTTAGTTTAGCATGGTTGCTTAATTCAACATATAAACCCTCGTAAAAAGGGATTGTCATCAATTACCAAAATGGGGGAGATTGAAAGCGCATGGTGCCCCCATATGTGGTTTTGGTAATTAATGACAATCCTTATGGACTAATGTTTGCATTGAGTTATCCTTGTAGATCTTGTCCATAGGAAATAATGGAGTTCATGTATTGAACTCTATTAGATTCCCTGATGGCCATTGTTATATTCAAGGATTTATATGAATAATGTTCATGGTTTGAGTTGAGCTTATTACTAGTGTGTCTTTAATAAAAGGATTAGGTGATCTTTAATTATCATCTTCAATACATCATCATTTGAAGTGAGAAGCAAAGATACAAGGCTGATCAAGCAAGTGATCAACACATAAAGCTACAAGATATACCAAGTGGGATTATGTATCTCATGGTATGGTAAGCAATTGTCAATATAGCTTTGTGAACTAACCCATGATATGTGTGTGTGGCATCTCTATGTGTGGTTAGGTATCTTTCCATGAGCATGAACCAAAATGAAGATTTCATATAGCCCATGGTCTATGTCGTCGTCAAGCGGTGTTCGTCACCTATCTTGACGTGGAAGGTCAAGTGAAGCTTTTAGAAGAAATCCTATTCTTGATTCTTTCCACCCTTTTGGAGATTGTGGCCTTGTGAAGATTTGCCGACAAGGGTCTCTCCCATAATGGTGTATGGGGGAGCTAGTCTCCCCCATAATGGTGTATGGGGGAGCAACTTGCAAGTCTTCATCAAGCGGAGCTTGTGCTAGCAAGCACGATCAAGAAAGGAGATACAACTTGAGAGAGTCAAGATCATCATCATCTAGCTCAAGTGGAATTCTCAAGGCAAAGGTATAATCTTGATAGGTTTTCTATTTTACCAGTGTCGTGTCTTTGGGATACCGGGTTATAGGATAGATAGTCGTACTAGCAAGAGGGGCACTCAAGTGAGTAACGTGATCGAATTGTCGTGGAGAGCTCAAACCTTTGCATACTTTCATATCATCTTTCTTGGTTCTTATTTGACTTTTGTCTCCTTTAAGTTTTAGTGCTTGTCGTGATCTTCATGGCAAGCCAAGGTTTATCGAAAACGGTTTTGGTAAGAAAAACTTGTTGCGTTTTCGGTGGTGAAAATATCCGGTTCAGCTTTGAGAATGTTTCCACACCTTCCATGTGTGGTAACTTCTCCATTCCTTTTTGTTTGGATATTCCTTGTTATTACCTTTCCAACCCATTTGGTAAGCAAAAGTTATGTGTGTTTTCGTGTTGGAGGTTTTACCGGGTGTTCCTATTTGAGAGGTCTAAGCCTTTACCATTTGGTTTTATCTTACATTTTTTGACAATGATGTTTCTCTGCGTATTCTTGTAGTGCTCGTTGTTGCCATTTCAACAAGCCCAAGAACATCGAAAACGGAGTCCGTATGCAAAAGTTATAGCATTTCTCGTATCGTTGTTCAGTCACTCTGTTGCAATCCGGAATTATTCCGGACCATCCGGAATTATTCCGACTTGGTCGCGAAAACCTCTGTTGTAATCCGGAATCGCTCCGGAATCATTCCGGACCATTATGGGTCATTCCGGACCATTCCGGAATGGACGGAAAAAGTGGAAAACGGCTAGTTTTTTAGCACCTATTTAAGGGGCTTTCTTTCCCAAAGTCCCCAAGTCTTTCCCAACCCGTTTTTGCTCTCTCTCTCCACCATTGTTGACTTTGGAAAGCTTGCTCCTCTCTAAATCCCTCCAATTATTCTTGCATATCTTTGAGGGAGAAGTTAGAGGAGATCTAGATCTACATTTCCACCAATCCATCCTTCTTCTTAGTGAGGGAAACCTTATAGATCTTGATCTTGGAGTTCTTGGTGTTTCTCCTTTGTTCTTCCTCTCTTATTCCCCCATAAGCATTTGTTGCTTTGTTGGAATTTGATAGTGGAGGATTTGAGCACTTGTGCTCTTGCCATTTGCATCGGTTGCATCGGTTTAGTCTCTCCACGAGGATTCGTGAAAGTGAAAGATTGTGAGCTTGTTACTCTTGGGTATTGGACCCTAGACGACTTGTGGTGTTGTTGGGAGCCTCCAATTGAGTTGTGGATGTGTGCCCCAAGATTGTGGTGACATCGAGAGCCTCCAATTAAGTTGTGGATGCGTGCCTCGGGTTTGAAGGTTGCCAATAATGGAAGGTGAACTAGGCCTTTGTGGCGGGGTTCATCGGAGAATAGGGTGAGGCCTTTGTGGCGTTGAGTAGGCCTTTGTGGCGAGCACACACCCCTCCAACGAGACGTACTCCCCTTGTGGGAGGAACTCAGGAATACATCATCGTCTCCGTGTGCCTCGGTTATTTCTATACCCGAGCTTTTTACTTATGCAATTTACATTGTGATAGCCTTCGCGCTTGAAGTTATATATCTTGCTATCACCTTGTTACTTGTTTTTCTTAGCATAAGTTGTTGGTGCATCTAGTTGACCCTAGAATATTTAGGTTGTATGCTTGTTAATTTAAACACCTAGTTTATTTCCGTATTTAGCAAGCTTTAACCGGAAAGTTTTAATCGCCTATTCACCCCCCCCTCTAGGCGACGTCGTTGTCCGTTCAACCTCCACTGCCGGAAACAAATTACTGGCGAATGCATTTTGATGGCTCCAAGGTGAAAGAAGGTCTCGGTGCTGGCGTGGTGCTCACCTCACCCAAGAATGATCAGCTCAAGTATGTCCTGCAGATCCATTTTGCAGCATCCAACAATGTGGCCGAGTATGAGGCCTTAGTCCATGGACTGAAAGTGGCCAAAGGAATTGGTGTTCGCCGAGTAATATGCTATGGTGACTCATACTTAGTGGTTCAGCAGGCCTCGGAGACTTAGGACGCGTTGGATGCCAACATGGCATCGTATCGGTTCCTTGTCCAGAACACCTCGGGTTTCTTTGACGGATGTGAGTTCACCATATCCATCGAGCTGAAAATGATGTTGTTGATGCTCTGTCCAAATTAGGTTCTTCTCATCGGGTCATCCCGGTGGGAATTGCATTGGAGCATCTCAGGAAGCCGTCCATCAAGCCATCACCTGAGTCGGATTCAATCTTTGTCCCGGCTATGCCAGAATCAGAAGTTGTTCCAATGGAGATTGATGTGGGGGGCATCATGGAGAACTCGGGGACTGCCTCGCAGAACCCGACGACTTATTCCTATCCCGGAGCAGTTCATGTCGGCTGATCCAATGGAGATTGACGAGCCCATATTTCCTACTCGGCCGGTACAGAGTTGGGCCCAACCCATAATGTCTTATTTGGCGGATGATACTTTACCGAGTGATGAGGTCTCGGCCAGGCAAATACAGAGAAGATCCAAAGGCTACACCATCATCAACAAAGAATTACAAAAGAGAAGTACCACAGGCGTGCTCCAGCGATTTGTTGATCCATAAGAGGGAGAAGAGAGTCTCCGAGAGATACATCAGGGGGAATGCGGGCATCACGCCTCATCTCGGGCTCTAGTGAAGAAATCATTTTGGCATGGGTTCTTCTGGCTCACTGCCTTGCAGCAAACAGAAGATCTAGTAAGAAAGTGCAATGGGTGCTAGAGATATGCTACCAAGATCCATATGCCTGCTTCCAAGCTCAAGACTATTCCTATCACTTGGCCGTTTGCAATATGGTGCTTAGACATGGTGGGGCCCTTCAAGCCAGCTCGGAGCAACATGACTCACATCCTGGTCATGGTTGACAAGTTTACCAAGTGGATTAAGGTGAAGCCAATCCGGAAATGTGACGGGCACACAACTGTGACCTTTCTGAAGGATATTATCCTGAGATATGGCTACCCGCATGGGATCATCTCGGATAATGGAACAAATTTTGCTGAGGGAGCTTTTGCTTGGTTCTGCAAGGAGAATACGATCCGACTGGACATTGCATCAGTCGCGCATCCGGAATCAAATGGGCAAGTTGAAATAGACAATGGCATGGTTCTGTCCGTAATAAAGCCTCGATTGATTGAGCCATTACAACGAACCCCGGGTTGTTGGCTGGATGAGCTACCTGCGGTGTTGTGGAGTCTAAGGACTACCCCTAACCAATCTACCAGATACACACCATTCTTCTTGATATATGGAGCAGAGGCCGTGTTTCCCACCGACATTGAGCATGACTAACCGAGAGTGACCCTCTATACAGAGGCAGAGGCAAGAGAAGCCCGAGAAGATGATGTTGATTTGCTATAAGAAGCAAGAGAGTTAACTCTGTTGAGATCAGCTGTATATCAACGGAATCTAAGACGCTACCATAGCTGGAAAATAAACCCAAGGGTGTTCCGAGAAGGAGATCTCGTGCTTAGGCTGGTGCAACGCACAGCCGGGATGCACAAACTTTCCCCTCCATGGGAAGGGTCGTTCATTGTGAGCAAGGCTCAGCACAATGATGCACACTATCTCATTGATGCACATGAACCAGAGAAGAACAGGATGGACAAGTCTAGAGAGGAAACTAAGCGCCCCTGGAACGTAGCTCTACTCCGTCGTTTTCATTCCTGAAAATTCATTGTATGTATCTTCTTACCAAGTTGAATCTATGTCGGCACCCCGAGAAGGGACTCGGATACTGCATGTGCCTAACTTGTTCTGTGTACTTGCTTCTTGCTTTTTTGTGTTGGTTAATCATGTCGGCATTTCATGCGTAGATTTAGTAGTATGCTTAAACCTAAGGGTCAACTCTCCGACTTCGTTGTTGTCTAAAACTCGGCTTCATGGCAAGCGAGAGAACAAGCCAAGGATCAATGATCACATGAAAAACTACCAAGGAAATAAAGAGTTAATCAACCGACATAGGTTGTTATTTCTTCCGTTTTGGCTAAGTGTTGGGAAGTTTTAATTCCTATCTTAGAGTTGTGAATATTATAAACTTGGTTTTCGAAATATCGTGACTCGACTGTCAAAAAGCCACAAGTGGTAGGCAAGAGCAGAGAAGAAAAAAGCCGAATGGATAAGAAAACGGACTCGGGGACTCGAATTAAAGCAATCCGGCATTCAGCCAATCTTGCACAAGCTTAAATAAAACAGAGTGACAAAAGATAAACATATTTCTTACAACTGCATCCGGCATACCGGGGATCTGATGAATTTTAAAAGTGTTTGATAAAGATTTAGGCCGCGGCCAAAGGAGTGGAGTCCGTGTCGGTCCCTGCCTGGATGGTGGACTCGGCTGCGGGCTCGGAGGCGACCATCTCGGTGGCGGGCTCGGAGGCGACCGTCTCGGTGGCAGGCTCGGAGGCGGCCATCTCGGTAGCAGGCTCGGAGGTGACCATCTCGGTGGTGGCGATCTCGGCGGCTGGAATGGCAGTCGTCTCGGTGATTTTGGTCGGGTCGTTCTCGGCCTTGATCACCTCATCGACCTCCTCGGAGTACTCATCCTCCTCGGCTTCTTCTTCGATGTCGTCGCCCTCCTCTCCCTCATCCTCGTCCTCGGTATCGGGCTCAGTGGGACCATCGATGAACTCCTTGGTGTTGGCATAGGAAGCAAGCCGATGCGTGGTTTCCTGGCGAGCTCGGACTAGATCTTCTTGCATGGACCATTTGGACTTGGTCCGCATGGTCTTGAAAGCATTGAGGTCAATGGACTCGTACCAGGACAAGACAAATTGTATCGTCTCGCCTGCGCCAGCCCGAGCTGCAGAAGCGCGCCACGCCTTGAGGCGGTCCTTGATCTGGTCCAAGGTCTTGGCCATCTCATCAATTGTCTTGGGGGGGCTCTTTACCCGGACATAAGTACTGATAGACCCGGAGCGCACTTGAAAGGAGGCTGGCTCCGACAGATCTGAGGGGCAGGACTCGGGCTTTGATGGCCTCAACTTGATCTTCAATGCTATCGCTCTCCGTGACAACATACCCAGCCTCTTCTCTTCTCTTCTTGGCTTTCTCAACGGCCTGTACGACGCTAGCTTCTAGATCGGGGAATGCTCATGTGAGATAGGCTATCCGGGTTAAGTCAAGATCAGGTCGGCAGGTAGAATCAAGAGTTAGAGGAAACAGAGAAAGGATGAGGCTTACTTTTCAGCTCCAAGTTGAGTGCAGAGAGCCTGGCCAGCCACGTATCGGCGTCTGAGTGGCACTTGTCCAGCAGGGTTCGGGAAGAGCTCACCAAAATCAGGAAATCCCGGTACTACCGGACGCCTCCCGGTAGTACCGCCTTTGACAGAATACCCACAAATTGCTTATTAATTCGTAGTGAACTCAATGGGAATTAACACAAGGTCATATAGAAAGAATATATGGAATTTAAGCATGAAGATTTCCTGCAGTACTTTAGCACACATTAGGGCTCTAATTGTGTTGTCAACAAACATCAAAACAATAATACGGGGAAATGCTCTTTCAGTACCATTGGGCACATCGGTAGTATCGGTGACATTCATATCCTCGATTTAACTGGGCGTGCAACAGTAGTACTAGGTTAGTATCAATGAAGTACCGTTGGAGTTCCCGTGCGCCTTTGGGGGCTGACGGTACTTGTCCCGGTTCTTCTGGCGGTAGTACCACTCCTGGAGTATTGGCAGTAGTACCGCTGAGCCGAGTGGTAGTAGCGCTTGCTTATGCTCTGCGGCTTCCTCTTCTTCTTCTTGTGTGTTTTGTCGACGACTTCCTTGCCCATCTTTTTGGCCATCGTCTTGGTCATCCTTGGTACCTTCTTGGGGCCCTCTTGGCGGTGTGTAGATGATCACACATAGGAAGTTTGCATGAGGTAGCGCACTATTCCCCAATCATCGAACTCATCGAGAGATAGGAGTGAGGTCACCTTTTCTTTCATAGCCTTTGCTCGTGCTCTCGTCATTGGCCCACTAGGTGTTGTAGTGGGACTTGGTGGAATAGGTCAGGCTGCATCATCTCCCCCCTCGAAAAGAGTCGTCCTCAACTCGTAGCTATTTTCATCACTTGGACTTCCATGGAAGGGAGATAGGTCTAGCACGTTAAATGAGTTGTGCACAAGGTACTTGGAATGTAGCATGTCGGGCTTGTATGAGTTGTCGTTGATGCACTTGAGAATATTGAAGGGACCGTCACCTCTTGGCTTGAGCTTGGAGTTGCGCTCTTGTGGATAACAATATTTGTGAAGACGTGACCAAACAAGGTCTCCTTCTTGACACACCATGAGCTTCTTGTTCTTGTTCATCTTGTTGGCATGGTGCTCGTAGTGCTTCTCAAGTGTAGCTTTTGTGGTCTCATGAAGTTTCTTGATGTAGTCGATGCGCTTGTCGATGTTCATGTTTACTTGCTCGCCGAGAGGCAATGGTCGGATGTCAAGCGCGTTGTTGGGGTTGAATCCATAAACGATATCAAATGGGCTCCCCTTTGTGGCTTGATGAGTGGCTCGATTGTAGGTTGATACATCTCAAACGTATCTATAATTTTCGATGCTCTATGCTTGTTTTCTATGCAATACCTTTATGTTTTCACATGTTTTCCGCACGTTTTCATGGACTAACCTATTGACAGGATGCCATAGAGCCAGTTCATGTTTTCTGCTGTTTTTAGTTTCAAAAAAGTTGTTCTAGGAATATTCTTGGAATTGGACGATTTGAAGTCCATAAGTCTTAGAATTCCCGGAGGGTCAAGGAAGTCCAAAGGAGACCCGGAGGGGGACCCTGGAGCCCCCACACCATGTCTAGGTGCCGGTGGACCCTTGGCCGCACCTAGAGGTGGTGTGGGACCCTCGGGCGCCCACTGCCATCGCCATTTCGCCTATAAAGCCCCCCGAGGCAAAACACTAAATATATCGGCCTCCTTCCACGAAAAGTTCCGTAGCTTTGTCGCCACCACCGACAAGTTTCGGGGGACAGAAATCTCTGTTCCGGCACCCTGTCGGGACGGGGAAGTGCCCCCGGAGCCATCTCCATCGACTCCAACGCCATCTTCATCGTCGTTGCTGTCTCCTATGACGAGGAGGGAGTAGTTCTCCCCGGGGCTGAGGGCTTTACCGGTAGCTATGTGTTTCATCTATCTCCCCCATGGTGTGATCTTTATGTGATCATGAGCTTTGTAATCTAGTTGAATAAGTAGATGTTACTCTTAATCTGTTATGCTACTCAAGTGGTTTTGTTATGAAATCTCCGTAGACACTTTGATCACGGTGTAAAGGTGATAGTGTGTGCACCGTGTGGTTTAGCATGATATTTATATCTTTTGTTGAATGACCCTATGAAATTGTGGCGTTTGTTTAGTACTAATTTGGGGCGCTCATAGTGATAGCGTGGGGTGCCCTAGAGAGGGAATACAGACTTGAGGGGTGTTGTTACAACCCAACGCATGGATTGGTGTTCGTTATCCGACCGGAGAGTGGTTCGGAGTAGCGTAGTGAAGAAATGATATTTATGCATTCAATTATGTTATTATTGTTGAGAGTGTCCACTAGTGAAAGTATGATCCCTAGGCATTGTTTCTAAGCATTGAAACACTGTTTATAATCAGTTCCGCTACATGTTTGCTTGATGCCATATTTATTTTCAGATTGCTATTATCACTTATAAACATCCATATTTCTTGTATTTAACTCTCTCTTCGTCGAACTAGTGCACCTATACAACTGGTAGAACCGCGGGGGGCGTGATAACACAGCAAACGAGAACACCGAGTTTTACCCAGGTTCGGTACGACGCAACTAGGCGGCGTTCCTACTTCTGCAATCTCGCTAAATCAGGGCGGAAGCCTGAAGTATACAAAGTATAATGTGCTCTAGAAGGCCCATGTGAAGCCCACCCGCATCAGCTTGCAGGTTAAGTTAGGAAATTTGTAACCGACCCAGTTAGGGTTTGAGTCCTCTCCGGGTAGAACTCGAGACCTGGCCATCTATATAAGGCCAGGAGAGCCCCCAAGGAGAGGACCAAGTAATACCGCACGACCAAAAAGCCTCGGAACTCGAGATCTACTCTCGATTCGAGCAACCTGTAACCGATCTAATCATCCAATACAGATCAACAGAAGGCAGGAGTAAGGGTTTTACCTCTTCGAGGGCCCCGAACCTGGGTAAATCTCGCCCCCTGTCAAGCCGACGATTTCACCAGCGCTCATGACTTCTCCTAGTCGAAACCCGATAGGGTCACCTGAGGGATTTGTGGAGTCAGAACTCCGACATAAGGTATTGCCACCTAGAATTAATATTGTTAGTTATCTTGTTCTTATGTGGCATATTGCTCAAACAAGTTCCATGTTTTATTAAATGTGTTTTTGTCTCTCTTGTTTTGGTATCTTGTTTGTAAGAGAGTTGCTTGTTGATTTGCTTTTTCGGGTTTTATTTGAAACCCTCAAGAATCTCTATCTAAGCATATTTTCTATTCCTATCTTTTGTCACATGCTTATGTTTTGTGAATATGATTGTGAACAATTCTACCACCGAGAAATATCTCAATACATCTCTTGTCTTTGACAAGTGATAATAATTTGTGGTAAGTTTATTGATCATATTTACTTTGTCCTTTGCTCTAAAATTTCCTTGTTTCTTGACAATGATTTGTTTAATTTAAGTCCCTTGTGTCTTCCTTGCTCTACTCGAATTTTGTGTTGTGCTTTCTTGTGGTAGGAAAAGCAATGATCACATACTTGTGCACTTATGTTCAAAGTCATACTTCTTTGGGTTGCACTATTCTTGGGAAAGCTATCCTACATTGAGTAGATCACCAATCTTTAAATTGATATTGCATCTTATTGCCTTTCTTGAGCTTGACTAGTGTTTGAACAATATATATGGAGAGTAATGATTCCATTATGTGCATTTTGTATTCAAATGCAAGATCATAAATAATGCACTATTCTTGGAAGAGCTCTCTTACATGCGTTTGAACACTTGTTATGTTAAAATTGATTTTATCCCAAGACTCGTCTCTTTGGAAGACGAACATTTTTCGTCTTGGTACTTTGTGTGCCATCATGAAAAGTGTAGAGGGTTGGTTTATTCTTTTATCTTAATTTCATTTGGTATCTTCTTTCATAGAAATGTCGGCGTTTTGTCTTGATTATTATTTCATCAAAGTTTCTTAACCCAAAACTTGGATGTTACTGAAATCCGGCTTTTCTCCCATGAGCCTTCGTGGAGAAGGAACCTCATGACGTCAGCGATGAAATCCTGCCGATATCACAAACGTTTGGGTTCAGTCAAAACCTGAAACCGTATCCTCTGACAGATTCTTGCGCGAGAAACAAGGAGATAACAATAATCACCTGTCCCCTCGTTTGCCAGATTTTCGGGATTAACACGCGTCAATCATCCAACGGCTAAAAGAGCCATTGGAGCTAATCTCCGTGCACCCTAGCTATAAATAGCCATCTCGGTTTCTCCGGTCGCTCTTCCGCTCTCATATTCCTCCTCAAGCCCCATGAGCTCCAGAGCACTTAGCGCCCACCGAGCCCAAGTCCCAGAAAACGTACGACCGAGCTCCCCGAGCCTTCACCGGAAAACATTGGTGGTTCAGTTTCTCGGGCGCGCCGCCCAAAGATGGTCATCGGAGATTTCTACGAGCCACTGATTCTGCGAGCACCGCCGTCGAAATTGAGGACATCATCAACGACTTGGATCCCCTCTTCGATTCTCCCCCGCGCACCGTTGCGAACGCGCCAGAGGGAGCTACCAGGGAGGCGGCGGGCGGGGATCCGCCTTCCGCGGCTGGAAACATGCCGCCGCCATCAGTCACTCCTCCTCCCGCTCCTCCATTCCCCGAGACTACGAAGGAGGAAAACACTTCTCGCGGTGGCGAGGACGTCGCCGCTTCCGCCACTGCCAGAGGCGAGGAAGAAGGAGAGGAGAATGCCGGCAATTGGAGCCACTGCAAGTGGTTCCGTCCCTTCTCCCGGGAATGGAGAAGGACGGTTTCGTGCTGAAGGACAAATGGTGGGTGGGCGAAGACGATGTCGAGCCGTCTCCACAACCTGACGAACGCGTGCTTCTAGCATCCCAAGTCAACAGATGTATGGGCTTTCCGTCTTCCGCGTTTTTCTACCAGGTATTAGACCACTACAAAATCCAACCACATAATCTTCCGCCAAATTCCATTCTGTACTTAGCCGGATTCCAAACCCTCTTTGAGGGTTATCTAGGGATAGAACCCCGCCTGAATTTTTTCCAGTATTGTTTTAACGTTAAAGGCAACACCTCTGGGGGTGTAATTCCGACTTGCGGAACCATCTCTTTCAACCTCCGTAGGTATAGGGAGGATTGGTTCCCCAAGATCAAAACCTCCGAGTCCGTCAAATTTGTGACGGGCTCGTTTTTCTATCACGCGGATGTTCCGTTTCCTGGAAAGGAAACGGGCATTCCGTCTTTCGTCAATTCCGCGGCCACGCCCCAAGACAATTGGGCGTTGGACGCGGTTCAGGTTCTGCCTCCAGACCTGATGAGAATCAAGAGGCGAATCACGAAACTCGTCTCTTCCACTCCTCCTTTAACCGACATGGACACAATCATATGTTGGTTCGGAAGGTGGATTCAGCCCCTTGCTTATCGCGGCAAACGGCTCCTGTGTGAATACACGGGCCCGGACGATGCGATGAGGGAAACAAAGAGTGCTTTGACCAAAAAGGAGTTCAAAAAGCGCGTGAATCAGCTCGTCTCTACTCGTGACCAATACGAGGGAAGTCGAAAAATGTATCACGGGAAGAACCCTGCTCCCAAGGTATGTTTTTGTCATTTGGGGAAATTCTTGAGTTATACCTTTTCTCGGATGTTTATACTAATCCGAAATTTGGGTTATTTCTTTTTCAGCTCCTCGAACTTGCTGAAAGCGAGCTTGCCACCGATGATGAGTTGGCTACGCTGCGAGCCAACTTTCAGTCTGGAGGGCGAAAGCGCAAGAAGGCATCCGCCAACCAGGAATTCGTCGATCTTGACGGCGTGCCCGTCGCCACTTCCAGTTAAAAACCCGGACTTTTTACATTTGCATGTTTTTTCTTGCATATTTTTCTTTCTTGGATTCTAATCTCGGATTTTTCTCTTTTTCTATTTTCTAGCCTCGCACCTACCACACTAAAGGGAAAAGGCAGGAAGAAGCTTAAGGTTGCTCCCACCGTGGTCCCAAGCTGTCTCCCGCCGCTTCTCTAGATACTCTAATGGCGGCTGGGGAGGAGAGCTCGGTTGCACGGGAGGAGGAATATCCTCTGCAGACCAACCAACCCGTTGCATCCAACTCAGATGTGTGGGAAAGGGCGGCGCCTGACGAAGCTGGGCCTTCAAATCTTCCCAAGAAAGAGCCCATCCCCACTTCTGACGAAAATTTCAAGGTAAAGCAAGAAGATTGTTTTGACGAACACGGGTATATTCACCCGTGGGCGAAAAACTTCTTTGCCCGAGCTCCCTTGGTTTGTCCTTGGTCAAAATCCGGCCTAGTCGTACGGAATAATTATGTGTTCTCGCCTCGCCAGGTTATACAAGACGGCATCCACCACATGGGTATTACCTTTGCAGAATACGCCAAGGAATTCTCCGAGGATCTCGCTGGTTTGAAGAGAATGAGCCAGGTAAATATCTCTAGCCCCCAAGTATTAAGACAAATCTATTCTTTTCCCTTAATGCTTTTCTCTTTTGCCTACTTATTTTTGACTAAGAACTTTTCCTTTGTCTATTTTTCAGCAAACCATCGAGAACATAAACGTGGAAGTTTTCGACAAGCTTACCATTAAGAACCAAGAGGTTAGATCTCTTCTTGGTATTCTTAGTGATAAAGACTCAGAATTGGCCGCGGTTCAACAACAGCTGAAGGATACAACAGGTAAATGTCTTCCTCCGTTCATACTGTTGTTTCCTAATTTTTTTTAAGTCCTTCTCTGAGTTTTTAACTCTCTAACTTTTATTCTTTTTAGATTATTTGGCTAAGACCAAACAAATTGTTGAAGATTCTAGCAACGTCGAAACCCTCCGCAAGGAAAATTTGGAACTTTACCAGATGACCGTAAAGCTCCAAAAATACCTAGACACGAGCCAACTGGCTGTTGGTTTGGCCAAGTCCTGAGCTTCTTCTCAGGCTGAGAAGGATAAGGCCACTATCCGGGACTTGGAGAATTCCCTCAAACAACGCCTTGAAGAAGGCGTTGAGATGGATAAAATTCTCGGTAAGTTTTTGTTTCTTTACCAAGTTTCTTTCTTGTACTTTTGCAGTACGCCTCCTTTTTCCTTCTTCTGTGTTTCTAACCTTTCTTGGTTTTTTGAACAGAAGGGAATCCTTTGCTTACCCGGATTGACAGGATCCGGGCTTTCGAGAAAATCGTCTCCGAACTTAAGAATGCTGGGATGCTACTTATTAATAAGTGCATTCTAGACAAAGTTGGCGATTACTCAGAAGTCAGCAAACTTCCGGAAGCCATTGAAGAGGTGGCAAACCAGAGGGAGTCCTGGCTCCAATCTGCCGCCCGAGGTGGTGCGCGCATGTGTAATGTCCCAGCGTTTAGGAACTCATGGGGGGTAGAATATAATTTGTGCATCTGCATGCATGTGTTTGAAAAACCTGAGTAAATTTTTCGCAAAGTTAAAACCCCAGAGTGGCTGAGGATTCTACTCAGTAAATGATGCTTTGGTAGCAGTTGTTACTATTAGTAGATGGAACTTTGGTTTGACCTCTGGGTAATAACTGAATTCGAAACATTAGTGTTTGAATTATTTAAATGATTTGAATAATTTGAGTTGAGGTCAATTTGAAATTGAGTTTGGATTCTAATTAAATTTAAATCAAATTGAAAGGATGAGTTCATATCTTAAGTTTAAAATCATTGGATTTCAATTACTATATTAAATAGGAAATATTTCTAAAATATCAACAAGAATAATAAAAGAAAACAAATATGCTTTATTGATAATTATACCAAGATTACAAAGTTGTTACAAAGGAGAAAAAGAAATAAAGATTACAGTATCTTTGCAACTAAGCTAATACAAAAAATTAAGCCTAGGACTAAACCTAGCTACTCCAGTGTAGCTAATTCTTCAAACCTGCAAAAACAAACATGAAATCAAAATACAAAGTGTTAGTGGGGGGGGGGGGGGTTAGTACCCTCAGGATTCAGTGAGGTGCACTGATTGATCATCATAGGGTTTTAAATCCATAAAGTAGTATCTGTTCGAGTTAATTTGCCTCAGACCAGCATCTTAGGCATGCTCCTGGAATTACAACTGGCAACATCAAATTTAAATCACCAGGCAAGGGATAAGGACAGTGAGTAACCAGTGCGGCAAGGGGATGAGACCAACCAGGTACAGGAAAATATCCACACACTAGGTGGCAGCACCTAACTTACTGCCGAAGCAGCACACAACTTAGTCATTCACAAGCACACAGCACACTCAGATCACCACTTTGGTGCTGTCAAAACCAGACCTGGAGTATAAAACCCCATCAACCGTAGGGAATGAGGTCACACCTCATAGTTCCTTCTCAAGCACAACACACCAGGAAAGGATAACATCCAATCAAGCAAGCCATTAGTTACTGGAGCAAGTGTTTGCAATCTTGCAAGCAAGCAAACAAGGCCAAGGTACCAGGGAGCACAAGAAGGAAATCAAGCAATCCACAAGCACCAAAATACACCAACCACTTGATCTATAACCAAGGTGAATCCCTGAGTACCATCTAAGCCAAATCTTTGGCTAAGTTGCACATAGGAAAGGTTGGGGTGCTAGAACCCTCAGGTTGGCATAGTAGTGCTATGCTAAGCTCATCACTGGGCATTATTATCAAGCAAAGTATCTGTTCCTAGTTTAATAAGGGCCTCAGGCTATGCATCATTGGCTTGGGGCAAAAGAATCAAGTAATAGTATCTGTTCTTAATTCATGAGGATCAAAGAAGCAAAAGAATCAAGTAATAGTATCTGTTCTTAATTCATGAGGATCAAAGAAACAAAAGAATCAAGTAATAGTATCTGTTCTTATCAGTAGAGTCCAATAGCTAAGACAGAGAAGTGTATAGCACTGGATGTGGAACAGAATAAGAAATAGAAGCACTAGTTGTGCCACACACACACTCACACATGGTTGCTGGGCACCAGATCCAAGGATCTGATACCACAGAACCAAGGAAAGCATGGAAGAAAATCAATAAACAGATACCAACATAGAGGGCATATCCTCTGAAGAAATTCAGAGTAACACCTCTCATATATTTAGCACATCCACAGCACCCTAAAAATCTTATGCTTAGCATTAAGAAATATTAACCAACAACTAGTATCAGGAATCCATCAATTAGAGCCAAACTTAAATGGTACCAGTAAACAGAAGGGGAATTGGAAACAATTCCAAAGTAATATACCTCCACCAGCAACAGATTCACTAACATAGCCATCTCACAGCACCAATCACCCGAGGAATAAATTAGGGCATGATAAAATTTCCATCCAGCACAGAGCCTAGCTAGAAATTCATTCAGCACGCATACAGTAAGCATTTGGATACCATCCAATGCTACCAATCGAACACTAGGGCACAGGAAGCATCACATGCACGCACAACATGAATCAGCTCGATGGCTGATTCCAGAGCAAGAAGGAAGAAGACATCCGTGAGAGGGAGAGGAAGAATAGAGGGCAGTGAGAGAGGGAATCACTTACAGATGGTCACCATCGTGGTGACCATATCCGGTTGGAGAGCGAAGCACGGCGGCGGAGCCGCGGTTGCCCGTAGACCGTCCCGGCGGCGGCGTCCCCGGAGAAGTAGCCACAGAAGCACAGCAGCAGCGCATCAACTCCATCAACCACGGCCACCGGAGCGGTGGAGAAGCACCCAGAGACCTAACCCTAGGGTTAGGGTTCGAAGATCCCCACGGGAGCCTCACGGGGAGAGGAACAGACCGAGGAGGAAGAAGAGGGAGCGAGCAAGGAGAAGTTAGGGAGGCGCTAGGTCACGGCGGCAGTGGTATACGGGGTAGGCCGGAGGAAATCGCCGGAGGCGAAGGAATCGCGTCGCCTCTGCGTCGCCTTCCGCGTCGCCTCACGCGGAGGAGGAGAGGATAAGGTGCGGGGCGGGGCGAGTGCGGTGCGGCTGGTCTGGTCCAGCCCGACCAGACCAGGGGGTTAGGCTTAACCCTAACCCCGGGGACCACCTGTCAGCCCTAGGGGCAGACAGGTAATTTGGCTGAATTTTAATAAAAAAATTAGAAAATAAAATAAAATAAAATATAAACATATCTAAATTTCAAATTTAGTGTACTAAATAAATCAGTACAAATTTAATTTAAACACCAAAACAAATAGAGCATTACTAGTTGATTACTTGAAAACAATTAATATATTCTAACAAATTGTTAAAATAAATAATTCAACTAATGGTCACATCCATTGAAATTTCATTAGTTAGTAATTTTAAAAATATGTTATTACTCCGGTTTACGAGAAAAACAATTTGGATTAAAGAATTAATATGGTCTTCCCAAAAATTGCATACATCTCATCGTTATGCATAATAGCATCATTTGCTTCTTTAAACATTGTCTTTACCGGACAATGATGGAATTTTGTAGAACAAGGAAGTCAGGATCCACCTCGAGCTTCAGAATCCATTACTTATCCATATCCAGGCAAGTTCATCACTTGCTCATGTCCATTGAATTATGTCATAACAACTATTTTCAAAAACCCTATCGTATTACCACCTACTCCAAAAAAAGAATGCATGATCCTATTTTTATAATAATATGACTAATTGAATGACTACCCGAGTGGTAGTATTCTGTTTGGTGGGCGGATGGAACCATGGTAAGATGAATAGGTCAAAGGAAGGTTCCATCTGCATGGGAAAGTATTACCTAGGAATTAACAACAAATGCCGTCAGAACTCGGTGCGCCGTAGATATCGCGTTGACCATGGATCTTCTATGGGGGGAGTAAGTCAGTCGTGATACTTTTCTCGTTCGCATGTCAACGGGCTGCCAGAGACGTACGCTGTACTCTCGCGTAGGTAGTGCGGGACTACATGCACATGGGTGGGATCCCTTAATTCCCACGGACTCTGCGGGTCTATGATGGTTTGCCAGGGGCGCGTAGATATCCATCGTGAGGGGTGGAATCAGGCGTTCAACCTGCTGGCAGAAATGGGTGGGCATGCGTTGTGCGGAGAAGCGCGGTTTGGCTTGGACCAACAACCGGGCCCCACACCTAAGTGGGAGTGGACAGGATTGCGCGCCTGGTTGTGCAACATGGTCTTGGTCGTCCATGGGTAAAGTAACGCACCTCTGCAGAGTGTAAAATGATGTGGCATGTTACCCCTTGTTCCGGGATGGAACTGCGAACGCTACAGGAAAGGCAACTCCATGAAGTTCTAGACCTGTGATGGTCTGGCGGGCATAGTTTTCATTATTAAAAGCAATCTCTTGAAGAAAGATTTGACAAAACCTGCATCTGTCTAGACTCCTTAGAGTCGAGGACCGTAGTTAGTGCATACATTACTTCTGTACTTACAGGAACTTGCTGAGTAACGCTCGTTACTCATTCAATCCCATTTGACCCCTGCTTAGGTTATGAGAACCTAGAAGAAGCATCGTTCAACTTACTTGGAGGCCAGGAGGATATCTTCTACGAAGAACCGGACCTCTCCGGTGGAGTAGAAGGAGTTGACTATCTCATCCAGTACGGAGCAGACCCCAACGGGGAGGAGTCCGACTAGGTTTAGCCTAGTCTAGATAACTACTTATTCACGGTTGAATCGAGCAGTCATAAACTCTTTTATTGGCTGTTGAGTTCCCGTGCTAGCAACTGTTACTTTTCGGTGAGCGTTTTAACTTCAATAATGGATGACCTCCATGTGAGCTCATTCTGTTGTCAGTACTCTATGTTTGTAATATATTTGGTGTATGTTAATCAGACCCGCAATGTTTCTGCTGTACCACCCTGAGGGATGTAATATTTGCGGAACGGTGTTCTGTGAGTGTTATATCAACGACTGGCGTACTACAACATGCAGTGGTACGCCGGGTCACCACAGCATGGTCCTTGAACTGATGCGTATGTATTACACCACCTCGAAGTCCTGGTGTGTTGCTACCGGTATCTCTCAAGGATATACGGAAGCATAAAGGGCGGAAATCTTCGAGTTTTCAAGGGGCACGCGTCCAAGATATCTCAGATGGTTTCTACCTCCACGTTCTAACCGGAGGAAGAGATTCCGAAGACTCCGGAGAACCCAAGCGACATCGACGAGGAGTATGAGGACGCCGCCTAGTTCTTGAGTAGCCAGTCGAGAAAATAGAAGCATTACTATTCTTACAATGTAATATCAATTGTAATGTGTTCTACCTTTTGTATAAACAAGCATTTATCCTTTTGCAGTAAAGTTTTAAGTATTTGCAAAGTTTTTAGAGTTTTAATTCCTTTCCTTCTAAGTTCTCTGATTTGTATGCTTTAACTTTACTTAGTGTCGAAGTGGCTCGAAAGTATGTAATCTTCATGCCAAGTGACTCGGTTCAGACCCCGCCAAAACTCGGAGTCATGGATTATACTCTGACACTTTTACTTACTAATTCCAGTGACCCAACACACAAACAATCAGATAATACTTAGAAAAAATAAGGAATTTTAAAAGTATGAACCGCAGGCACACAGGCACAATCTGGGGTTCTTAAGCCTCCTTAGACTAAAAAACATTCAGTTTTATAACTCTGAGCATGCAAGCACAATTCGGGTTAACATTGAAGCTAAATTTAAAGATCATTGGGAAATAGATAAGACGGAAATATGCTTATAACAGTAAAACAAACAAAACAGAAATGCATGGATTTCCGACAACTTTATTTCATGATCTCAATGATGTTTACATAGAATTTGAACTAAGTGTAAAAGGGACGTAACTGCTGGATACTCCAGGGCCTCTTTGTCTCTCCTAGTTCTACATCTATCTTTCTTTTTCTCTTGCGATTCGGATTTTTCGGATCTTTTCCGTGTCTCGAATATCCACAAGGTAATATGAACCATTTTTCATAGGCTTGCTAATGACAAATGGTCCCTCCCAGTCCGGGGCTAGTTTGTGCTTCCTTTCCTGTACCAATCTTAGCACCAAATCACCTTCTTTGAAAGAACGATGTTTGATTTTCCGACTATGATAACGTCGCAGTCTTTACTAATAAATGGCGGATTTTTGTAGCACAAGTTCTCGTTCCTCTTCTAAGAGATCGATGGTATCTTGATCGATGGTATCTTGTCGTGCGTTTTCGACATCCGAGTCATCATACGCCTGCACTCTTGGGATATCATGGATCATGTCCATGGGAAGCACTGCTTCTGCACCATAAACCAGGAAAAAAAGCATTTGCCCTGTTGATCTATTTGGCGTCGTTCGAATACTCCAAACCACAGAAGGTAATTATTCTACCCATGCTCCAGCTGCTCTATGAAGAGGAGATTCGAGTCTTGGGAGGATTCCTTGCAGTATCGAACTATTCATTCGTTCGACCTGGCCATGGGATTATAGATGTGCCACAGATGCAAGATCTAGGCGAATTCCCGTTTGTCGGCAATACTTTGCCAACTCTCCAATTGAGAAATTTGTCCTGTTATAGGATGAGATCCAACTTTATGGGCATGTTTGGTAGCTCGATCGGTCCACAAAACCTCCCCTCGGCCCGTTTTCAGGTGTTTGGTAGCCCGATTTTGTGCCATAGGCCATGCCCACCTCATACGAAAAGGGTCCTCGGACCTGCCCGGTTACGAAGCTTGATGCGCGTTTCTCAGCTCAACCCGGTCGAATTCATCCGAAAAATCCCACACGTGGGCCCCACCAACGCCTCGCGACGCCAGCCCCTCCGAAAATTAGGCTCATTCGCCCCCATGCTCGTCGCCTTCTCCCGCTCTGCTCTCCTCGTCTCCACCGCGCCGCCGAGTCCAGGCCGCCCCTCCGCCGCCTCGTCTGGCTCCCAACACCGCATCACCCAACCTCGTCCACCGCCGTTCTGCCCGGTCTTGTCGCATAAGGAGCTCAGTCGGCCGGTGTTTGTTGTGCTGCGTGTCGTGGGCTCCTGTCCACACCGCACGCCGGTGCTGCCGGCTGAGGAGAAGGAGGAGACGGCCCCGCGTAGCGCCTCGGTCGGCGTCCTTCTCCGACGCGAGCTCGACCACTTTCAGCAGGGACCGAGGTGAGCCATGGCAGCGGCTCCTCCAGGACCTGATTGCTTTTATTTTTTGTGTGCTTCTATGAGGAACTACTGAACTCAATCACTTGCTGCTGTTACTCAACAATTTTCTGTTGAGGTCCATCTCGTAGAGGTAGTCAAATTGGATCAGCGATTGATTTTTAGGTTTCGTCGTAAACCTAATTGGTTACTTCCAATTACGTAAATCAATAGTTCTAAACAAAGATAATAGGAGCCAAAGTAAATCCCTTAAAACACTCCTCCCTGATTGCTTTTAATATTTATTTTTAGGGATCTATAAAAGCCGGCAGGTCTCGGTTCGTACAGGATACCAAACAATCTCTTAACTCAGCCCTACTCGCCTCATACGGACTGCCCAACAGAACACATTGGAGTTCCACATTAGAAAACCCATACGGATTACCAAACACACCCTATATCTTGATATCCCACTCGAAACCATATCCCAGGCTAAGAACAGGGCTACGCATGTGTTGTTTAGATTATCCCGTAAAATAATACTCCCTCCGGCTCAAAATAATTGTCTCAAAGTTGGACACAAGTGAACGTACGTAGACATATTCTAGTGTAAGATACATACCCCTCCGTTCCAAAAAGGATGTCACAACTTTGTCCAAATTTACATGTATTTAGACATGTTTTAGTGTGTAGATAAATGCAAAATTGGACAAAGTTGAGACATTCTTTTCGAGACGAAGGGAGTATATTTTTGTCCAACTTTGAGACAATTATTTTGAGACGGAGCTAGTAGCAGAAGTCATGTTAGCATCCCTCGAGCCAAGAGCGAGAAAACCCGTAGTGTATTTTTTGATTATTACAACGTGCACAGACCATTTATAAGCTCCGAAATCTATCAACAAAAATCGCACGACGAAAAAGAAATTTCTCGGGTCCAACGCGTCGCCAAGTTTAGCCAAAAGCAAAAACGCGGGCGTCGCATTCGGGCCGAGCGGCAAACGCCCTCCAGCGCCACACGAGACTGCCTTCCCTGTTAAGCGAAGCTTTAGATCGCGCCGCGGCGCACCGGTCGGTCGGTCGGGTCGCCCCCGCGTCGAACGTTTCCGCGTTTTACCGGAGCGGAAACCCCCAAATCCATCTCCCCCCCCCTCCCTGATCTACCACCACCACCGCCGTTGCTTTTGAATCCGCCTCGTCTCGTCTCCCCCAAAACCACTCTAGCCCCCACTACCAGCTCAGATCGCGCGCCTTCTCACCTCGCTGCTGACGCGACTCTAGGGCAGCGCCACCGGCGATGGCGTCGTCCATGAGGCGGCGGCCCAGCCGCGGGGGCGGCGGGGGCCCGGAGCGGGTGGCGGAGAACTGGGAGCGGCTGGTGCGGGCAGCGCTGAAGCGGGACCGGGCCGGCGGCGCGGGCCCCGGGTCCTCCGCGGCCGGGCACGCAGCGGCCGGGGTCGGCCTCGCCTCCGCTGTGCCGCCCTCGCTCGGCAGGACCACCAACATCGAGCAGATCCTCCAGGCCGCTGACGACATCGAGGACGACGACCCCAACGTCGCCCGGATCCGTACGCGCGCCTTCCCCTCCCTCCCCTCTCCGCTTTGCTTGCTTTCTACCGCTTCCTGGTCACTCGCCCTGCCGCCGCGGCCTTCGCGCGTGGAGGAAATGTCTGGGGGCAATACGGTGTCCACACAGCTGGGTTCAGGTTTCTTAGTGCGTTCCCTGTCTCTGGTGCTTGCCAGCTGACATAGGAAAACTCAATCCAGGGCTCCAGGCATTTTGAATACTCTGTGATAGGTAACTGACTCCCAATGCGACGCTACGGTGACCCACACTCGAACCCATGGCTATGCGCTTAGACAACCTGACTAGAGATTCGAAAACTATATAACTTTTTTTAATCGATTATTACTTGGCCCACAGTGTGGTACGTGCAGTTTTTAGTTGAACCCGAGGACATTCACCCTTCCCGTGCTTGCTTGCTACATTAGGGTTGCTTCTGGTTACTTGTGATGTGACTGTGGTCTGACTGAATAGCACACAGCCTGAGGGTGTGAAAAATGTCCTGGTAATTTGGTACATGCAGTGGGTTTTAGTCAGGCTGCAGGTGGGCGCGGACGTCCACAGGCCCGCTCCAGCCGCGCCGCTTAAATCTCCTTTGCGGCGTTGCGGACAACCTGCCGTATCTAAGTGGGCTTCGCGGGCACAGTCCGTGTAACCTGCTAGACCCGCATATCCTGCTAGACCCGCATATCCTGCTAAGCTGCTACTAGCTTGCAGTAGAGCGCATTCACGTCATGGCGTTGCCGTAAGCTACTTGTGATGTTTGTGATGTTTGGTCGCCGGTTGTAACCTGCTAGACCCGCATGTCCTGCTACACTGCCGCCAATGTTTGTGATGTTTGGTAGCCGGTTGTGTTGGCCTCAGGATGTATTACCTTGTGCTGATACAGCTCGTCAACTCCCAATTTCCGTTTGATGGAGAGCAACCTGAAAAAGTTAATTTGTTCTATGCACAAAGCTGGCTCGGTTGCTTCAGATGCAACTCACGTGTATAAAGCTAGCTTGATTGATTGATATACTACCCGGACACAGGAATCCACGAAGTGCTTAATTTAAACAGGCTGCGCCGCGGCTCAGTACTCACTCTCATCCCCATCTGCGTCGCCCTACTCATCATCATTCGCGGTGCCGCCTTGGCCGACGCGCTGGTCACCGCGCCGGCCTTCCTTTCTTTTGCGGACAGTTTGTCCTGCAAAACCTGCATTGTCCGCGCGCGTTCGGCCGTGGGCACCTGCTAATCCTGCCAGTTTTACTTGCGGCTAATGCAGGCACGTCCACGGACGTGTCCACTTACATCCTGAGGTTTTAGGGTATTGTGTTCTCTGTCTCATATGCTTGGTACTTTTTTTTTGACAAATATTACAATGGTAGAGGCTCCCACCGCTTTAATTTAGACAAAGAGCTGTATACAAGACCTCACCTGTGGTTAGAGTTTAAAGCTCATGGCATGGCAGTTTTGTTGCTGACTTGGAGAAACGTAATAGCATTTCTGCATTGCAAATGCTTTCCAGATTGATCTATCTCCATCCGTAACTACGAACGACAATCTTGATATTTGATAGAGGAAATGGCTATCGATCTTATCTTCTCTTTCGATATGTACTGTAGCTACCTGCCCTTTTTACATCCTTGCTGCTTCGAATGGTTTCATGGAGAAGAACATGGGTGACAGTGTGCTTATGTATCGTTTATATGCATGTGTTTTCTGAGTGTCGGTCGTGGTCGTTGTCGTCCTACAGTTTGTGAACAAGCATACACGATGGCTCAAAATCTGGATCCAAGCAGCGATGGGAGAGGTGTTCTGCAGTTCAAAACCGGTTTGGCATCTGTAATCAAGGTATGCTAGTTCTCACTGTGTTGTCTAATTACGCACACTATATTACTGTTCAATCTCTCTTCCGGTTAATAGTTCAACTTTGTTATCTAACTCCCTATGGATGCCATGGTATTCTGCAGCAAAAGCTTGCTAAGAAGGACGGTGCTTCGATTGACCGTCAGAATGACATCGAGGTACTCTGGAACTTCTATTTGGAGTACAAGAGCCGGCGTCGAGTTGATGATATGCAACGAGAACAGGAGAGAATGAGGGAATCCGGAACTTTTAGCACAGAGTATGTCTTTCTTGTTGATTATATATTGGGTCCTTAATTGTTACACAAACACTAGTGTCGCAGCATTTTATGTTAGTCAAATTTTGGCACACTTTCGTCCATCTCTGTCCGAGGAATCCACTAGTTATGATATACGTGAAGTGCTAAGTTGGTCTTCGTTCTTAAGGTTTCTGAGCACAATTATTTGCTGAAGTAACTACTAATCATTTCCTTCTTGAACTAGCTTTGTGTTATGTAATGCATGGCGAATCATCTTGTGTACATTATAACATTGCTCATGAATATCCCATTTTTTACCCTATGACCAGGATGGGAGCGAGGGCTGTGGAGATGAAAAAGATTTATGCTACTTTGAGGGCTTTGCTTGATGTTTTGGAAATTCTTGTTGGACAATCACCAACCGATAGGCTTGGTAGACAAATTCTAGAGGAGGTAATTGCTTGGTCATGACATGACTGATCCCGCCACACACTTTTTGTTCCTTTGCAATTATCTGTTCTATAATTGGTTGATGCCACATACACTAACCTATCTTTGGGATCCTCATTACTCATGCGGGTTACTTGACATTTATGCTTCATTGAACTGTTACTCTTTCTCATTGGATTTTTTCAGATAAAGAAAATAAAAAGATCCGATGCAGCCTTGCGAGGTGAACTGATGCCATACAACATTATACCACTTGATTCAGCATCAGTGGGAAATGTTGTTGGGTTTTTCCCTGAGGTACCCATGATGTTTATTCTTGTTACGATTTTATCTTCTCATGCCTTGCCAAATACTCCTTCCTCGTATTTGTCTTCACTGTTGCTTGCAACTCTATTAGGTCAGGGCTGCAATTTCCGCGATTCAAAACTGTGAAGATCTGCCACGCTTTCCTTATGACACACCACAACTGAGACAGAAAGATATTTTTGATCTTCTTCAGTATGTATTTGGTTTCCAGGTTATATTCCTGACCTTGCATATTATTCTTTCTTTTAAACTGGATCCTCTGTTAAGTGTTTTGAATGGTTTAATATGGTATCTTGCGTGTTAAAATCGCCTTGAGACACTCGGTGAGTCTTAGAGAATGGGGCTTTAGCCTAGTGGTTGGGTCGCAGTGGCACACCCCAACAACCGGAGTTCGAATCCCGTCGGTAGAGGATTTCTGGAATTCTCACCAAAGAGCGATTCTATCTTAATATATTGACACAGGGCTCCTCCCCTGTTGTCCTCCTTTTATGCATATGTTCTTGCATTTTGGTTGATCGATTCATTTAAATGACCATTTGACAAGCAACCAGAAGTCAAGCTTGTGCACGTCAGCCCTGTGTTTGTATCTCATGCTAAGTTTTACATTTGCTCAATAATTTGCTGCTCCTGCTAGTGCTGCATGTCTTAGCTGTCAATCAGCTGATATTGAGACACTGGAGTTGAATTTCTTATACTATATGCCTTACTCTTGTTTGTGCATGCATCGTTGATCACTACTCTGGACATGGCTAATTTAGAGAACTGTCCAATATCCTAAACATTAGCTGTTACATACTTTGAGAAGCTAATCTGAGAGTTTGGTTGCGACGTGTTGCTGCCTCTTTTCAGTTTTGCATCTGCCATCCAATTCCTTTTGCTGTTAACGCTTACTTAAGATGTTATATTCCCCTGTATGCCATCCTCTCTCCATAAGCAACAGCTTCTACTGTTAGCTGACACACCCAATTTTTGACCAGTTAACAGTCTTAAACATATATGCCCTCCAGCAATCCCTTGCGTGATAGATTGACACTTAAGAAACTAAGTTGGTATTTTATGCTCAGGATTCTTAAATCGTGTCACCATTCCTGAGTTATGATGGAACTGTTGCACAAGGTTATCACTTATCAGGGCTGATCGTAGTCAGGATTTCTCGTTGCAACATAACCTTGGAAATCTTGAATCTAAGGATTATTAGTTATTTTCTAAAGTCCGCCAAATTTAATGCATCTTTAGAATAAAAGGATTCTTGGAGGAAAAAATGTGGTTCATTCTGAAGGAAAATTTCCTATGAGATGTATGGGTTGCTCAAAAGAGTTTCAGATAGAATTTTTTTTCCTACACATTACGAGAGCTCTCTCTCTCTCTCTCTTGCATCCTACTTATTTGACTTAGTTACCTATCACGTCCTTCATTTGTTTGCTGCTGCTCTAGTTGTTTTTCATCTAGTTCGTGATTCCTTTGTGTTATTCTATCTGCATCGTGGAATTGGGCATTAGCGTGAGTGCAGTGCCATCCCCTTGCCGACCTGGTTCGACCCCCGTGGGGCGATATCTCGCTGGCTTATTATACAGGGTGGATAAACCAGTGTATGTCATCTTATTCTAAATAATGCGTGTGTGGGTTGGGGGGGGGAAGGGGGGGGGGGGGGCGCTACATTATGACTATTATCTATTCTGCCTGCATCGACTATATATTGTGGCTGAATTTTTGTTCATGTTTCAGGACGATAATGTTCGGAATCAGCGTGAAAATGTTACACTTACCTTAGCCAATGCTCAGTCCCGTCTCAGTTTGCCTAACGAGACAGAACCGGTTAGTTCTCTCCCTCTTATCATCTGCATACATCTGAATAAAGAAACATTTCAGCATCTGGGTTGTGGAGTTCAATAAGATCCTTATCCCTGCTGATATAATATTTCATGTATTACTTGTTATTTTGGGCATTCACATGGTCTCAAATGCAGGATGTAGTTTATGAGCATGATCAGTAAAAGTTTTTACACTCACATTACAAGAACTGACCGCAGCTTATTTAG
Source organism: Alopecurus myosuroides (assembly GCA_028641055.1). Classification (NCBI taxonomy): domain Eukaryota; kingdom Viridiplantae; phylum Streptophyta; class Magnoliopsida; order Poales; family Poaceae; genus Alopecurus; species Alopecurus myosuroides. The sequence continues at coordinate 489,748,108 of CM054057.1, forward strand.
TGGGTCTTGCAGAAGTGCAAGCCACCCACGTTGGTTCAAAACTTGCAAGGGGTTCAAAGTACCCTTGGGGGTGGAAAGCTCCCCCGCCCCCCACTTTTAGAAGTAAATGTGTTCACCGCAAGATCACTCTTAAAACTGTCATCACCCTTAGCTTTACTGTCCAAGTAGCCTATGGCCTATGTGGTTTATTTGATCAATGGCCTTGTTGTCTGCTTATAATTTATGCAAAAGTATACAATAGACATCTGAATAATTATTACTTTTGCATCGTGGATGCTAATTTCCATACACACAATTAGGAACCCCATTTACCTTGGTCGTCTTAGATTGCCCGAGGGAAGAGAGAAGGTTTTGCCAAAGTAAAACTGAATTTCATAGGTAATAGACGAGGTATAAGTAACTATTGATCAGAAATGCATAGGAGTCTTGTTCCATCTACGTTCAACAAATTTGAGGCTCTTGAGTCTTGACAAAAATGTAATCTATGACCTACGTTATTTATTCTTTTGTGGCCATTTATCAGAATATTTAGCTATGCAATTTTGATAACCCCAACACAATGTACAATAAATATGCCCATGAATCTTTGTAGAAAATCGACGAGAGGGCTGTTACAGAAGTTTTCTGCAAAGTTCTGGACAACTACATAAAATGGTGTAGGTTCTTGGGCAAGCGTGTTGCATGGACCAGGTATGTTTACTACCTGTAAGCTGTTTTTCTTGCATGCTATTCGTTCCCTGGATGCTCACCTGCTATCACCTATTATTTTGGTAGCCTCGAAGCAGTAAACAAGAACAGAAAAATCATACTGGTTGCTCTCTACTTCCTTATTTGGGGCGAAGCTGCAAATATTCGCTTCCTTCCAGAATGCCTATGCTACATTTTCCACAATGTGAGTTCCTTCTTGTCCTATGTTGATGTTGTTTCCGAGGGATGCCATGTAGAGCAATAGAAACTGCCAATCGGTAGGCTCTTTTCTGTAGTAGCTGGTCTGGTTTGTTTGTGACGATGCAACATCCATTTGACATCTAATTTTCTTAGCTTCATGGCAAGGTACTCTGTTTACGGTTCAATTTTGTAAGTGTCAGAATGGCTGTTGCATTTTGTGCATACCTAGCCAGTTAAATCATAGTTCACATTATTATTTGTGTAGACTGACACTGATGTAGCTTTCTACCATTTTTGTTGATCTGCCTTTCTTTAGGGAACACTCATGTACCCTGAAACTGAAATGGATTATTATGCTATGGCACTCACAGAACTTTGCTTAATGCCTAAAAAAGATTAGGAAGTAGTTCTTGTTGTAGATCCTCACTTTGCAGTAGAAAAGCGGACCATGTATTTGAGCTGATAGAATAAATGATGTGTCCTCGAGAAACCAACTTCTTATTTGTTGGAAACTTAAGCCTGGCCCCTTTCCTGTCGTGTTTATATATGTTCTGACTTCTTACTAGGGGAATAGTTGCTCTGTATTTCTGTAGCAATGTTTTAATGTACAGTTTGCTGAGCTTACAGATCCTTCTGGCATATTTTCAGATGGCAAAGGAACTTGACGGGATTCTTGATTCATCTGAAGCCGAACCTGCGAAGAGCTGTATTACCAGTGATGGTTCTACTTCATATCTAGAGAAAATAATTACTCCCATATATGAAACGATTTCGGCGGTAGGTTCATCCATAAAAGTTCCAGCTTGATTTTCAATCTTGTTTAACTGTTATGTCTATTATATCTGAATCAGCATCGCTTCATATAATCATATTTATGTGTATCTCTCTTTGGATCGACATCGACCTTTGCTAAATTCAGAATAAGGTCCTATATTCTGCTCGTACAGTTTAGTGCTTTACTGCAATTATTGTCTTAGCATTACTTGAAAACTTGAAATTGTTCACTCAGTCTCTTAGTTGGCTGTATGTGAAATTAGATTGTTCTTGTGAGCCATGTGGTTTATTTTTTCTGTCTTGTTACTTAACATCTGCGGAACAATTTTCTTCCGTAGTATTACAAGATATAAGCTGCTTACACAGGACCTGACTTACTGTCCTTTTATTCTTCTCTTCTGCATTAATGTTTTATGCATCCTGTATCTTCCACAGGAGGCTAACAATAATAATGATGGGAAGGCGGCACATTCTGCATGGCGAAATTATGATGACTTCAATGAATATTTCTGGTTTGTTCTCCAAACCATTGTCTTTGTGCTATTTTCTCTTATATCCATTGCATCACTGTCTCTTTATTCTGTTCAATATTTGTAGGTCGCGCTCATGCTTTGAACTCAATTGGCCACCTGCTGAGAACTCCAAATTTTTGCGCAAGCCTGCTAAGAGGAAGCGTGTAAGTTAATCATGCATTTTTTAATGACAGTAGCAGTTTTGATGATACGTGTGGTATGAACAGCCGAACACCGTGAGAAACCTAGTCTTTACATATCAATCGTTTGTGTTCCTTTTTTTTTGTATTACCTAGTTCTTATCTGTGTTGTTTTGTCAGTTTATGACATGGGCAGGGGCTTCACTGCCACTAATAACATCACGGCCGTTAGCCCTGTTAGAGTATAAGAGTTGGACTCTATAAAGTCTTGTACCTCACGTTAGGTTAGACCTAGTCGGTTTCCTCTCTTATATATAAACATTGTAAGCCAATCTATCAATACAATCGTGAGTTCTTATATCTAAACATTGTAATCCAATCTATCTACAATCGTGAGTTCTATCTCAAGTTTACAAGCCCGTTGCTATAGCACAAAGTGGTAGCGAATTACATGTTATCTTTTACTCCCTCATCGAAATGTAAGATGTTTTAGCCTTTTCTAAAAAAGACATATCTAGACACGTTTTAGTGCGTAGATCCATGTGAATCTACACACTAAAACGTGTTTAGATACGTTTTGTCTAGAAAACGCTAAAACATCTTACATTTCGGTACGGAGGGAGTAGTTTGTTAAGTTTTGATCTATTTGTTTGATAAGTTCTGAAGAGTTTAAGTTTGAGTCAGCGATTTAATATCAGGTTTGTTTTGATTGGGCATTAGACATAAGAGTTTAAGCTTTTAGGGGACAAGACGGGTCAGGCCTATAAAAGGCTACAACCATTGTACCTTCAGACATCAAGCAAGAAGAATAGCTCTCATCAAAAGTCTCCTCCCTCTTAACTGAAAATTGCATCGTTTAATGAAAATATTGCAGTACTAGTGAGTAGTGACTAAGGGGTGCGCTTTGACTTAACTGAAATAAATGTACTTTTTATTGAGTATCAATCTATACCTTGTTCTGTATAATTATTGTTTTTAATAACTACCAGCCTTCTGATTTTAATTTTTTTCTACAGACCGGGAAGACCAACTTTGTTGAACATCGAACTTTTCTGCATTTGTACCGCAGTTTTCATCGCCTTTGGATTTTTCTCATATTAATGTTTCAGGTCAGTCATATGATCCTTTATTAATTTATATAGGAATACATATATCAAAAATTTATAGCGCTAAAGATGCCTTCTCTCTCTCTCTCTGAATGGTGCTGCAGTGCTTAGCTATTATAGCCTTTCACCATGGGAAGATAAACCTTAATACTATCAAAGTTGTACTTAGCGCTGGACCAGCCTTCTTCATACTGAACTTCGTCGAGTGTACGCTCTCTATTTTTTCCTTCATGATCTCCATTTTATATGATGGCTTTACATGTGTTGTCATTTACATTTTTAAAAGGTGTTACCTGGACTAGGACTACATTTATATGCTCCTTATGCTTCCCGTCTTGTGGTTGCCCCCTTTTCTTTTTTCTTATAGGCTGCTTGGATGTGCTACTCATGTTCGGTGCATATAAGACAGCGAGAGGTTTTGCCATATCGAGACTAGTTATCCGTTTCCTTTGGTTAGCTGCAGTTTCAACATTTGTAACCTATCTTTATGTGTGAGTAATTGTTTATATTTTGTTCTTAATTCTTAACCCTTTCTCAATGTGCACTAAGTTACCTATTCATTGGAATGTTGAATATTGAACAGGAAAGTCTTAGATGAAAAAAATGCAAGAAATTCTGATTCAACTTATTTCCGGATCTATGTTCTTGTTCTGGGTGGTTATGCTGCGGTTAGGTTCGTGTTCGCATTGTTGGCCAAGATCCCAGCTTGCCACAGGCTATCCGATTTATCTGACCGGTCACAGTTTTTCCAATTTTTCAAGTGGATATACCAAGTATGCATGTCTTCACTCTACATCGTGGTTTGGAAACACATATCCTTGATGGAATTATGTATTCATTTTGTTTCTCCATATTGTACTAGGAACGATATTACATTGGCAGGGGACTTTACGAGAGTATAAGCGACTATGCCAGGTTCTTTCCTTCTCATTAATGATTCACCAGCAGTTCTCTCATATCATCTTGTCTTCTCTACTTGAATATTTGTATTCTGTGGTGAGTTATTTAACCGTGACAACATTCCTTATGCAGATATGTAATCTTTTGGTTGGTCATATTTGCGTGCAAATTTACTTTTACTTATTTTCTCCAGGTGGTTATAATTGTCTTTAAGAACTCTGATGCTTACTTACTGTTTCTGTATCCGAAGTTACCTTGTTTATCGTTACATTCTGTTTTGCAGATTCGTCCTTTAGTTGAACCGACCAATATAATTGTGCAACTCCATGATTTGCAGTATTCCTGGCATGATTTTGTATCAAAGGGTTAGTATATTTGTACATATCACACTAACAGTGTAGTTTTATTTACTCCACATCTTTTTTTGAGGGTATAATTTGTTCCACGTCTTTATCAAGGAGACAATGGATATCATCTTATTTACCCAAGTACACTAGCAATGCAACTACCATGCTGATGATGTTTTTGTAGGAAATAAAAATGCTCTGACCATTCTCAGTCTATGGGCACCGGTTGTTGCTGTAAGTTTCCTGCATTGACCTTGAATCTTATTGGAGAGAATAAGTTAACTTTGCAACGATACATTAATTTACCGTATTTCTATATTCAGATATACCTGATGGATATTCATATTTGGTACACTCTTTTATCTGCTCTTGTTGGTGGCGTTATGGGTGCTAGAGGTCGCCTTGGGGAGGTACTATCACCCCCCTTCATGCTTGTCTTGTGATTTGTAAACTGGATATCCCTCTTACATGTGCCAATTTAATGCAGATTCGCTCAATTGAAATGCTCATAAACGTTTTGAGAGCTTTCCGGAAGCTTTTGCAAAAACTCTTTCCCCACAAAGGTCCTAAATCCTAAATCCTACTCTTTAAAATTGTCTCATCTTGAGGGGCCATATAGCTAAGAACATATTAAGAGTCTTTGCCCATCTGTGTGGATCTGCTGCTATCAAATTTAATTTGATTCATTTTTCAATTCTCATTCGCCATTGCAGGATATCTAACAGGCCAGTTCCTCAGGTAAATAAACGCCAGTTTATCACATACCGTGTCTGTTACTTCCTTTAGAAGATTATTCCACAGTACATTTCAAGATGTCTATCCTCACACTCGCACACACACATCTATTCTTATTACAGCAAGTGTTTACGATTAGTTTTATGACCTGATATGTTCTAAACAGGTTTGTTTAACTCAATTTAGCTAAGCATGCCACTCTATTTAAGCTTGTTGATTCACTAACACTAAGCTCACTTATTTTTTTTTAAATCTGATGAAGTGATCATGGCCTTAACATAGTATTGTTAAGTTTTTTTTAATATCTTTAAAATGATCAAGGTAGCTGGTTCCCGTCTTTTTTTCTGAATTGTATTCACTTTTGATCACCCTGAACACTAGGATTCGGAAGCTACTAAGATGTATGCCTCAATATTCTCCCCATTTTGGAACGAGATTATCAAGAGCTTGCGTGAAGAGGACTATGTTAGTAACAGGTACATGAAACACAGCTTGATCCTACCACTTCTAGCTAACCCATTTGCCATTTGCTTCGAGGTCATGAAAATATTTTCTTTCAGGGAGATGGATCTGCTTATGATGCCAAGTAATTGTGGAAATTTAAGACTTGTGCAGTGGCCGTTGTTTCTTCTTACTAGCAAGGTATCCTAATTGATATTAATTATATCTGTTTTCTTTTGCAAGAACAGACTTTTACGTATCAGAAACCAGTGTCTTGACTGCCACGACTCTGTTTGCTGCTTCATTTGTAGATCATGTTGGCCAATGACTATGCATCTGACTGTAAAGACTCCCAATACGAGCTGTGGCACAGAATATCGAAAGATGAATATATGGCCTATGCTGTCAAGGAATGCTACTACAGCGCAGAAAGAATTCTTAATTCTTTAGTCGATGCTGAAGGTCAACGTTGGTATGCTTTCTCACTGAAAATGAAGCTTCTGATACTAGCATCAAATTTATTTGATGGCTGCCATAAATTATGTCTTTACTTATTTGTGATACATACTCCTGATCTATGTACAGGGTCGAACGTCTTTTCCGAGACCTCAATGACAGCATGACACAGGGTTCACTTTTGGTGACTATAAATCTGAAGAAGTTACAGTTAGTTCAATCACGACTTACAGGCCTGACAGGGCTTCTGGTAAGATTGCTACACAAGGGCTCTACCTGACACCTCCACAATTCCACATAATTTCTTTTCAGTTGAGGGGTTGTTATCCAGCTGTTTCCTGTTTCTTAAATTTATTGCAAGGCGTCTTGAATGATAGTCTATATATATATTAGATACGCGATGAGACCGCTGATCGCGCGGCTGGTGTTACGAAAGCTCTCCGTGAGCTCTATGAGGTTGTTACCCACGATTTTCTTGCACCAAACTTAAGGTATGCAATGGAAGAACACCTTTCAATTGCTGAAAAATATCTGTCCACAATTCCACTTTAGTTTCTAGTACAAATGTGTCTTCTCTTGCTGCAGGGAACAATTTGATACATGGCAATTACTGTTAAGAGCTCGAAATGAAGGGCGTCTATTCTCCAAGATTTTCTGGCCAAAGGACCTGGAAATGGTACCCCCACTTCCCCTGCACAATTATGCGAAAATTGCTTATTTATTGGAAAATTTCTTGTGCTACCACCTCTTGTGGTGCTACTGCTACCAAACAACAACAACAAAGCCTTCCAGTCCCAAACAAGTTGGGGTAGGCTAGAGTTGGAACTCAAAAGATGTCGAAAACAAGTCATGGTTCTGGCACGTGGATAGCTAATTTCCAGGCACCCAGGTCCATGGCTAGTTCTTCGGTGATATTCCAATCTTTCAAAATTATGGTATCACCACTAAAATGTCTTCCCATAATTTGGTGCTACCATGCTACCAAATTACGGCATCACTAAAATGTCAGGACAGTTCTAGATATTTTTTGCATATTCTGTGATGCTTCTGTGATATGATACAAAATTGTCTAATTGCTTAATGTAGTGTATTTACGCTTGCAGAAAGAACAAGTTAAGCGTTTACACTTACTTTTGACTGTCAAAGACTCTGCTGCAAACATTCCCAAAAATTTAGAAGCTCAGAGAAGACTGCAATTTTTCACCAATTCTTTGTTCATGGACATGCCGGAAGCAAAGCCTGTCTCTGAGATGATCCCCTTCTGGTACTATAAATGCTTACGAACTTCATGCTCTCAAGGAGTAGTATCCTATTAACACTTACTTATCTTGTGCAACAGTGTCTTTACCCCGTACTACAGTGAGACGGTTCTTTATAGCATGTCCGAGTTGTGTGTTGACAACGAAGATGGCATTTCTATACTTTTCTACCTTCAAAAAATCTTTCCTGGTAATATTATGATGCTTAATTTCCACTACTTATTGTCACTTGTAAATCACAATGGTGTTTTTTGCTTTTAACAAATCTTTTTATGCACTCGTTTTTTTTACTTTCGCTCTTCAAATGCGCTTGTATGAGCTATTGGGTAACTTCTTGACTTCTGAATGGCTTGTTGCTTCTGATTCTTGTTCATCTAAATATCCATTAGTTGTGACACATCAATATGCTCTAGCCAATTTAGGAATATTACCAATTTTGATATCTGGGTGAGGAATGAGTTGCTTTAATTTAGCATAAATGCAGAATAAGTTATGTAAAGTGAAATGTTGTAATAAAACTCCAATTACTTATCACAAATTCCCCATATGCCAACATGTGTGGTTGCTTGGTGAAACATTTCTGTCTGGTCACCTTAAAGAAGAAAGTATTTCCATTCTTTATTGTACCAAAATACCTATTAAGTCATTTGGTTTACACCAGGCATGTAATTGGTAACTCACTTTTGTTGCATTCAGATTGTCATAAACAAAACATGCCCTTAATTTCTACGAGTATATGATGTGGATTTTTATTTGGTTTGCAGATGAGTGGGCAAACTTCTTAGAACGAATTGGCCGTGGAGAATCATCGGAAGAAGATTTTAAGCAGAATTCAAGTGATACCTTAGAACTGCGGTTTTGGGTATCATATCGTGGCCAAACTTTGGCGAGGACAGGTCAATTTGTTGTTTTATTTCTATTTCTTGCGACTGAATGCTCATATTTTAGCAGAATACATGTGTAATAAATGCTAAAATGGCCTGTAAGCTTCATTTTGGTGCCAAACTGCATTTTTTTTTGTCTTTGTAATTGATATATTTGTTGAATTCATATTTTTGCAGTGCGTGGAATGATGTACTACAGGAGAGCTTTGATGTTGCAGAGTTACCTGGAGAAGAGATATCTTGGAGGTGTGCATAGAGTTTGCTGTTGCATTAAATCAATTGAATATGTTTCCTGGTTAATTTCATTCTTTTGTTTGTTCTATCAGGCATTGAAGATGGGTATTCTGCAGCTGAATATATTGACACTCAAGGCTATGAATTATCTCCTGATGCACGGGCCCAGGCAGATCTTAAATTTACTTATGTTATTTCATGTCAAATATATGGACAGCAGAAGCAAAGGAAGGCTCCAGAGGCTGCGGATATTGCTCTTTTAATGCAAAGGTTAGTTTGATAACTTGTATTTCTTGTGTAGGCTGCAATATGGATTACACGGACAAACGATCTTTAATTCTTTTTGACTTATCAGTTGAGTTCTTTTTCATTAAGATTAGCATGGTCTTCTTTCTTTCGTTTCCATTATCTGGAGCTCTCTAACATGTTTTTGATTGTGATTGCTGCTATACAACTTTTAAACTGTTCCACTAATTAATACTAAGTACGTTTCGCTATAACTTGTAGAAATGAGGCCCTTCGGGTGGCTTTCATACATGAAGAAGATAGTGTATCAAGCGATGGACATGCCATAAAAGAGTACCATTCCAAGCTAGTAAAGGCTGATATTCATGGAAAAGATCAAGTCAGTAAACTTCTATATTTGTTTGATTATTTATTTACCAATTTTTGGTGCATTTTCTACCTATTTGGAATCAATGATGGATCCACTACTCACTGCCTTCTTGTGATACCACTTATTATGTTTATCACCTGAGCTTTATGACATTATTCCCCTTAGTTATTCTGGTAAATATACCCTTCTCAAATAACTGAGAATATGTTCTCTCACCTTCATATATTGAATACTATAATAGGAAATAAAAGCTGTTCTTGTCACAATTCCTGTTTCCTTGTTACTTCATTGCCGCTTGTAGCTGTCCCTCCATCTGCTGATTTACCAAATCAACTCCACTTCTGGCAGTAATCACTATGTCCTTGTAGCCTTAGCTCTCCTAGTATAAATTTGATTATCCAAAATATAGGAGAAAAATTAGGTTCTTGTCATCCATAATGTATTTTACTGACATTACTTTTCATTAACCTCTTATGCTTTATTTTGCTGTTACTGGTGTATATATAGGAAATATACTCCATTAAACTGCCTGGGAACCCCAAGCTTGGTGAGGGGAAACCTGAAAATCAAAATCATGCTATAGTCTTTACTCGTGGAGATGCAGTACAGACAATCGATATGAATCAGGTATACTATTCTTCTTCAATATTAACAGTACCCCTTAAATCAAATGACCTCGTTGGTTCTCAGTTCCTCACTAAACTTATCAGCTGTCTAGATATATATATATATATATATATATATATATATATATATATATATGAGACGTGGGTGTAGCTACACCCGGGAGTAGAAACCATTTTCCCTATATATATATATATATATTTTACTTTTGTGGTATTGGATCTGAGTTCCAGTAAGGACATCCTCATATGACATAATCGTTGTTTTTAGGTTCGTTTTTCATTTCTAAGAATATTTCTCATTGTATGGATATGCTGAGCTATGCATGATTCTGTTAGTGTTACAACTTACATTCTATGCCGTTTTTGGTAAAATTTTCCATACAGATGGATATTCTATGCTTTTGATTTGCTTGAATTTTTCGTGAGGAGAAAGGAGTTTGATATGTAAAAGCCGTAAGGGGAATACACAACCAAATATGCATGTTACACGTCATAGATGTTAAGATGCTTCTTTGTAACCAAAACAACCCTGATTGATAGAAGTGCTCGTGTAGGATAATTACTTGGAGGAGGCAATGAAAATGAGGAATTTACTTGAAGAATTCCGTGGTAACCACGGAATACGTTATCCCACAATTCTAGGTGTTCGGGAACATGTGTTTACGGGAAGGTAGTATTTGACTATTCTCAGTTATTTTACCAACTATTGACGTTTGTATCTTTCTGTATCAACCTGTTCGATTTTATTTTGCTACAGTGTGTCCTCGTTGGCGTCATTTATGTCGAAACAGGAAACTAGTTTTGTCACTCTGGGGCAACGTGTTCTTGCTTACCTCAAGTGAGTAAATGTTGTAAACTATACTGTGGCTTGCCGTAGTGAATATCCATGCTCATTGTTACTATATTTTCTCTTTTCTGCCAATGAACATGAAAATAGTTTCACTCGGCGCAATTTAATTTTAATCTGTTGTTCTTATCTAGGGTTCGAATGCACTATGGACATCCCGATGTGTTTGATCGGATATTTCATATAACCAGAGGCGGCATTAGCAAGGCTTCCCGGGTGATTAATATAAGTGAAGACATATATGCTGGTTCGTATTTTGAATGTGACATGTCAGGCTGCACTGCTGCAAAAATTTACAAGATATGTTCTATTTTAAGTATCTACCCCCTCAGTCTCAAAATAAGTGTCGTTAAAATGGATGTATCTAGTTTTGAAATACATCTAGATACACTTATTTTGAGGCGGAGGGAGTAAAAAACTGAGGCTGTTAACTTTGTTAATCATCTAACAGGAGATAGGATGATAGGCGACGTTGATCACTAGTGCTATCCATACATAGGGACTGAATAGAAATACTTTATTCTTTAAAGCTTGACTTGTAAGTGTTAACCAATTTGCAGGATTCAATTCTACTCTTCGCCAGGGTAATATCACACACCATGAATATATCCAGGTAATCAATTTTGTTCACTTGTACTACAAAGTCTATAACATCGATAGTAGGCATTTAGGTGCATACTGCATGTATATCCATTATGGTTTGCACAATACTGGCCCAGAAAATTAAGATGTTCATGGCTGTTTGACATGATACAGCATGTGCATGTGGAAAGTTTGTTTTCAAAGATGCCAATCTGTGTATTTCAGAAGATACATGTGGAACTGACATATGCAGCACATACATCAGTTTCGGTTATTTTCTTTCTGGATAGCGCACATGAGCTAACATGCTTTACAATTAATGGAATTTCATAATTTTTAAGTGCAGCTGTGTCTATATTTTGCTTAAGGAGTGCACATGCCATTATTTGTATATCCCCCCCAAAAATGTTATTATCGGTTTGCCTCTTTCCAGGTTGGGAAAGGACGGGATGTTGGTTTGAACCAGATTGCATTGTTTGAGGGGAAAGTTGCTGGTGGTAATGGTGAGCAAGTTCTCAGTCGAGATGTATATCGTCTGGGGCAGCTATTTGACTTCTTTAGGATGCTAACTTTCTTCTACACCACTGTTGGGTTTTACGTCTGCACAATGGTATTCCTCCCTCTCCACCCTGCATTCTCGATTTTACTTTGTCTTTGCTTGGTTTTACCTGAATCATATGTTATGGGTTTCTGCATTATTAACAAGTAACCAAGTCACTTTGAATAGATGCATTCAAACGAATTATTTAACTGTGAGTTGCTCCTAAGTGGGCTTAGATATGCGTGGTAGGTAGTACCATTAGTTGATAGTATAATATGAATTGGTTTTGCTTGCATGATATAAAGACAGGTATAGATACCATAATGACATAGAAACTGGATCCTTGTTGGGTCAGTTTAGGATTTGAGCAAACTTGTAATTCAACTTCTTTAAGATTGATACTTTTTAAGTCCTTCATGCCTTCACCAAAAACCTATATTTGTTGAAGGACCTCTGGGTATAGTTCATTGTTTGTTACTCCCTCCGTTCTAAAATAGATGACTTCCATTTGTCGCATGTATGTAGACATGTTTTAGTCTCTACATGCATCCATGTTTGGACAAATGGAAGTCATCTATTTATGAATGGAGGGAGTACATAGACGCCTTGTTCTTGTCTTGCCTGCTACTAGGTTCCCAATTTCATGCACTTGATAGCTAAGAGTATGCCTACAAAGAAACTACAACAATGATGAGTCTGATATAAGCATTGTGTTGAAAATTAGATTTGGCTGGATATATATTTAACAATGCCTTTATTTGCAGGATTTCAGTCACATGCATATATCTAATAATGCCTTTGTTTACATATTCATGTTGTTAATTGCTGCAAGTTGACTTATTTCTTTGTGTACTTGTGCATGCAGATGACTGTTTTAACTGTGTATATCTTCTTGTATGGGAGGGTGTATCTGGTGAGTTTCAAATTCCTATTAGCTCATGCATCTAATTGATGCATTTTCGTTTCTATGCTGTCTTATAATCGTAAATTGCATCTGAAACTTTTAGGCACTCTCTGGACTCGACTTTTCAATATCTCGCCAAGCCAGGTTTCTAGGAAACACGGCCCTTGATGCTGCTCTGAATGCTCAATTTTTGGTCCAGATTGGTGTTTTTACAGCCGTACCAATGATAATGGGTTTCATTTTGGAGTTGGGGCTAATGAAGGTGTGCTCTTTGTTTCTTCCTACTTTTTACATGGCGATCCTGATCCTGTATTCACATTATAATTTTTATCCTGTGCAGGCTATTTTCAGTTTTATTACAATGCAACTGCAGTTCTGCTCAGTATTTTTCACCTTTTCACTTGGAACTAGAACACATTATTTTGGGAGAACAATTCTTCATGGTGGTGCAAAGGTACAGATGGTGTGTTAATGTTTACAAATATTACTTGTTCGAACTCTTCTGACACATGATCCTCTACGCAGTATCGTGCTACTGGACGTGGTTTCGTTGTTCGTCATATAAAGTTTGCTGACAATTATAGGCTCTATTCTCGAAGCCACTTTGTCAAAGCGTAAGTTGCTACTCTCTCCGTTCGACAGTACATGACTTCCATTTGTCCAAATATGAATGTATTTAGACATATTTTAGTGTCTACATACATTCATGTTTAGACAAATGGAAGTCATGTATTATTGAACGGAGGGAGTACTTTCAATCAATCAAGTGATTTTTAGGGGAAGTTCATCTGCATGAATAATGGTCACACAAATCCATCTTCACCACATGGAATAGCGCACAGCTTTAGTGTTGCGATATTGCTTGTTAGTATTGTTGTACTACTGTGTATAACCTGATTGTATTCCATCTATTGACGTTGGTGAGGAAAAGGCTGGGTATGTGTTATTATATCCTGACTGTATTCCACAAACACTGAATTTGTGTTTGAAGGTAAAATCGGTTAGCATTTGCAGAAACACTCTGTAAAATCCATAATCTGTTGATAGACACAGCAAACTTTTGCTGGAAATTATTGGAGTGGTTAAAATATTATTATTTGGACGTGTAGGATGAAAAATCCTATTTACCTTTGGAAATTACCTGAGCCTAGCTGTCCGTAGCTCAATTCTCTCCTCATGTTTCTTTCCAAGTACAAGTAAAACTTGTCACAACCCCTAATTTCTAAATTTCTAAATATAATAATAATTTTGTTGCACCGTGTTGTTCCAAATGGCAGCAACTTTGCAGTGTTCATTGCCAAATTATCGATTTCATGATTCTCCTCAGCGAATGCGAACCAATTGTAATGTCGTGGAGTCAGTTTTGTGCCCTTCTTTTGTTGATATTGCAGGGATCGAACTCTAGTCGTCTGATACCATGTTAGGAATAGAGGAACACGCAACTTGTATTACTCGGGAGCCAAAGCCCACAATATATACATGTACAGGGCAAATATGCAGGGAACACCCTAATCTATATACATATCTGCTAACATGACTCAGTGCATTGAATATTCAATTCCAGTTATAGTTTTTCTGCTAGCATTACTTGTTTGATCAATCTGATGGATGTATTATTGCAGGCTTGAGGTTGCTCTCCTGCTCATTGTCTATATTGCATATGGATACACGAAGGGCGGGTCATCATCCTTTATTCTTTTGACTATCAGTAGTTGGATCATGGTTTTTTCCTGGCTTTTTGCGCCATACATTTTCAACCCTTCTGGTTTCGAGTGGCAAAAGTATGTTAAGACCAAGCCTATCTTTTCCCTTTAGATTTGTTGGCATTCAAGCTAGATAACCATGATTGGGAAACTGAGAGATTTTCTATTTTTTTCCTTGTATAAAGAAAATCATCACTATTGTGATGAAACCTGTAAAATTATTGGATAAAAATCTATGCACACTTATCATGCTAGTCTTAGAAATATTATTATAAGATGTATTTTGTTGATTTACATTGCATGGATGTAATTGCTACTGTTGTATTTCTGGTCTTTCTGCTTTACTTTTACTGACTCCCATTTTTTAACATCAGAACTGTTGAGGACTTTGATGATTGGACAAATTGGTTATTTTATAAAGGTGGAGTTGGTGTAAAGGGAGAAAACAGCTGGGAATCTTGGTGGATGGAGGAGCAGGTCAGTAAAACCATGTCGTTTTGTCTGAAAGCCTATTTGTTTAAGCCCTGTGCTTGTTATTAGTTTCACTTATACACTGTTTTGTTACTTATGTAATGTGTTTATACAGGCTCACATCCAGACAATTAGGGGGCGTATCCTGGAGAGTATCCTGAGCCTCAGGTTTCTTATGTTCCAGTATGGCATTGTGTACAAGCTTAAACTGACTGCACATAATACTTCTCTGGCAGTAAGCAAAGAGCTATCCCATTTAGCAGTTCTGCATTGTAAAATAATTTATTTGCTTTCTTAGCTAACTGTTCGTGTGCTGCTTTACCCCAAATATTTTCTTAAAGTTTCAGTCGTCTGTCTATGTTGGTTGTATAACTGAGCAGTTGTGTAGGTATCCGTTTTTCTATGTTATTGAGTACACATTGATCTTGTAGCATGTCAATGGACCCACTTGTTTTCGCTCTATAGTTCTGTTTTCTGACGATTTATTTTATGTGCAAGTTGAATAAAAAAGCTTGAAGTTTGATGTTGTACATTTACTTCCATGTTCAAATTAAGAAACATGTAAAATAGTATAACCTCTAATGTATCTAATGCCTTCCGTTACTTTGTCAGATTTATGGCTTCTCATGGATTGTACTTCTTGTTCTGGTCCTCCTATTTAAGGTTTGTTATATTAATTCTTTATATTTTCATCTATTGCACGATTATACATTATATGAACGAATTTGCCTAAGCTAGTTCTATTGTGGTTCAGCTTTTCACCGCAACTCCGAAGAAGTCGACTGCCTTGCCGACTTTTGTTCGGTTTCTACAAGGCCTTCTTGCACTTGGCATCATTGCAGCAATTGCTTGCCTTATTGGATTTACAAGATTCACAATTGCTGATCTATTTGCAAGTGCACTAGCTTTTCTAGCAACTGGATGGTGTGTTTTATGTGTAAGTACGACGGTCTTTTCTTTTCCTTTTTCTACATTGCATGTACTGCCTGTCTCATTGCATTTCGCTGCATGCCCCCCAATTTGTCGCTTCTCATTGCAGCTGGCCATCACATGGAAGCCCCTGGTGAAGACCCTTGGGCTCTGGGACTCTGTCCGCGAGATAGCTCGGATGTATGATGCCGGGATGGGTGCTGTTATCTTCGCACCAATCGTGTTCTT
The DNA here is from genome assembly GCA_028641055.1 of Alopecurus myosuroides. Lineage (NCBI taxonomy): Eukaryota > Viridiplantae > Streptophyta > Magnoliopsida > Poales > Poaceae > Alopecurus > Alopecurus myosuroides. Next base: position 489,764,232 of record CM054057.1, read on the forward strand.
CTCGTGGTTCCCCTTCGTATCCACCTTCCAGTCCCGCATCTTATTCAACCAGGCGTTCAGCCGCGGTCTCGAGATCTCCCTCATCCTTGCGGGAAACAAGGCGAACCAGGAGTCATGAAAAGCCCCATCTGCTCCGCCTGCGTGCTTTGTTGTATATTATTGTAGTTAACTAGCAACACTAGGTTCGAACGGCGTATGTACATAATGTCTCGAGTAACTGGACACTAATCGCCCGTGGATCTAGTGCCTGCTTAGACGTGTGCATATTCTCTTGTAGTTTTGAGAAACTGAATGTAATTTGGACCCTCTGGCGATTTGTGTCGCCTGGTGGTAGTAATCGCAGTTTGAGTAATGATGAAACCTTTCCTCTGAGCTTGTATTGTATGGTTCTGAAACGCTTGTTGTTCATGCCTCCTGTATCTGTTTACTTACTACATAGTTAATGGTGTTGCCAAGAAAGTTCAGATAATGGTGTTGCCAAGAAAGTTCAGATGCCAAAGAGCATTTCTACTTGCAATGTTCTCGATAATTAAACCATGGAACTTGAACTGAACCTGTGCAAGACAGGAACTGCCTAATCAAAGAGAAGCTACTAGTCAAAGAAACAAGCTGACATATTCTTCTTTTGTCCAGTTTCTTACACCCATATCATATCACTGGGTTCATCTCCACATCACCCAAAAGTATAACCAGTTGCTGCAAACTATTGCAGATCGATGGTGGTTCTTTGCAAGCAAACAGTTGCCGGAAGGTAAGCAACAGACAAGTCAACATGTACACCAAGCATCGTAAGCACACAACTTCACAATCCAGGACGCGTCATTCAACTGTTTCGATCGACCGCCTCTGTTTGTCCACGTGTGCGGCTGATCCTAGGCTAGGTTTGGTAAAATTTCTGCTGAACCGTGTCACCTTTAGAAGAGACATCTAAGAAGAAAAGGTTTGGTAAATGTGCATGCATGTATCAAGGTAACTAACCAGGGGTCGTAACTAAGAAATGACTGGCTGTTTTACCACGTGAAGGATTAGATCACCTTTTTTAATGGATCAAGATGATGATCTGTGCTGAGCGATCGATGATGACTGTTTGATCGTTATCCGGTGTTGCTGTTTAATTACCTGATCCGTGTGTTTTACCCGGTGCGGAACTAGGAACTAAGACAACTTCCTTCTTCCCCGGTGAGTGGTCATGGATGCTGTTTGTGACTCTGATTGTAATGCCTGATGGCTGCTTAAATTCAGTGAGAAATTATGCTAGCTTTATTCTTCTGTAACAGCAGGAGCTGTAATTAGGATAGCTTCCATGGTTCTGTACTTCCTACTTGCGAGTTGGCTAATTAGGTTGGTGCATAATGTTTCAATTATGTGTTTCCTCAAGACTCTGTTGCATTTTTTTTCACAAATTATTATTGCTCTCCATAGAAACTGTTTATCAGACTCTGTTGCATTTTTGTTCACAAATTATTATTGCTCTCCATAGAAACTGTTTATATCAGGCTTATAAAAATCATGGACCTGTAAACGGCCGACCAATAGACTGCATTTGCAAAAGTGACCTTTGCCCCTCTCTAGTTTTCTTCGCGGCTGATGCAACGAGATTGAGAGCGAGATCTAGCCAGAGGGGGCTTTAGGTTGGAAACACACGGCATTATTCTTGCATTGATCCCCAGGTAGGTATGTGGTTGTTCCTTTCTAGGTCCATGGTTTACCTACTAAATATCTTGCCATCCCTTGCAGCGCACGCTGTTATCCTCCTGAGCACTCATAAGAATTACATTAACTGCTTCACAAGTGGGATTGGACTACATATAATCCTCGAACTTTATATGATCGATGCAGCAGAAAAAGTAGCGGATTAATGCATTTTCAGGATAACTGGTGAAAATGATGTCACCGTTGAGAGGAAAGTTTATTTGTATATGTGTCCTGAGACTAACTTCATTGAGCTGAGGACCGTGCGATGTGATAGTTTTCTCTTGCCGAAATGATTAGGTTCTGACTTGTCAAGCAGACCGTAGTATGACTAAATTAACAGGCTTTCTGATGGAGAACCGTACCCACACGTTTTCTTACTGATCTGACAACAGCAACAAAAGGTGCCTTTAGACTGTGGAGAGGCCCTGACTCGATCAAAGTAGGAAGTCAAAGCGGTACATCGACATGGCTAATCACCTTTACTGGTTAATCCAGGGTTAGGAAGAGGATGCTACTATTGCTCACTTACAGAGCAGATAAAATGCTACTTAATTACTACCTGATCTACCAGGAAAGAGATATAATTACCACGTGACATACGTGCTAAGCAACTCAAAAATGAATAAAAAGGAAAGAGATATAATTCCATAAAGTAAAGGAGTACTTTTATTTGAGTGACATGTTTCACACAAATTGATTGTGAAAATTTCACCATCTAAAGCGACCGGCTGACGTACGGCTGCGGAGCAGAAGTATAGTTTGCCTCTTCTTCTGAATTACCGCATCCATGTGTTTGTCGGCTTGTCTGAAACAAGGTAACTACAGAAATCCACGGTGAAAAAATGCAACCCATACAATTTGGGAACCCTAAGCTAGGCCACGGAGCCATTGGCATCGCTGAGATAGGTTAACTTGTCAAAATCATAATCTTGTGTGGTTGTTCAGCCTATGTCACAGATACAGTGTTTTCCCTTATGAGTAGGAATTAGCTCCTTTCCACAACTCCCAAAAGCTGCATAATTTCAGAAGCTTTATATGTCTTGAATTAAATACATTTTGTTGCAGCTAAAGTCTCAATTTGACACACATTGGTACGTAGTCAGACTCAAAATGCCAGGTTGACCATGCACTGCAGCCATCATATGCGTATCCAATTGTTCTTTTTTTCATGGGGTAGGTAAAATCTCTGCATGCATGGCACCATACACTTGTGGACGGTGTTGCATAGGTGGCAGTGCTGCCGCTAAGAATTCCTGGGATTCAGGCGTGGGTAGATACGTATGAAGGTCACTGTAGGCTGCCTGTTGAACAATTATCCCTAGCTAGCTAGTCCGTCTGTCATTTGCCACAGCATGGACGGTCTTGTCCAAATCTCACCTGACCAGAAAGCGAGATCCAGGAGAAGTTCCTGGACACGTATCTCAGATGAAGCTAAATGCATGTACTGAAAAATTACACTTGGAAGTTGCTGTCAAGAAGTCGTCCCGAGGAAGGATGGCAAAATATACAGCGATGAGAAATTATATGATTATTGTTTACTTTCTTATCGACCTTCCTTTGCTTTTCTTAACAAAAAGAAACCGCTGAAACTGCTAGTGGAAAAGGATATATAAACAGACATCGCAAGAAAAGTGGTTTAAACTCTAACCACTTTGTCAAGTCCAAAAAACTAGCAAGCTTTCTGATGATAAAGTGGATTTGATAGGCATAGGCGATGGCTGCTAAAAAGGATGCTAATTCAGCTAGGGTTCTGAGCATAGAGGCCAAATCAGATGAGAGCATATCTATACATGCAGGTCAAGCGCAAGCTGCATGGGCAGTCAATAGCTTGTGGTACCCGGCGATGAGGCCCCTACCTACTGTCTAACTAATTTGTGTGACTTATGGTCCAGGGCCAGAAAAAAAAGATATACATATAGATATATGTACATAAAAGTTGTGTCAAGTTATGTGAAGCAAAGACATCAGGGTCACAAGTAGCTGCCGTCTTAACTGAAAGTGCGCTCAACAAAGCAAATGATATTCTTGCAGTGCCCCCATCACAGAAGGAATCTACGCTAGCTTAGGCAAGGACGCGAGCACAAGCAAACAAGACATGTCGAAAAAGCCCAAGGACATTGGAGACGGGGGTGCTGCTTTAATGTGTGTTGATATATATATATCTAAAACACAATTAGTAATTAGAATTACTATTAGTTACCATTAGTTCATTAGAATTAAAGTAGCATTTAGTCGTTTGAGTTAACAAGCCCTTTATCTGATTTTACCCCATTTGAGCATTTTTCGGGCTCTGATAGGTGGGAGTACTTGTACATGTCAAAATGGTTAGGCGGCTAGTTCAGATCAATGTTTTAAATAGCGGGCTACTCTCAAAACGGGGCTATAGCCAGGCTAAATGGGGTTATAGCCGAAAATTGTACATGAATTCATTTAGCCCCAAGATTCTCAAAAAGCTATATCCGAGCTATAGCCAGGCAATAGCCGACTATTTAAAACTATGGGTCAGATACGCTTTCGACCTAGTATGAGAGGCACGATGCGCGGCGGAACCCGGCCAGGTCAAGTCGTGCCCGCCGCACCCCACCACCTCTTCGTTTCAACTTGGTCGAGGTGGGGTGGGGACGTAAACTAGGGGTGGGGGAAGGGGGTCAAATAGAATTTACTCTAGGTTTATAAAGCTGAGATTGATTAATTTTCAAACTAAAAGGCCAACTACATTGTGCATTAGGTTTCGTTAGGACAAACCTTTGACGATCAATTACTCTATTAGCAGGTGGAACCAGGGCAGAAGCATGCTGCAAGCACAAGGAGGAATCCATCCATAGCCAAGTATGGGAGGATTCCCCGAGAACCACCTTGTAGCAACAAACCTCTACCATCTATACAAGCAAGGCATGACATAGAGTTTTACATGTTATTTTGGTGTGATCCAAAATTCATATATGAAGATAAAGGCCAACTTCCGATGAGCAGAGTGCAATGACGCGGATTAGGGTTCCACCGTTATACATACCTCTTGTAAGCCATCGGTGGGACAAGTCGCAAGTTGTAAATCTCCGACGTTTGTAACCGCACCCGGGATATAGTGAAGTTTGCTGGTTGCGCCTGTGGTTTTTTCTCTTCCTCCTTGGAAGGGTTTTCCACGTTGTAATCCTGTGTCCCTTGTCGTGTTTGATCTCTCTTTGTTCATCGTTTTTCTTGCTATCGTTTATAACATTATACTTTTAGATAGCCTGAACCTGAGCAAAATCAGCGTGTCTTTCTCTCTCTCTCCCGTCGTTAGAGAATTAGATCGGAACCTCCTTGCGCCCCTTGCTGAATCTACAAAGGTGTGGTAACACTCCCGGTGTACATGCACGAAGACATGACAATTGTCAACAACCCACATATCAAGGTGCGACACCTTGGACCGAATCCAATCTTGGAGAGAATCTCGAGGAGGTACGCCCAGTCAACCGTGGCGAATGCATTGGTGATGTCGGGCTTTAGCATCATGGCATCCGTTGGCATGAAATCTCCTAGCCATTCCTCGCACATGAATTCTAGAAGATTAATAAGGTAACTTTCTCCACTTTGACAAGCTAACTATATCGGTACCCATCCTTCTCCAACTTCAACCAACTATTTTAAAAGTATTATACCGTTTGCATGCTAGCATATGTATATGCATGCATGTCCCTGGTTAGTAAAAGTGATGTGTCAACTAGTCATTTCTCCTCCAACAAGTAACCTCGTTTTCAGAAGATCCCGGACAAACTGAACCTATATAGATGTATGCAGGAAACAGATATACATACAAAGTATGAAAAACTTTTCTTAATTAGAGAATATATTCATGATAAAAAATACAAATATATCTCATATACCCTGATGCGAAAATAAAACGGAAGGTCTAGAATATGTCTTATGTAGATTATTATCGGTAACTCAAAGTACTTAACAGTGAAGACTAGTGTTGAACTCACAAGACCAACAACGAAGAAATTAATATTTCAACACCGTGATGACCTGAGTTTAGCTTCATCACGCAAGGGGAGTCTATACTAATCAATTGAATCGCGTGTCATGGAAGAAGTAAAGATGATGAATAGTCACACTCACATACACACTTGGCTGTCCGGAAAGAAGAAGGTGCTTTTAAATTTATGTCATGGGCTAATTATTACATACTCCTTATGAATCCCGAAAAAGGAATCAGCAAAAGAACTAAATAAACAAAAATGAACATTAATTGTAGTGAGTGTGTACATATATATTGTATGTCCTTTTGTTCTTTTTTTGTACATGACTAAAAGTGTGGACCAAACCACCTTTTTGCCCTATCAACAAACAAACTTCACATCTTCGATGTCGATCGAACTGTGCATCAAATCCAACAATTAATTGTCCCTCTCCTTTTGCATTATTCTTCATTCTTCTTTTTTCCTTCTAGCTAGCTACCCATCACAGCTCATTTGAGTTCAACCATGACATTTGCCTGGACGAGAGATAGGAGAATGAATCATATTAGCCAAGTCTTGGTTAAAATTCACACAATTTAATTTGACAAAAAAGAAAGTTAAATATACGCTTTGCATCTTAAAAAAATGACCTAGCTAATTAATTTAACTTTAAATCGAAAAAAAAACATATAGAAATATTAAAAGAGAGAGTCAAATTCATTGGCTGGATGGAAAAGAGAGAAAGGCATGCATGCATGTATTTTTCTCGTTGATTGGGAGCAGGTACTCACTCTAGCAAATCCTTCCAACCACCATCCGTGTTGATGTCATCCAGCAGGTTGAGACTGTCCAGCCCGTCGAACGGGCTCGACTCCGGTGTCTCCTCGCACGATATGCCGGCGGCGGCATTGATACACTCCTGGTCAACCGCCACCATTGGGCGCGGGGCCACCGCGTCCGTCACGTTGCTTCCGCTGGCCCCGCCGTGAGGGCCGAGCTCGGTTGAGCTCAGCCCGTCCACGTCGTGGCCTCCACTGGCGCCGGCGCCAAAAGCGTCGAACAGCCCGCTGATCTGCATGCTGCTCGCGGGCGCAGAGCTGGTGAGAGCCGGCAGGTTGAGCAGGCCGTCCCACTGGCACTGCTGGAGCAGCAGGCTCTGGTCAACGCCTCCGCCGTGCTGCCCTCCGTTGCCGGTCGCGGAGAGGAGCGCCATGAGGTTGTCCATCCCGGCGGCGGCCATGGGTGCGGGCGCAGGCGCGGCGGCGGTGGCGAGCGCGCGCACGAGTCCCTGGAGCAGCTGGAACTTGGCGGCGTCAGCCTGGAGCCTGATAGCGTTCATGTCCCAGGACCCCAGGGCGCCGGCCCCGCCGAAATTAGTGCCGGCGGCGGCGAGGAGGCCGGGGAGCCCGGCGAGCAGGCTGAGGTCGGTCCTCGGGCGGTGCGTGACCGGGTCGATGCCCATGCCGAGCAGCTTCTTGCGCAGGTGCGTGTTCCAGTAGTTCTTGATCTCGTTGTCCGTCCTCCCCGGCAGCTTGGTCGCGATGGACGACCACCTGGACGAGCAGTTATATCAAGCCGTGAGTCGCCGGCGCCGGAGATCGAAGAAGATACAAAGAGAAGGAGCAACTAGAGAAAGTAGAGGGCGTACTTATTTCCGAGGATGGAGTGGAGGTGGATGATGAGCTTCTCCTCGTCGTCGGTGAAGCGTCCGCGCTTGATGTCCGGGCGGAGGTAGTTTGTCCAGCGGAGGCGGCAGCTCTTGCCGCAGCGGTTGAGGCCGGCGAGCTTGGGCAGGCGGCGCCAGCTTCCGTGGCCCTTCTCCTGGATGTAGTCGACGAGCAGCTTGTCCTCCTCGGGCGTCCACGGGCCCTTCTTCACGCCGGCCTCCCCGTCGCAGCATGGCGATCTCCCCATTGATCACTGCTAGCTAACTTACTTGTGGCTAGCTAGCTAGCTTCGATGGAGCTGTCTGCCTAGCTAGCGCGCTCTAGCTGATCAGAAGCTTGGAGAGAGGTGTAGCAAGTGAGGGAGTTGGCTTTTTTAGATTTCGTTGGGGGACAGGGTGGGAGGGGGGTTTTATAGAGCGAGGGTTTAGAGATGGAGGCGGCATGGCATGCCAAAAGGAAGTCCTTGTGCGCGGGCCGGAGACGCAGCCTCCTCTCTCTGCGTGTGTTTCTCTCTCTTCCTCGGCTGCTCTCTCTGTCTCTGACTTTTTATGGTTATCATCGAATCAGCTTGCCCGAGCACGTTGTTTAGTTAGATATGCTGTCGTAAGGGCATGCATGTCTACTGTCCTGTTGCGCTTTGTTTTTTTCGCGCAAGTGGAGTAGCAATACGTATACGTACTACACACGTACGTACGTACGCGTAGAGAGAGATATTCCTGCATGCATGGTAACGTACGCGTCCATGCGACATGCATGCATGCTTAATCACCTTGCTGGACACTTGGTCGTCAATACATTGTCCATGTAGACAGTTGTACTGTGCATGTCGAGTGTCAGTCTGTCAGACGTGGCATGCATGTGAATTACTTCGAGAAAGAAGCATTTTTTTTCTCCACGTACGATACTGAAATCAAATGACAGATGGGTCATGGATCCACTGTACAGGGAAGCCTAGACATACTGAAACGACGGATGCACTGTTAAAAAATAGGCAGACGCGTCCATTGCGTGGGCGGCACGTGTGCGGGAGGCAGAGGAGAGTTAGGGCATGAGCTACGGAGGCAGTGGCATGCGGTGGTCTCGTCTCTTCCACCTAGGTTCGTAGTACTGAAGAGATGGTATGGTTTATCTTTTGGCCAACGGAAGCGAACATGCTGCAGACCCACATGCATCTTGCTTTTTCCTCGTTTTCCTCCTTTTCTGCTCGAGGAGGCGACCTCTTCTGCAGGAATCACCTGTCAACTGCAGGGCATCACTAGTACAGCGTCGTGGCATCCGAGCCTAGGTGGCACTGACAGAGCAGTAGGTTGAAGCGACCCGTTGGGCATGCTCTTAGGTTCGCGAGACCTCACACGTGTGGACTTCCCGCCCAGCAAAGAGCAAGGAAGAAGGAACTACCTGTTCCCCTTTCCCCCCTCGTGTCACATTATTTGGTGTACCTCACCGCTCCATCATCGGCCACGGCCGGTTATCAGGGTGGGCTAGTCTAGTAGCGGAGGCCCCACCATATAACTACTATAGGACTACTCCTGCTAGCAGTGAGGCCCACAGTGCACCTGGCTATGTAGGTATCGTGTGACTGTCATTGCCCCAACTGGCTTGCCAAGTGACATTGGCAACCGATTAGAAGAACAAAACAGTAGCTATGTAGTAGTACATGCTCGTGTATATGTGCACTGGTTGACTTATAAAATGGATTTGGTCTTCTGATCTATTTTTGTTTTTCTTATGATGTGTTTGGCATTTCCATTGAGGATGCAAGTGACTCCTAGGGTACCCTCTGACACTCTCTAGTTCAATCAAGTAAATTGATTTTAAAAAAATCACGCAGCTTTTCAAAAACTAATTTATTAGTTTGAACTAAAGTCGGCAATTTACATCCCAAATCGTAGTAGCTTGTGATAATCTAGTTTATCTAATATGGGTTTTGCTTATTTTATCCCAAGAAAACACATGGTTATCTTATTTTAGTGTTTGTACTAGATTTTACCTAGTTTTATGGCTAGTTTGTGCAGCACATTATAAATAATTACATCATAACACAACTCGGTATTTATAAACCAAGCCTTAATTGCACGAGTGAGTGTCAACCTAGCTTGGACATGGCCAAGATGAAGTATTAGCTTCACAAATTAAACACCACGCCAAAGGTTATGCAATAATCAATGGTGAATTATACAAAAGAAAAAGAAGTGTTAGGAAAGTGGATGTATAACCCAGCCACCTAGGTTCAAGTCCTAAGCATTGTAGGGGCTTCCTTTTCCTCATTCCTTAAAAAATATATACAAAAGAAGTGCACCAGGTATCTTCCAAAAATATGTGGATCCTGAAGATGGCAGGGGAATATTGAATGAAATCCACTCCGGAGATTGTGTCCATCATGCATCCTCATGAACCCTTATTGTCAAGCCTTCCAGACATTGAATTATCCTAACTTTCTGCACATGATGACGTTGAAGAATTGTGCGTAAATGTATTTCCAAGGCTGTCGGTGTTTCGTAACTGGCCGAGTGAATTTCTATGTAGGTAGAGCTTGTGATCACGATTGGATGGGTTAACAGGCCCAAGCACACAAGGATGTATACATGTTTATACTACGGGAATGTCCTAGTAAAAACTCTACTCCCGTTGGTGTCAATTGTATTCCGGCATGTGAGGTGCTCAAGGTACAAGATGAAGCCAGTTGGGTGTATGGTGGATTCTCCGGTGGGTAAGGTGTGTTGTGTCTATGTGTGTGGGCACGAGCGCTTATATAGGGCGCATTACCTCCTTATAAGATTGGTTGGGTAAGGCTGATAGGCCCAGGTACACACTATGATGGGACAAGTGCTAATCTTGGCTCGTTGTGGCTGACTATAGGGAGTTAGTTCCATACGAGGGGTGTCATCGCTGGCAATGCTGTCGCTAGTGGTGGCCTTGGGGGTTGTTGACGCCATCTGTCCTGATTGATCGGGATAGGACAGCTCCGGTGGGACCATCCTTTATCAATACCTGGGAGTACTAAGGCGACATAGCGATTGTTGGTCAGCGGGTCTTCCTCCTTGGCTAGGTTGGCCGAAAGGAGAGACGGCTGGTGTATTGCATTAGCGTGTGTCCAGCTAGCATTTTAGCCCGTCTCGTAGTTTTTGCCTCGGTGGGGTATCGGTTTCCCATTATCTGTCAGTAGCCCCAAAACCTGTGGGTAGGTCTTCAAGAGGTGTTTGAAGGGTTTGATGGGAGACCTAACGATTTTGGTGTCCCTGGTAAGAGGACGGGCCATAGCGTGGCTTTGATGGAATGTTGTTGTGTAATCATGCGTCCGGCGATGCCCGTGTTGGAACGCGTAGAGATAAACAAAAAAACTTTTTCCTACGCGGTACTTCCAAGATCTAGCCGAGGTAGAAGGCCACGATGATTACCACTAGACGCGCGGTTGCGGATTATCGATGAAGCGCGTCGGGGCAGTGCAGTCCACGATCCGATCCAGCCAATCCGATACCGCGAACGTCGAAGTGCTGAACGTACAACACCTCTGCCGGTATCCACACGTACGAGGAGGAGCTCCGACGGCGGACTACTAGGTCCGGTGCGACGGCTGGACTGAGTGGGGCTAGGGTTCCCAACACATGGGAGTGGACTAACGTGCCCGCTGGGCAACCTGCGCCCCTCTTTATATAGCGAATGGTAGTGGGCTTCACAACACTTGTGGCCCATTCCCTCTATGAGTCCGACTCACAAAATCAGTCCATTTCCGGTTCGGGTCCAACCCAACCAATACATTTGCTCCCGCTCTTAAGTGTGCGACCCTGCAGCCTCATGGCGACTTGGACACGATTAGAGTCTGACTCTCAATCGATCAATCGGTAGCGGCTCCTAGCAGAACGTGCCGATTCCCAAGTCCCATTGAGTCATGACGACATACCTTCCAATGTGATTTACATCTTAGTCCCTTTTGCCTCACGATATACCTTGTCGAACTATAGGCGATTTATCGTCATCCCTTAAATAGCTCAACTCTCTTCTCGGTCCGTGATATGTGATTCATCTGACTAACTCTTAGTCAACAGACACAGTTAATACTTAACTGAGTCGCGCATGGCCATGCTACTTGAATCATATCACTCGAGAGGGCCCAGAGAATATCTCTCCATTCGGAGGGGCAAAATCCCATCTTGATTATCCACACCACGCACAGCTTGCTTCTAATTCGACCTGAACTCTGCCTTTATAACTGCCTTGTCACAGAGCAGCTTTTAACAGAACCTAAGTCGGTGATCCACAACTCGGATTATGCGACAACCTCAGGTCTAAGGATTACATTGATTGAGACATGCAAATGACAACTTGCTCGTTGCATCTCAATGTGGGTCACTCCGACTTGCTAAACTCTTTAGCCAAGTCCGTGAACGTTGGAATGTCATCACCATGCCCATGACAAGTGGAACCGTGTCATCAGCCAACACTCACATTAGTCTAGGGTGTGTGTCCAGCACAACCGAAATGACCAAGGACAATCTAGTATGAACAACATGAATACATAGTTCCACAATCGAATCACATATTCAATGACATGTATCAGATGTTCAAAACAAGGACAACTTAATAACTTTATGAATACATTGGGAATTACATCATACATGATTGCCTCTAGGGCATATTCCCAACAGCCCGCGGCTTGGAGGGTCGCATTGGCTCCTTGAGAAAGAAATATCTTTAATGCTCGGCGTGGACGATCTTACCCTCATGATTTTTCGGGGAACCATTCGAGTAATGAGCGGCCTAGATTTAAAGCGTGGTGGTTTCCCTACCCGCATCTCTTATAAAAGGAGCGGGGAGGCGAGTGGAGCGCAGATGTGGTGACTCACTCGTGCGTCTGTCTTCCCAGCTCCACAGGATTCCTTCGCCCCCCAAGCTCCCGAGTGAATTTTTTGGAGAGAACTGGGGATGGCAGTTTTCCCGTGGTGCGGATCTTCTTTGTCGCGTTCACGGCTGGAGAGCTTGGTCGCGGAGGGGTTTCTCCCCAGCTCAGAACATTGTGATTGGCGCATGACCGAGGCGGAGAAATCTCCCCGCCCCAGCATGAGTGAGTGCGTATTACTTGCAAGCTTCCTAGAGCAGAATATTTCCCCTCCGGTGACCTTGTTCTTCTAGTAGCTTCTTCAATTGAACGAGCTTCAGCTCCACCACCTCACTCCGTGCAGCACCACCTATATGCCGTGATTTTCTTTCATGCGCCAGGGATACCTAGGCGTATGGCCACATCTAGGACTGTCGTGTTCTTTCTTCTCCCTTTGTGGTAGGATAAAGGGAGACGGTAGATCAATGAATTGTTATTCAGCTGTATCTTCATAGATATATCTTGGTTTTTGTGTAGCATGCATGGCGATTTTTTTTTCATTTCCCATCCACGCAACCTCGTAGCAACAAGACCAAGAACAGAGTTTCCTATCAAACCCGATTAAACTTGGGAAATTAAAGAGAACTCCAAGAGCGACTAGCAACCCTTCGCCTTCCAAATTCAAATAACCGTAGAGAACGCACCGTCCAACACTTAGGAGTTAGAAAAACTCTAAAAATTTCTTATCCTACAATACCACGAATTCACTTACGACTCGGCTATGATAGTACATGAGAGGACGAGACTTGCTTAGGAAGAACATCGCCTCCAGGAAGAGGCCCTTTGCATCTCCATTCGCCAGGGGAACTTCCAGTCATAGCTGCCCGGAGGCACTCGCTGGGAGATTACGTAAACCCAATATCTTTGTTTCAAACACCACCGAAGAACTTTGCCAAGGTAGTGATCCCAGGAATGCCACCCGGTCCAGGAGCAATGGTACCGGCCCCGGCCGAAGGACCGGCAAAATTTGGAGTCTTCAGACGACCTCCTGCCACTGCAGTAGCTGGAATCACCATGATGGCAACATTAGCGCCGTCAGTCGCAGCCATCAAAGCGTCGACACCTGGATTCACAAATATTAACACCGGAGTAGCTGACGCACCACCATCCCAGTCAGCAATCCAAGTAACGGCAGCCGCACCACGCTAATTCCACACACTAGTGGATCATTATGCGAACCCATCGGACCATATGCACACATAGGATGACACCCTAAACAAGGTAAAATTTTGGGGCAATGGGATGTTGGAGGAAGAAGCACGACACGCCATAGAGATGTTGAAAGAAGTGATGGTACATCAGGAGAACTATTCACGCGTAATGGGACGCATGCATTCTAAACCCTACAATAACCTGGTGCGGAGGAGTGTTCGAGATGGGACAGAGTGAGAGAGAGGAAGAGAAATCCTAGTTATAGGCTTTCGACGAGATTCGTGTGCAACGGGTGCGGCCGTTGGATGCGACCCACGCGTTCTGCATTGACTGCACTCGCCGCATGCCGTTGCGGAGACTGTGTGACGTCCCGGTTCCGACGCTAGCAAAATCGTGATAAATGATTCCTTTCAATTTTGTTTGCTTTCAAACTGGCGTGGGACCTGCAGATGACAGAAGAGTGACATGCGATGGTCAAGTCACATTTGACTCGGCCAAACCGCTCCAAAGAAGAAAAATGCTTCAAGTATTATCCGTCATTTCCTGGATGACAAATCCGAGGAAAGGAAGTTCCTCACTTGGGAAGATTCAAGATCTACATCCGCCTTTGCCTTGGCAGAAGACGAAGACGGAGAGCTCTCAAACCTTCCCGGGGGCTACTGTCAGGGATATCCCTAACGGGGTATCCTGCGGCATCCAGCAACGCTAGACTACCAGGGTGGCCCAAAGACATTGAGGGAGGAGGCCTCATAGTGCGGCCCGGTAGACTGTTGCATGGGGTGTCATCTAGACGATGGCTGATGGTGCAGTTCTTGCACTTGGGAGACCCCAAGAGGAAGGTATGATGAGCACATCAGCAATTTTCCCTCAGTAAGAAACCAAGGTTTAATCGACCAGTAGGAGGAAAGAGTAACTTCAGAAGGTTGTAGCAGCTGAGATGGAAGGGCGCACTACCGTTTCAGAAGCAACATGGAACCTACACAACACAATCAAATCACTTTGCCCCAACGAAGCAGTGAGGTTGTCAATCTCACCGGTTTTGCTGAACACAAAGAGGTTAAACGTATGGTGTGGAAAACAGAAGGAAAATAGTATGAAAGTAGTAGCAACAGTTTGAAAGCAATGTGTGAATTATCAGTATGAGAAAATGGACCAGGGTCCACAGTTCACTAGTGGCGCCTCTCCGTGAAAGATAAATAACATGTGTGGTGAACAAATTACAACTAGGCAATTGGCATAAATGAAGGGTGCACCGTAGTGCATATGCAAGACATAAATATTATTATGTGATTCATGAGGGCATTACAACAAAATAAATAGATCGTCATCCAACCGCATCTATGTCTAATAATCCACCCTCCGAATATCATCCTAACAAATGTTGGGTATTAAGTTGCAAGCAAAAGATTATCGCAGTAACAAAAGTGTGTAATGTAAACAATGTAAACTAGGTAAACACCGTTGTTTTCTCCCTAATGGCAACAACACATCCTCCATCCGTCACGTTTCTGTCACTCGAGCACAGATGCAAAGGAGGCATGAACCCACTATCGAGCATAAATACTCCCTATTGGAGTTACTAGCATCTACTTGGTCAGAGCATCTACTAATAACGGAGAGCATGCAAGATCATAAATAACATAAGCATGAAGATAACATGATAGATTGATAATCAGAAGACATAGCATTCAACATTCATCACATCCCAACAAACACAACATGTAGCATTACATAAAGATGATCTCGATCATGTAGGGCAGCTCACGAGATGTAAACATGAGGTACAAAGTGGAGAGAAAAACCATCTAGCTACTGCTATGGACCCGTAGTCCAGGGATGAACTACTGACGCATCACTTCAGAGGAGGGCATGGTGGTGTAGACCCCTCCGGTGATGAATTCCCCTCCCGGCAGGGTGCCGGGGAGAGCTCTAGAACCCTCCCGATCTCAGGATGACGATGACGGCGGACTCGGGTGTTTCTCGGGACAAAGTGGTATATATTTAGGGTTGATATGTAGGGGGTATAAATAGGTGAAAGGGCAAAGGCGGTGGAGGCCTGGGGTCCCACACCACCCCATGGCGCGGCCAGGGGCACGCGCCGCCCTATGGTGTGCCCTCCTGTGTCCCCCTCCGTGCCTCTTCAGGACTCTGTGGAACCTTCGAGAATTCTAGGACCTCCAGACTTTGAATTTTACAATTCCGAGAATATTTCCCAAACAACTTTTCTGAAACTAAAAACAACAGAAAACAGGGAACTGGCTCTGTGGCATCTTGTCAATAGGTTAGTCCGGAAAATTGATAAAAATGACATAAAGTGTATAGCAAACATGTAGGAAACAACATGAAAATAACATGGAACATCAGAAATTAAGGATACGTTTATGACGTATCAACATCCCCAAGCTTAGTTCCTACTCGTCCTCTTGTAGGTAAACGATAAAAACACAAAATTTCTGAGGTGACATGCTACCAACATAAACTTGATCATCAATAATGTAAAAGCATAAGTAAGATGAGACCATAGAACTTCAACACAAGCATGATAAATAGAATTTTAACAATAAAGCATAGCAATCATGAGAAGTAACACAAATAAAATATCATGAATAAAATGCAACGAAAGATATACATTTGTTTCAGGTATAGAGAAAACATGGCAAAGTGATATTTCGATAGTCCTTAAGAGTGGGGCAAAACATAAATGTCAGGACACTTTCAAAGTTCATGAGGAAGACTAGAACAAATAATTAGAGAACAAGCAATAACACATCATGAATCAATTAATAATGTTTCTGGGACAAATGCACATAAAATTCAGAATGAAAACTATGCTCTCTCAACTGTGCATAAAGTTAGAAGACAGAGACTCAACATAAAAGTAAAAGAAAGGCCCTTCGCAGAGGGAAGCAGGGATCAACTCATGTGCTAGAGATTTTATTATTAAATAGAGGTATTGAAAGCTTGACACTCCTCCCATCCATCTTACACAAACTATGGCTAACCGAATCCTTGGGTGCATGCGAACAATCACATACCATGGAGGATTGTCTATTTTTTAGAGAGGTGTATGCTTATGTCAACGAATGGTAAACATAAAATACAGTATGTCACAAGCCAACTAGACTTCACAAGAGCGGCTCCCATAGAAGGACACGTATGGGTAGAAGGTCATCCCTCTTTCTCTTTTGTTTACACAATTATGCTTTGACTGATAAATCAGGGGCAAAAATGGTGAAGAGAATTTGTTGTTATTAATTTGGGGCTGGGCACCCCGCTGCCATCTCTTCTATCATTGGATAAGAGGATTAAGCCACTAGTCCAGGGTGTGAAATTCCAATCAACAAGTGAGATAAAGATTCTATATTTACGTCCTCATGAGCTAAAACAGGAGCACAAAACAAGAGTGATATTGAAAGTTTTAAAGGTAACACATGAGCAATTTACTTTGGAGTGGCGGTTAAATACCACATGTAGGTAGGTATGGTGGACACATTTGGTAAACTTTGGTTTTGGGGAGTTGGATGCACGAGTAGAGCTCATACTCAATACAGGTGGAGGCTAGCAAAAGACTGGGAGCGACAAATCAACAGAGCATAAGAGCCACAATCATGCATAGCGACATAAACATCATTAATCAAAGCATAAGTGGTACCACAAGTTCAAAAACTGAATGATCATAGAGGCTATAAGTGGCTGGTTCATAGTCATAAACATGGTGTGAGCATGCTCCAAGTCAACCAAATAAAACATTCAAAGGAGAACACCACAAATTTATGCTTCAATATGACAAGAACAACTCATGATTCTTTCAATGTCACATTAAAAACTCTCAACTATTTGAGGCTAATCATTCTACTAAATAACCACAAGGCTTTAGAATTAAAATACTTTCTAGCATGATATGAAAAGTCTAGCCACAGTCTATACAAGCTTCTACTTGCACTGTTATAAATTCTACCACAAGCAGCAGTTTATTTTCCCAACAAGCACCATACAAAACATGCTTTAACAAAAACTCTCTAAATGCTACAGAAAGAAAAAATGAGAGTACTCACATAACACTACTAAAACTAACAGCTCTGAACAATAGATGCAACAAAAACAAGAGCTAAACAGGAATTTTGCAGCAGCTAGATGACAAACTAAGAATACTAGCATAACAAGTATTCAAACAAAAAAGCGGAGCGTGTATCTCTCCCAAAAAAGGAATGCTAGGGTCCAACTATATTATTGCAGAAAGGAAAACAAAAAAAAAACAAAAAAAAACAAAACAAAAAAACAAACAGCCTCTCCAAGTAAACTTCATATGATGTGACCGAATAAAAATATAGTTTCACTAGAAGTGATCTGATAGATTGTTGATGAAGAAGAGGATTCCTTGGGCATACCCAAGATTAGATGCTTGAGTCTTCTTAAAATATTCTTGGATGAACCACGGGGGCATCCCCAAGCTTTGACCTTGCACTCTTCTTGATCACATATATCACCCTCTTATCTTGACCCTTGAAAACTTCCTTCGCACCACACTCAAAGAGTAATTCGCATTAGAGGGTTAGTGAAACAATAAAAAAATCCATGAGTTCTGTAAGGGCACAAGTTCTATTGATAATTTTAAACATTATCTAGAGCCACTGATTTTTCGTGAAGCAAAGAAATCCACTTGACATCGTAAAAGAGCAAATGCAAAAAAAATGGCGGAATCTGTCAAAACTAGAACAGTTTGTAAAGAGTAACTTTTTCGGGGCACTTACGTTACTTAGATCGAAAAACTTAAAGAACAAAAAAGTGTCGAAATTATCCAATGAATAAGCACAAGAAATTTCAGGTAATTCTGATTTTTATGAATTATACGATTTTTTACGGTGGACAACAGAAATCTGTTTCCTGCACAGAAATCCAAAAACCAACTCCAACTCTCGTCAGAAACTTTACTTGGCACAACTAAAACATGAAAATAAAGATACAAAGGAGTTTCTACAGAAGTATGCAACCCCTTGACTCAAAGAAAACAGAGAAAAACAAAGCAAAAAAAAACATGGGTTATCTACCAAGAAGTGCTTTTCTTTAACGCCTTTTAGCTAGGCACAGAAAAGTGGAATCAAGTGTTTTCAAGTGAAGAAGCATCAAAATTGTAACTTGTTTGAATAATGGAATCAAAAGGCAACATCATTCTCTTTCTAGGAGAGTGGGAGCTGAAATTTAATATTCCCCTTTTTCATATCAATAATAACACCAACAGTTCTAAGAAAAGGTCTTCCCAAAGCAATTGGACAAGAAGCATTGCATTCAATATTCAAGACAACAAAATCAGCGGGGACAAAATTACTATTAAACATGATAAGAACATCATCAAATCTCCCCAAAGGTTTCTTTCTAACGTTATCAATAAGACGAATATCCAAATAACAAGGTTCCAAAGGTGGTAAATCAAGTATATCATATAGTTTCTTGGGCATAACAGAGATACTAGCACCAAGATCACATAGAGCATTGCAATGAAAATCATTCACTTTAATTTTAATAATGGGTTCCCATCCATCCTCTATCTTCCTAAGGATAGAGGCTTCACATCTTAATTCATCCTCTCTATTTTGCATGAGAGCATTTCTAATATGTTTTGTGAAAGCCATATTCATAGCACTCGCATTAGGAGAACTAGCAAGCTTTTAAAAGAACTTAATCACTTCAGTTATGTTGCAATCATCAAATCAAGATCATTTTTATCAAAGTTAATGGGACCATTGTCTCCCATATTTCTAAAAATTTCAACACTTTTATCAGGAGCATTTTTAGCAGTTTCAGGCAGCTTTGCATTTTTAATAGCAGAAGTGGGAGTATTTCCAACACCAATTACTTTACCATTGATAGTAGAAGGTTTCCTAGCATGAGAAGCTTCAGTTTTACTAGTGGTGGTGATGGTGCAAATATTAGCTATATTATTCTCTCTAGCTAATTCATCTTCTTTTTCCCATCTAGCATGCAATTCAGCTAACATCCTAACATTATCATCAATTCGAATTTGGATGGCATTAGTAGCATCAAAAGGATTCTCATCTATGGTTTCAGTTTTAGCAGTCATTCTATTAATCAAATAAGATTGAGCTTCAGACATGGATGAAATAGAAGTTTCAGCATGAGCAATTTTAACTTGCAACCCAGATATTTCTTTAATTAAACTCTCAAGTTGATGGCTGATATTTATTAGCATAACAGATTGTTCCTCCATGGTTTTAGTAAATAGTTTATTTTGCTCATATTTTTTTTATAAAGTCTTTAGTGGCTCTTTCAACTTCTGAAATTCTTTCATTAGACATTTCAGTTCTATCATTATTACCACTATTAAAAGGATATGGCCTAAAATTGTTGCTACCAAAACTATTCCTATAAGCATTAGCATTGAAATTATTATTTTTAATGAAGTTCACATCAACATGCTCTTCTTGAGAAATCAAAGAGGCTAAAGGAACATTATTTGGATCAATAGGAGCATGGCCATTCACAAGCATACACATAATAACATCAAGTCTACCACTCAAAGAATTGGTTTCTTCAACAGAATTTACCTTCTTACCAGTTGTAGCTCTTTCAGTGTGCCACTCAGAATAATTTAACATCATATCATCAAGAAGCTTTGTTGCTGACCCCAAGGTAATGGACAGAAAGGTTCCTCCAGAAGCTGAATCCAGAAGGTTTCTTGAAGAAAAATTCAGACCTGCATAAAAGGTTTGGATGATCATCCAAGTAGTCAGTCCATGAGTGGGACAATTCTTCACTAAAGATTTCATTCTTTCCCAAGCTTTAGCAACATGCTCATTATCAAGTTGCTTAAAATTCATAATGCTACTTCTTAAAGATATAATCTTAGCAGGAGGATAATATTTTCTAATGAAAGCATCTTTACACTTAGTCCAAGAATCAATACTATTTCTACGCAAAGATAGCAACCATTCTTTAGCTCTTCCTCTCAAAGAGAAAGGAAACAATTTCAGTTTAATAATATCTCCATCTACATCTTTATATTTTTGCATCTCACATAGTTCAACAAAATTATTAAGATGGGCAACAACATCATCAGTACTAACACCAGAAAATTGTTATCTCATAACAAGGTTTAACAGGGCAGGCTTTATCTCATAAAAATCAGCAGTAGGAGCAGGTGGAGCAATAGGTGTGCTAATGAAATCATTGTTGTTGGTGCTAGTAAAGTCACACAACTTAGTGTTCTCAGGAGTAGTCATTTTAACAAGACTAAAAACAGGAATAAAACTACAGGTAGAATAAGAAATATTTTTGTGTGTGTTTTTGATAAAGAGAAGCAAACAAGAAAAAATAAAATAAACTAAGCAAAACAAAACAAAGTAAAGAGATTGGAAGTGAGAGACTCCCCTTGCAGAAATTCTCTTCCTCCCTGGCATCGTTGATGGTGCAGTTCTTGCACTCGTTGGGAGACCCCAAGAGGAAGGTATGATGAATACAACAACAGTTTTCCCTCAATAAGAAACCAAGGTTTAATCGACCAGTAGGAGGAAGGAGTAACTTCAGAAGGTAGAAGAAGCTAAGATGGCAGGGCGCACTACCGGTTTAGAAGCAACGTGGAACCTACACAACACAATCAAATTACTTTTCCCCAACGAAGCAGCGAGGTTGTCAATCTCACCAATTTTGCTGAACACAAAGAGGTTAAACGTATGGAGTGGAAAATAGTAGGAAAACAGTATGAAAGCAGTAGAAGCAGTATGAAAGCAGTGTGTTAATTACCAGTATGAGAAAATGGACCGGGGTCCACAGTTCACTAGTGGTGTCTCTCCATGAAAGATAAATAACATGTGTGGTGAACAAATTACAGCTGTGCAATTGATAGAAATGAAGGCTGCACCGTAGTGCATATGCAAGACATAAATATTACTATGTAATTCATGCGGGCATTACAACAAAATACATACATCGTCTAATAATCCACCCTCCGAATATCATCCGAACAAACGTTGGGTATTAAGTTGCAAGCAACAGATTATCGCAGTAAGCAAAGTGTGTAATGTAAACAATGTAAACTAGGTAAACACCGTTGTGTTCTCCCTAATTGCAACATCACATCCTACATCTGTCACGTTTCTGTCACTCGAACACAGATGCAAAGGAGGCATGAACCGACTATCGAGCATAAATACTCCCTCTTGGAGTTACTAGCATCTACTTGGCCAGAACATCTACTAATAACGAAGATCATGCAAGATCATAAATAACATAAGCATGAAGATAACATGATAGATTGATAATCAGAAGACATAACATTCAACATTCATGAGATCCCAGCAAACACAACATGTAGCATTACATAAAGATGATCTCGATCATGTAGGGAAGCCCACGAGATCTAAACATGAGGTACAAAGTGAAGAGAACAACCATCTAGCTACTTCTATGGACCCGTAGTCCAGAGATGAACTACTCACGCGTCACTTCGGAGGAGGGCATGGTGGTGTAGACCCCTCCGGTGATGAATTCCCCTCCTGACAGGGTGCCGGGGAGAGCTCCAGAACCCTCCCGATCTCGGGATGATGATGACGGTAGCCTCGGGTGTTTCTCGGACGAAGTGGTATATATTTAAGGTTGATATGTAGGGGGTAAACAGGCGAAAGGGCAAAGGCGGTGGAGTCCTAGGGGGCCCACACCACCTCATGGCGTGGCCAGGGGGCGCGCCGCCCTATGGTGTGCCCCCTATGGCCCCCCTCCGGGCCTCTTCGGGGCTCTATGGAACCTTCGGGAATTCTAGAACCTCCGGACTTTGAATTTTCCAATTCCAAGAATATTTCCAGAACAACTTTTCTGAAACTAAAAACATCAGAAAACAGGGAACTGGCTCTGTGGCATCTTGTCAATAGTTTAGTCCGGAAAATGGATAAAAATGACATAAAGTGTATAGCAAACATGTAGGAAACAACATGAAAACAACACGGACCAGAAAAAATGAAGGGTACGTTTATGACGTATCAATGGCCCAGAACACATCCTGGGCTAAGCAAGAGGTCAGACGTTGTAGATCCTAGGTCATAGTTATTTTACGGTTATGATCCAATCTGTAAGCCTTGTTTCTGCTTCCAATATAAAGTCGGACGGGAGAAACCATAGAGACAAATCTCTAGCCCTAGCTACATTGTTATCTGTAACTCGGCGAGAGACACCATAATAGATCTTGTAGGAACTAGGGAGCCACCATTGGCTAACCTGAACGTGGGTAAATCTATGTCCTCGCCATTGGCAACTCCCCATATGCTAGCCCCATGTTCTCTACCTCTGGGATATGGCACACCCTACCATGCACATAATCCCTAGAACTCGACACGAAGCTTCTACAATGTACTTAAGTACAAGAGGTTTATGCTGGCTCCGCCATCAATGATCACTTGTTTGAGCCTGGTTCTTTCCACTATTGGGCTTACCACCAAGTCGTGTGTGCCTCGATTAGGGATGTGCTTTGGGTGATCTGTGTGATCCCACGTGATCTTCGTATTCGCAAACTTCAATAATCTTGGCGTAGCTAGCATTACTAGCGTTGATCTCCCTCCAGGATTCTTTCACTTTCCGGGATGACGGAGTTGCCAGAAACGTGTGATTCACGGTGTCAGCCACCTTGAGGATTTTTGGTTCACCTTTCCACTGTTGTTCTTGGATCTGTTCATCCATGCCGTAGGCACTATGTGCCTGTTCGTCATTGGGCTTGGGCTTTAGGCTGAAATTTTGGCCTTTGTACTGGCTTCAACTTTATTTCTCAACATACTATTGATCATGCATTGCTGGTTACTGTGGTTTTTCTTTCCAAGCTTGGAATTGTGGAGGCAAGGTTCGCCCTTGATTTTCTCCCCAATCCATCTTGGTGATATTGTTGTTGAAGCATCTTTCCCTGGACCATTTCCCGGATTTGCTTTTCCACTGACCGCCATTGTTTGGGATGCCTTTTCTAAAGGCGGCATTCACCTCCTTTAGCGGTGCTGAAGGATCTCGGTTAGTATTCTTTAAGCTCTTGGTTGCCTTCATCCATTTATATATTGGTCTAACTTTCCACCATTGATGGCGTCTGCAGCTGCATGTTTGTTGTCGGTTGTTAACATAGATCCAAGGTCTGGATGGTCGGATGATGTGATCATGAATTTGACTAGGCCATTTCTTAGGCCATTGACAAAAATCATGCATTGATTGGAGATCACTAAACCCTCACAGCTATTCTTCAACACCGTCCATTGGGAGATGAAATCGATGTTGGTTTTGTTGTCGTAGTGGACACAACGATGCAACTCATTGATGCTTTTAAGACGTTTGTACGTTCCCTGAAAATGCTGGGTGAAAACTCTTGCTATATCTTCCCACTTGTTTATGGTCTTTGGCGGCAAATCCTCGATCCATGTCATTGCTCCTTGGATAAGCATAAAGGGGAAAAAACGTACCACTTTGAGGTTTGATCCACCGTTGATCTTCATAGTGGTGTGGTAATCCGGCAACCAGGTGTCTGGCCTAGTGGATCCGTCGTAGTGCTCGAACATTGTTCTCACTTTGGCGAATCTGGTGGGGAGCTCCAGTTACCTTATGTTATCACCAACACTTGGTCCCCAGGTAATTAGCTTACTTTACTGCTTTTAACGAGGTGCGTGTGGGCGCCAAGTTCAAGGATTGGGAGTGGTGCTACGAACCACCATGCCTAGTGTCCTGCATTGTCGCTGCACGCCCTAGGAGGGGTGTGCGGTTCATTTTTTCCGCCTACATGGGGTCGTGGTGGTGTGTGGAGTGCTCTCGATGTTGGGGATTCACGTCTCTTTCACGTTTGCCGTCTGGGTTTGTCGGAGAGCATCTCGTTCTTGTCTCCAGCAAGACGAGTCTGACGTGGAGCATGTTTTTAACCATTGCTTTTTTCTTCGCGATCTTTATCGCGACGAGGAATTTCTTCATGGCGGGCGGCATTGTCCTTGCAATTTCCGTCCCAATACTTTCCATGGCTCGACCTGGTTTTGGACTCTTCATCGTCTCTCTTTTGTCCTTTGTTGGCATATTTGTGGCTCCTCGAGTTTTCTTGACTGCTTGGAGCGACAGTTGGTTTCTGGGTCCTACACAGCTAGGAATTGTCCAAAAGTTTCCCGGAGCACGTTTTGCCTCGGTTTTGCTGGATCCGCGGCTGGCCTAGCAGCACATTTGAAAACTTTAATTTTCTTCTGGTGAGTAACGGTCGTCATTTAAAATACCGTATGTTGCTTCCGTGTTTACCGCTGGGTCCCGTAAACAGGTTCCTCTTTGTTGTTCATGTGGTTTGTTTCTTTCATCCAGTCCACCTTTTTCACACGACGGCGTGCTGGGTGGTCTTCCGGGATTAAACTTCCGGGGAGTTTCTTGAGGGAAGAGCACGTGACTCATCTCTCGTATTCTTCTACAACATTTTGCGCCTTAGCAATGGCGTCCTGGGCGCCCTTCAGCTCCCTGCACTTTGTTTCCAGTGCCATGGTTTGCTTTAGCAGCATCTGTTGTCTGGCTTCCAGAAACTTGGGAGGTTCGTTCGGATCGACCGGTGTTATGTGCAGATTGTACTCATCTAGATTGTCTAGGTTTTCGAAGGCTGATAGAGTCTTTTTTTCTTTCCATCATCCTTTTCACACCGCTGCCACCCCTTTGTTCAAAGACTCTTGGCGGTCGATCCAAATTTTTGGGATGGGCTCTGCTTGCAACATGCCAACAAAGTGAGATCCGGATGTCGAAACTTCCGAGGAATATGAGTCCATGGATTCTTTGGGTGATATGCGTTGTCTTACCTATCTTTGTCATTTTCTAGACGACGATCTCCTCGTCGATGGGTGGTGAAGGGTGGGAAAAATTACTTCCTGCATGGAACCCTAATGCTTCCGCCGTCAGCCCGATAAAGATGTTGACAGAGCCGATGGGGACGACGTAGGAGCAGATGAGGTGGCGGCACGCCTGCGAAAGTGTGTCACCGTTGAACGACGTAACTGCCGTTAAGATCAGAGATGTCGGTGCCGACGGTGATTGCATCATTGATGCCGCCTAAGAGTCCCGCTCAGGACGAAACCCCGGACGCCACTGGCCCCACGATGGGCGCCAACAGGAGAGTTCTGGGGATCGTGTGCACGAAAGGGTTGCCATATCTTGGAGGTAGATAATGTGGGTGCTAGCGTATGGGGAGTTTCCTATGGAGAGGACACAAATTTACCCAGGTTCAGGTTAGCCAATGGTGGCTCCCTACTTCCTACAAGATCTACTATGGTGGCTCTCGCTTAATTACAAATTACAATGTAGCTAGGGCTAGAGACTTGTCTCTAGGGTTTCTCCTATCCGACTTTATATAGGATGCCAGAACAAGGCTTGCAAGAAGGATCATGTCCGTACAATAACTATGACCTAGGATCTATGACGTCCAACCTCTTGCTTAGCCCTGACGTGTTCTGGACCGTCGTCTAGATGTTACCTTCCCCGCGCATTGGTCTACTAGGGCCGCCTATGAGGCCTCCTGTCTCAATGCCTTTGGGCCATCCTGGTAGTATGGTGTTGCTGGATGCCATAGGATACACTGTTATGGATATCCTCGACACCTAGGGCCACATGGTGATGCGAATTGCACTTCACATGCTTTCCTAGTTTGATTTTGGGAGCTATCGGAAAAACCCAAAATTGAGAAAAAGGAAAAAAGGCAGGTTTCCGGTGGGCAATCCAAATTGTCCTTGGAGGCCAATGTGGCCAGGTTTGGGGACATCCCTGATGTCTACGCACGCTTCTATTCTTGTAGACAGTGTTGGGTCTCCAACTGCAGAGGTTTGTAGAACAACAGCAAGTTTCCCTTAAGTGGATCACCCAAGGTTTATCGAACTCAGGCAGGTACAGGTCAAAGATATCCCTCTCAAGAAACCCTGCAATCAAGATACAAGAAGTCTCTTGTGTCCCCAACACACTCAATATACTTGTCAGGTATATAGGTGCACTAGTTCGGCGAAGAGAGAGTAAAATACAAGCAGTATGGATGATTATAAGTGATAATAACAATCTGAAATAAATATGGCAGCAAGCAAACATGTAGCAGAACAGGCGAAAAACAGTGTTTCAATGCTTGGAAATAAGGCCTAGGGCTCCTACTTTCACTAGTGTACACTCTAAACAATGATCACATAACTGAATGCATAAATATCATTTCTTCACTATGCTACTCCGAACCACTCTCCGGTCGAATAACGAACACTAATCATTGCGTACGGCTTTAACAGCACTCCTCAGGTCTATATTCCCTCTCTAGGGCACCCCAATGTCACTACAAGCGCCATAAATTAGTAAACAAACGCCAAAATTTCATAGGTTCACCTTCCAACACAAGATATAAATATCATGCTAAACCACAAGGAGCACACACTGTCAGCTTTGACCCATGATCAAAGTGTTTACGGAGATAACAAAAGCACTTGAGTAGCATAACAGATGAAGATCAGTCCACATATTCAACTAGATTACAAAGCTCATGATAACATAAAGATCACACCATGGGGGAGAGAGATGAACCACATAGCTACCGGTAGAGCCCTCAGCCCCGGGGGAGAACTACTCCCTCCTCATCATAGGAGACAACAACGGCGATGGAGATGGCGGTGGAGTCGATTGAGATGACTTCCGGGGGCACTTCCCCGCCCCGACAGGGTGCCAGAACAGAGATCTGTTCCCCGAAACTTGTCGGTGGCGGCGGCAGAGCTACGGATGTATTTTGCGGAAAATGTCGATTCTTTTAGGGTTTACGCCTAGGGGAGTATATATGGGCGAAAGGGCGATGCCGGGGGGGTGGCCAGGGGGGCCACACCCCTAGGTGGCGCGGCCAGGGGGAACCCGCGCCACCCCATGGGGTGGCCACCCCGTGGCCCGCCTCCGGGGCTCTTCGGGATTTCTGGATGCTTCCGGGACTTTTAGGACTTCTGGCTTTCGAATTTTCCAATTCCGAGAATATTTCCAGAACAACTTTTCTGAAACTAAAAATAACAGAAAATAGGGAACTGGCTTTGTGGCATCTTGTTAATAGGTTAGTCCCGGAAAACATAAGAAAACGTAGGAAAACATGTAGCAATTGGCATAATATCAAGATGGAACATTAGAAATTATAGATACGTTTGATACGTATCAAGCATCCCCAAGCTTAGTTCCTACTCGTCCTCGAGTAGGTAAACGATAAAACAAAATAATTTCTTAGGTGACATTCTACCACACAATCTTGATCATAATATGTAAAGTAGAGAATGCAAACTAGGATCAAATGAACTAAAGCTGTGATCTATATTTGATATCAACAAGTAATGCATAAACAAATAAGAAGAAAGAAGCAAAACTTTTAATGAATCAATACTAAAAGACTATCAACCGTGCAAAGTTTATTAGAGATGATTTAAGCTTTCAAGAACAACAATATCATGCACGTCAAACGATCTTCACAACCCCTGTTAGGATCAAGTCAAGCTTTCCACACGATGCAATGCTTGAATCTTAAAATATTTGCACACTAAAAACAAGCAAGTGTTCTGCATTGGTCCCTGGCACCGGGATGTTATTGCTAAGAGAACATTATGGGGGGAGGGGGTTTGGAAGGTCAATGGAAGAAAAGCTCACAAAGCTGAAAGTGGTCATTACACAAGAGAAAGTCTTACAATCGAAGCTATGCAAGGAGTAGGGATTGCCACACAACGGATGCACATAGAGCTATAAGTGTATGAACGCTCTCCAATGGAACTAGTGGGGGTGCATCCAACTTGCTTTCTCACAAAGACCTAGAGCTCATTTGAGGAGGCTCATCATTGCAATATACAAGCCAAGTTCTATAATGTAAAGTTACCCACATAGTTATGAATGATAATAATATGAAAACTCTCTCCAAACTGAAGTGTTGGTGCTAAAAATGAATCACAAGTGTGGTATAAAGGATAGTGATGCGCCCCATCTCTCTTTATTCTCTCTTTGGCCCTTTTTTCTTTTCTTTTTGGGCTTTTTAATATATTTTTTATATATCCTCACCGGTAGGGGCAACATCCTATATTACAATGAATCATCACACTTTTAGTACTCATAAATCCTAAAGAAATATCTCTGATGTCTCTAACTGCATGCTCCTGCCAGTGTAGCAGTATGCATAAATAACCATGAAGCTCATCATCAAGTAACATAATGGAGGTGGATGTTGTGCAGCAATATATCTCGGAATGGCTATGGAAATGACATGATAGGTAGGTATGGTGGCTGTTTTGAGGAAGAACATATGGGCTTATGTGTAGGATAACAAAGTCCTCCCATGGGATTTGGATGCACTGGCGAAGTTTGCACCAACTCTCAACGTGAGAAAGGGCAATGCACATTACCGAAGAGGCTAGCAAATATGGATGGTGGAAGTGCCAGGAACCGCAACATAGACTCACGAGTTAAAATATTACAACAAACAAATCATCTTACAAGGCACAATGCAAATCACTCCAAGAGGGTTCGTTGCAGTGAAAAGTCACTGTTAGCTACCCCGACCGTAGCGCGTAACAAAAGGCCGATCAGAAATGTATCACTCGTAGCAATCATATACCATTATTTCTATCAACTGGTAATTTAAGTGTGGCACAGCTTCAAGTTTCTTAGACCAACCATTAAAAGTTTCTACTTACTAGTCCTTCCCGTTTATCCATTAAGCAAATTAATATCTCAAAACAACAGCAATGATTCAAGTGGAGCAGTTTAGTGATCTACAAGACCATGCAATCTTTTCCACTATACCAACTACCACAATAGCATTCCTATTTCCAAGAAAACACACATATTAGAACCACCTAACTACAAAAGATAACAGCTCTGAATAAGAGATGCATGAAAACAAAGGCTAAACGCAGTACTAGCAAAAAGTGAACACTCACAGAACAATAAGAATGAAAACTAGAGTGCTCTAAGCAATGAAAACGAAGCGTGTATCTCTCCCACACAAGTATGATAAGATCCAACCATTTATTACAGCAAATAAAACCAAAAAAACTGAAAACAAAAATAAAAGACGCTCCAAGTAAAGCACATAAGATGAGACCGAATAAAAATATAGTTTCACTAGAAGTGACCTGATAATTTGTCGATGAAGAAGGGGATGCCTTGGGCATACCCAAGCTTAGACGCTTGAGTCTTCTTGGAATT
This sequence comes from Alopecurus myosuroides, assembly GCA_028641055.1. Classification (NCBI taxonomy): domain Eukaryota; kingdom Viridiplantae; phylum Streptophyta; class Magnoliopsida; order Poales; family Poaceae; genus Alopecurus; species Alopecurus myosuroides. Next base: position 489,793,742 of record CM054057.1, read on the forward strand.
TTCTTGGATGTACCTCCGGGGCATCCCCAAGCTTAGTATTTTCACTCTTCTTGATCACATCATATCATCCTCTTCTCTTGACCCTTGAAAACTTCCTTCACATCAAAATTCTCACAATCATCATTAGAAACGTTAGTGCAATTGAAATAATAAATTCACATGGTTCATTTTCAACACAAGTATAACACTCAAAAACACATCATCTACTTCCACAACTTCTTTTAAAACTCTTTTTCTCAAAAGAACACCAAAAGAAAGAGATTAAGATGCAAATGCGATAAATGGCAGAAATCTGTCAAAACAGAACAACAGGTAAAGCTCGATTTTTTCAAAAATCTTCTGTTGCTCAAATAAAAAAGTGGTATTCTAATAAAAGTTGCGGAATTAGCTGTGGAACAAGCACAAAAAATTTCAGATCATTCTAATCTTCCAGGAGTTTATACGATATTTTACGGTGGACAGCAGAAATCTGTTTTCTGCGCAGAAATCCGAAAACCAACTCCAACTTTCGTCAGAAACTTTACTTGGCACTACGAAAACATGAAAATAAAGATAAAAAGGAGTTTATACAGAAGTATACAACCCTTTGACTCAAAGAAACATAGAAAAACAAAGCAAAAATAAAAACATGGATTATCTCCCAAGAATTGCTTTTCTTTAAAGCCTTTTAGCTAGGCATGATAATTTGAGAAGATGCTCACATAAGAATAAGAGTTGAAGCACAATAAGAGAGCATCAAGAAACAAATATAAAACAAATTTAAGTATAACCCACTTCCTATGAAAAAGAATCTTGTAGAAAAACAAGTCAACGAAGCACAAAGTGACGAGCATAGGAAAGCAAAACAAGTGCAACTTCATAATTTTAACCATAAAGATGGGAAACTTGATTTTGTTGAGATGCATGAAACTATGTTTCCATCTCTCATAATAACTTTCTGTAGCATCATGAATAAAACTAACAATATAACTATCACATAAAACATTCTTATCATGAGCCACGTGCATAAACGAATTAATACTCTCCACATAAGCATAGTCATTCTTATTAATAGTAGTGGGAGCTAATTCAACAAAATAGCTATCATTATTATTCTCATCACCATAATCATTAAATATAGGAGGCATATTGTAATCATAATTAATTTTTTCCTCAATAGTAGGTGGACTGAAAAATATCATATTCATCATTGTAAACAGGTGGAACTAGAATACCACAATCATTATAATCATCATATATTGGAGGCAAGGTATCATCAAAGAAAATTTCCTCCTCAAAAATTGGGGGACTAAAAATATCATATTCATCAAAACTAGCTTCACCAAGCTTAGAATTTTCCATAGCATTAGCAATAATGGTGTTTAAAGAGTTCATACTAATAACATTGCCACTAGCATGCAAATAAAGCTCCATAGGTTTTTTTAATTTTCTCTTCAAACACTTCATGTCCTAACTCAAGATAAATATTATAAAGCTCTCTCATATTTTTGTTGTTTTCCATTTGAGCATAAAGATAAAAACAAGTAACAAGTAAAAATAAGCCTAACTAGTGAAAATAAAAACAAGAAACAAAAAGATATAATTGCAGACTCTAAAGGAAACAACTTCGAGCACTCACACCCGAGGATGTGAGTACCTTTTTCGTTACCTCCCCGGCAACGGCGCCAGAAAAGAGCTTGATGTCTACGCATGCTTCTATTCTTGTAGACAGTGTTGGGCCTCCAAGTGCAGAGGTTTGTAGAATAGCAGCAAGTTTCCCTTAAGTGGATCACCCAAGGTTTATCGAACTCAGAGAGGTAGAGGTCAAATATATCGCTCTCAAGCAACCCTGCAATCAAGATACAAGAAGTCTCTTGTGTCCCCAACACACCCAATATACTTGTCAGGTATATAGGTGCACTAGTTCGGCGAAGAGAGAGTAAAATACAAGCAATATGGATGATTATAAGTGATAATAACAATCTGAAATAAATATGGCAGCAAGCAAACATGTAGCAGAACAGGTGGAAAACAGTGTTTCAATGCTTGGAAATAAGGCCTAGGGATCCTACTTTCACTAGTGGACACTCTCAACAATGATCACATAACTGAATGCATAAATATCATTTCTTCACTATGCTACTCCGAACCACTCTCCGGTCAAATAACGAATACTAATCATTGCGTAGGGCTTTAACAACACTCCTCAAGTCTATGTTCCCTCTCTAGGGCACCCCAATGTCACTACGAGCGCCATAAATTAGTAAACAAACGCCACAATTTCATAGGTTCACCTTCCAACACATGATATAAATATCATGCTAAACCACACGGAGCACACACTGTCATCTTTGCCCCGTGATCAAAGTGTTTACGGAGATAACAAAAGCACTTGAGTAGCATAACATATGAAGATCAATCTACAGATTCAACTAGATTACAAAGCTCATGATCACATAAAGATCACACCATGGGAGAAAGAGATGAAACACATAGCTACCGATAGATCCCTCAGCTCCGGGGGAGAACTACTCCCTCCTCATCATAGGAGATAGCAACAGCGATGGAGATGGCGATGGAGTCGATGGAGATGACTTCCGGGGGCACTTCCCCGTCCCGGCAGGGTGCCAGAACAGAGATCTTTCCCTCGAAACTTGTCGGTGGCGTCGGCGGAGCTACAGATGTATTTTATGGAAAAGGTCGGTTATTTTAGGGTTTACACCTCGGGGAGTATATATGGGAGAAAGGGCGATGCCGGTGGGGTGGCGAGGGAGCCCACACCCCTAGGTGGCGAGGCCAGGGGGAATCCGCGCCACCCCATGGTGTGGCCACCCTGTGGCCCCCCTCCGGGGCTCTTCGGAACTTCTGGATGCTTCCGGGACTTTTAGGACTTCTGGCTTTCGAATTTTCCAATTTCGAGAATATTTCCAGAACAACTTTTCTGAAACTAAAAACAACACAAAACGGGGAACTGACTCTATGGCATCTTGTTAATATGTTAGTCCCGGAAAACATAAGAAAACGTAGGAAAACATACGGAAAACATGTAGCAATTGGCATAATATAACTATGGAACATCTGAAATTATAGATACGTTTGAGACGTATCAATCCCAAACCAACCTACATACATGGTAGGTGCCCCTACCTCCACCTATATACCCAACCCTTGTCTCCTTGAGAGAACACACAATTTGGCCTATGTGCCTATTCTCTCTAGTTGAATTAGGGCCTCTATTTAGACCATCTAATTAGATCCCCTCTAATTGAATTAGTGCTTCTTCTAATCCGGTTTTGAGGTGTCCTCTCCCAATTAGATCTAGATCTAATATCTGTCTCCACATGTACTGGGATATCTCCAAATCAATTGTGCACTTGTAGTTCCTATTTTTGGACGACGAAGTGTTGCAGGACTTTGACGGGCGTACGTGTGCGAGCTCTGAGAGGGGTAACACGTGAGACCTTACTCTGCTGGATCTAGAAGGTTGTATACAGGGAGACGGCAACAGTCCCACCTCTAGGCTTAGCCATGGGAATCTTCATCAGGCATCACCGACATCGTCATCGACACATGTTCCGCGCTCCGTGTCGGTATCGATCCAGATCTATGGTCGCATGTACCTTCATAGTAGATCTTGTGTGTTGCGTAAGAGGTAAAAAAATTAAATTTCTGCATGCGACCCAACAATGGTATCAGAGCAGTCTATGCATAGGTACATGTACGATCTAGAGAACCGGTGTGTGCGGGTAGTGGATAAGTTTGTGCAAGTATATTAGAAAGCTCTCTAATATTCAAATTGTTTATGATTGCTTCCCAACAGGTTATGTCGTTTGTGTTTTCAATGACATAGTGATATTTTCTATAAACTTTTGGCCATCCTAGTACGTTCGAGTTTCCCTTGGCATATCTCGTCTAGTACAGAGTAAGTGCTTCAGTAGCTTTGGATCTTGCTACAGTTGGATTTGTGGACGACATAATGGAAAGGGCATGTGGATTGAATCCACACGGAGGTCATGGTTATGAATAAGTTTAGACTAAGGCTCAAAAAGTTTTTGTAATGTTTGTTTTCAATCACTCCGCAATGTCAAACTAGTAACATGAACAATTATGACCGATGTTGTTCGTAGGTAGTGATGGTTCATTCCTTAGAACCTACAACCACGTAAAATTTGCAAACTCAAGCGTTAGATCCATCTATTTTTTTTGTAGAGCATGTGATGTGATGTGGTATAGTCCGTTATCATTAAGTGTTGTATGAAATGCTATCCAATGTATTTTATTTTGACCTGCTAATACATCTCAAACATATCTATAATTTCTGACGTTCCATGTTGTTTTTATGCCATATGCTACATGTTTTCTATACACTTTATGTCATTTTAATGGATTTTCTAGGACTAACCTATTAACAAAATGCCACAGAGCCAGTTCATGTTTTCTGCTGTTTTTGGTTTCAGAAAAGTTTTTCTGGAAATATTCTCGGAATTGGATGAAACAAAATCTCAGGGTCTTAGAAATCTGTCACGTACACGGAGTCCGGAGGGGACCCGGAGGGGGGCCCTAGAGCTACCACACCATAGGGTGGCGCGGCCCCCCTTGGCCGCGCCACCAGGTGGTGTGGCCCCCTAGCCACCCACTAATGTTGCCATGTCGCATAATTAAGCTCCTCCTCGGGTTAACCCTAAATACCCGAGCTTCCATCCAAGAAAAGTTCCATAACCGCCGTCATCGTCAACCCTAGTTCGGGAGGGTTCTGAAGCTCTCCCCGGCACCCTCGCAGGAGGGGGAATCATCATCGTAGGGCTCTTCATCACCATGCCTGCCTCTGAGTGATGCGTGAGTAGTTCATCCTTGGATTACGGGTCCATATCAATAGCTAGATGGTTGTATTCTCCTCTTTACGCCTCATGTTTAGATCTTGTGAGCTGCCTAACATGATCAAGATCATCTTATTGTAATGCTACATGTTCTGTTTGCTGGGAGCCGATGAATATTGAATGCTATGTCAAGTGATTATCAATCTATCATGTTTATGTTATTTATGATCTTGCATGATCTCCATTACTAGTAGATGTTATGGCCAAGTCGATACTTTTAACTCCAAGAGGGAGTATTTATGCTCGATAATGGGTTCATGCCTCCCTTTCATTCACGCTCGAGTGACAGAAACGTAATGGATGGGGGATGTGCTGTTGCCATTAGGGAGAAAACAACAATGTTTTCATTATTTGCATTACACGATTTACTTAAGGCAGTAATATTTTGCTTGCAACTTAATACCCGAGGTTTGATTGGATGATGCTCTGAGGGTGGATTATTAGTCATAGATGCAGTTGGATAACGGTCTATGAATTATGTTGTAATGCCTGCATGAATCACATAGTAATCATCATGTCATGCATATGCACTACGGTGCCCACTTTATATATGTCAATTTCCCAGCTGTAATTTGTTTACCCAACATGTTATCTATCTGGAGAGACACCACTAGTGAACTGTGGACCCGATCCATTCTTTTACCCTGATAATACAACCACTTCAAACATTGTTTTCTTTACTGCAGTCATTATTTTCCTCTCATTCACCATCATCACTGTTCTCTTTTCATTTACTGCAAACAAGTACTATTTTCCACACTATACATCTAATCCTTTGTGTTAGCAAAACCGGTGAGATTGACAACCTCACTGTTTTGTTGGGGCAAAGTATCTTGATTGTGTTGTGTAGGTTCCACGTTGTTGTTGAGCCTAGTAGTGTGCCCTGCCAACTTCAGCTGTCATTAACCTTCAGAATTGATTTATTTCTCCTACTGGTAGATTCAACCTTGGTTTCATTCTGAGGGAAAACTTGTTGTTGTACTCTTCATACCTTACACTTGGGTCTCCCAACGAGCGTGTTTACCCGCCATCAAGCAAGTTTTCTGGCACCGTTGCCGGGGAGGAATAGGATTTCTGCAAGGGAGTCTCTCACCTCCACAATATCTTTACTTTGTTTTTGTTTTGCTTAGTTTATTTTATTTTGTCTTGTTTGCTTCTCTATATCAAAAACACAAAAAATAGTTCTTATTCTAGTTGTTATTTTTATTCTGTTTTTAATCTTGCTAAAATGAGTACTCCTGAGAGCACCAACTTGTGTGACTTTAGTAGCACAAACAACAATGATTTTATTAGTACACCTATTGCTTCACCTGCTCCTACTGCTGATTTTTATCAAATTAAGCCCATCCTTTTAAATCTTGTTATGAGAGAGCATATTTCTGGTGTTAGTTCTGATGATGCTGCTGCTGACATTAATAATTTTGTCGAACTCCGTGAGATGCAAAAATATAAGGATGCATATGGAGATATTATTAAACTGAAATTTTTTCCTTTCTCTTTGAGAGGAAGAGCTAACGAATGGTTGCTATATTTGCCTAAAAATAGTATTGATTCAGGGACTAAGTGTAAAGATGCTTTCATTGGAAAATATTATCCTCCTGCTAAGATTATATCTCTAAGAAGTAGCATTATGAATTTTAAGCAACTTGATAATGAGCATGTTGCTAAAGCCTGGGAAAGAATGAAATCTTTTGTAAAGAATTGTTCCACTCATGGACTGGCTTCTTGGATGATCATCCAAACCTTTTATCCAGGTTTGAATTTTTCTTCAAGAAACCTTCTGGATTCAACTGCTGGAGGAACCTTTATTTCCATCACTTTGGGTGCTGCAACCAAGCTTCTTGATGATATCATGATAAATTATTCTTAATGACACATTAAGAGAGCTCCACCAGGTAAGAAGGTAAATTCTGTTTAAGAAACCTCTTCCTTGAGTGATAGGATTGATGCTATTATGTCTATGATTGTGAATGGTAAAACTTATGATGATCCAAACAATGTTCCTTTAGCCTCTTTGGTTGCTCAATAAGAGAATGTTGATGTGAACTTCATTAAAATTAACAATTTCAACAACAATGCTTATAGGAATAATTTTGGTAGCAACAATTATAGGCCATATCCTTCTAATAATGATAATGGTTATCCCAATTATTATGGTAATTCCTAGAATCAAAATATAAGTGTACCCTATGATCTTGAAAACATGCTTAAGAATTTTATCAGTACACAAACTGCTTTTAATAAATATGTTGAGGAAAAGTTTGAAAAAATAGATGTTCTTGCTTCTAAAGTTGATAGCCTTGCTCTTGATATTGATATTATTACAATAGAGGTTATGCCTCATGATTTTAAAGAAGGAAAAACTTTGAATGAAATTCAAGTTAGAATTGATGACAATATTAGGATCTTAGCTGAATTGCATGCTAGGTGGGAAAGAGAAGATGAAATAGCTAGGAAGAATAATATAGCTAAAGTTTGTACTATTACCACCACTAGTAAAACTGAAGTTTCTAATGATAGTAAGCCTCCTACTATTAATGGTAATGTAATTGGTGTTGGCAATGTCTCCACTTCTTCTGTTAAACGTTTAAAATTGTCTGAAACCACTCAAACTGTTCCTGATAAAAGGGCTGATTTTTTTTTGAAATATGAGAGATATTTATAATCTTTATCTTGAGTTAGAACATGAAGTGTTTGAAGAGAAAATTAAAAACCTATGGAGCTTTATCTACATGCTAGTAGCAATATTATTAGTATGAATTCTTTGAACAACATTATTGCTAATTCTATGGAAAAGCCTAAGCTTGGGGAGGCTGGTTTTGATGAATATGGTATTTTTAGTCCCCCAGTTTTGAGGAGGAAATTTTATTTTATGAAACCTTGCCTCCAATATATGATAATTATGATGATTGTGGTATTCTATTTCCACCTACTGTTGAGGATAAAGTCCATCATACTATTCCTCCAATTTATGATGATTGCAATGATGAATGTGATAGCTATATTGTTGAGAGAGGGGAATCTGAAAATTCTATAGATAAAATACAATACATTGTTGAGGAGTTTTCTGGTCTCAACTTGGATGCTTCTTCACTTCAAAATACTTGATTCTTGTTTTCTGGGCCTAGCTAAAAGGCATTAAAGAAAAACACTTCTTGGGGGGTAACCCATGTTTTTCATTTTTGCAATTTTTTCTTCTGTTTTCTTTTAGTCAATGTGTTGTTTACTTCTATAGCAGATCTTTTATATCTTTATTTTTTGGCATTTTTTGTGTCAAGTAAAGTCTCTAGTGAAAGTTGAAGTTAGATTTGGATTTCTGCACAAGAAACAGATTTCTATTGTCCACTGTTAAATTCGTATAAATTCAAAGAAAGTTCAGAATGACCTGCAAATTTTTGTGCTTAATCCTCAGCTATTTCCAAAACTTTTTCTAGTTATGGGTTTTTCGATTTGAGCAACGTAAGTGCCTCAAAATAAATTCGTCTGTACACACTGTTCTGGTTTTGACAGATTCTGCCTTTTTTACTTGCATTCTTTCTTTTACTATGTTGAGTGGATTTGCTTGCTCCACAAAAAATCAGTTGATGTAGCTAATGTTTAAAAAGTATTAATGATGCTTGTGCCCAAGGAGATCATGTGAGTTTTTTTATTGTGCATTTACCCTCTAATTAGAATTACTTTGAGTTTGGTGTGAAGGAAGTTTTCAAGGGTCAAGAGAAGAGCGTGGTATAACGTGATCAAGAGGAGTGAAGAGACTAAGCTTGGGGATGCCCCCGTGGTTCATCCCATAAAATTCCAAGAAGACTCAAGCGTCTAAGCTTGGGGATTCCCAAGACATCCCCTTCTTCATCAGCAACTTATCATGCCACTTCTAGTGAAACTATATTTTTATTCGGTCACATCATATGCACTTTACTTGGAGCGTCTGCCTGTTTTTGTTTTATTTTCCTTTCTGAAATAAACTTGGTTGGAACCTAGCATTCTTGTGTGGGAGAGAGACACGCTCCTATTTTTCATATGAATACTCATTTTCTATCATCGTATTCTTAGTTTTTCTTCTAGTTGTTGCAAATCCTTTTTAGCTCATGATTTTCATGCATCTCTTATTCAGAGCTGTTAGTTCTAGTAGAGTAGTAGTACTCTCTTGTTTGATTGATATATCTTTTGGAGAGCTTTTCTTTAAAATGATTGGTGTTGGAAAGTAGTAAAATATTTCATGCTTATAATGGTGCAAAAAAAAGATTGTTTAGACCGTGGCTAGACTTTATCATGTCATGTTAGATGTTATTTTAATTCTAGGATTAGTAGTTATTATTGTAGTATGACTTGTCTCAAATATCTGAGAGTGATTAATGTGCCATTCAAAGAATCATGAGTTGTTTTTATCACATTGAAGCATAATATTGTGGTATTTTCGTTCGAAGGCTTTATTTGGTTGACTTGGCGCATGCTTACACCATGTTATTACTACAAACCAGTCACCTATAACCTCTATGATTATTTAGTTTTTGAATTGTAATACCATTTATGCTTTGATTAATAATGTCTTTTTGTCGCTGTGTGATACATCATAAACGTATCCCTAATTTCTGATGCTCCATGATCATATTATGCCAATTGCTACATGTTTTCTCCCTTATTTATAGCATTTTTATATGTTTTTTGGACTAACCTATTAACAAGATGCCACAGAGCCAGTTCCCTGTTTTCTGCTGTTTTTTAGTTTCAGAAAAGTTGTTCTGGAAATATTCTCGGAATTGGAAAATTCGAAGCCCGGAAGTCCTATTTTCCCCAGAAGCATCCAGAAGACCGAAGAGGAGCCGAAGAGGGGCAGCAGGGGGGCCACACCATAGGGTGGCGCGGCCCCCCTTGCCACGCCAGCTATGGGTGTGGGCCCCCCCGGCCTGCACCGCCTTCGCCCTTTCGCCTATTTAAGCCCCGAGATGGAAAACCCTAAACACCTGATCAAAATCCCCGAAAAAGTTCCACAGCCGCCGACACCATCAACCCCAGATCAGGGGGGTTCTGAAGCTGTTTCCGGCACCCTGCCGGAGAGGAGATCATCACCGGAGGCCTCTTCATCACCATGCCTGCCTCCGGAGTGATGCGTGATTAGTTCATACTTGGACTACGGGTTCGTAACTGTAGCTAGATGGTTGTCTTCTCCTCATATGCCTCCATGTTTAGATCTCGTGGGCTGCCTATCATGATCGAGATTGATCTTATGTAATTCTCTGAGCTGTGTTTGCTGGGATCCGATGAATATTGACCTTATGCCAAGTTGATTATAGTATTTATTTGCATATGTTATTTGTGATCTTGCATGCTCTCCGTTGCTAGTGGTTATTCTGGCCAAGTAGTTGCTAGTGACTCCAAGAGGGAGTATTTATGCTCGATAGTGGGTTCATGCCTCCTTCTTGCCTTGCTCGACTGACAGAAACGTGAAGGGGGAGGATGTGTTGTTGCCATAAGGGAGAAAACTGCGGTGAGAGTGCTCGCGTGCATAATCATTGCTTACATTACACACTTTGTTTGATGCAATTATCTGTTTCTTGCAACTTAATACCTGTGGGGGTTTGGATGATAACCTGAGAGTGGATTATTAGTCATATATGCAGATGGATGTCGGTCTATGTATCTTGTTGTAATGCCCGCACTAAATAGCATAGTAATCTTCATGTCATATTGTGCACTACGGTGCAACCTTTATTTGTCAATTGCCCAGCTGTAATTTGTTCACCCAGCATGCTATCTTTTATGGAGAGACACCATTAGTGAAACTACGAACCCCGGTCCATTTTTCCACATTGTTAAACAAACCACAACAATTTCCTGTTCTCTTTAGTTTCTGCAAGCATACACTATTTTTCCACACTATACGTCTAATCTTTGTTTTCAGCAAGACCGGTGAGATTGACAACCTCACTCTACCGTTGGGGCAAAGTATTTTGATTGTGTTGTGTGCAGGCTCCACGTTGTAGCTGACACTGGTGAAGCGCCAGCACCACCGTCAGTGGCGTCAACCTTTCGAAGATTCTCTTTCTCCTACTGGATTGATAACCCTGGTTCTTAATTAAGGGGTAAACTCCTACCGTTGTGCTCATCAAACCTTCCTCTTGGGGTTCCCAACAACACAGAGAAAGGATTTAACTCTGCCAGCAATCAAGGATTTTTCTGGCGCCGTTGCCGGGGAGAAGGAAGTCTTCTGGCAAGGGGAGTCTCTCACTCTCAATCTCTTTATTTTATTTTTTGTCTTGTTTTTATTTTTTTATCGTTTTTATTTCTCTGTATCAAAAACACACAAAAATTAGTTTACTTTATAGCTGTTATTTATTTGCTTGCTTTTATTATGCTAAAATGAGTATTCCTGAAGTAGAGCTTCGTTCTTTTAGGCAACAAGGGGGAGAAAGTTTAAAAGATGCTTGGTATAGAATAAATGATGCTCATAAGAGGTGCACAAAAAATATTTTACCTTGATACTCCTGAGAAATTTTTATGTTGGTATTTCTGGCTGGTATAGGCATGTGTTAGATACTCTTACGGGTGGAAATTTTCTAGGAACTCCTGCTTTGGGAGCCTGCAATTTGATTGAAAGTTTAGTAGGAATACCTCCCATTATAACTGTTAAAACTGAGATCACTTTGGAGGATGTTATTGATAAACTAAACTCTTTGGAAATGAACTTATCAATCTTCCTTGATAATGCTAGCAAAGTTAATGAATTACTAGTTACTATTGATAAAAGAATCACTGCTCTAGAAGCTAGCAACACTCATGATAATCAAAGTGTTAGGATTGGTAAACTAGAGGACGCCATGGGAGCTTTAAGCTCAACCTTTTCATCTCTTAAATTCAAAAAGGAGAAAACCTCTGTGGAAAAGGAGCAAAGATTTATGTATGCTCCTAAGATGGCTAAACCCAAATCTCAATATGTGCTTAAAATTGCTAAAACAATTAATGAGACTAAGAATAACCTTCATGTTGAATCTTTAAAAACATCTAAAGTGCCTATTGCTGCAAATAATGGTTTAGAGGAAGGTATAGATGATGCTTCTTCACTTGAAAATACTTTAGTTGATTTTTCTATGCCTAGCTGAAAGGCATTAAAGAAAAGCGCTACCGGGAGACAACCCGTTTTATTTCTCTGTTTTCTTTCAGTTTTTCTTTGTTTTATTTGCTGTGCTTGCACATGGGTGTTGACTATTTCCTTAGAAACCCCGTTGTATCTTTTCTTTTGAGTTTTTGTTGAGCCAAGTAAAGCCACTAGTGGAAAGTTGAGCCTATATTTCGGATTTCTGCGCAGGAAACAGATTTCTGCTTCCCACTGTAAATTTCGTTAAAAATCACAGAAAATTCAAAATTACCTGAGTTTTTTTTGCTTAATCCTGAGTTATATACTAAAATTTTTGTAGAATACCACTTTTTTTATTTGAGCAACAGAAGATTTTTAAAAAAATTGATATTTACCTGTTGTTCTGTTTTTGACAGATTTCTGCCATTTATCGCATTTGCGTCTTAATCTCTTTATTTTGGTGTTCTTTTGAGAAAAAGAGTTTTGAAATAAGTTGTGACAGTAGCTAATGTGTTTTTGAGTGTTAGACTTCTGTTTAAACTTAACCATGTGTATTTATTATTTCGATTGCACTAACGTTGCTAATGAAGATTGTGAGAATTTTGATGTGAAGGAAGTTTTTATGGGTCAAGAGAAGAGGACGATATGATGTGATCAAGAAGAGTGAAAAGCCTAAGCTTGGGGATGTAGGAACGCGTAGAGATAAACAAAAACTTTTCCTACGCGATGCTTCCAAGATCTAGCCGAGGTAGAAGGCCACGAGTATTACCACTAGACGCGCAGGTGCGGATTATCGATGCAGCGCGTCGGGGCAGTGCAGTCCCACGATCCAATCCAGCCGATCCGATCCCACGAACGTCGAAGTGCTGAACGTACAGCACCTCTGCCGGTATCCACACGTACGAGGAGGAGCTCCGACGGCGGACTGCTAGGTCCGGTGCGACGGCTGGACTGAGTGGGGCTAGGGTTCCCAACACATGGGAGAGTGGACTAACGTGCCCGCTGGGCAACCTGCGCCCCTCTTTATATAGCGTATGGTAATGGGCTTCACAACACTTGTGGCCCATTCCCTCTGTGAGTCCGACTCACAAAACTAGTCCATTTCCGGTTCGGGTCCAACCCGACCAATACTTGCTCCCGCTCTTAAGTGTGCGACCCTGCAGGCTCATGGCGACTTGGACACGATTGGAGTCCAACTCCCAATCGATCAATCGGTAGCGGCTCCTAGCAGAACGTGCCGACTCCCAAGTACCATTGAGTCATGACGACATACCTTTCAATGTGATATTCATCTTAGTCCCTTTTGCCTCACGATATACCTTGTCGAGCTATAGGCGATTTATCGTCATCCCTTGAATAGCTCAACTCTCTTCTCGATCTGTGACATGTGATTCATCTGACTAACTCTTAGTGAACCGACACAGTTAACACTTAACTGAGTCGCGCATGGCCATGCTTCCTGAATCATATCACTCGAGAGGGCCCAGAGAATATCTCTCCATTCGGAGGGGCAAAATCCCATCTTGATTATCCACATCACGCAGCTTGCTTCTCATTCGACCCGAACTCTGCCTTTATAGTTGCCTTGTCACAGAACAACGTTTGACAGAACCTAAGTCGGTGATCCACAACTCGGATTGTGCGACGACCTCAGGTCTAAGGATTACATTGATTGAGACATGCAAATGACGACTTGATCGTTGCATCTCAATGTGGGTCAGTCCGACTTGCTAAACTCTTTATCCAAGTCCGTGAACGTTGGAATGGCATCACCATGCCCATGACAAGTGGAACCGTGTCATCAGCCAACACTCATATTAGTCTAGGGTGTGTGTCCAGCACAACCTAAATGACCAAGGACAATCTAGTATGAACAACATGAATATATAGTTCCACAATCGAATCACATATTCAGTGACATATATCAGATGTTCAAAACAAGGACAACTTAATAACTTTATGAATACAGTGGGAATTACATCATACATGATTGCCTCTAGGGCATATTCCCAACAGGGGATGCCCCGGTGGTACATCCAAGAAAATTCCAAGAATACTCAAGCGTCTAAGCTTGGGGATGCCCAAGCCAATAAATTATCAGGTCACTTCTAGTGAAACTATATTTTTATTCGGTCGCATCTTATGTGCTTTACTTGGAGCGTCTTTTATTTTTGTTTTCAGTTTTCTTTTTATTTTTCTTTCAGTTTGTTTTTAATTTCATAATAATCTTCGTTGGACCCCAGCATTCTTTTATTGGAGAGTGACACGCTCCGCTTTTACATGAGAATACGTTGTATTCTTAGTCTCTGTTTGACTGCTGCATTTATTCAGCTCCTGTTTTGCATGCATCTCTTGTTAGAGCTGTTAGTTTTAGTATTATTATTTTAGTACTATCATGTTTTATTGTTGTATCATAAAGAGTATTTTTGTTAAAGCATGTTTTGTATGGTGCTTGTTGGGAGAAACAAAAGAAAACTGCTGCTTGAAGTAGAATTTATAACAGTACTAGTAGAAGCTTGTATAGACTGTGGCTAGGACTTTTTCATGCCATGTTAAATGTTATTTTAGTTTTAAAGCCTTGTGATTATTGAGTAGCATGATTAGCCTCAAATAGCTGAGAGTTTTTAGTACGTACTGAAAGATTCATGAGTTGTTCTTGTCATATTAAAGCATCAATATATGGTATTCTCTTTCGAATGTTTTATTTGGTTGACTTGGCGCATGTTCACACCAAGTTTATGATTACAAACCAGTCACGAATAGCCTCCATGACCACTTAGTTTTTGAACTTGTGATACTGCTTATGTTTTAATTAATGATGCTTATGTCGCTATGCATGATTATGGCTCTTATGCTCTCTTGATTTTTCGCTCCCAGTCTTTTGCTAGCCTCCACCTATACTGAGTATGAGCTCTACTCGTGCATCCAAACTCCCTTAAGACAAAGTTTTTCCCATTGTGTCCACCATGCCTACCTACATGTGGTATTTAACTGCCATTCCAAAGTAAATTGCTCATGTGTTACCTTTAAAACCTTCAAAATTACTCCTGCTTTATGTTCTTGTTTTTGCTCATGAGGACGTAAATAGAGAATCTTTATCTCACTTGTTGATTGGATTTCACACCCTGGACTAGTGGCTTCATCCGCTTATTCAAATGATAGAAGAGCTGGCAGTGGGGTGCCCAGCCCCAAATTAATGCATACAAATTCTCTTCACTATTTTCCCCCTGATTTATCAGTCAAAGCATAATTGTGTAAACAAAAGAGAAAGAGGGATGAACTTCTACACCAGTTGTGGCCTTCACCATGGGATCCGCTCTGGTGAATCCAGTTGACTTGTAACGTACTGTATTTTCTGTTTACCATTCGTTGACATTAGCATACATCTCCCAAAATATAGACACTCCTCCACGGTATGTGATTGTTGGCAGGCACCCGAGGATTCGGTTAGCCATGGTTTGTGAAAGATGGATGGGAGGAGTGTCAACATTTAATACCTCTGTTTAATAAAATAAAAGCTCTAACACATGAGTGATCCCTTCTTCCCTCTGCGAAGGGCCTTTCTTTTAATTTTATGTTGAATCTCCATCTTCTAACTTTATGCACAGTTGAGATAACATTTTTGCCATTTTGAGTTCTATGTGTTCATTTGTCCCATAAGCATCAATAATTACTTCATGATGTGTTATTATTTGTTCTAGTATTCCTCTTGAACTTGAAGGTGTCCTGTCATTTATGTTTTGCCCCACTCTTAACGACTATCGAAATATCAATTTGCCATGGTTTCTCTATACCTGAAACAAACGTTTACCTTTTTTTTGCATCATTATTCATGATCCGTTATTTGAGTTACTCTTCGTGATGCAAAGTAATTTCTATGCTCATGCATGTTTTAAAGTCTTATGATCTCAGCGTGCATATGCTTTTACATTAGATTGATCAAGTTTGTGTTAGTAGCATGTCACCTCAGAACTTATTGTTTTATCGTTTACCTACTCGAGGACGAGTAGGAACTAAGCTTGGGGATGCTTGATACGTCATAAACGTATCCCTAATTTCTGATGCTCCATGATCATATTATGCCAATTGCTACATGTTTTCTCCCTTATTTATAGCATTTTTATACGTTTTTCGGACTAACCTATTAACAAGATGCCACAGAGCCAGTTCCCTGTTTTCTGCTGTTTTTTAGTTTCAGAAAAGTTGTTCTAGAAATATTCTCGGAATTGAAAAATTCGAAGCCCGGAAGTCCTATTTTCCCCGGAAGCATCCAGAAGACCAAAGAGGAGCCGAAGAGGGGCAGCAGGGGGCCACACCATAGGGTGGCGCGGCCCCTCGGCCGCGCCAGCTATGGGTGTGGGCCCCCCCGGCCTCCACCGCCTTCGCCATTTCGCCTATTTATGCCCCCCGGATGGAAAACCCTAAACACCTGATCAAAATCCCCGAAAAAGTTCCGGAGCTGCCGTCACCGTCAACCCAAGATCAGGGGGTTCTGAATCTGTTTCCGGCACCCTGCCGGAGAGGAGATCATCACTGGAGGCCTCTTCATCACCATGCCTACCTCCGGAGTGATGCGTGAGTAGTTCATACTTGGACTACGGGTTCGTAGCTCTAGCTATATGGTTGTCTTCTCCTCATATGCCTCCATGTTTAGATCTCGTGATCTGCCTATCATGATCGAGATTGATCTTATGTAATTCTCTGTGCCGTGTTTGCTGGGATCTGATGAATATTGACCTGATGCCAAGTTGATTATAGTCTTTATTTGCATATGTTATTTGTGATCTTGCATGCTCTCCGTTGCTAGTGGTTATTCTAGCCAAGTAGTTGCTAGTAACTCCAAGAGGGAGTATTTATGCTCGACAGTGGGTTCATGCCTCCTTGTTGCCTTGCTCGAGTGACAAAATGTGAAGGGGGAGGATGTGTTGTTGCCATTAGGGATAAAACAGCGGTGAGAGTGCCCACGTGCATAATCATTGCTTACATTACACACTTTGTTTAATGTAATTATCTGTTGCTTGCAACTTAATACCTGAGGGGGTTTGGATGATAACCTGAGGGTGGATTATTAGTCATAGATGCAGATGGATGTCGGTCTATGTATCTTGTTGTAATGCCCGCACTAAATAACATAGTAATCTTCATGTCATATTGTGCACTACGGTGCAACCTTTATTTGTCAATTTCCCAGCTGTAATTTGTTCACCCAGCATGCTATCTTTTATGGAGAGACACCATTAGTGATACTACGAACCCTTGTCCATTTTTCCACATTGTTAAACAAACCACAAGAATTTCCTGCTCTCTTTACTTTCTGCAAGCATACACTGTTTTTCCACACTATACGTCAAATCTTTGTTTTCAGCAAGACCGGTGAGATTGACAACCTCATTATATCGTTGGGGAAAAGTATTTTGATTGTGTTGTGTGCAGGCTCCACGTTCTTGCTGAGACGGTGAAGCGCCAGCACCACCGTCAGTGGCATCAACCTTACGAAGATTCTCTTTCTCCTACTAGATTGATAACCCTGGTTCTTAACTAAGGGGAAAACTCCTACCACTGTGCTCATCACACCTTCCTCTTGGGGTTCCCAACAACGCAGAGAAATGATTTAACTCTGCCAGCAATCACTATGCATGATTATGGCCATTATTGCTCTCTTTATTTGTCGCTCCCAGTCTTTGCTAGCTCCACCTGTACTAAGTATGAGCTACTCGTGCATCCAACTCCCAAAAAACCAAATTTTACCAAATGTGTCCACCAGACCTACCTACATGTAGTATTTAACCGCCACTCCAAGTAAATTTCTCATGTGCTACCTTTAAAACCTTCAAAATTATACTTGTTTTGTGCCCCTGTTTTAGCTCATGAGGATGTAAATAAAGAATATTTATCTCACTTGTTGATTGGACTTTACACACCTGGACTAGTGGCACATCCTCTTATCCAAATTGATAGAAGAGCTTGCAGCGGGGTGCCCAGCCCCAAAATTGGTTACTATAAATTCTCTTCACTATTTTTGCCCCTGATTTATCAGTCAAAGCATAATTGTGTAAACAAAAGAGAAGATGGATGACCTTCTGACCCCAGTTGCGTCCTTCAATGTGAGCCGCTCTTGTGAAGTCTAGTTGGCTTGTGACGTACTGTATTTCTGTCTACAATTCGTTGATATAAGCATACACCTCCCTAAAAAATATGTTCAATACCTCTGTTTATAAAATAAAAACTCTAGCACATGAGTTAATCCATGCTTCCCTCTGCGAAGGGTCTTTCTTTTACTTTTATGCTGAGTCTCCATGTTCTAACTTTATGCACAATTAAGAGAGTGTAGTTGTCATTCTGAGTTTAATGTGCATCAGTCCCAAATATTATTATTGATTGATTCATGATATGTTATTACTTTCTGTCAAATTATTTGTTTCTAGTCATCCACTTGAACTTTGAAGGTGTCCTGTCATTTATGTTTTGCCCCACATTTAAGTACAAGCGAAATATCACTTTGCTATGTTTTCTTTATGATCGAAACAAACGTATAACTTTCAAGTGCATTGTTATTCATGATCTTTTATTTGTGTTACTTTTCATGATGCAAAACGATTGCTAAGTTTCATTGTTAGAATTATATCTATCATGCCTGTGTTTAAAGTACTATGATCTCAGCTTACAAATTCTTTTACAAATATGATGATCAAGTTTATGTTGGTAGCATGTCACCTCAGAAATTATTTTGTTTTTACCGTTTTACCTACTCGAGGACGAGTAGGAACTAAGCTTGGGGATGCTTGATACGTCTCCAACATATCTATAACTTCTGATGTTCCATGTTGTTTTCATGCCATATGAAAGTAAAGTATGGGAACCTAGAGGGGGGGGGGTGAATAGGTGCTAGGACCAATTTTAATTTTTCTTAAAGTTTAGGCTTGACAGAAAGGTATATTCTCTAAATAGTGCAACTAGTGGTGAATTTACCTATATGGCAAGACAAGCAATTAATGCAACTAGGACAACACTTAATACAACAAGTACTACAATGAATGCTACAAGTACGAGTAAGTAAAGAGAGGGGAACGAGGTAACCGATGGAAGCACACGGAGACACGATGTATTCCCTAGTTCCTCCTTGTTAAGGGAGTATGTCTCGTTGGAGGGGTGTGAGCTCGCCATGAAGGCCTACTCAACGCCACAAAGGCCTCACCCTATTCTCCGATGAACTCCGCCACAAAGGCCTAGTTCACCTTCCACTATTGAACCCCTTTGAGGCGGGGATCGAGTCCTTTACAAAATATCTTGGGGCACACACCCACAACCAAATTGGGGGCTACCAACTCTTCACAAATCACCAAGAGTAGCAAGAAGCCTAGATTCTCCACAAGAGGAAACCCTAGGCAAAGATCCCTCAATCTAATGAGGGGAAAATGGAAAACCGATTGGTGAAGATGTAGATCCGGGGCTTCTCCTTCAATCCTCAAAGTTTCAACAAGTTTGGGTGGAGGAGGAGCTTGGTGGGTGAGCTCAATCAATGGAGTCTTAAATGCTGCTGGAGCTAACCCTTGGGGAAGAAAGAGAGCCTCTATTTATAGCCCTCCACCAAACTAGCCGTTTTTCTGCCCATTTGCGACCAGCCCGGAATGGCCCGGAATACTTCCGGAGCAATCCGGATGGCAACTGAACATTTTGCCGTTGGGGCCGGAATGATTCTGGGCAGCTCCGGATTGGTCCGGAATGATTCCGGATGGCAACAGAACATTTTGCCGTTGAGGCCGGAATGGGCCGGAATAATTCCGGCACCCGGAATCACCCGGAATATTCCGGATTGCACCAGAGCAATTTCCCGTTGTGGCCGGAATGGGCCGGAATGATTCCGGCACCCGGAATCACCCGGAATAATTCCGGGCTATACTGAGAAAATCCTTTTCAGGCCAGAAAAAATCTGTTGATCTTCGATTTCTTTCACCATTTCTTCGACACCGTATACGTGCTGATTTAAGACCAAATCCTTTGTCAAAGTAGCACATACGGTTAGTAACTTATTTATGTTGTTAACAAACACACAAAACATCGAGAGATCGAAAATGCACTTTCAGTCTCCCCCTTTTTTGGTGTTTTATGACAACATAAAGATTCCACAGGGATAAACAATATGAACTAAAGAAATGGTGTCCAAAAAATAGACGGAGTTCTTCCTCGACGTGTGTCGTGAGCAACACACTTCATAGGCTTTGCTTCCCCTATGTTTTAGACACCAAGCCGTCTAAACAAGCTCATACAACATGCATAGATAATAGCAAGCATGGTAATAGTATCATAACCACGGGTAGGGTGACACAATTACGTCACAAGGTTCCACAAAAATAATACGAAGTTTGCAAACGAAGAAAACGAACTAAAGATAACGGAGCACAAGCCTATAAGATCGAAATCAAAAGGCAAAATACTCGTGCTCCCACCCTTGCAAAGCCCGTGGAATCCTAATATGGGGACTCCTTCTCCCCCTTTGGCATCAAGACGCCAAAAAGGGAAAATGAGTCCAACTAACGTCCCAAGAGATCACTCCATGTCGTCATCTTCTCCATGGTGCTCATCATCATCTTCCTCAGCTTCATGATCATGAGCTCCCATCCCAGCATCATCAAATTCATCCTCATCATCAGATATTTCCTCATCATCAACATCAGCTGGAGGCACCCCAAAGTAGAAGTCATCATCATGGATCTCAGGCATCTCAACATGAACAAACTCAGCAGCAGCAAGAGAGATAGGATCATCAGGTAAAGCAACCCCAGCAGCTCTGCGGTTGGCGTTCTGAATGCGCCGAGTCTCTTTAGCCAACTCCCTAGACTCATGGGCAATCGCCCTAGTGTCATTGCAAATAACGAATAGTGCCTTGAAGAACTTTGCAATGCCACTAGACGGACGCTTAGAAGTACCACTCGTGGAAGCAGAAGGAGTGACCATAGGAGATTTGGACTTGGACCTAGAGTACTCCGGAATCTCCTCACCACGAATGAGAGAAGGAACCATCTTCTTGCCCTTGACCACTGCATAGTTGTCCATGATCTCAATCCCCACTTTGGCATTAATGAACCTCTGAATCAGTGGGCCAAAAGCAGGCTTCCTCTTCTCCATGACCCCAATACAGATCTCACGATAAATGAAGTCCATCACATCAATCTTCCTCTGGTTCTGAGGCCTAGTGATGAACATGAGGTTCACCATAAAAGCCCTAATAGAAGAGTAGTCACCAGCCTTGATCACTATGGTGGCACGGAAGATCTTGTACAACAGGTTGTAGTAGGGGTACATGCTGGAGTTGAAGGGCCTAGTCTTGCCCTGAGCATCAGAAGGATAGAAGAACTCCAAGCTAGAGTTTTCATACTCGGGGTTGTCATGAACTTTGAAACCATGATTAGCATAAGTGGCAGTCCACGTGTATCCGAGAGCCTCAGCAAACTCACACAAGTTGCTCCCGATCTTCTGCTCCCCACTCATCCAAGTCATAGTACGTGTGGCATCACCCGTGGCGTGGAGACTGCAGTAGAACTGAGCAACCAACTCTGGGCAATACTCACACTCAATATCCAGAAGAGGTATCAATCCCATCTTCAACAGACAAGCATGCACATGACGGAGATCACCATTTTTGTGCCTATGATAGAAGTCCATATCAATCTGAGCTTGCTCACAGACAAGAGGACGCTGAAAAGAATAGAAATCCTCCCAACAATTCAGCTGAAGGTTGGTCCAGAAGCGAGGATCCTCATAAGTGGTCTCCTCATAGAGGTACGGGTTCTTCCTCTTGTAGTGCTTCCACTATGGGATGGTGTAGGCCTTCTGTCGAATCGCTGACTCAACAAATCCCTTCGGTGAACCTATCGGGTTTCGATTAGGAGAACCCATGAGCGCTGGTGGAATCGTCGGCTAGACAGGGGGCGAGATTTACCCAGGTTTGGGGCCCTCGTAGAGGTAAAACCCTTACTCCTGCCTCTTGTCGATATGTATTGATGATTAGATCGGTTACAAAGGTGGTGCTCGAATCGAGAGTAGGTCTCGAGTTCAAGGCTTTAGGTCGTGCGGTATTGCTTGGTCCTCTCTCTGGGGCTCTCCTGGCCTTATATAGGCGGCCAGGTCTCGAGTTCTACCCGGAGAGGACTCGAACCCTAGCTAGGTCGGTTACATGTTTCCTAGCTTAACCCGCAAGTTTAGTGCGGGTGGGCTTCACGTGGGCCTTCTGGAGTATTCCAAGGGCTCCTCTTCTTGGGCCTTCACCTTGGGCCTGAGAGGGGGTTTCCTTATCCGCAGGATGCAGAATCCATATCTTCGTCACCTTCAGATTGCCTTCGGGCACTCTCTCAGTCAAATCATCATCACGTTGCCCTCCACGAGAACCGGAGGTGCGACCCCTTGAAGGGCGAGCACCCCTCCCAGCAGAGTACTTCCTCTTCAAACCAGTGCGAGCTCCAGGACCTGTGAATAGAGGGCATAGGAATAGCAAAAGATAAGTGCATATGCCAAACAGGACAAAGGAACTCCAAAAAGGCTTGACACAGTGCAAATTTTCAAAATTCTGGCAGCATCCGGAAAAATTCCGGAGGGCCCGGAATTAATCTGAGGTCCGAAATTATTCCGGCTAAGCCCGGAATTATTCCGACTGGGTCGGAATCGTCCGGAATTATTCCGGGCTCCTCGATCTGACTCGAGAAAATGCCCAAAAACTCGAAAAATTGACTCAAGAACTGCACCAAACATTTAGGGTTACCACTGAGATGATCCTAGAGTAGATCTAAGTGCAGGTGTAGCGCTCCCACATTTAAATAATGTAAGGACACCTGTGTTATTGTGCTAGTTCCTGGATCAATTGATAGCACCACAGTACAAAATGAAATATCATGCAAATGTATCAAATTCTATTACATCGCATGATCCAGTCTTTACAAAATAGTATTACAACTTGCATAGTCTTAGAAGACTAGCAGTAAACAAAGATATACAGCGGAAAACATGAATAACATTGAGCCCATC
Organism: Alopecurus myosuroides; assembly: GCA_028641055.1. Taxonomy (NCBI): domain Eukaryota; kingdom Viridiplantae; phylum Streptophyta; class Magnoliopsida; order Poales; family Poaceae; genus Alopecurus; species Alopecurus myosuroides. The sequence goes on from CM054057.1 coordinate 489,816,689, forward strand.
TTCTTCATGTGCCACAGGCAAAACATGTTGGCGATAGTCTCGAGATCCTAAACGAAATCCTCACTCGTCTTCAGAAATATCTGCAATATGGAATATGCAGCCACAAGGGAGTCAATACAATTTAATGTATTGTCAAGTAACACTATGGTGGATATAAATGGCAAGACTAATACTACATGCTCATTTGGCTGAGTGGAGTTTTGGCTAAGTTTGCATAAAGCCAGTTTTCTCCTATTACTTTTGTAAAACAAACTTTTCTTTTCAAAGGGTGGCAACATTGGATTAAGATCCAAGCACCACAAATACTGTTCACTTGGTCAAATTTTACTTATTGAAAATGGTGATGTGATTCTTCCGTCCTTCCTTGTCCAGCTACTCATAGTTGTCCATAACCGGGGACACGGCTAAGATCTTAGTTTGTTGACTCTGCAGAGCTTGTGCACTTTCACCTTCAGACCCAATTCAATCCAAATATCCTATACACCCTGAGTGCATTAAGGAAAGGAGAAGAATCGAGACGAGATCTTTCAGAAGCAAGAATCCAACCCAATGGCAAGACCCGTTCCACCTATAATTATGCTACATCTGCTTGTCAAGCCCGGGCTGAACCCTCACAACTTAGTTGATCAAGACAGAGCCCATATGACTAAAGGCTGCACTGGAAGAAATCTAAACTTGGGGAACATCATAATCACTTTGTTCCTGGGTGGCATTCCTCAAGTGAACACTCCTCGGGGAGACACTCAACTCTCATCAGCCAAACAACCAAATCCACCCAGGTGGTTCATTGAAGTTGTTACTTAGAATTTTTCCACAACATCAAGTAAAAATCATATGTCACATTGCATAGCATCTATCAAGTTCTAAGGCTATAAATAACAAGGATAAAAGAAATGGCTACACACTACTAGGATGATAGCATAGCATAATATAACTTAGTAAAATTTCCTATCAATGCATACTACTCAAAAATCAACTAATGCATATAGGAAAATAATGGGTAGTTGATGATGTGTTACTTTCCTTGTTGAAGTTGGTGAAGGTATCACACTCTCTTCACAAAAGATCGTTGCTCTCCGTATAATCTATTCATTGACAACACAAAACCAAATAAACAAGCATCCTAACAAACAAACATACAAGTGTAGAAAACATACATAGCAACTAACATATCAAAAGGGCTTAACCAAGTTGGTTAGGACAAGGTCCAGGTTTGAGTTGAAAGATTCATTCTCTAGTGGTCTCATTCTTGTTAAGGAAATTCCAATGGTTTACTTGGGAAGGACTAGGTTGAGCTTGATGTGATCTAACTTTATTATAACCATACTTGTCGAGGAAGTTCCAAGAGATCACTAAGAATAAACATATTACTTCTTCAACTAAAGTAATACATGCAAACACTTGGTCATATTCACCTTCAAAAATATTTGAGTGACTATGTTAGTATTTTCCATTGTGGTTAGGGTAGGTCTACTAACTTCATCATCAAAGGGAAAATATTACTAAGTCTTGGGTTTTCCATTTGGGGTCAATGGTTGGACAAAATAACTTGTTATTCTTCAACTTGTATGGGTTGCTTCTAGATCTCATGTGATTGCCTTCTTGAAGATCATCATCATGCCATCTAAGTTGTTTCCTTCCTTGGTGTGGTGCTTCTCTTGGTCTTGATAGTCTTCATGGTTTTACTTCACTAATTGGTTTGGGTATGGGATGGGCACAAATACCACTAAGTCAATTTGAAGGAAAATAGAAGAATGATAGAAATAGAGAGGAAGATGTCTTCTTCTCCATTTCTTCATACATTTGTACTTCATTGAGTTTCTTCTATTTGTTGTGAAGCACAATTCCCTTACTTCAAATTCTTCAATGATCTTCTTTGTAGCTCTTCATGTTGCCACTAAGTTGGAGATGAAGTTTTCTTCTTGTGCTTGAGTCTTGATCTCCAATTTGTTAGCTTGATGATTTCTTGAAGCATGAAAGGGGAGTGGAGAAGTAGATAGAAAACTAAATTTCACTACTTGGTACTATATGTGATTGACACATTCTAAGGACTTGGCTTGGCTCCAAATAGACATAACATCAATGAATAACAGTTGAAAACAATTCCTAAGACATGGTAAAGATGGATGAATCACTAGGTTGGGTTTTTGGTAAAAAACACATGGCCATGGTCCAAGGATGTCCAAAATGGTTGGGCAAGGTTGTTTCTGGTTCAAGGTTATCAAATGGAGCAATTTTGCAAAAGGGACTATATTGAAAATATTTATAGAAATTAATCTATGTCAAAAATACTCAAATAGACAACTTAATTCTAAATTCAATTTTAATTTGTTCAAATATTATTTTGGGACAGAGGATATGAAAGTACACATTCCAAGGTTTCCAAATATATTTTATTTGCAATTTTTGGATTTGTAGAATTTGAATTATGCCAAAATTCATCAAACAAGCATATTTGAATTTTAACAAATTTAAGTTTGTCAAATTTGAATTTGGATAGTGCCAAAAGTTTCTAAATGTCAAGGGCTTTTCAAAAAGTCCAAGATTGCTAAATTTTTCCTTATGGATCAAAAGTTATGTTAGATCTAAGTTGTAGGGGCTTTTCTGCAAAATGCTAATTTTAATTTATTCGAAATAAATAATAGAAAGCAGCTGGGCTCAGATTTGGTTATTCACTGCGCGGTGCGGCAGACAGGGAGTGGGCTTGGGCCGGTTGTGCGCTGCGGTGGGCGACGGATAGGGAAAAGGCGCGCTGCTCACTAGGTGCAGACGTGGCTGATTCTAATTGGTCAGTACCTGTTCGTTTAGTGCTTTGATCTACGCCTTCCGATCTGGATCCAACGGCACAAATGTCTAGGGTTTACCTCAGCTGCCGGAGGGGTGGCCGGAGATGAGGTTGACGGCGGCGCTGCGTTCGGGAGTGGACGACGGCGAGCCTCTGGTACTCCTCCTGCTTGGAGAAGGTCACGACGCGGCGCGGGAGGTCACCGCAAACACGATGGTGGCAACGGCTCTGACTCTTGCTCCACGGGATGGCGGCGCGGCACGAACGGAGAAGCACCAAGCTCCGGTGAAAAGTAGACGTGCACGGCGGGGCTTATTTGTTGCGAACAAAAATGACAGAGGGCATTAGATACGGGCGCACACTCCCGGGGAGTCGAATGGAACGCAAAGGGGAGACAGAGGCGTGGCCACGGTAGCCGAAATCCACGTCGACGGCTGGCGGCAGAGGGCGACTCCGGCGAGCAATTGGCACAGATTGGGGGCGAGATTATCAGTGAATGGGGAGGGGAAAGAGGGAGGCCAAGCAGGGCTTTAAGGTGGAGGTTTCGGGTAGGATTTTATTGGCCTTAATGGCGCGTAATCGCCGGGCAAAAATTTGGGAAGAAAAAGATGCGTTTCTTTTCTGAATGTTGAAGACGATGCTGATGTCATGCTGACGTCAGTTTTTTTTATTCCTGTTTTCTTAATTCCTTAATAATTTCGGTTTTCTTTATCCAATTAAGGTCAAATAAATTTCTAAATTTCTGTAATATTAATATCTTTCAACCCATATCATTTTTTTAAAACTTTTCAACATGTTTTATTTTTGAATTTTTGAAAATTAAAATAATTCCTTAATAGTGATTGATGTGACTTTTAATTTAGAAAATTATAAAATATAACTATTTTCCAAATAAAACTTCATTAGCTTTATAATGATCAAATAATATTTTTCAAAACCAATTCAAAGTGTTTTCATCTTTTAAAATATGATGAAAACATGAATAGTTACTTAATAAAAAAGAGGGTTAATTATAGAAATATGATTTAAATGATCTTAGAAAATATTTCTATGATTCAAATTATTGTTTTCTAGGCCCTTTTAAAATGTTGTCAACGTATGATAAATTCACTCATGGTATCTTATTAACAAAACCAAAATAGAGAATTTGTTAATAAATTTTAAATTGAGGGTGAGTAAGAACATAGAGATTTTCTCTAATGAAGATGTTGTTTTCCCAATTGAAAACATTGTTTTTCCAAGTCACTTTACTTGTTTTCATAACTCAATAATATATATAACACTTTTATTGTTTTGTTGATTGACATAATGCTTGGAAAACAATTAACCAACTTTTATCCATTTGAGGTTAATAATAACAGTGACATAATTTCTTGGAAATAAGGATAAAATATTAGAGATAGTAACTCTATGGTTTTTAATTATCATAATCATTTTCATAATATTAGTTGAGTTGAAAACATGTTGGGTAAAGATGTTTCCTAAGAAATATTTTATTCTCATGAGGGAACGTGTTTTATTTTAGAAATAGGCTTTAGGGTTTATGGAATTAAAGTGATTTGGATTCTTTATTCCAATTACATATTGTTTTCTTTTGTTTCTTGCATCTCATTTGGTTTTTGATGACTTGCTTTGTATGAAAACAAAAAGTTTCAATTTTTAGTGATTTTTGGACTTTCCAAAAATGAGGGATGTTACAGCAGGAGATCGTGGGAGTGACACAAGATATGATATGGATCTAAGTCTAGATTGGTAAGTGTTTAGACTAGATCTACGAATCCATGGCATCTAGGTAGGGATTGGCATGGTGAACAAGTTGATAGAACTCGGATCTAGATCAAACCCTATGTGAGATTTCATCTAGAACCAAAAACAACCAACCAAAATGAAAAAGAAGAGATGCCAAGCACATACCTTCCATGGGAAGTCCTTGTCCAAAGGAGGGATCAAACAATCCTCCCTAAGGTCAACGGGGACAAACTCGCCGAGTTTTGGTGGCTAGGGCACGGGAGGAAGGGGGAAAAGTGGAAAGAAACTGCCCCCCATGCGTGCGGGTCTATTTATAAGGAAAACTGACACGTCTGGAATAGCCCGGAAAAATTCCGGCGGCCGGAATTATTCCGGAACAATCCGACCTACACGGAATAATTCCGGGTCCGGTCGGAAAAATTCGAGGGCAGACCAGAAAATTTCCAAACTATTCCAGAAATGACATTTTTGATTGGCTAGGAAAGATGTGACTTTGTGTGGAGTAAGGCATATGCATAGATGAACATAAGGAGGGGACAAAATAGAGCAAAGCACAAAAGGGTTAGTTTTCCTAGTCTTACTTCTCGGGGAAGATGCAAATAAGATCGAAATAGCAACGAGAAGTAGTGTTCGGAAAGATAACACAATAAAGCAAAAGATATTCAACTAAGAACCAACTCTTCAAAAGAGAAGAGGTTGGTGGCCTAAGCCACCATGTAAGAGTTCATGGTATGCAACCGCGAAGATATATCTTGGGGGCATTGCCATTACTCAACATTGAAGCTCACAATTCAACATTAGAAATAGAGAGATAACAATGAATTTTTGCTTTGGGCATAATGGGGGGAGGGAGAACCCAATGTGTTAGGATAACACTCCCCCTATGTCCATGCCTACATCTAAACTCGAACGCGTTTCATCTATAGGGGTGTGTGCAAGATCTTCAAGTCAAACTCCTAGAATCAATGAAATTTAGCTCATTCCCCAAGAACAAGAATCTTGCATCATCAAGTGGCTTCGTGAAAATATCCGCAAGATTTTCCTTGGTGGGCACATAAGATAGTGCAATATCCCCTCTTGCCACATGGTCTCGGATGAAGTGATGGCGTATCTCAATGTGCTTGGTTCTTGTATGTTGTACGGTATTGTATGCAATCTTGATGGCACTTTCATTGTCACACAAAAGAGGCACCTTTTCCAAATGAACTCCATATTCCTTGAGAGTTTTCCTCATCCATAGCAATTGAGTGCAAGCACTTGCGGCGGCTACATACTCTTCTTCGGCGGTGGAGAGAGATATGCAATTTTGCTTCTTGGAATACCAACTCACCAAGGACCTACCAAGAAATTGGCAAGCCATGGAAGTGGACTTCCTATCATCTTGATCACCCTCCCAATCAGAATCAGTGTAGCCCTTGAGAGAAAATTGTGCCCCCTTTGGGTACCACAAACCAAATCTTGGGGTATGAACCAAATAACGGAAGATCCTATGGACCACCATCTAATGGCTATCCTTAGGAGCCGCTTGATACCTTGCACACACACCTACACTCAAAACGATATCGGGCCTAGATGCACAAAGATAGAGCAAAGAACCAATCATAGAACGATACAACTTTTGATCCACATATTTACCCCCCTTTGGATTACGAGATAGGTGGCACTTGACTTGCATAGGAGATGTCTTGATCTTAGCATCTTGGAAGTTAAACATCTTGATCATATCTTGGGTATACTTGGCTTGAGAAATGAAAGTCCCACGAGCCAATTGCTTGATCTCAAAGCCAAGGAAGAATTTAAGCTCACCCATCATAGACATCTCAAACCTGTCAGTCATAAGCTTAGAGAACTCATTATTGAAAGCTTGGTTAGTTGAGCCAAAGATAATATCATCCACATAGAGTCGGCATATGAAAAGCTCTCCCTTTACTCTCTTGGTGAAGAGAGTGGGGTCAATCTTCCCAACTTCGAAACCACGATCATTTAACAACTCCCTAAGGTGCTCATACCAAGCACGAGGTGCTTGTTTGAGACCATAGAGAGCCTTGTCAAGTTTGTAAACGTGGTTAGGAAAGTTGAGATTCTCGAACCCCGGAGGTTGCTTAACATATACCTCATCCTTTAGTGGACCATTCAAGAAAGCACTTTTCACATCTATTTGTTGCAATTTGAAATTATGAGAAGATGCATAAGCAAGGAGGATATGGATGGACTCAAGGCGAGCCACGGGTGCATAGGTTTCATCAAAGTCAATGCCTTCAACTTGAGTGTAACCTTGAGCAACCAATCTAGCCTTGTTCCTTATGACAATGCCATGCTCATCTTGCTTGTTCTTGAAAATCCACTTAGTTCCAATAACATTGTGGCAATCTTTGGGCTTCTCAACCAATCTCCAAACTTTGTTGCGCTCAAAGTTATTGAGCTCATCGTGCATAGCTTCAACCCAATCGGAGTCCTCAAGAGCTTAAAACACTTTCTTTGGTTACACCATAGAGATATGAGCTTGATGCTCACTAAAGTGTGCCAATTGCTTTCTTGTGGATCTTCTAGCTTGAATATCCTCCAAGACCTTGTTGTCTTGGGCATCAATTTGCTTCAAAGCTCTTCTTATCCTTTTGACACGACGGGCTTCGATCTCCGCATTATTGCGCGGAGGGATCACTTGATCATCTTGATAATTTGGGTCCCCATCTTGGCCTTGATCATCATCATAATCATCAACAACAACAACAACAATATCTTCAACACTTGCTTCAACTTGAGGAGAGGATGAAGAGGATAGTTGATCTTGGCCTTGACCTTGACTTGCATTAGTGAGAGGAGTGGGTACGACTTGCAAAGTCACTTGGTCAATAAGAGGAGGTTCTTCAACATGTTCTTGGTTAGGTGTAACATTTGGATCCTTGGCTTGTTCTTATATTGTAGAGGAGGGCTCCACTTGAGTAGAGCATAGTCCTTCTCGAGTTGCCATAAGGTGTCCCTCAATGGGGCGGAAAAATCCCACACCCATCCTTCCTATGGCTTCTTGAGGAATTTCAACATCTACATTAGAAACATGAAATTGCGCCACTTGGGAGCCATCATTTTCCCCGAAAACCACACTACAAGATTCTATGACAATCCGTGAGGCTTTGTCAAAGACTCTATAAGTGTGGGATTCGGCACCGTAACCAACAAATATACCCTCAATAGTTTTGGATTGAAATTTAGACAACCTAACACCCTTGATCAAATAAAAGCACTTACAAACGAATACGCGGAAGTAGGAGACGTTGGGCTTGTTGCCGGTGAGGATCTCATATGGAGTCTTGTCTAAGCCTTTGCGGATGTAGAGGCGGTTGGAGGAGTGGCATGCGGTGGATATGGCCTCGGCCCATAAATATTGGGGAGAAGTGTACTCCGCCAACATGGTCCTTGCCATATCTGAGAGAGTGCGATTCTTCCTTTCGGCAACACCATTTTGTTGAGGAGTGTAAGTGGCGGAGTATTGATGACGAATGCCTTTTTCACTAAGGAATTCATTCAAAGTATAGTTCTTGAACTCCGAACCATTATCACTCCTAATAGCCATGATTTGCACATTGTGTTGACGTTGCACTTCGTTGGAGAAGTCGATGATGGTTTGTTGAGTTTCACTCCTGCACTTGAAGAAATAAACCCAAGTGTATCTTGAATAATCATTGACAATCACCAAGCAATACTTCTTGCCGCCAAGACTTGCCTCGGGCACGGCACCAAAGAGATCAACATGGAGAAGCTCCAAGATCCTCTTTGATGAAATAATAGTCTTGGCCTTGTGCACCTTGTCATGCATCTTTCCTTCACCACACGACCTACAAACGCGATCCTTTGAAAAGGAAACATTTTCTTTTAGTCCGACAATAAGGCCAACTTTGTGAAGACTTTGCAAAGTTCTCATGTTGACATGGGACAAGCGGCGATGCCACAACCATCCCACATACGCCTTCCCGAAAAGACACATTGCTTGAGAGTTGGTTGACTTCGAAAAGTCCACCGCGAACAACTCATTTTCAACATGTCCCACGTGAGCGACGTCAAGAGTCTTGCTCCTCAAAAGGACCACAATATCACCATCGAAAAAGACGGAAAAAACCATCTTTCCAAGAGAGCGGACGGAAAGTAAATTGTAACCAAGGGATTCGACAAGCATGACGTTCACGATAGTGATATCGGGAGCCACCACAACCTTGCCGAACCCGGATACCTTAGACGAGAACGAGTCTCCATAAGTGACGGTTGCTTGGATGTCATTTGGCCGCAACTCTGTCACTAGTTCTTTGCTTCTGGTCATATGGCTAGTGCATCCACTATCAATTAACCATTTAGTCCCACCGGAAGCATAGTCCTGCAAGAGATCATTGACTAGAGTTAGGACCCGAGGAGGTCCCTTCATGTTAGCAACAAGGGTCTTTGGAACCCAAATAGTGTAGTCAATGAAACCCTCAATGGAACCAACATATTTAGCTTGCACAACACCATAATAATCAACGTATAAGAAATGTGTGGATTGTTAGTTCCCGCGGATGTGCTACGAGTAGTGTTGTCCCTCATGACACTACTACTCGAGGCAAAAATGTTTGCTTGAGCGGGTGTGCTACGAGTAGTGTTGTCCCTAATGACACTTCCACCCGAAGCACCATTGTTGAACTTATTCTTGTTCTTCTTCTTCTTCTTGGCTACATAGACAAGAACTTGCTTTCCCACTTGTTGCCTAGGAGAACTCAATTGTGGTCTATCAAATGACCACATTAGAGCTAGGGGCAACCACTTGTGGGGAAGGAGTCACAACCTTCACAACTTGAGGGCCTTTGCCCTTGAGCCTTGCTAGCTCATCCTTCAACCTAGCATTTTCCTCAATAATATTTGCATGATCACAAGAAGAAGTAGAGGTGCTAGGATTGTTAGGTTGATTAAGTTGAGTTTGAAGTTGTTCATGCAACTCTTTGAGGGATGAGTGTTGGCTTTCCAAGGCTTTGTGAGCCTCGGTTAGCTTTTCAAACTCCTCGGTTAGTTTACCATGACCAACCCCAGACTCGACCTTATCCTTTTTAGCCTTTTTATATTTAGCAATAGCAAGATCACGTTCCTTAGTGATGTTAGAGACAAGTTCATTATGAGTTAATTCAATAGATTCAAGTTCATCCTCTAGAGAAACTCTACCATCATGCTCTTCTTCAAGAGTCATAGAGAGGGATGCAATTTCATCCGCATCCCTTCTTTCAACCTCACCTTTCTTCTCAAGAGCATCTTGGGCCTCTCCCAATTGCCTCATGAGATACTCAAAGTACTTCTTAGTCTCCCCTTGCATGTTAGACATAAAACAGTCCAATGATACCCTTTCTTCTTCTTCTCTAAGACTAGCAAGATGTTCTAATTCACTAGGGGTCTTAGAGGTGGGAGAAGATGATACCTCCGTGGACTTAGCCATGAAGCACTTGGCATTTCGTTGAGGATGATCGTCATTGGGGGATTCAAAGAGGGATGAAGATGATGGAGTGGAGGCAATAGCTAGAGCGGCCACTTCACTTGTGGTTTCTTCTTCTTCATCACTCCCGGAATCATACTCCTCTTGAGTCAAGAGCACAAACTTGGTGGGAGACTTCTTGTGGAATGGTTTCTTCTTGAAGTGAGGTTTCTTGTACTCAACCTTGTCCTTGTCCTTGCGAATGAGCTTGCCACTATGGAGTTCTCTATTCTCATAGGGACAATCCGCAATGAAGTGGTGCTTATCTTGAAAATTGAAGCAAGACCTCACTTTTTGATCCCCATCATTGCCATATCGAGACTTGGTCTTTTCCTCAACAAATCTCTTACCCTTGGGAGGATTGCTCCAAAACTTTTGCACGGTGAGAGCAATGAGATCCTTTAGAACGGGATCATAGTCTTGTTCCTTCAAAGGAGGCAAAGAATCTTCTCCTTCTTCTTCATTCTCAACCTCTCTTGACAAAACCTTGGCCTTCAAAGCAACGGATGCTCCTTGGTGCATTCCAATGGCCCTAGCACGGTTGTCAAGAGCATTCTTGGTTTGCACCTTATAGGATCACATTTCTTACATCACTTGAGTTGAGGTCATGTAGGAGAAATCATGTCTCCCTTGAATGCTCTTCATATCCGCGCCCTCAAATGGCATTATAGAAATCATGTACTTCCTCTTGATCCAAGCATCATCAATGTACTTGGCACCAACATTTGAGAAGGCGGTGGCAAGAGTCTTGAGTCTCCGGTACATGTTCACATGATCCTCTCCATCATGCATATAGAACCCTTCGGCCTCATTGGTCAAGGCATCATATCTATTCCTTTGCTTGATCTCATTGCCCACAAACATGATGACAAGAGCGTCCCATGTTTCCTTGGCGGTGGAATATTGTTGAAGATGCGGAATGTGGTTAGGACCCACGGCTTGTTGAAGAATGGACAAAGCGGTGTAGTTGAGTTGGCAATCTACGGCTTCTCTTCTTGTTAGGTTCTTGGGATCAAATGGCTTGTATCCATCACGAGTGATCCTCCAAAGATCTATACAAGAAGAGTTCAAGTGAGTCTCCATGTAATATTGCCATTCACGAAAAGAAAAAGCATCAATTTTAGGTGGATCTCCCCTAGGGATTATATGAGGATGAGGGAAGGTGGGATCGGGAGAATATCGTCCTTTGATGGAGTGATATTCTTCGTCTCCATCCGTTCCCTTCTCGGTGGAGTTTTCGGCGGAAGCATTTTTAGATGGATCACCATCTACCCCTTTCTTGGCGCCCTCCGGATTAGTTTCCGGAGGATTAGATTCGATTACCTCCGGTCCTTTGGCTTTGAGGAGTTGTGCCATGAGTTGACGCAACTCATCAAATTTGGTTTCTATGGATGAGTTCAATGAAGTTCTCAAATCATTGAGATCATCCATGGTCACCTTGACCACGGACGTTTCGGTATCCAAATCTTCTCCCATACTAAAACTCTTAGGCGGTTAAGCCCGATAGAAGAGCCGAGGCTCTGATACCAATTGAAAGTAAAGTATGGGCACCTAGAGGGGGGTGAATAGGTGGTACGACCAATTTTATTTTTTCTTAAAGTTTAGGCTTGACACAAAGGTAAATTCTCTAGATAGTGCAACTAGTGGTGAATTTACCTATATGGCAAGACAAGCAATCAATGCAACTAGGACAACACTCAATACAACAAGTACTACAATGAATGCTACAAGTACGAGTAAGTAAAGAGAGGGGAACGAGGTAACCGATGGAAGCACACGGAGACACGATGTATTCCCGAGTTCCTCCTTGTTAAGGGAGTACGTCTCGTTGGGGGTGTGTGAGCTCGCCACGAAGGCCTACTCAACGCCACAAAGGCCTCACCCTATTCTCCGATGAACTCCGCCACAAAGGCCTAGTTCACCTTCCACTATTGAACCCCTTTGAGGCGGGGATCGAGTCCTTTACAAAATATCTTGGGGCACACACCCACAACCAAATTGGGGGCTACCAACTCTTCACCAATCACCAAGAGTAGCAAGAAGCCTAGATTCTCCACAGGAGGAAACCCTAGGCAAAGATCCCTCAATCTAATGAGGGGGAAATGGAAAACCGATTGGTGAAGATGTAGATTCGGGGCTTCTCCTTCAATCCTCAAAGTTTCAACAAGTTTGGGTGGAGGAGGAGCTTGGTGGGTGAGCTCAATCAATGGAGTCTTCAATGCTGGTGGAGCTAACCCTTGGGGAAGAAAGAGAGCCTCTATTTATAGCCCTCCACCAAACTAGCCGTTTTCTGCCCATTTGCGACCAGCCCGGAATGGCCCGGAATAATTTCGGAGCCCGGAATAATTCCAGAGCAATCCGGATGGCAACAAAACATTTTGCCGTTGGGGCCGGAATGATTCTGTGCAGCTCCGGATTGGTCCGGAATGATTCCGGATGGCAACAGAACATTTTGTTGTTGAGGCCGGAATGGGCCGGAATAATTCCGGCACCCGGAATCACCCGGAATATTACGGATTGCACCAGAGCAATTTCCCGTTGTGGCCGGAATGGGCCGGAATGATTCCGGCACCCGGAATCACCCGGAATAATTCCGGGCTGTACTGAGAAACTCCTTTTCAGGCCAGAAAAAATCCGTTGATCTTCGATTTCTTTCACCATTTCTTCGACACCGTATACGTGCTGATTTAAGACCAAATCCTTTGTCAAAGTAGCACATACGGTTAGTAACTTCTTTATGTTGTTAACAAACACACAAAACATCGAGAGATCGAAAATGCACTTTTCACATATGCTACATGTTTTCTATACACTTTGTGTCATTTTTATGGATTTCCTGGGACTAACCTATTAACAAGATGCCAGAGAGCCAGTTCATGTTTTCTGTTGTTTTTGGTTTCATAAAAGTTTTTCTGGAAATATTCTCGGAATTGGACGAAACAAAATCCCAGGGTCTTAGAAATCTGTCATATACATGGTGTCTGGAGGGGGGCCTTGGAGCCACCACACAATAGGGTGGCACTCCCCCCTTAGCAGCGCCACCAGGTGGTGTAGCCCCCTGGCCACCCACCGACGTTGCCTTTTTTCCTATTTAAGCTCCTCCTTGAGTTAACCCTAAATACCCGAGCCTCCATCCACGAAAAGTTCCATAGCCGCCGTCATCGTCAACCCTAGTCCGGGAGGATTCTAAAGCTCTCCCCGGCACCCTGCCGGGAGGGGGAATCATCACCGGAGGGCTCTTCATCACCATGTCTGCCCCCGGAGTGATGCGTGAGTAGTTCATCCTTGGACTACGGGTCCATAGCATTAGCTAGATGGTTGTGTTCTCCTCTTTATGCCTCATGTTTAGATCTTGTGAGCTCGCTAACATGATCAAGATCATCTTATTGTAATGCTACATGTTGTGTTTGTTGGGATCCGATGAATATTGAATGATATGTCAAGTGATTATCAATCTATCATGTTTATGTTATTTATGATCTTCCATTCTCTCCGTTACTAGTAGATGCTCTGGCCAAGTTGATACTTTTAACTACAAGAGGGGGTATTTATGCTCGATAGTGGGTTCATGCCTCCCTTTCATTCATGCTCGAGTGATAGAAAAGTAACGGATGGGGGATGTGATGTTGCCATTAGGGAGAAAACAACAATGTTTTCATTGTTTACATTACACACTTTACTTAAGGAAATAATTTGTTGCTTGCAACTTAATACCCGAGGTTTGATTGGATGACGCTCCGAGGGTGGATTATTAGTCATAGATGCAGTTGGATAACAGTCTATGAATTATGTTGTAATGCCCGCATGAATAACATAGTAATCATCATGTCATGCATATGAACTACGATGCAGTCTTTATATCTGTCAATTTACCAGCTGTAATTTGTGTACCCAGCATGTTATCTATCTTTTATGGAGAGACAGCACTAGTGAACTCTGGAACCCGGTCCATTCTTTTACCCTGACAATACAACCACTTCAAACACTGTTTTCTTTACTGCAATCATTGTTTTCCTCTCATTCACTTCCATCACTGTTCTCTTTTCATTTACTGCAAACAAGTACTATTTTCCACACTATACATCTAATCCTCTGTGTTATCAAAACCGGTGAGATTGACAACCTCACTGTTTCGTTAGGGAAAATTATCTTGATTGTGTTGTGTAGGTTCCACGTTGCTGCTGAGCCTGGTAGTGCGCCCTACCAACTTCAGCTGTCATCAACCTTCAGAAGTGATTTCTTTGTCCTACTGGTCGATTCAACCTTGGTTTCTTTATGAGGGAAAACTTCTTGTTTTACTCTTCATACCTTACACTTGGGGGTCTCCCAAGGAGCGTGTGTTTACCCGCCATCACCCGCGAGTCAATTTAAAGCATGATGGTTGGAAACCATGTGATTTCTATCTTTGGCATGCGTGCCCCATGCTTTCTTTTAGGGTCTTGGAGATAGGAGAAGGACATGGAGATAGTGATCAAATGTCGTAGACCTCGACGTTGATCCATGGAGCAAAGGAATTATGAACCTAGAATATGAATGGGACTATACTGCATCACTATAAAATTGCCGGTGATGGCTAATCCTTTTTGTGCACTCTTTTGGTTGCACAGTAGTCATAATTATTAGGGTGATTACTCACATGAAAATACCAAGGTTATCGAGCTCTTCCAAACCGTGCACCATCAAACTGGTTTGGGTTCACATCCATCACTTGGATACAAGGATAAGCGTATTCTTGGAACCTTAGAGGCAGGTATGAATTGATCACTTGGATACGAGGGTCAGTCTCATACAGGTAGAACCAGTGGTTGGTTGTCTTGACGTTCTGGCATGATAATCATGAGCTCAACGCACATACATTAAAATATGAACGAAAATCACATGAGATGTCATTGACTTGGTGACCTACCATTAGGTTATGATTAGTTGGCTAGTCGAAACGTTCTTCCAATAATAATTCTAACGTGGATCTCGAGTAACCGAATATTGATTTTGAGGAATATCAATTCAGTGGGAGCACACATCTAATTAAATGTTTGGTTTTAACTAAGTTAAATCAATCATCATAGTAACTAGTGCAATTTTCATAAATTGTTATCGAGTTGGAATCTATTTTCAAACTATACATTTATTTTGTTGATTGGGTTAAATAGATATCTAGCTGAGAAAAATTTACGAACTTGTTTTGTAATTTGAGGATTTCCCTCAAAATTTCAAGGAAAAGTCCTATTGCAATATTTCGGTAGACTTGCTCAACGTATGTCAATGAATGAGATTCCTGACATGCATGGATGTAATCCAAAGAGAAGTGATTCCTATTAATCTTGTGTCCATAAGAATATCCCAATTGAAGCATTGTAAGGATGTCAACATTTCAAAGTGTGACATGTACTTATTGACATAAGGACGGGTGTATATAGTGCATGCAATCGATAGATAAATGTCTATCGGATTGTCAAGGATCTGAAGAAGTTATTTCAGATACAAACAAGATATGAGATATCTCAAGAACTTGTTTATATGCAAGAAAAACAAATATAAAACTTGGTGAATTAACATATGTGTACCAAGCTTGCTACATATGAGGATTGGAGACATTGGATGTCCCAGTCCCCAAAGAAATTGGGAACCAAAGTTAATGTTGTTTCTATTTCCGGTAAAGGCTCTGGGAGCTTTGTCGTTATTAATGACTAAGGGAGAAGAAGGATTGTGAATGAATTATTCATTGAACTTTAAAAAGGAATCTAGAAGAAAGCTTATCATAAGTTAGTGGCGAGCAAAGGGTTCAACTTAAGAAGACAAGGGTGTCATGATTAACACACTAATAAATTATCCCAGTATAATTTTTTTTCATTCTTGACATTGAATATTTGTTCTCTAGGAGAGGAAATACCGAAATAGGGACTATTGAAAGTTTATGGCATAAAAGTAGAGTCTAGTAAAACCAACTTTGGTATAAGTTATTGATGTTCAAAATTGCTAGTCAATGTGGTTCTTGGATATAGTAATTTAATAACAGGAATACCATATCGGTTGCTCTTGTGTGCAACATGACACACGAATTACTATGTCCTAAAGGGACTAGAATAAAAAGGATAATACTGAGTGATGAAGTAAGATCACTACATTCAGCATATTTTTCTTAGGTATTTATTGCGAGCATTGACACTTGTTGCCAGGCCGAGTACATAAGTTTGACTTATGACCATATGGACAGGATACAATAAATCCTACAAGTACACATCAATAACATTGAAACATTAAAGGATAAATGATTAGGATTCTACGAGTTGTGGCACTACCGGTTAAGTAATATTGGAAAGTGATGCATTAGAATCCACTTCAGTGGATTGTTATCAATTGATCATGAGTCTCATGATGCATGCAAAACTTGTCCAATGGAGAATGGCTGAAACTCTGTTCACATTCCATGTTGAACGGGCAGCTGACTTATTGGCAATCATACCCATGGTTGTGCAATTAGTAAAGCTATGAGTGGTGGATCATATTACTTCATATCCACATTGGATAGTTTGACTAGAAATACATATTTCTATTTGAAGAGACATAAGACTAAGAAATTTTGAGTTGTCAGAGAATCTTAGTGTGAATTAACAATCATTTGTAACAAGATATATTTCTGGCTTTGTCATGGAATTGAGTTCCAAGGTTTAGCAAGCATCTAGAAAGTTGCGTAATTATTCTACAACTTTGGTCACCGGGAACATCATAAGTTTATGGAGTGTCCAAGTGACATACTCCAACCTTGTTTCGACATGATGAGTTAAGGATGTAAAAAATGTTGTTACATCTTTTGTAGTTATGCTTTAGAGACTAATGCTTTACACTGAAAATAAATCCATCTAGAATTCCTTTTATGATGTAAAGTGTTTAGGGAAATAAAAAAATGAATGTATTCTTATGGTTATCCCAAGTATTGGGAATTCTTCCCACCACCAAGGACAAATATTTTGTGAAGGGTATTATGGAGAAATTATTTCTTGCAGAAAGTAAGTTGGAAGACAATACAAGACCGACGAGATTAGATCCTCATAATCATGTCAGAGTGGTGCAATACATAAAGTAATTTTGGTTATTTCCATCATGAATGGTACACAAGTGTTTACATGTGATGCAAAACGTTGGTCAAGCTTAGTGATTGAACCAAGTAGATCATTATATGATTGTTTCACAATGATGATACTATGATCTAAGGGAAGCAATGAGGGATCCTAACTCCAAATATATGGCTAGATGCCATGAAATCCAGCATATAGTCCGTAAACAAAAGTCAAGTTTGGAACTTGGTATCGAGTTTTGTACACTCTTTGAAAGGGTATTAAGCCTACATTAGTTAATAAATTTTTAAACAAACATGGATGGCAACATCCATGAAGGATTGACTTTTGACAAGTTTAAGGAGACAGGGACTAAGTTGAACTCGTATACCTGGGCCTCCACCTGGCGCTGCATTGCGGTGAAACTGTGTATGTCATTTAGGAGGCGTTCCCAAGTGGAAGGCATTGACTGGAATTGTCATAAGGAACAAGGAAAGATTGGTGGATAAAGAGTACTCCCAAGTGGAAGGCATTGCCTTTGATGAAACGCATGCTCCTGTGGCTTGCCTTGAGTCCATATGTATCCTTCTTGCATATGCATCTTTGCATAACTTTAAATTGCAACAAATGGATGTCAAAAGTGCTTTTCTAAATGGTCCACTGAAAGAGTTGGTATATGTTAAGAAACCACTAGGGTTTAAGGACCCCAACTTCCCTAACCACGTCTACAAGATCGATAAGGCGCTCTATGAACTTAAACAAGCACCACGTGTGTGGTATGAGCACCTTAGAGAATTGTTGTAAAATCATGGGTTTGAATTTGGAAAAATCGATCCCACCCTCTTCACCAAGAAGGTCAAAGGGGATATTTTCATATGCCAACTATACGTGGACGATATTATCTTTGGCTCAACTAATCAAGCTTTAAATGATGAATTTTTAAAGCTTATGACTGACAGGTTTGAGATGTCTATGATGGGAGAGCTCAAATTCTTCCTTGGCTTTGATATCAAGCAACAGCCTCATGGGGCTTTCATTTCTCAAGACAAGTATACCCAAGATATTCTCAAGAGGTTCAACTTCTAAGATGCTAAAGGGAAGATCAATCCAACGCAAACCAAGAGTTATCTCAAACGCAATCTGGATGGTAAATATGTGGACCAAAAGTTATATCGTTCTATGATTGGTTCTTTGCTTTATCTTTGTGCTTCTAGACCCGATATAGTGCTTAGTGTAGGAGTGTGTGCAAGGTATCAAGTGGCTCCTAAGGAAAGCCATTTGACGATAGTCCATAGGATCTTTCGGTATTTGGTTCATACGTGAAAGTTTGGTTTGTGGTACCCAAATGGGGCACAATTTTCTCTCAGTGGGTACACAGACTCGGATTGTGCTGGTGATCAAGATGATAGGAAATCGACTTATGGGGCTTGCCAATTCCTTGGTATGTCGTTGGTGAGTTGGTATTCTAACAAGAAAAATTGCACATCTCTCTCTACCACCAAAGCCGAGTATGTGGCAGCTGCTAGTGCTTGCACTCAATTGTTGTGGATGAGGAAACCTGTTAAGAAATATGATGTCCAATGTGAAAAGGTGCCTTTTTTGTGCAATAATGAAAGTGCCATCAAGATTGCTTACAACCCGGTGCAACATACAAGGACGAATCATATTTAGATTTGTCATCACTTCACTAGAGATCATGTTGCCCATAGAGATATTGAGCTAGCATATGTGCCCACCAAGGATCAACTTGCCAATATATTCACGAATCCTCTTGATGATACAAGATTTATGTTCTTGAGGATTGAGCTAAATATCATCGATTCAAGGAGCTTGACTTGAGGATCTTGCATACACACCTATAGTTAACTATGTTTTTGGGGTTTGGTAGTAGGAATGTCCATAGGGGGGTGTTGTCCTAACACATTGGGCTCTCCCTCCCCCCATAATTCCCAAAGTAAAATTCAGTTATATATCTTTTTTCTATTGTTGAATTGTGAGCTAAAATGTTGAGAATTGGCCATGCACCCAAGATACATCGACATAACATACTCTCTTACATTGTGGCCTAGACCACCAACCTCTTTTCCATGAAGAGTTGGTTCTTATTTGGATCTTATTGGGTTTTCACTGCTTATCCTTTTGTGTTGGTGGTTTTATGGAAAACACACTCATTCTTGGGTTTTATTTGGTTGCGTCTTTCAAGTTTTGGGTGTGAAATACCATTTCGTTTTTTTTGTTCCATCCCAAGTCAAAAACTCCCCTAAAAACATTGCTCATCCAGCCGCATGCATGTCTCGCACATAATCTGCAATTTCTAGAGAGTTGGCACATGAGATTTTGGTGTGCCACACCGGAGACTCCGGTCTGACCGAAGTCTCCGCTCTAAACACAGAAACTCCAGTTACACTAGAGACTCTGAGGTTTAGGCTGGAGACTCTAGTCTGGGCGGTTTCCTGCAGAGTGAAAAGGGGATCGGGTTGGGGAGTTTCATCACAACGCCTCTTCCACCCCGGCCCCAACTTGCTCCTCCGCCACCGCCGCTCCCCAGGACTGCCGTCTAGCTGCCAATCTCCACCACCGGACTCCTTCGTCGCCGGCACTCCTCCACCACTCCATTGTGGGAGCCTTCCCTCCCGATTTGGAGCACCATGAAGGACAAGGGTACCTCTCTCTCTAGGTTTTTGACCTAGGTAGTTTTTGAGATGCACTTCCCCTAGTATTCCATGGTAGAAATCACTCCTAGGCGACAATGTGCAATCTTCGAATAATTTAGAAATAGTGGGTACAAAGATTTTTGAATCTGCTCTTTAGTCCCAGCCGTAGGGACGGAGATTTCGGTCCGCCAGACCGGAGACTCGGTCATGCCGGAGACTCCGCCCCTGCGACCGGAGACTCCGGTGTAGATCCAACCTTTTGTGTCCAAAATTTCTTGATGGTTCCTCATTTGTTTTCCTGGACATGCATTCTTATCTTTCTGTTATCCTACTGTTCTCTTTGTTCACAGGTAAGCGGACCAAGGCCTCCTCTTCCAACCCCAACATTGATCCTAGGATGTCCCGTCCGTACTGTGGTCATTCTCTCAACTATTTGGTGACTGATCCAGAGACTGGTGCTAGGATTCATAACCGGGCTATCAATTTAGAGCGTGAGAGAGAAGACGCAGATGCTGAGTTTCAGAGACAGGAGCTTGCTAAGAAGGCTTGATTTGATCGCATCTCTACTCTAACAAGCATGAGCAAGAGCGAGTATAGGGCTATGAGGATGTGGCCTTTCTTTACCATGGCTCGCACTTCTCAGAACCCTCACTATTGGAGGAAGGAAAAGGAGCTGATTCAGACTAATATCTATGACAAGCTGCGTCATCCTGTGTGTGAGCAAATGGTTCTCAACTTAGATGATCTGGGCAGCAAGACATATTTCAAGGAAGTAGTTTGGGTGACAAGGAAGATGGGTCTTGAGAAGCTTATTGACATCCAGCAAGATTTACACATTTAGGTTGTCCAACAGTTATTTTCCACAGTCACCTTTGGTGAGGATGAGGATATCACATTGACATGGATGACTGGGTGCGTCAAGTGCGAGTCTTCTATGTTGAGACTTTCTAAGCTTCTAGGCTATCCTCTCAATGGTGATGATCTAGGGAAAAGGATGCATGTGCATGGTGTCTCCTACAACAAGAGGACATTGGCTCCTCTGTATGAAAATTTGGCAAGTGTAGGCACCAAAAAAGATCTCAAGAAAGACTACAATGTTCTCCTCCGCATATTCATATGCAACATTTCGCCTCAAGCTGGCAATGTGGATACCATCCATGGTGGTCTTGTGAACCTGCTGCATCATGCCTTCAAGTGTCACCAGGCTAGAGAAGACTGCGAGGGCTACAAGATGGATGTCATGGACTTTATCAAGGAACAAATCCATCATTCCATGACTGAGAGTAAGAAGGTGCCTGTATATGCTCCATGTGTGATGAAGCTCATTCTTGATAGGGTTCCTGGTCTTGACACGAAAACAAAGCACAAGGATGGCACCCTTCAGGCTCTTCAGATTCATACCACACACCGTGCTTCTTATTAGGATGATGAGGAAGATTAGGGCCTCTCTATGTTTGAAGCTGAGGCTCCAAGGTCTAGGAGGAAGAATGTTGATCCTCCATATCACCTTCGAGGGAAGGAAAAGGAGAAAGCTGAGGAGAAGAAGCTCACAGGGTTCCAGCGCAATATCCTTTGCATGACCATTGAGGTCCATAAGGATAACCATGAGGCCTACAAGGAAACGAGGGAGATGTATAATATGCTCAAGAGTCTTCAACACAATGCTGGAATTGTGCGTATACCTCCTCTTGTGGCTGTTGCAGAATCCCACACGGTTTCATACAACGAGTGGAACATCTCTTCTTTTCCTTGGGGTGACTTTAGTGAGGTTACTTCTGCGCCATCCTCTTCCCGCAACCTTGGCAAGGATCCTATGACAGAAGAGGAACAAGCTAGTGAAGAGTATAAGTCCGATGATGACGAGGATGAGGATGAGGAAGACCAGGTTGATGAGGATGAGGAGGAGGAGAAAGATTGATCCCTTGGGTTGCGTGTAGCTTTTCTATTTTTGCTTTTTGGTTTCTTGATGCCAAAGGAGGAGAAGCTTCTCTATTTAGGCTACCCATGGATTTGCATGGGTTTGTTCGGAACACAAGGTTTTTCGAATTGATTTTCCTCTTATAAGCTTGTGTCTCCATATATCTTAATTTTGAGCTTCTTGTGTGTTGAACTATGTGGTTGTGTGTGGTAATACTACGTTTGTGAGGCTATCCATATGGTATTGTGCTAATCCTTTGTTGCCTTACTTGTCTTACCTACTTGTGCAATTATATTTCGTTGAAACATTTGTTATTGCACTTGTTATGAGTTTGTAAAATATAGGGGGAGTGTTGATCCTTGTTGTTGTGTTACATTTTTTTGGTATAGACATCAAGGGGGAGCCCGTCGATATTTTCTAAACTCATTTCTAGCAACGATTATCATTAAAATACTTATGTTGTCATCAAACACCAAAAAGCGGTAGATTGAAAGTTCATGCCTCACCTAAATAGGTTTTGTGTGTTTGATAACAACATGAGTATAAATTTAACAGTGTGTTGATGTTGCTAGGCTCTCTTGATAACATTCTATTGATGGTGGCTAAATCCCAAAAAGGGAGAAAAGGATCTAGAGGAGCTGGCTGAAATCTCCAGGTCAGAGTCTTCGGGTTCTAGACCGGAGTCTCCGGACTCAGGATTTCCCAGAGTGGAGAACAAATGGTCCCACCCACTGTTATCTCCCGGAATGTGCCCGGGTTTTCTGGCTTGGCCGGAGTCTCCGGTGTCCAGGGTTTGGAGTCTCTGGACTCAACTTTTTCACTTGCACAAATGGCAAGTTGGTGTCACCCACTGTACTCCTGACGGAAAGTCAGCGGAGACTTGGCGGAGTCTCTCCCCTGGCCGGAGTCTCCGCCCTACAGAGCCCGGAATCTCCACCCTCAAGTTTTCCCTGCGAGAAGACAAAGTTGGTGTCACCCACTGGACTATATCCGGAAACTTGCCGGAGTCTCCGGACTTTAGGAAAAGTTTCATGCCCTCCGGAAACTTACCGGAGTCTTTGGAAGGCTCGAGTCTTCGGACTTCAGACGGGAGTCTCTAGTATGACAAAGGCAGAAACATCTCAAACGGCTAGATTTTGAGGAGTGGGTATAAATACCCCCTCCCATTCTTCCACCTCTGGTTAGCTCATCCAGCATTGAAGTCCCCCATTAATAGATCCCACCAACTCAAGAGATCTCCCAATCCCTCCGCCCAAACTCATTGAATCTTGGAGGATTGAAGGAGAAATCCCGAATCTAAATATTCACCAAGCAGTTTTTCATTTCCCCCTCATTTCCTTGATGGATTTGTGTCTATGGTTTCCTTGTGGGAAACCTAGACCTCATTATTGCTTACTTGTTGTTTGTAGAAGATTCTTGGTGTTCTTGAGAGCCCCCAACTCAGTTGTGGGTTTCCGCCTCAAAGGAATCCATAGTGGAAGGTGAACTAGGCCTTCGTGGTGAGGTTCATCAGAGAATAGGGTTAGGACTTGGTGGCGTTGAGTAGGCCTTCGTGTCAAAACTCACACCCCTCCAATAAGAGGCACTCCCCTCAAAGGGAGGAACTCAGGAATACATCCTTTTATCGGCGTGCTTATGCTATCGGTTCCTTCTATTGTTTACCTTTACTTTGTGTTTGTATCTTGCTTAGTGTAGCCTTTTCATATAGGTAAATTCACCGTAGTTTAATATCTAGAGAATTTACCTTTGTGTCAAGCCTAAATTGAAAAAATGTTAAAAATTGGAAGTAGCACCTATTCATCCCCCCTCTAGGTGCCCATACAATCAATTCAGCTCTAACTTTGTACATGGAGACTTCACTCTATTTTGTAGTAAACAAGGAGTTCGACTTGATATAGCTTCGGTCGCACACCCTCGGTCAAATGGATAAGACGAGTGAGCTAATGGACTCATATTCCATGACATCAAACCTCGTATAGAGGTTCCTCTTAAGTGGACTCCTCTTTATTGGCTTCAAGGGAAACATAGAGTTCTGTGGAGCCACCGGACAACTCCTAAAATTTCGACTGGTTACACGCCTTTTTTCTTGCTTTATGCAGCTGAGGCAGTTATGCCAAGTGGCATTATGAAGGAGTTATTCCCTAGAGGCAATTTTTTATTATCATAACTCATATATATATTTATATATATTCATAATATATTTTATACCATGCTATAATTGTATTAAGCGGAAACATTAATACACGTGTGATATATAAATAAACAAGTCCCTAGTAAGCCTCTATCTAACTATCCATTGGGAAACAGATAATCAAAGTTTTCTGATTATGGACATTTACGCCGTTGACAATGGAGCATGTCAGTAGATGAATGATGTGATGGACACGCACCCAACTTATAAATATCCAGAAAACATAGTACCCAAACCTCCGACCGTGAGATGATATTTAATCAGTATCTCCGAGGTTGCCTTGACTGCATCCACCATCACATCGTAAAAGGGTAATCATAAATGTGTATGTTATCTAACCAAAGAGATATGTAGAGGCATATGCATCGAGAGCAGGATTTTTCAATCCAGATAATGGATAGATACTCTGGGCCCTCTCAGCGTTGTTGCATCAAGTAAAGCTTGCAAGCATGTGACTAGGTCACGAGGATGCAATATTATGGTAATGAGTAGATCTGTTTGTCGATAACGAGATCGTACTAGGTATGTTGATACCAGAGAACGAATCTCAAAAAAAAGTATCGCATGACAAAAGGAGTGGGAACTTGACGTTTAAGGTTCAAGCGACGAACATAATCGTGGATTGCACAGGTGACATCATGGGTTTCTAGATCCCACTGTTGGTCATTGATCTGAGAGGGATCTTGATCATGTATGGAGTGCTCCCGAATCGTAAGGGTGTCACACTTAAGGGCGACCGACGTTAGGTTGATTTGTTACCAAAGAGAAATAAGAGAGAATTGAGACGGAATAGTTTCGGGATTTATCTGATGGAGATCAGAGGGCAATGAAAGGTGTTTCGGTGTTGAAATGAGTTAAATAATATGTATTTATTATTAGTTACTTAATTAATATTTAAATATATTTTTATTTAATTTATAAACCCATTTCTCATTCAATGGGCCTTAGTGCCAAAAGAGGCACGATAGGGGAAAAGAGGGAGAAGGGATGAGCAATCCGCATGGGCCCTTTAGGGCCCATTAGGGGGTGTGGATTCCCCCTCCCTTGGCGGGCCACCATGTGGGGATTAGTCCCACATGGCTAAGACAGAGGATGGCCTCCCCTCCTCCTCCTATATAAAGAGAGGCACCCCTCTCTCTTTTGGCACCAATTTTCTCTCTCTATTATTTCATCATGTGGGTCCCAATTTTGGAGTTGTGTGAGAGTCAAGGTGCTCTCCATTGTATGCACACCGCCATGCTATGATCTTTTCATTCCAAGTTTCCAACTTCTGCTGTTTTGCTAGACCGGAGCCCGAGAGTCGTCGTTTACACCGTACGTGTGTAATTCATGTGAGATGCCATAGTTTTGGTGTTATAGTTGTATCGTCTTCGACTACACGACCTTGAGGTTGGCTAAGTACGACTTCATCATCAACGCTTGTGCGGGAGCATAATCCCTGCTATCGGTCTTCAAGGGTATGATCTCCGATGTTATCTGTTACATCATATCTGCATAGTGATAGATCTTGGCTTTGTTTCGGTTATCGTTGCTAGGAAATTTGTTGTTATTCAGCTACAAAAACCTTCACAGTATCCACGACTCATGTTGAGTCGATGAATGTTTCAAAGAAGAAGCAAAAAAGGCTCCAAACAACAAAAGGCCAAGTGAGGGGAATGGTCTTCTGATCCCGTGCCGACATATGAGGTTGCCGCTCATACATGTGGATGTCCACATAGATTTTTACTAAGTTCTCTATGTTATCAGTTGCTATTAGAAAAAAAAAACATTGTCGGAAAGATTTGGAAATGTGTGCTCTATAAGGCATGATGCCCGCAGTCTCCTAAGTAGATCTCTTGCATTATCTCTCGCTCTTCGTCACCTGGAGATGCATCATTGGATTATATACTGTAAGTGCTTCCCTTGTAGATCTGTCCATTGTTAAAAGTGTAAACTAGTTATGATCGTGAGAGAAGATTAGAAACATGAATGATTTGCTATTTGGGAAGACATCCTCTCTATGGCCTCCACTCCTACTCTCCCTCAATACAGGGCTTGGCAAACATGCTATGGTCAGGCCATACGCACTCGCTGGAGCCTACATGGATGTGATGGAGGTTATTTACTTTTCATTCATCCTTCAATGTATTTAGATTCTTGTGTTGGCACTGTGATGATATTGTGATGACATACTATAGGTCCGACTGCAAGATGTTGAGACAGGGAAACATGAGGTATTATAAGCAGTGTTAGCGGCTGAGAGGCGAGCATCTCTAGAGAACTCCACACAACATTGGCGGAAGATTGAGCTATGTGGAATCATAAATTTAAGGTTAGTTTATTGAGCATAATATCTAAGCGGGGGTCTTAATTTCAATGCATAACCTTGAAATCCTCTAGAAAAAGCATGCAAGTTGTTTTTGTCGCCAAAGGTTTACCCCTCCACCAATGCCAACCCCCTCCACTCCTACGTTCTACGCACACTTTGGTGAGTTCCTCATAAACCTTCCAATTAACATTATTTTTCAATAAAAGCATCTTTGCATTTAGTCCAAAAGTTAATGTTATTTTTAGGAAAAGTAATAACAATTATTTAGCTGTTTCTCTTACTGAAAAAGAACAAATTTCAGTTTAATTATGTCTCATTCCACCTATTTATATATTTGCATGTCACATAACTCAACAAAGTTATCTAAAAGTGAGGCAGCACCTTCATTATAAGTATCATAAAATTGTTCTTTAATCACAAGATTAAGAATAGCAGGTTTAATTTCATAAGATACCTTAGTAGCAAGTGGAGCAATTGGTGTGCATATGAAATCGTCATTATTATTAGTAGTGAATTCACAAGCTTGGTGTTATTATAATAAGTACCCATTCATACTAGTTGCTGAAATTTTTATGTTTTTATCTTTTTTATTTTTAAGACAAGCAAACAAGAAAAATAAAACAAGATAAAAGTAACTAAGCAAGAATAGTAACAATTAAATTAAAGTGCAAGTGTGTAACACCCCTTTCTGAAATTTATATCCCCCGACAAAACTGCTAGAAATTGGCTTGATGCGTGTACACACGCTTGTTCGGGTCGCCAAGTGGAAGGTGTGACGTAGTGCAACAGAAAATATTCCTCCATTGTGAAACTAAGGTTATCCAACCAGTAGGAATGTAATGCTTTAGTGAGGTTTGTAGTGTACCTACACATAAACACACACAAATTTTTCCCAAACGATCTAGGGAAGTTGCCAAGCTTCCCGTCTTGCCGAATACAAAGTATTAAATGTGTAGTGTGGAAGATATGGGTGTAAATGAGTAAAATAAAAACATACCAGCATCCTAAAAATAGTAAAAATCAACTAAACGATGTTGTAATCAATATGAAAGAATGGACCGGAGGTATAGTTTCACTAGTGGTGTCTCTCCAAGAATAATAAAGTAACTTTGTTGGGTAAACAAATAACAATTGGGCAATTAATAGAATTGGAAACAACATATTACGATAACAAGAAATTTAATGGCTATATTCACCTAGGCATTACGTCAAACATATCTAGACTGCTATCCAACATGCATATAAAACTAATTAGTACCACACTTCAAGACCGCTATCCAACATGCATCTCTAGGAATTAAGTTGTAAAAAACATAGTATTGATTTAAGAATAGTACATAATATAAGTAACATTTATTATCAACCAACGGAAATAAACACCATTGTTTTACTCTTAGTAGAAACAACACATCACCCCTCTTATTTGTTCCTGTCAACTCGAGCCCACAAAAAATGAGACATGAACCCACAATCGAACATATACTCCCTCTTGAAGATTCATACAAATATTTGGCCAGAGTAAACATATAAATCGTAGATCATGTAAGAACATAAATAAAACAAGACAAGATAGCAAGTAGCATCATATATTAAACATGCACAATCTGATCATAACACCGCAATTAATCAGATCCCATCAAACACAACAAGTAACAATTACATCTTATGGATGTTGATCATGTTAGGAATCTCGCATGACAATTTTATTGAATAACATGAAGGAGAGATCACCATCTAGCTACTTCTATGGACATGTAGTCCAAGAATAAACTACTTACACATCACCATGGACGCAACAATGGTGGTGTAGATGCCTCCGGCCATGTTTTCTCCCTCCAGCAGGGTGCTAGAAGAGGACTCCAGAACCCCAAATGAGGGTTTCCACGAAGGCGACGGATCAATATATCTTTAGGTAAAACTTTCTTTGTCTTGTAACTTTTAGGTCAAGGGGACTTTATAGGTGAAGAGGCGACACGAGGAGGCAGAGGAGGCGTCCACTCACTCTGGGCCACGACCATAGGTGGGTCCATGGCCGGCACCTGCGTGTCTGGCTGGTGGACTCCCTAGTGATGATTTTTTACGACGTCCCTTCTTTTGGAAAGTTAGGACTCTCTGACTTTTCGAGTATTTTTCCAGGGAGTTTTCTTTAGGATTTTTTTGAAACGCAAAAATAAAAAAATAACAGGAACTGGCACTTGGCATCTTGTCAATAGGTTAGTCCAATAAAATGCTATAAAATGATATTAAATCATAATAGAAGCATGTAGCAATGATATAAAATTATCACGAAACAATAAAAAAATTACAGATACGTTGTAGACATATCACAACCCTATTGGTTCTTCACCGCAGTTTTGAGACCTACTATGTTAGTTATCCTTAACTTTAATTATGTTAACTCTTATCATGTTACGTTGAAAACTTACTTTTGTGTCTCCCCTCCATAACTGCATTAGATAGCATTTTGAGACATAAACAAATAGGTTTTGCTTCCACAGTAGAATATGAGCCAAGTTGATCCTTTTGGTTCCAAAGTGCTACACAAGAATTAGTCGTTAAGTTTAAAAACGCTCTAATGGTAACATTATGTAGCCAAATGGTTATTTTTGTTGTCACTGCAAATTTTTTAGTCGTGTCATCTCATATTTACTGTCACAGCAACATTTTCTAGCCAAAGGGCTCAATTTCCTACCATGAAAACAATGTTTACACAAAGGCTAATTTTTGCTGCTATGGCAACATTTTTTTTAGCCAAATGGATCATTTATTTTACACCATGGCACCATTTTTTAGCCGAATGACCCATTTCCATGTCATGGAAACATTTTTTTAGCCAAACTAGGCTGTTTTCTTATTGTGGAACCACTCTTCTCATTTTGGTTGCCATGACCGTCGTCGTAATTTATATGCCAATATTTTTGAACTTGATCGGGTGTTTGAACTTCAATTTATAGGTTTTATCATGGATGCACTTGATGGTTTATGTACATGTTGTTCTCAAAACTTGCGATGCTGGATGTAGATACTCATGAACATATTTCATGTTTGGACACTTGTTATGTACTTTTCAAGACACTTGTGATGTTTGGACACTTCAAACTTCATTTCTTCATTGTGAATGATATTGTGATTTGACATGGTCATCTTTGTGATCTTGTGATTATCTTTCTTGTACGTGATGTTTGTGTAATGTGAAATGATGTGAAAATTGATCCGAATATATATGTATATTTGAACCAGGAATTATTGCAAAAAAAAGATTATGTCACCTCATTGCCGAGTCCTACACTCGACAAAGGGTTCATGTGACATGTAGCTTTGCAGACTGGTATTCGGTAGGACTAATGGAATGGAAATATTTTTGTGGAATGTCATACGATGGGTGATGGGCACTCGGCAAAGAGTCTGGCCAAGCCCCCCACCCACCCATGCACGCCACCCGAAACTGCCTTATGTGCAGTATGTGCGTTTTTCTTTGTCAAGTTTCTTCATTTTTAGTCTCGACAAAAACATTGTCACGTTCCCGACACACACTCTGGCAAAAAACCTTTGTCACATGTATCTCAACTGATTGACCTTTGTCAAGAGAAAAATAGGTTTTGCCGACTCTCTCAGACACTCGGTCAAACATCGACGGTGGAAATGAAAGTAGAAAAGGTTATCGAAACCTAATTCTGGATATGACGAACAACACGACCATTCTGGCCTTGAGTTTTTGTTGTAATTTTTTTAAATAAAAAGGGCTCCCTACACTTATCTTTCACATTCCTAGAGAAAAAGATCTACTTAGACGACCTTGGAACTGGTAGGAGGTGTTATGGACATGTTTCGTTACTAGTATCTCATTTAGGCCATTTGCATCCGTGGCCTTGGTGGGCTTGGCCCTGAAAAACGAGACATGGGCCATGTTGTGCACTACGTTTGGTTACCGAAGAAGTTCTAGCTCGGTATGTTTCGGTGGGAGTGAGGAAAGGAACACCGGCTGTTTGGTCGTATGTACATGCAAAAGAGCTGCAAAGTGTGGTTACTTGGTTACGTACGTCGAGGCTTGTACTCTCTTCACTTCTTCGAGTGGTGAGGTTACCAGCATCAGTGGCACACTGAAAATTCTTAGCTAGAAGATAAAATACAGTCATAGACCCAAATACAGTCATAATAGAAATAAGCATAGTCATAGACATAGTAGTCATCAACGAAAGTTAAACACACAAACTGATAGAACGATAGAAAGAGATAACAGGATGGCACTAGCCTCATATCAGCATAAGGTTGTTCGGATGCTCCTCGCACTTCTTCACCACATCTGTGCCATCAATGTCAAAGATGGTGATCCGGTACACACCAGGCTTCAATATCTTGAAGGCCAAGAGGTATTCGATCTTGAGCCTGTGACAGATTGCAAAACCTAGCCACTCATTTTCAATGGCGGCACACCCATTGGAATCCACGGCGATGATCCTCCAGGTGCATCTAGTGTTCGTCTTCAAGATGATCTCTTTTGGGATGCGTCCTAGATGTTCACAAAAGGCAGGAGGAATGGGAAGCAAATCCAACCCAAATGCAAGGAGAACCTTGTAGAATGGGTTGGAGGCACCTTCTCGTTGGAAGTGGCCGACAATGACCTTCCTCCTATTGGAAGCAATGTCTTCAGCAGCTTGTTGATCACAACTGCATCCACCAGTGCCTTCTACGACCTCTTTGCCCTTTTGTGATAGCAAAACAAAAAATGAACAAGCACATCGGGTTTTTGCAGGTACTTGTTAGACAACAAAACAAAAATTTGACAAGTTTTGTAGACCAACACTTGAAATTTAATACAACCTCATATGAAACGAGCACACCAAGTTTTCTAGGTGTTGGAATTAAAAGAGCAAGAAAAATGGACAAGTTATGAACATTGCACAAGGTTATTTAGACCAACACTTGAAATTGTGTTGTATAGTTTAATCATTGGCCCTATAAAATTCTACACCAACCAATGCTCTCAGTGATCATAGACACACATAAGGATGTTGCAAATTTGCACCACCAGACAAGGCATCAAGAGCAAGTAGAAGCCACCTCTATTTTTGATTGTTTCATACTTGTGGTGGCTATCTTTTGGAGACAGTGTTGCATCATCCACATGACAATGGTGTCCAAAACATCATCATAGGCCAAATCTTTGCCTCATAATAAGTAGCACACAAATATTATAGGGAAATGACTTTTACAGGACCAAGAGCTATGCACAAGATATGTGCTTGTACATTGAACAAGGCACCATAAAATTCACCACCTTTCACTTATGTTGTGCCATATTTTCATCATCCGCCTGGAGAAAAAAATAAAATAGCACTTGTACATTACAAAATATACATAAACAAAAATATCCTAAAAAAAAAGCTCACAAGAAATGTTACTAAGAAATGACTCCACAGAACCAAGAGCTATGCACAAGATTACCGCTTGCACATTGCACAAGGTATAGTGGACTCATTTCTTGCACCTATACATGTGGCTCCATTATATCATGGGCTTAATGACAATCTCAAATCACAGTACACCCAAAACATGATCTCTTAATACCAAGAGAAATCCCCAAAATTTGAATGTGTGCACAACATGAGACACTAAAAGACACCTGTTGAAATAGACTACAAGCTATGTCAGAGAAAAAATAAAAACAATGAAACCAGTTTAATCAAGCCTCATCTAGCATTGGCTAAACATGGCAAAAGGAGTGCCTATAAGATCATGTACTAATACAAACCTCATTGTATACACTACAAGGTCTTGTGGATACTCCCCTTGCCTTTACCATGGCATAGTAACAAATCATTGTCTACAATAAAAATGCACACGCAAATTGACATTATCCTTAGAAATTCGAAGCACGACACGGAAGCAGAGTCGCGACCATCGGACCAAAGAAAAACACTCAAGAAATGTGCATCCAACTTCGGTGCAGTAGCCTCGGCCCTGTCACACAGTTGGCAATATGGTTCATCACTGGCTGAACATAACTAAGCCACAAAACCCCCAAAATCTAACCCCTAAACCCGAAATAATCCCCAAATCTAAAAGCAATATAACTAGAACATCTAAATCGGATGAAGTATTATGACAAAACAAGCAGAAATCATCCGGACATACATGATATAAACTATAACAATATCACACGTATAAACTTACAGTAAATTGGCGAACAAGCCCGAAATATGAAACCCTAGACGCGGATTGTACCCTAAAAGTGCGTAGATCTGCTTTGCATGTCAACCTACGTCCATTCATCTATTTTGATCTACAAATCTATGCTACCCATGAGTGTGGAAGGGGTTGGAGAAGGTCTTACCGCCATTGATGAAGATGGTATGCAACGCGGTGAGGAAGAGGAG
Organism: Alopecurus myosuroides; assembly: GCA_028641055.1. Classification (NCBI taxonomy): domain Eukaryota; kingdom Viridiplantae; phylum Streptophyta; class Magnoliopsida; order Poales; family Poaceae; genus Alopecurus; species Alopecurus myosuroides. The sequence continues at coordinate 489,849,211 of CM054057.1, forward strand.
CTGCGGCGCGATCGAGGACGACGGGATAGCCGGCCTTCCGCTCCCACCCCCATCGAAGATGTTAGCCGCCTAGTTGTGGTCGTGGCAACAGTAGGGGAACCGCCGACGGAGAGAGGTGAGAGAAGACGAGCGAATGGAGTGAGTGGAGAGAGTGAGCGGTGAGAAGATTTATGCACGTTTTTTCGAATGGAAGCGGCGTCTCCTATCCATGCATCGCGCTTGCACGACCCGGTGAAATTTTGGCTACACGAGAGTGGCTCCGCAGAAACGGCCGATTCAGATGTTTCTCTCTGGACTATCCCAGAATGCTTTAGAGCATCCACAATGCGGTGACGCTAAAACTGGCGCTTATTTAGTTAGTTACTCCATGCACTAAGCGCCCGCCGCTTAGTAGCACTATTTTGTACTATGTTTCTAAGCGTCGGGCTCTTATTTAAGCGTCAGACTCTTATTTACCACCGGGATTTAGGCAAAACGGCCGGGATTTAATCCCTAGCGCCTCTGAATAAGCGCCCCACTGTGGGTGCTCTTAGTAGCACTATTTTATACTACTTTTCTAAGCGTCGGACTCTTATTTAAGCGTCGGACTCTTATTTACCACCGGGATTTAGACAAAATGGCCGGGATTTAATCCCTAGCGACTGTGAATAAGCGCACCATTGTGGATGCTCTTAAGTTTCATACTCATCCAGGAACGTGGTATGGAATAGGAAACCAAACAACAAAAGAACTCTGTCTCGACCTGCATGGCACCTTGGTGAACAACCAAACAAGCCATATATGTTCAGAGATGTGCCTCGATCTCGTACGTGCATATTTTTTTGGCCCACATGTGCACCCACCCATGCATGCATGACACATCTGAACTTTTCTGTAACAGTATAATAATTAACATGCAACTAGTGATCTCACAACATTAGCCTTTCGCTCGCATAATTGCTTAGCTATCCCACTCACTTATAAAATTATTTAGACTGGGGCCTGCCAAAGGTTGATTAGACAGCGCCTAAACACAACGCATTTTACAGTGGTCAAGTGCCCCTGGTTCATCTCAACCATGCATGCAGCTTGGGCATATAGGATGTGGGCTCCTTTTACAACTTCCTGAAACTCTTAATTAGTGTCCTATGTTGAGCCAAGGTGTACTTGACTTGTGCACTAATCAAAGCAAGTTTAGGAAAGCAACTATGCAATTAATTGGAACAACCTTGTGGTCCTAGGATTGCAGAATAAAAATCAATGCTGTGGGCAGTGGTGGAAATACAGAAGCAAACAAGGAATCTATGTTGGGGCACTTCAGCATGCAGCTATGTGCACATCACACTACTGTAGACCACTGAATAATGCAAACCTGAACAGGTAATGAAGAGAATATAAAGGTCAGGGCATTGATTGCAGGAATGTGGTCTCCCTCTCTGAATATTTCTGCTCAGGATACGCTTATGTGGGGTCATGCATATGGTCTATAATTAACCAAATGTTGTTAAATGGCTAATCTATCTGAAAGATCGAATTACATTAATTGTACTCTATAGTGGTTTAGTTGCAATGCATGCAGAATACTTTATCCGAGTCGCCTACTGAAGAAACTGATAGGAATTATATACTAAAGGGTCAAGGGTGCAATTCAAACAGTTGGTTAATCTTTTACCAAACATACAACCACCATGGATCTCTCACATCACACGGAGCAGAGATGTTCCTGTAAAATTGCACACTTTGATGTTTGAATTGGGCATAGAATAGCACGCCTCACTGGAAGCTTCCTGTCAACCTTGATTTCTACTGTCATCCTTGACAATGCTGGCACACAAAGCCAATATGTATGTGTCCCCCCCACAAAAGATATGGTTAGTTCCATGAGCTGTCCAGTCAGACATATAGTTCATCAGTCTTGTCGCTTCTGTCAAACCATTTCTTCCCTTTTATTTCTTACTTGAATTATGCAATATTCAATTTGCATGTTCAACTAATAAGTAGAGAAAATAAAAGGGAAACACTCTGGTATTTTTCGAATTAAGGCATGCCATGTGTTTTCAAAATTCTGAACTGCAAGGAAGATATGAGACCAGAATTAACAAGAAGCATTTTTTTTTCTACTTGGTATAATTAATATCGGCACTGTACTAGGTACCTCTACATCTCTTTGTCTCTGGAGCACGCACCTAAATAGGCGTAATTTTATATTAGAAGAAAAATGCCGAGGAAGAACAACCCACTTGATACAACTTCACTTCTATACAAATTAGCATCTTACAGAGTCTAGCACATAGTATTGATATAGATAGGGACTACCCTTCCTATTTGTGTGACTTCACCATCACCAGCAACCCAAAATATGGTTACAACCAAATCGGTTATGGTGGGTGGATCAACACACATTTCTTATGTAGAAGCTTCAGGTTGATCTTCTGCAGGTTTCAGTCAGGGTGAACTAACCATGGATACTAAAATCACAATGTGCTGCTCTAAATTGGATATACATACAGGAATAGTCTTAGCTGGTGTCTTCGTCGTCGTCACAACATAACCACTGTAGACGGACTTATTAAACTAATTTCCACTAACGTTGCTGCATGGAGCAGACTAGCTAATTGGTCGATTAGATTTCCTTCCAACAAGCCTGGTTTCTACAAGTGCTTTCCCAGGTATTTAACAAACTATGTAATTAGTTTGTTCAGGGTGAAAACTCTTGTTCTGTCCTTTATTGGTTGGGCTCAGTGAAGAACCTGTGTTGTTATCTCATTGAAAGCGTTGTCTCATTGCCGATGTGCTGGTCTTCATTGGTTGATCTGGGCAAACCAGAATTGCAATCCTTGTCTTGGACATTTCAGCCGGACGTGGTGACGGTAGCGCGAGGGTGTGTTCCCTTCTTGAAGGTTTCAACCTCCTATTAGAATAAAAAAAAAATTGATCGATGCAATCGCTAAACTGAAATTGTGAATTAATAAGATTTTTACTCCGGCTTCTGATGAGGAAAAACTGGCATCTCCTTATTGGCTACTGATATTATATGCTCATGTGAATAACTGTATATACATAGCATATTTCAATAATGCGAGTAGACGTGACAGGAATAATTTTTGTTTTCATTCGGATAGCTTCTGCAAGTAATCTAGCTAATGGATGAACTGGTAAGCATCCCACAGTAGAATTTAGATATGTAAGTACCTACCTATGCATCTAGGCTACTACGACAAAAGACAAGGGTTGTTTCGGGCCGGTTAGTAGCGTCAAGACACCAATATATCATTTTCTGCAACATTGATTTAGAGTATTGGAGAGAGTGACATGATGAATATGAATCCTATTTGACAATTAAAATCATCCACATATGATTGTAGTATGATGTTAGTGTACAATATATGGTACAATACACTAACATTACTAAAAAAAGATCTGATTGACAATGCATGATATCTCCTCCTACACATACATAGTAGTGATCGGTCGATACAAATCATATATATTTGTGCTAATCAGAGGGACGACTTAAGACTTTGGAGATTTAAGTTAATCTTATACAATTTTCTGCTCCAACGAGCGCGTGACAGCCTCGACTGAAGAGTAACTCATTCTGATAAGAAATCTGATATGGACACTTTATATAACCATGTGTCTATTACGAATGCAATCCTTTTCAGCCATCAATATTGTGTATCACTGGAAGCAACAAATTTTCATATATGACAGGACCAAATATCAAAGTTTTTGCCTTCGTTTCAAAAAAAAAAAAAAAAATCAAATATGCAGAACAGCTTGCCAATTATGTACATCATGCACATAGCTAATTAATACTAGTTCCTATCATCTTCTGAAGACTGAGTTCTTATCTTTAGTTGTTTACTTCTGCTCTATGATTAGGCGATTAATTTGACTTATGATTTTATTCCAAATCATACCGTTAGTACAGGGACAAAACAATAGAGAAGTTTGTCCTTGCTGAATATTGTTATCATCCTGAGGGTAATTACATATAGCATGCTCATTGAGGACTGGATCATTTATGAAGCTTGAACATGGCAGGAAAAGCTATTTTGTGTCACCTTTTGTGTACTCAGACGCCACATGCAGTCCAGTTGATGAATAAAACAACAGTCCGGACGACTAAGTCAAGCTTTAATGTTTAGACAGCCTTGGGGTATCTTTAGGGTCTTAACTTAGTCCAATGCAACCTTAACATTGTTCTCACGCCATTCATATGACACTACACTGCTAAAAGAATTTTCTGAATTACAGAGACTAAGAGCCCAAGTTTCTGGGACATGCACCGGGACCGCATCCGTTAACTATCATTGTATTATAGTACTATAGTTAGTAAACAGAATCTGATAAAGAACCGGGACCAAATCTTTGCGTGCTCCAATTGCTCACCACATGTCACTGTTAGGCCTATGGTTGTTACAATTTGGTGTGGATTGTGTCCAAGTATCTACTTCAGTTGTATCTCCACACGCAAAATAGGCGCTAAATTAACAACCTAGACAAGGATTGATCGCCGTCGATTTAGGTGCGTAAGATCAGTTAAATTTTGGTATTTTACTTTGCAGACAGAGCTGTACTAAACAATGCCTAGGCGTAGGCATTCTCAAGTCAGAAGGAACACTGTTCTAACTGCGGACGTGTTGAAAGCCATTACTACGATATGTTAATAATCCGAGTGAGTTGACAAAGACTGTTTCAAGATTGGTGCTCCGGCCCATGATCGATCTGCTTTCCTCAATGGCGTCATCAGTTGCAAAACTGAGAATTTTGCTATGTTCAAAATTGCGTATCTGCAATTATCATGGTAAGACGTCAGACAAAGTTACATCATGTAGTTAAGATCCGAAATACGCATATCCCTTTTGTCTAAATAAGGACAGATTTTCATTTCCACTTTAATATTTCAACTCGCAATGCATACGTGGTCTCCGCGGTGTCATGTGCATGAAATATCGTGTAATCTTAGTTCTTGCATAATCTAATCTTGTTAGTTAGGAGAAAGTGGACCATGCCGCATCCATGCATGTTGATCTGTTTGACTTTGCTGCTGTGATTGGCCGTTTCTTATCAACCAATTTGTTTCAGAACATGTCTGTGCTATCGGCAACAGGTGTTGTTCATAAATAGTATGGAAGGAATCCAACCTGTTGTAAGAAAATATTCGGAACCCTGAACCTGGGTGTCTGTGTCTGCACCTGAATACAGGCACAAGCTATCTGCTGTCCAAAGCCAACAAGTAACAGTATATGGAACTGAATGTGGTCTTGAATCTTCAGTTATTTCATATGCCTGTCGTTGGCTGATTAAGTAACTGCTTCATCTTGAGGACAGTGTCTGTTTAAGAGTTGAAACTTCAGCTGACTAGTTTATTCATGGTTGTTTGTTGGACTCAAACACCGGAATCTAGTGAAATGCTTCTACTCGCCACAGGACATTATCTACTGAAATTTGGTACACAACTACAATCATGTGCGCACAGCACGGATGAGAAACCCGGGCACACGCAAGTCACAGAAGATAGTTAAATTCCTCGGCTGCGCCGAGCCAATGAACAACGTGGCTTCAGAATCTGGTCCAATAGAGAGACCCAATCCTAACTGTTTCTTGACCATATACTAAGACAATAGGCTTATAGCCAATTTAGCAAGCAGCAACTTGGCACATTTTCTGGGGGAGGGTCAAAGGCATAGTTGAGAAGCATGGGAAAGCCACACGACAGTGGGCATGATAACTGATATATAGTGAATTAGTGATGCATACCCATGGCGGACTAGCAACAGTGCTTGGTTCCTACTGGTGCACACCCACAAGTTCCTGTCTCAAACTTTGAAAAAAAAAAAAAAAAAAAAAAGAGGTTCTTGTCTGAACAAATCCACAGCTTGAGTATTAATCAAGCTGGTTTAGTGGGTCAATGAGGCACTCTTCCTGATTCTTTTTCTCTCCCTAGCTAGCTTGTGTTGTCACACTGACCAGTCACAGGCAGGACACAGAGACAGAGAGAGAGAGAGGCTTGTGCTGTGATCCAATCCAACATATGGATGATGCTGATTAGTTTATTTAATAGGGACAATAAGGTAGCTAGTAGCTACCTAGGTCCAGGGCTGTGGCTTGCAAGATGGTTAGGTTAGGTACTTAGGTGGTGACGGCATTTATGTACGCTTGCAAGGGAAGATTAACTGAGCTGAATTGACACCATGAATGGTACTGGTAAAGGTGGCTATGGAGGGGTGGCCAGCAGAAGTAACAAGTTACTCCTCTTGTGATCACCATTGATAGAGCTTTGTAATGATTGTTCAATAATGCTAATGGTTAGTTTGTTCTATATATATATAGCCAAGAATCTGCAGGAATGACAAGGAAATGTTGGGAGGAAATGGAAATAGGTGACGTTGCTGAGAATGGAAAGTGTATGCTAAAATACCAGGAATTTTGTTGAGGGAAAAAATGTTCAAAAAATTAAAAACGCCGTTGCCGGGGATCGAACCCGGGTCACCCGCGTGACAGGCGGGAATACTTACCACTATACTACAACGACTTTGATGTTCTAATAGCCATAAAACGGAATAAAAAACTTCTCCTGCCGTCTTTTCAATTCTCCATGCCAATTTGTTCTCTTAGTCAAGAGATGAGTTACCTTTTGAGGAACCAAGAAAATGTGCAGTTTGATACTCAGATCTCTTGAACAGATTATAGACTGAACGCATTTTAGGAAATAACTGTAGCCTCCAATAATGTGGCTTTATTTTCGACATTTTGTATTAGCAACAGGGTCATTTCGTAGTTTCTTACCGAGTAAAATGCAGCAGGGCTCTCTGAACCTGACACTTGAGTTCAGTTTTGTCCATAAACTCTCAAATGGTTAAGTGCAATTTGTGTTCAGTTTGGTAAAAGTCTGAATGCAATGAAACAGAAAACATGCATCGTGGCATGTTGATCTGAATAGAGCGCGTGCTCACAGCACATAACATACCTTTTTTTCTATGCTCCCTTCCGTGCTCTCAGACACAACCGACTGGGTTGTGTGGCGGGAAGTGGCAGTCACATTCAAGCACACCACGGTCCACGGGCGCACTGCAAAGGCGGTGAATGACTGGAGACCGGTAATGGAAACTCATATCCCCGCCGACTAACTTCATACTCGTTTGTTGTTTCATCTTCCGATGGATAGAATTAGGAACAAAATGATGAAGAACCAGCACAAATTCGGCAAGCCAAGTAGGAGTAACATTAAGCCTGTTTTTTTCCGTCTTTTGTTCATGTGCATTAGTGTAGCTTGTCATTTTTGTTATATTTTGGTAGTCTCCTTTTCTCAATTGGTCTTTTGAGCAAAAGGTTTTAGTTTTTTTTTAGCTTAGTATGATAACTTGATAAGTTCTGGCGAAGTTCCCCCCATTAATTCTGTTGAAAAGAATTTCACCAATTAACCTGAACTCAAAAGGCAGAGCCGACGATGTTCTCACACTTGTCAACACCACGCGCACTCTGATTTATTGATCTTGCCACAACATGAAGTGGCCATAGCTTACTTGCCAATGTGCCCTAATGGAATAAAAACAGAATGTGGAACCTAGAGGGCCGGAATTTGGAAACATACGAATAGGAAAAACACATAACCGGTGAATTCCTATAAGATTTCAAAGCACGCGTAATTTCTGAGATGTATCTTTGGAACCTAGAGGGCCGGAATATAGAAACATAGGAATAGGAAAAACACATAATTGAGATGCAATATACGGTGAATTCTTACAAGATTTCAAAGCATGGGAAATTTCTGAGATGTATCTTTGGATGTGCACATGAAGCAAACATGGGCATTTCACAGGACTGAGAAGAGAGAGGTAGAGTATATGGGCATTCGACTTCTCGAGGAAAATAAAATAAGTTTGAGGTCATGTGGAGATTCATATGAAATGGAGGACATAGGAATATATTACATAGGAAATTGGTGACATCAGTGCTACGATTCAAAGGGATTCTGTAGAAAAAGTTCCTATGGATTAGAATCCTCTAAAATATCTATGAAATTTCTCCAATCCAAAGAGGTCCCACGTTGTGGGTGATTAGTACTACCGTAATCATTAAGGCTAGAACCGTGACGATACCCTGAAGAGGTGTCCTTCTCTAGCTAATTATCATGATCATGTTACTTCATTTGTGAGGGTCGTTCTCTCTATACAAGAAATAATTGATTAAGAATGAAGAAATATAGATCAATATAGTCACAACTCCCTATGCTTCCAAGTCCCAGAATTTCTTTGGGTTTTGAGTTTCGATTCTCCGACTAAGTACAAAATTTGGATACATCGTGTAAGTACGTTATGCACCTAGCAATGAGCAAACTTTATAACTTGCTTGGCCTGAAGTTGGTGGGATGGATTTATTGTAAGTTATGATATTGGATCTTGCTAATGTGGCCTACTCTGATATGGACCTTGCCACAAGATTGAAGTGACCATAGCTTACTTGCTAATGTGGGCTAACGGAATAAAAACAAACTTTTGAACCTTGAGGGCCTCAGGAATTTAAAAACGTACAAATAGGAAAAACACAGAATTGAGATGCCGCGTATGGTGAATTCCTTCAGGATTCAAAACAGAGGATTTTACTGAGATGTGTCTTTGGATAGTGCATAGGAAGCAAACACAAGAATTTCACGTCATTAAGAACAGAGAGTAGAGAGAGGTAGAGTGCAAGTGCATTGGACTTCTCAAACGAAAAATAAAATGAGGTTTGAGATCATGCTGAGATTCCTATGAAATAAAGGGCATAGAAATAGCTTCCATAGGAATTCGGTTACCTCGGTGTTATGATCCAAAGGGCTTTCACAGAATGTTCATATGGATTAGAATTATCCAAATTTTCTATGAATTTTTCTTTAATACAAAGAGGCGCTGAAGTTCTTATTTTAATTTTTTGCGGGGGGGGCGATGTTGCTCTTCGACTTCAGGGATGCTTTGTACAAATGTAGCCAGCAGTGCCAGTTTCATGACGATGCCATGAAGAAGTGTCCTTCTCTAGCTAGTCATCATGTTGAAGTTACTTCATGAAGAAGTACAGGTCAATATAGTCACAACTCCCGATGCTTCCAAGTCCCAGGATTTCTATGGCTTTGGGGTTTCGACAGCGTACCAAAAGCAGTTCCAAGTAAGCATAAAATTTGTGTCCAGTGCTTGTGTGGCGTAATGGTGTATAAATCTAGCATATCACAAGTTTCTCCAACGAAGCGCCAAAGTATTTTATGCACCTAGCAATGGCTAAGTTTTATACCTTGCTCGGCCTCAAGCTGGCAGGATGGCTTTGTTGCGAGGTATGATCATGTTTCCTTCTCTCTCATGCTTAAATAAGAACACCACCACATTTCATTTGATACCATGTGGTACAACAACAACAACAACCATGCGATGGATGCTTTCATGCACGCAGTCCAGTATAGCCATAAGGAGCACATGGGAAACTATGATCATCTCCTCCATATAGAGTAGCTCAATGATAAATATTTTGATCATACCAATTCAAGCTTACGCTGTGGTTTCTTTAGTGGACCACAACTTCACAAAGCCTATGCACTCACCGTCCCAAGTCCACCACGAACACGCCAATAAAATGGACACTGAACCATCATCATTTGGTAAAAGCTCTAGAAATTCTATCAGCATGATGAGTAAACAAATTCGTAACCATAATCAGTAGGGATACACAGCCATCACTGACAAGACTGCCGCCTTGTAAGATGTGCCGTCGGTGTGTCCTGTGATAACCACCTCCCTGCTTCACAATCTCGTCACTTGTGCCGTCAAAGAACACGAATGGGCTAGAGTAGTGCAGAAACTCCAGGGCCTTTTTTCACAAAAGAACTCGTCCAGCCACAATGCCACAAATTCAGTAATGCTACTGTGCAGAGCCAGGACATTGTCGAGCAACACAACACTAGGGAACAACACAACGCCAGCAATATTATTACAGCACCCTTCCACAGCTTAACCAAATTAAAGTTCATTCCCAGCAATTCTACATTGTAACATTCTGAACATATAAATCCCCCAGGATAGAATACACTGAAAACACCAGCAGATCTCCCTATTCTACGAGTGAATAAGAAAAGAATAATCCTGGGTTGCAGAAGTTCTTGTATGGAAGGATGCTTCTGTGTGTTCTATATCTATGTTTCTGAACCACCAAATACAACACATGTCGAGGCATATAATGGAACAAGAGATGATCAACGAATGGGTGTGTATGAGTTCCCTCCAGACGAACCGGAGCCCTTTTGCTGCTCTTCTGATGACATCTTCTCCTTCGTCATCGTGCCGACGTCGGTGGCGGCCTTGGCAACCTTGCCGAACGCACTGGTGACCCATGACGCGCTGGTGAAGACGTACCTGTTCTTCATGATGGCGGACCCAGCGCTGCTCACCGTCTGCTCCGCCGCTGCCAACGCTGACTTGGTTTTGTCGGACACCTGGAACTTCTGATCCAAATCCTTGACCTTCTCGTTAACCACGGAAGTGCCCATGGTGAACTTCTCGCTGAGCCCAATCTTCCTGTCGAGGGAGGCCACCTTGGCACCAGCAGTGGATGTGAAGCCAAGCTTGTCGTCGAAAGCTTTCGCCTTGCCGACGGCGTCTTTGCCCAGGGTGAAACCCCTGGCAAGCATAGTGCTCACGACATCTTCAGCCTTGTGGACCACATTGTCACCACCAACTGGGACTCTCGTTCCACTCATCTGAGAGCCGAATGCAACATTTCATTCATATTTTCTCAGAAACAAAATACTGAAATTGTGTTGCCTATGCTACTATTCAAGTAAGGTTGCCAGTGACATAAACATAACTCTGGTGCATGAACACCAGCAATATCACACTACACGACTCTCATAACTTGTAGCATCTAAAAGCCAAAAGATCAATACATGCAGTTGACTGTAATACCTAGGATAAAAACATCGTAATTCTAAGCAAAGCATGACTCCAGAACCCCAAAGTATTCTAGTATGGCACTGAAGGGATGCAAAAAATATCACAGGTTCTAATTGTCATTTGTCAACTAGAACTAGGCATGAATCGCCATAAAACCATTAATTTCATTTATGCTCAATAAACAGGAATATGCAGGACATGACCTCGAATAATCAATGGCATGGTTTCAGATAAATTAAATTAAAAACAGAAATCTCCCATGTCCAAATAAATGCATTCAAAATTATTATCATGTGCCATATTTGATTTGGGAGACAACATACTAGACGAACTGAATACAACACATGAAACTGAGGCATCGCATACCTGTGGAGCAGACGCGGTAGGGGGTGGTTGATACTCTGGAGCAGACCCGATAATAACAGAAAGATCAACTATTGTTGCACCCTGTTACAATTGAGACAAAGTGTCAAGTAATTTTTTTTAATAGGTAAACAATATTGCACGGACGTCGATCCTTGAAAATGGAATTGTGTTTGTAATATCCCCCTTTGATTTCTTTTTGGGCAAAACCATTGAGTAGAAAATACTAGGTGATTTTCAACATCCGGATTAGCAAGTAATAAGGGATTATATATTTGCAAGGAGTGACATAATCAGGACTCCAGGAAACACAAAGACTGGCCAAACTATGATACTTCCATTGAGATGAAAAGCATAGAAAACAAGATATGGCATCTGAAACATCTGACATAAATACTTGGCATATACATGTCCCAAACTCCCAATGAGGGAAACAAAAGTTCTGTTGAGATCTAATGATTAAAGAATTGTGAGCAATTGGAGAAAAGAATATTGTAACAACTCAACTGAATCATACTCTATTACTCACCGAAAGAAGAAGTGCAGTCTCTGCTCCTTGGGCGTCTTTAAAAGTAACATATGCAACTTGAGACCACTCGTCACCACTGTAAAAAGAAAAAAGGGTCAACTAAATTCTGAAAATGGGACTAAAAGGCATATTTGGGGAAGTAAAAGAGGTATGATCCTGTTGCGTACAAATTCCAAATTTACAAACCTTTGCATATCCACATGTTCAATGTCTCCTGAAAAGGAAAAGAACTCCTTAATGTCTTGCACAGTTGCACTCAGGGAAACATTCGTGACCTTCACAGTCCTGACCTGGAAACATTATAAGCTTCAGAAGGAGTATAAAGAGGACATAAGAAGGGAAGCAAAAATAAATCCAAACAGCATGCAACTGTAGATTGCTGCATAAGTAAATGCATAAGCAAGCAGAGAATTTTAAAAGCTGAGTTAGCATGTAAATGTGATTCAAACTAATTAATGTTGGGTTTTCCTCGTATAAGCACAAATTGCAGATCAGGAATTTAAACAAAATGAGAAGCATCAACCCCTTATATGGAGAAGCTTACACCATGTGCGGATAGTTTTTATAGCCTGCAAGTTGAACTTAACAAAAATATGTAAAGTTGAAGTGTTCGGTAAATACTCTCCACCATTTTATGGGCCTTAAGCACTCCTGCAAACTTGAAAGGCTGGCTAGCCACCTCAATCAAGCTTCATCTTCTACATGGAAGCAACCAAACTCAACAACAATCAGCAGGCTGCTTTTTCCTAGAGCTCATGGAGTGCTATGCTACGAAATCTATATATCTCAAAATAAGTAATACATGCTTGCTATTTTCCCCCAACTCATATCATATATAAACATCAGCTTCTGTAAGATGACACAATGGTTATTTGGCATAACCCAACAAACTAGCTATTCAAATCAAAACAAGCAAAAGAAGGTAAGAACCCGTAGGCCGTAGCACAAACACACTGGTAGAACCTAGGGATCTACCGGGACATGGGCGTAGGTTGTAGGGGAAGGAGGGGGTTGTGTGGAGGCGTGGCGCGCGCGGCCGGCGGCTGGGCGCCGTCGCGCGAGAGCTAGGAGAGGGCGGCGGCTAGGGCAGGGGCGGCGGCTGGGAGAAGGCCGACTCCTCTGGGAGTCGGCAATAATGATATTGATTATTGCTTGTTCAATCACGAAGGGATACATGTGTTTATATAGGAGGACAGCCTCCTCTAAACCCTAATTTACTTGGGCTAAGCCTCTAATTTACTTAGGCTAAGCCCACAACTAAACCGACCATAACATCTCTCCCCGCCTTCTCAAACAGCTCGTCCTCGAGCTGAACTTCTGGAAACTGCTGGCGGAACTCATCCCGGAATGACGTCGGCCTTGGAGACAGCTGCATCGGTCGGCCCAGCGGTGACGACATTAGCCGCCACGTCGTCTACGGTCTCCAAGTAGAACAGGCGTGGGCAAACGTGGCCCGGTACGTAGAGCTCGTCACAGTTGAAGCACAACCCTTTACGGCGGCGCTCGAGCTGTTCGGCCGTGGTCAGACGGAACGGCCGCGTCGCGGCTGGATCGGATTGCCCCACATGAGTCAAGGCCGTGGGTGCCTGCCTGCTGGTGTCGGTGGGGGGCGGGCGGGCGGCCGAACATCGCTGGCTGGAAAGGCCTGCTGCATGGCCCACGCGCGCTGCTCGAAGGCGCGGGCGTAGTACATGGCCGACTGTAGGTCCTGAGGATCCCGCATCTCCACGTCGACGCGAATGTGGTCCGGCAGGCCGCCGACGAAGAGCTCGGTGCGCTGGCGAGCCGTGACGCTGGAAGCGATCGGCAAAGTCCTGCACCGAGGAGGTGAAGGGAAGGCGACCGAGCTCGGCCAGTCGGCTCCCGCGTATCGGAGGCCTGAACCGGAGGAGGCAAAGGTCGCGGAAGCGCTCCCACGGAGGCATCCCACCCTCGTCCTGCTCAAGGGCGTAGTACCACGTCTGGGCGGTGCCGCGGAGGTGGTAGGAGGCGATCCACGTGCGGTCGGACGCGAGGGTCCGCTGCTCCCTGAAAAACTGGTCGCACTGGTTGAGCCAGTTCAGGGGGTCGACGGTGCCGTCGTAGGTGGCGAACTCCAGCTTGGTGAAGCGGGGCGGCTGCTGGCTGCGCGGGGCGACGGCGAAGGCTCCCTCGCGACGACCCATCGCGGCGGCGGGCGAGTAGGTGGGCACCATGCCCCCCCCCCTCCCCGGAACTGGTGGCCGCCGGCGCCGATGTAGGGTGCAGCGTACCCGGCGAAACCCCCGAAGGTCGTGGCCGAGGGCAACGCGGCCGGCTGGGAAGGCGCGTTCGTATAGACTGGCGCGTCGAGCCAGGCCGGAAGTTGGGACAGCGAGGGCGGGAACGTGATCTGAGTGATCGGGACCCCCTGGTGGGAGGCGGCTGCCGACGGCGACGACGCGAGGGCCGTGGACGGCGGCTGTGATGGCGCGGATGGCGGCGCGGTTTCGAACGTGGGCGCGGTGGCCCATGACGGCAGCGGAGACGGCGACGGCGGAAACTGGAGCTCGGTGATCGGAACCCTCTGTTTCTGCGGAGCGGAACCGGCGGTGGCGCCGTCCGCTGGAGGAGCACTGCGATGGCGTGGTTGATGTCGGAGACCGCCTCGGTCAGGTCGCGGAGGCCCGTAGAGAGCTCCTAGATCGAGAGGATGGGGGCAGGCTCCCGAGCCGGCGCGGCCTGGGCCACAGACGCCGGCAGCGGCGCCATGGTGGTGGGCGCGCCCGACGACGCGATCGCGGCGGAGGCGGTGGCCAATCCCGAAGACATCGCAACCGAGGGCTCTGATACCAAACTGGTAGAACCTAGGGATCTACCGGGACGTGGGCGTAGGTTGTAGGGGAAGGAGGGGGTTGTGTGGAGGCGTGGCGCGCGCGACCGGCAGCTGGGCGCCGTCGCGCGAGAGCTAGGGGAGGGCGGCGGCTAGGGCAGGGGCGGCGGCTGGGAGAAGGCCGACTCCTCTGGGAGTCGGCAATAATGATATTGATTATTGCTTGTTCAATCACGAAGGGATACATGTGTTCATATAGGAGGACAGCCTCCTCTAAACCCTAATTTACTTGGGCTAAGCCCCTAATTTACTTGGGCTAAGCCCACAACTAAACCGACCATAACACAGACATTCAGCTTGCTTCAGATACCGCGAGTGCGATTCGCTAGCAAAGCAGCCTTCACGGTGTATCATGTAAGCATGGCTGTGCATATAAGTCAAGAAAACGGCATAACTCTGTATCACCGAATTAACTCGATATCACCGAGCTGCTGGTTGTTACGACAGCGAAAAACAAGCTAGTATAGGCCACATATATCAGCTAGTACTACAAATCACAGTTATTACGTAGTGTTCATAAGTACTGGCAAGTTTCAAGCAATCCTCTTCCCCTATTCAACAGCACTTGCCGTCGACGAGAGCTAGCTTAATCAACCGGCTACGATCTCGAATCTCAAACCGAATCGAGACACGCGCTTCCTTGCAGCTCAAACGATACTCTACATCCTCTACTCCGCAATCACCGCCCACTAATTCGCCAAACCCTAACCCTAACCAGCGGCACCACAAGATGCTCAATCCCACGAGCCGTGGGGAGGCAAACCAGATCCAGCACCGTAAGAACATCTAGACGGCGAGAGGGGAAGCGCGGGACTCACCGGACCCGTCACCGGCACCTCCACCGGAGCAGTCGCCGCGGCCATCGAGCGAGTAGTCGTAGCAGAGGGTGCGGGAGATTAGGCGGTGGTGTTTCCGGGGGTGGATCAGCGCTGATGCTGCAAGCGTGGAAGGGGAAGACTAGTTGTAGTAGTAGGAGAGGAGTGGAAGACAGGAAGAGGACCGATGAATTTGTATTGGGATAGCATTGACTACTTGGGAGTTAAGGCAAGAAAAGATGGGGAGAAGCAAAGAAAACATTTTTCTTGTTTTCCTTCTATTTTCTCTTTTATTACAAGGTGCGTAATTAGGTTTTTTTTAATAAAAAGGCTGGGTAAAATACATATCGATACTCAATGCAAAAAAGAAAAACATATCGATACGCATCCACTAAATTGCCCACAAAATAAGCTGACCACGCTAGTAGTAGGTTTTATGCATACAAAATCTCATGAAGGTCAATATGTGCACTGCAGAGCTTGAGTAAGGAAGACACGCGTGGTACATGTTGAGCTCACGAGGAAAACATAATGGTGAGTGCCCCGACACGTCCGAACGTATTACCACGATATCACGTTATTCAGGTTGTATGGTGCCGCACCGGATCACCATAATGCATAAGGTTCAACACCAAATCTTCTCTTCTTGCTGAGTAACATCTTCCTGACATCTTCTATTCTAAAGCAAGCCTCTCAATTCATTTTCCTTTTTTTCTTCCATCATTTTTGCTAATAGTTGGTGTGCCTCAGGTGTTGAACCTTAGTGACCGGGGAGATGGAGAGAATGCAATCGAAGGGTAGTGGGGTATATATTGTTAGATGTGCAACGTATGGTTGAGAAATTTATATGGTATTAATTGTGTGTGATATTTCCCTTTTGTGTGTGAGAGAGTGTGTGTTGTGTGCATTTAGTGTGGTGATTATTTTTTGAGGGAAGGGGAAAGTAAGGTTGAGGGTTGCCCCAAGATTAATTGTAAATTACACGCCAGAAGAGAAATAATAATTATGAACGCACAATCAAAACTCATATTTATTCCTTCATATGTGTTAGATTTTTTATTCATAGTACATGTTATTCTGCCATTATTAAAAAAATCATTGGTATTATCCGTTGCACTCCACCTATTCCAACTACTATTTGTTACGAAATTAAGTGGGCATTCTGCGAGGTCTCTTACACATCCTCCTCCCGAAACATCCGATCTCACGCTTTTACGGGCACTGTAAGATGTAACTTATCCCACAAACCGGTCTAGTTGTTCTAATATCCCACTAGGTTTAGTCGATTTTATAATAATGGATAAAAGGTTCTTTTAAAAAAGCAAGTAGATTTTTCTTGTTTTCCTTCTATTTTCTCTTTTATTATACGGTGCGTAATTAGGTTTTCTGAATGAAAACGCTGGGTACAATACATAGACACGACATCCACTAAATTGCCCCCAAAATATAAATTGATCGTGCGAGTAATTTAGGTGCTACTCCTACATGGCAACGGAGGATGAACGGTGGAAAAAGGTAATGGTGAGTGCGTCGACATGTTAGAACACATTAATCTCATGAGTCACGACTGTGTATTAGTCGGGCGGCAATATCATTGCACCGGACCATCGTAAGAGCATCTCCACTCGCCCCCAAGCGCCACTCGGGCCATTTTTTCGGCGCCGACAGTTCTAAAATTTCCCACTCGCCCCTCAGGCGCTGAAAACCGCCGGTTTCGGCCAGAAAATCACCCGGCGTTCCCAGGCCGAACCCGGCGACCGGGGGGGTCACTTGGGGGCAAAATCGCCGCGGGGGGCAGCCCTGTCAGGTGAAATACGCCCCCCCCCCCCCCAATTCGGCCACCCACTCGCCAAAAGAAAAGCCATTTTCCCAGCAAACCATGACGTCCCCGGCACCACCCCTCCAGCCGCCGCCGATATTCCGCCTCTAGAAGGGTTCCTTGCCACCGCAAAAACTGAGCCCTTGCCGCTCCGCCACGCCCCCGTCCTACCGCCGCCGATATTCCGCCTCTAGAAGGGTTCCCCGCCGCCGCAAAAACAGAGCCCTCGCCGCTCTGCCACGCCCCCGCCCTATCGTCCCCACTCAAGCGAGCCAACAAGGAGAAATGCGAGCAGTTGTCGGCAACCACCACCCACCCACGCATGTGAGATGTTTGGCCATTCGCCTCTGCGGCGATGGACTCCGACGATGAGGAGTTGGTCGCCGAACTGTTGGCAAAGGAAGCAGACAACAGCGGCGACGATGAGGAGCACCTTCTGATGCTAGTCGCGCTGGTCGGGCTGATCGTCGAGGACACGAAGCCACGCCGAGGTGGTTCTGCACCTGGTCGGCGAAAGAGCAAGGCGAGGCAGCAGGCGGAGGGCTACTGCATCTTGTACGCCGACTACTTCGCCGACAGTTGCTCCAATCTTGTTTTGCCATTGTCCGGTACCCATCTCTAACCTGGACGAAAGATTAGATGTGGCCGGTGATGAATGCTTGCGTGATCTTACATAACATGATCATGGAGAGCGAGAAGGAGGATCCAGTGATTGACACTGAACCTCTTGCAGATGTTGATCACCAGGTGCCTATAGCATTGGTTGTCTTCCTTACTATGCGTTCGCAGATACGCGACCCGGCGACGCATCAACGACTTCAGGATGATCTAGTGGAGCATTTATGGAGGCGCAAGGGCAACACATAGTTTCATGTGTTTCAGTTTGTATTCAAAACTTCTTAAATTATGACCTTGCTTTGTTAAACAATTTGATTCGTATTTATTTATGTCATGAACTATGTTTAGAAATGTATGCGGTGTTGATTTATGAGCCGAAACGTGTCTTTTTATGTCGGATTGTGCCGAATCAAGCCCAAACCTACGGAATTACGTCGAATTATGCCCAAACTGCCGAATCTAGGCCGAATCATTCGAGAACCTACGGCCGGCTGGGGGCGGCACGAGTGGAAATCGTCGCTCCCCCAGGCCGAGAAAACCGCCGGCATCGCCTTAGCGCGGCGAAATTTCGGCTCAAAAATGGACTTGGGGAGCGAACGAGTGGAGATGCTCTAAGGTCCAACACCACATAATCCCTTCATACTAAGAGCATCTAGTATTCATGGTCGTTACGCCGATCATTTTACACAGTTTCTGGTAGTTTTTCATGGCATGGACGCATAACTAAGAGCCTCGCTCCTAAAAGATAGTACAAAATGTAGCAATGAGCCTACGGGCGCTTATGTGCATGGTGGAACTGCTCAACAAGCCTTTACATTGGAGCCTTGGCCTTGTGGTTGCTCTAAATATTCCTGTCGCTTCATGCTAAGTGTTTCTTTCCTTTTCTTTCCCGACATCTCATATTCTTGAGCTAACCTCTATTTTTCTTTTTCTTTTTTTCTTTCATTCTTTTTGCTAACAGCGGTGTGCCAGAGATATTGAACCTTGATGACTCAGGAGCATGGAGAGACCACACTCGGCACGTATAAATGTTAGCTATGCAAGGTATGGTTGGTGAGAAATTTTATATTATATTAATTCCATGTGATATTATATTTTTTGTTTTGTGTGCGTGTGAGGGAGTGTGTGTGACGACCGACTAAACCCAACACCCCTTCTCTCCCCTATCTCGCCCCCGTGCGGCGAACAGAGCAACACGACCCCGTCGCCTCCCTCTCCTCTTCTCTCCTTCCCCTCCCTGCCGTCGTCGGGTCGGACCTCCGGGTGCTACTTGTGCGGTGTCGGAGCTGGCAGCGTCGTCTGGACTCTATCCGCGTGTGTGGGCCGGTGGCGCGACGCATGGCGGCACGCAGTTGTCCTCCTTGGCCTGTCTTGGTCCGACTAGCTGTGGGTGGCCATGGTGGGGGTGGTGCGCCCGTTTGGCGGCGTGGTGCCATGGTAGTCTACGAGCGGCAAACCGGTCGCCTCTGTACGGACGGCAGCGTCCGGCTCAAGATCTTGGCCCCGGATGGGTTCGAGCGGGCCACCCGGGCGTGCTGGCGGTACTAAAAAGGGATATTAAAGCTCGGAAGAATATAGTGTAGCCATGTTTTCTTCTTTATACCCATCTAGATAGACAAGAGACAACATCATAAAAATCAACGTTTGAAGGGAAAGTTGTTTCTTGGAGATGACGATCAAAGCCAACATCACGACACAATACAATATAATCAATCAAACATTTTCTAGACAACGGACTTTTGTTATTATTTTTTCCCATAAATATACATTATCCCACTTTCATTAGTGGAATTGTTTAGGGAAGGGTCAGAATGCTACACCTTGGAGCCAGGAATGACCCCAACAACCTACTTGAAGCTCAAATCAAAGCTACCAAACTGTGCAATCACTAAACTGGCCCCTAACTAAGTTGACAATGAGAGCAATTCATATTTTAAATTCAGGAAATAAACATTTCCTGGAGTCTAATCCATGATGCAAATGGCCTTGTTGCCTATAGAACCATCGGAGGTGATATCCCCTAGCAAAACATGCTCAGAGTATCCGCACCTAGAATATCATCTCTTCTCTGGTAGTCAACGGCAGGGGTGGACCTATGTAGAGCTGAGTGGGCGCAGTGGCCCCCACTCATTTTTCTCAATTTTAGTGTAATCTGCTCATATTTGAAAAAAAATGGTTACAAAAAATCAATTTTATACTATAAATACCCCCACTCATTTGAAGTGCCCTGATGTCTACGCACGCTTCTATTCTTGTAGACAGTGTTGGGCCTCCAAGTGCAGAGGTTTATAGAACGGCAACAAGTTTCTCTTAAGTGGATTGCCCAAGGTTTATCGAACTCGGGGAGGAAGAGGTAAAATGTATCCGTCTCAAGCAACCATGCAATTACGATACAAGAAGTCTCTTGTGTCCCCAACACACCTAATACAATTGTCAGTTGTATATGTGCACTAGTTCGGCAAAGAGAGAGTGAAATACAAGTAATCTGGATGATTATAAGTGATAATAGCAATCTGAAATAAAAATGGCAGCAAGCAAACATGTAGCAGAATTGATTGTAAACGGTGTTTCAATGCTTAGAAACAAGGCCTAGGGATCATACTTTCACTAGTGAACACTCTCAACAATAATAACATAATTGAATGCATAAATAGCTCTCTTCACTGCGCTACTTCGAACCAATCTCCGGTCGAAAAACAAACAACAATCATTGCGTAGGGCTATAAACGCACTCCTTAGAGTTTGCATTTTGTCCTCTAGGTAACCCCCATACTATCAGCATAAGACCTAGATGGTTCCATACAAACACCACAATTTCATAGAGTCATCCAACACAAAATATAAATATCATGCTAAACCACACGGTGCACACACTGTCACCTCTACACCGTGATCAAAGTGTCTACGAAGATCTCATAGCAAAACCACTTGAGTAGCATAGCAGATGAAGAGTAACATATACTTATTCAATTAGATTACAAAGTTCATGATCACATAAAGATCACACCATGGGAGAGAGATGAAACACATAGCTACCGGTAGAGCCCTCAGCCCCGAGGGGAGAACTACTCCTTCCTCATCATAGGAGACAGCAACGATGATGAATATGGCGGTGGAGTCGATGGAAATGGCTCCTGGGCAATTCCCTGTCTCGGCAGGGTGCCGGAACAGAGATTTCTGTTCCCTGAAACTTGTCGGCGGCGCGGCGGAGCTATGAAACTTATTGAGGGTTTATGCCTCGGGGGGACTTTATAGGTGAAAGGGTAACGTCGGTGGGCGCCCGAGGGGCCCACACCACTAGCCAGTGCGGCCAAGGGGGGACCTAATACATCCAAAATGTATCTCCTTTTTTGAACACTTTCTTATTGTTTGCCTCTAAACTTGTGAGTTTTGGATACCACCAACACGGACTAACGATGTTTTCAGCAGAATTACCTTGGTGTCTCTTTTTTTGCAGAAAAAATCAACTTTCGGGAAAATGCCAGAAAAGACCCCATTGACCTTATATCACTAGAGGACCCGGGGAGACAGACGGACACCTGGAGTGGGACCAGGAGGGGCCTAGACCACCCCTGGGCGCACCGCCAGGTGGTGTGAAGGGCACCTCCACCCCCTCGGGCTCCCCTTTCGACTACATATGCCTCGTAAACCTAAAACGCGAGGGAGTTCGTCATATTACACAGAAACACGACAAAGCGCCGCTGCCGCCTCGAAACCCAATTCAGGGATCATAAGTTCAGAAGTTCCTATTCTGGCACCCTGTCGGGATGGGGATTCGAAGGAGATCATTGCCATCAACACCGCAACTCCTTCTCCATCAACCATCCATGACCCCCCCCCCCCCGTCCATGTGTGAGTAAACCCCGATGTAGGCTGAGAGGGATGGAAGGGATTGGATGAGATTGATCATGTAATAATGCCAGATTGTTAGGGCATAAATCCTAGTATACATTGTTAGTGTTTTCTACCATTGTTGCAACTTGTTATTCTTAATGCTTGTCACTAGGGCCCGAGTGCCATGATTTCAGATCTGAACATGTTATTGTTTCATGAGTATAATTATGTTTCTTGATCATATCTGCAAGTTGTTTACACACATTGTTGTCCGGAACCCGAGGCTCCAAAGTGACAGCAATTGGGACAACCGGAGGGGATGGCTGTGATGTGAGGATCACATGTGTTCACGGAGTGTTAATGCTTTACTCCGGTGCTTTATTAAAAGGGGCCCCTTAATTACCAGTAGTTTCCCTAGAGGCCCCGTTGCCACGGGCTGGTAGGACAAAAGATGATGTGCAAGTTTCTCATTGTGAGCACGTATGACTATATTGGAACACATGCCTATGGTCTTCCTAGAACTTGGATGCTTTATTATTATTATCCGCAATGCCAACGTTATTATTATTATTACATGACCTATGTTATCCATGCAACACCCTTTCATCCATTCCCTCTATGCCTACTCCCATCCTGCTGTTTTCCTCGATTCCTACTACTATTACTATTTTACTACTGCTGTTATTTCACTACTGTTGGTGCTAGAAAACTGTTACCACTGATAAATTGTTGCGAGCAAGTCTATTTTCAGGTGCAGCTGAATTGACACCTTAGTTGTTAAGGCTAATAAATATTCTTTGGCTCCCCTTGTGTCAAATAAATAAATTTGGGTTTTACTTCCCTCGAAAACTGTTGTGATCCCTTATACTTGTGGGTTATCAAAACTATTTTCTGGAGCCGTTGCCGGGGACCATGATATCTCACAAGTATAGGGGATCATGTGTAGCCTTTTCGATAAGTAGGAGTATCAAATCCAACGAGGAGCTAAAGGTAGGATAAGTATTTTCTCAAGTTTTATCAACCACTGATACAACTCTACGCTAGAGCAACAATACGGGTAAACAAGATAGTTTTGCAGGATAATAAATACATGAAAGTAAAGTTAGTTGCTGCAGCAATAAAGTACACTAAATTACTATAAACTAACAGTACCATGAGTGTGGGAAAGTGGTGGTAATTGTGTGGATTTGTCCATGATCAAATAGTCAAATACATGGTTGATATTCCACTTTTATGTGGGAGAGGCAAAGCTAACAAGCTCTCACTATCCAATGATTGCAAGTACTTATGATTGGAACTCTAGCAAACATCCGTAAATACTAGAAGATACATTAAGGTAAAAATACCCAACCATAGCATTAAGATTAAAAGGTCCTCTCTATCCCATATGCTTTAATCAGTAGATTGGGCTCATGTTTCTGTCACTCAAGCAACCCTCCCTCTAGCTTTCTCCACATACTACAAACCCTATGATGTGATCTATGCGCGCATAAACATATGATAGGCACCGTAGGACTGTAACAAATTCAATATAAAGCTCAAACCATCCATAGAGATTCAACAATCAATCATATGACAAAAGGGATCTACACAAACATGACATAGATGCAATAGATCATCTGCAAATAATTTATAACGTCAAACACCATGTTTACATAAGGTGGTACAGAGGTGTGTGGGAGGATGAACCACTGTATACAAGTAGGAATTGGTGATGGAGATGGCGGTGAAGATGGTGGAGAGGACAGCGCGGGGCGTAGGGCGGCGGCGACGCCGGTGGTGGCGCAGGGATTTCTTCCCTGCGCCGCCGGCATCATAGGGGAGCGCCGCCCCTTAGCCCTCTTTCTTCATGGACTTGAGAGCCCTCCCCCATGAAAATGAGATCCATGGGGGAGGTTAAAACGTGGCTTTGGTGGTTGGAAATTCGTGGTATGGGGTCTCTCTCACGACCTAGGTTTCCGCCCTTTATATAGTCTCACGGATTTCCGTCATCCCATCTAGGGCTGCGGTAAATCGGGCGTATATCGGCCGTCTAGACTCGGAATCAGGCGAATTTTAACTCTAGAATGTACGCCGCAAAATTCGCCACAACTTTGTATTCTGTGAGATTTCCGTTTGACGCTGTCTTCGACCCTTAACGTGGGAATCTTTAAAAAGTATTTTCAGACAAGTTTCAGGAAAGTCTCATTCGACTTATTCTTCTATTTATTGTAATTCCTACACATCAAAGTGTAAAACAAGAAAATTGTGCACTTTTGCAACTATTAGTAGGTTAGTACAAATAAATCATAAACTTAATATAAAGACAATTATGAAAAGCATTAAAGTAGCATGAATCCATCAAAAATTATAGATACGTTTTGAATTAATTTCTTTGTATTAATTTGGGGCTGGACACCCCGCTGCCAGCTCTTTAATCAATTGGATAAGCGGATGAAGTCACTAGTCCAGGGTAGTGATGGCAGTGTGTCACCATTAGGGTACCCTTTACCCTCTCTAATTCAAAAAATTAAACTAAATTTTCTCAAATGATGATGTCATCACAAAATTAGTTCATTTTTTTGAACTAGAGATTGTAGAGGGTACCCTAATGGTAACCAAACTGCCATCATTAGTCCAGGGTGTGGAATCCAATCAAAAAGTGAGATAAATATTCTCTATTTACGTCCTCATGAGTAAAAATAGGAACACAAAACAAGAGTAATTTTGAAAGTTTTAAAGGTAGCACTTGAGTAATTTACTCGGAGTGGAGGTTAATTACCACATGTAGGCAGATATGGTGGACACCTTTGGCATACTTTGGTTTTTGTTAGTTGGATTGCACTAGTAGAGAGCGTACTCAGTTCAGGTGGAGGCTAGCAAAATACTCGGAGCGACAAATCAAGAGAGCAATAATGGCCATAATCATGCATAACGACATAAACATTATTAATCAAAGCATAAGTGGTACTACAAGTTCAAAAAATAAATGATCATAGAGGCTATTAGTGACTGTTTTGTAGTCACAAACATGGTTTGAGCATGTGCCAAGTCATCCAAATAAAACATTCAAAGGAGAACACCACAAATTTATGCTTCAATATGACAAAAACAACTCATGATTCTTTCAATGAAACATTAAACACTCTCAGCTATCTGAGACAAATCATGCTACTCAATAACCACTAGGCTTTAGATTTAAAATAACATCTAGCATGATATGAAAAAGTCTAGCCACAGTCCATACAAGCTTCTATTTGCATCGTTTATAATTTTTATCAAATGTAGCAGTTTCTTTTCCCAACAAGCACCATACAAAATATGTTATAACAAAAACTCTCTGAATGATACAGAAAGAAAACATGAGAGTAATCACATAACACTACTAAAACTAATAGCTATGAATAATAGATGTAATGAAAATAAGAGCTAAACAAGAATTTTCGCAGTGACTAGAAGAAAAACTAAGAATACGAGCATAACGAGTATTCAAACGAAAAAGTGGAGCGTGTCTATCCCTCAAACAAGGATGCTAGGTTCCAATGATATTATTGCAGCAAGGAAAACAAAAGAAAACAAAACGAAAAGTAACAGACGCTCCAAGTAAATTTCATATGATGTGACCGAATAAAAATATAGTTTCACTAGAAGTAACCTGATAAATGGTTGATGAAGAAGGGGATTCATTGGGCATCCCCAAGCTTATATGCTTGAGTCCTCTTAAAAATTTCTGGATGAACCACGGGGGAATCCCCAAGCTTTGACCTTACACTCTTCTTGATCACATATATCACCTCTTCTCTTGACCCTTGAAAACTTCCTTCACACCACACTCAAAGAGTAATTCGCATTAGAGGGTTAGTGCAACAATAAAATAAATCCATGGGTTCTGTATGGGCACAAGTGATATTGATATTTTTAAACATTAGCTACAACCACTGATGTTTCGTGAAGCAAAGAAATCCACTTGACATCGCAAAAGAGCAAATGCAAGAAAAATGGCAGAATCTGCCGAAACCAGAACAATCTGTAAATATGAATTTTTTCGGGGCAATTACACTGCTCAAATAAAATAACTTAAAGAACAAAAAAGTTTCTGAATTTGCCGGGGAATGAGCACAAAAGGTTTCAGGTCATTTGGATTTTTCTGTGAATTATACGATTTTTTACGGTGGAAAGCAGAAATCTGTTTCCTGCGCAGAAATCCCACAACCAACTCCAACTTTCGTTAGAAACTTTACTTGGCACAAATAATACATGAAAATAAAAATACAAAGGAGTTTCTACAGAAGTATACATCCCCTTGACTCAAATAAAACAGATAAAAACAAAGCAAAAATAAAACCATGGGTTATCTCTCAAGAAGTGCTTTTCTTTAACGCCTTTTAACTAGGCATGGAAAAAGAAGGGATGCCTTGGGCACCCCCAAGGTTTGATGATTGAATATTCTGGAATCCTTAATTGAGGTGCACTTGGTAGTCCCCAAGATTGAGATTTTCTCTTCTCATTCATCTCGTATCACCATCTCCATTGGTTCTTTAAATACTACATTCACATAAAACTTGACAAAAACTCATTAGTAGTGTTAGTACTCATTAAATAGAATCTACTCATGTTCAAGCATTGACAAGTTTCATAATATTTAGTCAACATTAGCCACTGTATGTACCGAGGTTTCTTATAAAATTTCCGTTGTCCGTCGAAAAACTAAGGAAACTAAGAACACTAAGTACAATATTGAATAAACAACGAAATATGCAAAAACTGAACAATCTGTAAAGATGGCACTCAATGAGATAGTTACTTAGCTCAAATAAAAAAACTTAAACCTAATTAAAGACATACCATAATCTCAGATTTATGCACAAAAATTTCAGATCAAAATACTATTCCGAGATTTATCACGATTTTTTACAGTGAAGCACAAGAATTCTGTCCAAACAGAATCAGTCAGTAAAGATAGAACTATTAGACCTATCTACGTACCTCAAATCAGAAAAAGTTAGTCTAATGAAATAAAGATACTCCCTCCGATCCGAATTAATGGTCGGAGGGCTAGCCAAGGCTTAGGCAAAACTTTGGCTAGCCCTCCGACCATTAATTCGGATCGGAGGTAGTAATAATAATTACTTTGCACTCAAGAAATTTCAGATAAATATCACATTCTGGTGATTTTAAACATTTTATACGGTGAAACACAGAAAATTTGTTTCTGGACAGCAAAGCAAAACTATCAACTTCCAAGTAACTAGAAAGTACAATTATCAATTTAATTTTATGGTACAGAGGAATATGTACAATATATACATTATACACAATATATACTTCCATGGAAAGATTTGTTTTGGTTTGATAGGCATGAACACAAGTGTTCAAGGTTGACCCCCACTTAACGATTACTCATATTTCCAATCACTTTTCTTCTTGAATACGTTTTTAGACAACGAGTACAACGTTTTATTTTGTAATTCGTGTTCCCTATCCATAACTAAAGATATCAAACAACTTAAAACTGAAAATAAAACTACTTGGAGATAAAGCAAACAAGTTCACACAATAACATTCACCCCACGCTACTGCTCCCCGGCAACGGCGCCAGAAAAGGTCTTGATATCCCACAAGTATAGGGATCGTGTGTAGCCTTTTCGATAAGTAGGAGTGTCAAACCCAACGAGGAGCTAAAGGTAGGATAAGTATTCTCTCAAGTTCTATCAACCACTGATACAACTCTACGCACACTAAACGTTTAATTTACCTAGGAAATAATACTAGAGCAACAATACGGCTAACAAGATAGTTTTGCAGGATAATAAATACATGAAAGTAAAGTTAGTTGCTTCTGCAATAAAGTACACTAAATGACTATAAACTAACAATACCATGAGTGTGGGAAAGTGTTGGTAATTGTGTGGATTTTTCCATGATCAAATAGTCAAATACAAGGTTGATATTCCACTTTTATGTGGGAGAGGCAAAGCTAACAAGATCTCACTATCCAATGATTGCCAGTACTTATGATTGGAACTCTAGTAAACATCCGTAAATACTAGAAGATACATTAAGGTAAAAATACCCAGCCATAGCATTAAGAACAAAAGGTCCTCTTTATCCCATAAGCTTTAATCACTAGATTGGGGCTCATGTTTCTGTCACTCAAGCAGCCCTCCCTCTAGCTTCCTCCACATACTACAAACCCTATGATGTGATCCATGCGCGCATAAACATATGGTAGGCACCATAGGACTGTAACAAATTTAATATAAAGCTCAAACCATCCATAGAGATTCAACAATCAATCATATGACAAAACGGATCTACACAAACATGACATAGATGCAATAGATCATCTGCAAATAATTTATAACGTCAAACACCATGTTTACTTAGGGCGGTATAGAAGTGTATGGGAGGATGAACCACTGTATACAAGTAGGAATTCGCGATGGAGATGGCGGTGAAGACGGTGGAGAGGACAGTGTGGGGCGGCGGCCGGCGGTGGCGCAGGGACTCCTTCCCTACACCGCCGACATCATAGGGGAGGCCGCCCCTTAGCCCTATTCCTTTATGGACTTGGGATCCCTCCCCAATGGAGATGGGATCCATGGGGAGGCTAAAACGTGGCTTTTGTGGCTGGAAATTTGTGGTACTAGATGGGCACGCGCGCTTCGTTGCGCCGCTTGCATTTCGTTGGTGACTCTGCTGTCTTTCCTGTGTGTAGCATCCTTTCTATTGTGTGGTGGCTGTTTACTGCTAGCAAGGTAGTTGACATTGTTTTTATAGTGTATAACGAAGGGGTGTGAGTCCGTGTTGCACTGTTGCTGTACAAAACTGTTTATGGTGCCAAAACAAATCTTCTTAATTGCTATGAGTCAGTAAGGATCTAAAAACTTATTTGGCCTAATTGGATCAGCGAGGGTAACTGAATTAAAAGTTTTATTCATTCTCTCATATCAGTTCTGGCATGTAGGAGCCTGTTAGAAATGGAACCAATTTGTGTTTAACGGTCTTTGAGTCTTGTATGTAAAATAAGTGTGAAAGGTTTCATCGGTTTTTCTATATGGAAAAAGGTAACATTATTTGGTAGATTATGTTTCTAACACATTGGAGACATGGTATATTAGCACCTCGCGACTCAAAGAGCTGCACATTTATTTTAGGAAGAATGACACATACATCGATTACAGCAGTGATTAGCCAAAGTGGATCGCCTAGAGATATACACACAAAGGACACAAAACGTTTACACAGAAACAAACACGAAAGGGGGCTGCTTTTGGTGTGAAAAGCAGGACAATGAATGCAAAACACCAGCACAACACTTCATGCGCACGGACGCGCCAACTAAACAACACAAGATACCATAGACCTAAAGCTCCTGACACAGTTTGCGCTCCCGTGCAAGCTGAAAATAAGATTACAGAAACATCTGGCTATAGCTGCCCTTTTCGCGGTACCCTCTCTGCAACAAAGAAGAGACATGGATAATGTGCATCACTTAATAAAGTGCCAGAAAAAACAATAGACGGAGAACATAGATTTTTTTTCGTAACCCTCTCCCAAAGACGATTCCGCACACACATCATGCAGATTTTTAGCTAGATCAGTTGCAATCAACTCACCTTCTCGCCCGAAGTTTCCTCGGTAACAAAATGTTTCAGCAAAGCTCCTTGGAAAACCAAAATAACAGGATATATTACATATGTAACACATCTATACAGAGTTACAGACCGAGTAAGCTGGAGGTGGCGTAGTATGCAGGCCTACATCAGTTGACGAAACCCGTTATCTCTAGAACCTTCAATATCGACATTAATAAGAAACATAGCAAGAATAAACAAAACCAGAATAGCTGAATTAGCAGAGGGGAAGTAATACCACCATCAGCCTCCTCTCAGAAAAAAGGGAGCCAAAGCCTTAGATGTCTTGCCAACGGTCATGAGAAAAGTGTTAATTATAATGAGTTACTTTCCATATGTATTATGATCTTTTCTTACAGATATATGATGAAATCACCATTTAGTCCATAACAGTCGAATATACATGAACTTTAAACTACTATAACTATCCTAGAAAACTGGAATATTTCCTGCTAGCAGCCCTGACCCAAATCAAATGGCACAATCCAAGAGATCAATACTGAAATACGTGTTTGATATTTATTTACCATGAACCAAAACTAACACTATGTAGATGAACGACTGCTAAAGAAACACATAAATAACCTTGTCTTCCAAATGCTCAATTTCTTCATGTTATTTTTAGGAAGGCAACAACAGCTACAGTAGTACAAACTGAACCTAGTAAAGCATATAAGAGCTGCATAAATCTTAATGCCAAAACCAGTATATTTCTAGTGAGTACTCAGAACTTTCTGTCTTATTCTGGAAGTGTAACATCATCTATAGTGTTAGAAAATTAAGCTAATGAAAACATTATCACATTTGTGTAAATCTAAATGGTAGTACCGAAATACTGTGGGTGAATACTCGGTTCATCTATGAGGCCCCATCTTGCGCAATTGAGCCCACCTTACAATTTAAAAGAAAAAAAAGGATATTTAAGTAACTTTTCTCAATACTAACATCCAAATCATGCTGAAAACCAACAAAGCAAACACTACAGGACTATTAAAGTTTTTACCATCCTGATTATATGAGAAGTATTTTTTGGATAGAAAATTACAGGAATCAACTAATCTGCATGCTAAGGCTTTTTTATAGGACACATATTTTGCGAGGAAAAAAAAATGAATCAACTATGTTTTTCATAGAAATAACATGAATCTTTGCCATCAAAATAACATGAATTGACTTTGTTTACCACAAAAAAAGGAGGCATGACTTCCTTACCTTAATGAAAACCAAGAATTCAGAAACACCAACCTTCTTATCATCAAGTAATACCTTGTTTTCTTTGTGGTACCAGTTTTGACAACATCAGAAAACAAACCATGGGCCTCTTGCATATAACAATGTGGTAAACTCTGAATGAATTTGAATGGACACCAAACTTGTTAACATAAAAGTTGCGGAGGTGTTCATAACCCATGCCCACTACAAACAATCACCATAGTATTAAGTTGTCCAACAGCTTACCAAAGATGATCACACTATATTATTTTTACCATTGGGGAAAGAATTGTGGTAGACAGGGGAAAGATTTTCGTCAGTTGTGGAACATCATATGTAGAATTTGGATAAATAAAAATATTTCATTCATAGAATTTGAATAAATAAAAATATTTCGGTCTTCAGCCTAATTGATCAACCATGCAGAATTAGCATGATACATGGAACACAGATAACAATAGTAAGAACAAAGACATTAGGGCAGTGATTACTTTGTAACAGATGATCTTAACTGAAACAAAGACCAGGCCGACCCACCGACGAAACCACAGAGCTGCAACCGCCTTCCAGATCGAACCAGAAGGAGCACCTAAGAAGTCGCCTCCGCAGTCGGCCACACCAGCGGACCACACCCAGCATATTGCACGCATAGGTAATCTTACCAAAATATTCTAGTTATTGATACCGGCTAAAACATCTAATGTGGAGACATTCAAAATAAATAAAACATCTAGTGTGGTGACGGTCAGTGCAGAGCTAAGTACAAAAATAATTAGAACTCCTGCAAGACAACAATATTGGATGGTATATTTTGTACCTTTCTTCATATTTTTCATCAGCTTTAAGTGTCTCGTTTGCACAGAGTATGTAAATAATTTCAGCATGTTAGCATTCGATTTATGCGGATCAATCGATAGAATATTACTACATCTTAAAAATTGTTCCACAAAAATAGTTTCAGAAACATATAGAAGATAAAGGCAAATTGAATAACCTCTAATTTTTCTGGCTGTATGTTTTCACCAAATAAGGCGTCAATATTGGCATCACCAATACTCCTATGAGGATCATTTAGATTATGAGCAATCAGTTCAGGACAGGTAGACCGAAGGAGCAGTCAGGATAGTGGAAAAGAGGGCTTGAATGACTGTGCGAGAGAGGAACTTAAGCAGCGAGTTCATGTGGTCAGGGCCTCCAGAAGCAAACGGTGGCAGAACTTGTCTTCATGTTTACGTTGCCGCCTACACAGGACATACTATGATCAGCCAAAACAGGAACAGACTGATCAAAACATCAGAAGCACGCCAAGCAGCCATAAGCCCAACTACCTGGGGGCAGAAGCGGTAACATGACCAAAGTAACAGAAAATCAGAATGATCGGCAAGGAAATAGTAGAAACCAACAAAAAATAACAAAGATAAAAAATGACATATTGCTAAAAACATACACCGGTCATGCTCTAGCTCATTCTAGCTAGAATGGACATGAAAAATACCCATTTCATTATTATTCAAAAATCTACATAACTCTCACTTGCCCCTTCTTAATGGATTACAATCTTGCGGATAAATGCAGTCCGCAGAAACTATTGTATGCTATGGTATCATCTTCTATCTAAGCAGATCACTCACTTATGTTACCCTCCAAATTTAGGAGTTCTATTCCATACCTTAATCTCCTACCAGCTACGTTTGCATGACAAAACCAATGAAACCTAACATAGCAAATGAAAAATGATTTTACCAATTATCACTTACTTAGCTTTCCTAATTATAAATTATGCAACTTCCTTTGACAATGAAAAAAGAGAGAATATTTTGGGTACTTCCTGTTTTAGGGAAGCCGCAATGTGTGAAATATATATATTATGGATGCGCAGTTGATGACAGAGTTTAACAGGTAATCGATCACCAATCAACAAGTGTAAGGAAATCCTAGAATCAAACATAAATAGGGAAAACTATTTCTAGCAAAGCATATACGCCCAAATTTTTCAAAGGAATAACTCATGATAGTACATTAAATAGGCAGCATCTTAAATAGCATAAGGAACACAAAACCAATCATTTTAGCCATATCAAAAACAGTAGCAGGTTAAAAATACCCTATCTAAAGAAATAAAAAGACACCAAGAAATCTCCCATCTTTAAATTGAATCACTAATTTGCAGCTGATGGAGCGATGGTAGCTGAAGTTTGTTTTACCGTGTACCTATTGTGTGCTTTTCAGGAATAGGTAGGGAATAAAGCCTTACTTGAATTCTCTAGAAGCATTCAGGCAAGGTTTTTCAAATTAGGTTAACAGTTTTCTGGTACATACAAAGCTGCCAAGAAGATACAATCATGCATGTAAAATTTTGTCTTGCAATAGAAAATAAAATAGAAACATACTGGCAGTACCGCCAGTTTATGCCTAGCCGAGATTCCCTCTCATTTGAGGGTCAACATCAACTACAAAAAATAATTTGAAAGAAAAGATTAGACAAATAGGCTACTGGAGAACTAAATACTCTAGGCCATTGATGTATTAATTTCCATATGAAGAGGGGAAGCCACCTTATTTTGAATGTTATTATGAACTAAGAACCAGACAATCTGTACTTGTCATATCTGAATAAAGATGTTTCCAACATGTCCAAGCAAACTGACATTTAAAGTGCACAAGGTGGATATGTGTACATATGATGCAACATAGGAGGTAATTCAGATCTGACATAATTGGCATCACAAAGCAACCCGAATAAGAAATGCACAAAAATCAAACACCTGGTCAGAAGGGAGCCCAGGGAGAGAGAGAGAGGAACGGAGCCGGTTGCGCTCGAGGTTCCCACCACCACATGCTTGCCATTCCGCGCTACCACCGCTCTGCATTCCCCGCCGGCGACACTGACAGTGAAAGGGGAGGAAAGGGCAACAGAGTAGAGACTGAGAAGCCCGGGGAGAGATTCGAGAGGACACCCTGGATGCTCTGCCAGCGGCGGCAGGGAGGTGAGAGACGATAGGAGAAGGCCCCAATGCCTTCGCGAGGAACGTTGGCCGCTCCCCCAACTCGAAGCTCACCTTCGCCGGTTTGCATGAAGGGCATCGTCGCCGGTTTGAGCGGAGAGGAGGCGAGGGCGGCTAGGGTTTGGCCCGGGAGGACAGAGCAGAGAATTCGAGGGTGGGGTCGGGTGAGGCTTCCTCGGTGGAAACGATGCTGCAGCACAGCGCGGACGGGGGCCCACAATCCAGCGTCAGCAAAAATGCAGATGGGCTGAGAATCCTCCGTCGACTCCCGGCTTAAAGCCTTAGTTAATGGGGTGTCTCCCACGATCTAGGTTTCCTCTCTTTATATAGTCTCACGGATTTGCGTCATCCCATCTAGGGCTACGGTAAATCGGGAGTATCTCAGCCGTCCGTACTCAGAATCAGTCTACTTTTAACTCTAGAACGTACGCCGCGAAATTCCCCACAACTTTGTCTTCTGTGAGATTTCCGTTTGACGATGTCTTCAATCTGTAACGTGGCAATATTTAAAAAGTGTTTTCAGACATATTTCAGGAAAGTCCCAATTCGACTCCAACAATGTTTCTTCTTCTATTTTTGGTAATTCCTACACATCAAAGTGTACAAAAAAGAACATTGTGCACTTTTGCAACTATTAGTAGGTTAGTCTAAATAAATCATAAATTTAGTATAAAAACAATTATGAAAAGCATTAAAGTAGCATGAGACCATGAAAAAGTATAGATACATTTTGAACGTATCAGAACCCGTGTTCTTTCTGTTCTTCCTTGGTGTTTTTCGATCTCTTTGCTCAGCCCATCATTTGTGCTGAAATTTGGTGCATTTGCTCTGTGGTATGTGAATCCTCCGATTATCCAAGTAAAATTTTGTATAGTGGAGTATTTCTTGAGTATTTTGGTACTGTAGGTGACAGATTTTGTGAGTTTGCATGCTTGATTTAAGTTGAAAAAATATGTTTTTTGATGCATGTTTAGCTCTCCTATAAGTCTCTATGGTAGTTTTCACCTTATAGTTGCTTGAAATCAACTTTTCTGATGATTGTTGAAAAATTTCAGAGATGGACAACCATAACTTTGGAGAAATATTTAGGATACTCCTAGAAGAACAAGGCCCTCACATTCATCCACCTTAGTGAGGCCATCTTATAGCGAAGACCTGGTCGCACCAAACATCGACGATGCGGAAGGTGATGGAATTGCTAATCCTTCTAGCTTCCCATGTTGTAACACCCCAATTTCTGATACATTAGGGGGTGTGGTGTGTGTTCATCTCATACATGCATGAAAACAATAATTTAAGCCATGTTTGAACCAATTTAAAATTTGAATTTAATTGGTTTGAGAAAATCCCACAAAAAGCACTCATTTTGGTTCCCAAAAATTTGTGTTGGAAAATAATTCAAATACACCAAAGAAAAGTATGGCAAGATTGGAAATTTCATAAGCTTTCCAAAATGTATTTTTGCCAATTTTTCTGTTTGCAAAAAGGTCCCCAAAACTCTGTTTTCTGTTCTGTTTTTAAAGAGGAAAGGGCTTCTTTGTAAAATTCAAAAACTCTAGGGGGTTTTTGCAATTCTGTTTTTCCTTTTTCCTTTTCTTCCTCCTCCAGCCAGAAGGCAGCAGAGAGCTGCGTGGCCGTCGACGCCACGTCCAGCTTCCAGCACCGAGGAGAGAAGATGAGTGTGCCGTGGTGCCCTTCGCTTTCTCCTCGGCCTCACTCCTTCGTCCTTTCCCCCTCACCTTGTCTCCCTCCCTTCCTGCAACCAACCGCAACGGAACCTCACTGTCACCTCCGGCCGCCGCCGCGCGCTGCCGATTCCGGCCATCTCCGGCTGAACGGAGACCATCTGTGGCTCCGCCTTGAGCTCCTCTTGCTCCCTACCTAAGCCACGTGAGCAGGGATGACCGGAGTCAACCGCGCCACCATCATCTTCCTCGCGGCCGGCGGGAGATGCGGCCACCGATTCGTCACCGTCCGGCCGGTCCTGCCCCCACCGACCCCTCCACCAGCTCCACCGCGTCATGGTGAGGCTCCCCGTCCCCTCCAATCGCCCCCTAGCCCTCTGGTTCATCTCCCCGTCGTGCCCCACCGTCCGCCGCCGCGGAAGGTCGCCGCCGGCGAGGCTCCGGCAAGCTTTTGGTCATTCCGTCGCCACCTTCCGGCTCGTCGTTGTCTCCTCTACGTCGTAGTGCCCTCCAATTTTGGAATCGTGTGATGCTTCGAGCAATTGTGCGGAGTCAGTAGAGATCCGGCCATTGCTGACGTCATCTTGACGTCAGCATGGCGTCATAATCCAAATTTCTTAATTACAGAAAATGATTAAAATTGTTTATTTAATAACTATTGTTTTATTGCTCAGAAAAATGAAATAAAAACATGGTTGTGTTCAGAAAAATGAGATCTACCCAAATATGCCATTTTCATACTTGTTTGATCAAGTTGAAAAATGAGTATTATTTTAATGTTGTTTAATCATTTAAAAATAGAAAATAAGTTTTTATTCAATAAAAATAGAAAATTAAAAGTTATATACCATTTTGCTCAAAATGACAAATGCAACATGTTTATGATGTTTTCAAACCAATTTGAGCTTTTAAAATGGTACTCTCTTTCAGAATCGCCCGAAACCCCCTCCGGGGTCTATTTCGGGCAAATTTCAGTAAAACTTCTTAACTGACATACGAACCCTAGCAACCCATCGAACATGTTTAGGACTTTATTTCAGTGCATTAACTTGCTTATGCATACATATTGCGCATTGCATCGATGCCATGTTTGATTGTTGTTTTTCTCTTTCGGTGTTGTTTCCCCTCGGTAGAACGTGACTCCGAAGTGAAGGCCAATGAATCCCTGGCGAATACTTGATCTTAACCGACAAGTCAAGCACTTATTCCTGAAGACTTTATCTGGTTTTCTTATAACCAAGGCAAGCATAACCTCTTATCTGCTCATATATGCTTTCGAACAACATTTAAATCTCGTATTTTGCATTCGATTCCAAAGTATTTGATGCTAGTAGATATAGTTCACCTATATACTGCATTGCCTCAATATCCTGATCCACTGCTCCTAGCCGCCATAGATTTGCTTGTGCGCATCGCCAGAGCCTCATATCTGCTTCGCTTAGCTTTACATGTGTGTTTACCTCTGCTCCATCCGGTTGATGAATCAGAGCTGCGATAACCTAGTATGATATGATGACGTGGTGAGATGAGCATTATGTGTTTAACCTGACTAAGGCGAGGACGGGAGGCCACTTGGGAAGTGGTTCTTGGTCCCGTACTTGCCAACCCTAGGAGTAAGGTCTCGCCGTGGAAACCAAGACTGAGCGTGCAACCACACGCGAGGCCTAACAGACCGCACTCGACTAACTAACTTGTTTGGTTCTATCCGTGAGTCACGTAGTTTGGGATTTCCATCTGCGTGTGAGTCAAAAACCTTTTGGAGGTGTTTAGGGCGTGACCGGGGCAAGTGATGGACGTACACGGATCTTGTTCCCGACTCACAGAACAGGTGCCGTCAGGAGGTGGCCAACTCCCTGTTGACGGGGTGGCCCTGTTTGGGTTGACTCATGGATAGGGCTCGACAAGGTAAATGTCGTGGCCAACCACCCTCTGCCGCGCTCCATGGACGAGCGTACATGTGGCGTTAAGAGTCGGATGGTACGTGTGGGTAAAGTGTACCACCCTGCAGGGATAAATCTTTCGGAAAGCCGTGTCCACGGTTAAGGACGACTTGGTGAAAGCCACGAGGTCATAGATAACTTGAACGTGACGTAAAAGATGTTGACGAGGCATGGAGGCAATAGATGAAGGGTGCCTCCCCGGAGATGCCGGGAGGGGTGATCCTTGTAGCATGTGAGGTGCTGGGAATAATGTTGGTGGTTTCAAAAGATGATGATTACAGTAGTTGAGTTTCTCATCTGTTTTGAAAACATTCCTTGAGACGTGCTATTCCTCCTCGATTTGGAAAACAAATATTGCTTTACGCAAAACAACCTTCATAAAACCCTTTCTGAAGTTGGCAGATATATAATAGGTTAACTAAGTCTTGTTGAGTACCTCCCGTACTCAGGTTTGCTCAATTTTGGTTCAGGTGGAGTTCGTCACTTCAGTGATGGTTCGACGTGGACATCGACGAGTAGTTTGGGGTTCCCAGGTAGCAGCCTGGAATCTATGGGCTGGGACGTCGCCTTATGTTGCAGCCTCTTAGGCCTTTTTGGTTCTTGTTGATTAGCAACATAAATTGCCTTCCGTTGTCTGATGTAATGTTGGGTCATGTGACCTCTGCTTGTAAGCTATACTCTAGTAACACCTGTTTAATAAAGCTTCATGTCTAGAGTGTTGCTTTGATCGGTTGTTGGTTGCGAGCTCATTGTTATACAGTTTTGGCTATGCCTGCATAGTTGTCGCAGTCGAGGGGTTGTGGAGCCGATGATCCATTTCCGAGCCCGCCTGTCGATGTGATCGGCCTGGGGCGAGGTAACCCCAGTAACCCTCGATTGTTGTTGCACTTTCTGGACACATAGCATCTCTGTATAGCTCTGATCCCGTTTCCTTCAGTTTCTTTCGATTCGTGGACGCTTTGATATGCATAGTTGGTTATGACTAGCATGGGTACAAGGAGTAGTAGACTGGGGATCCGGACTACGTGCCGATGAATCCAGTCTGCCTGCCGTTGTTTGTTGCGGCCGGGGCTGGTAACCCTGAAGCCCTTGTGAGTCCATGGCTAGGAGCACATAACAGTATGTATATCTCTGGGTCTGGGGTCGTGACAAGTCATGGTATCAGAGCAGGACTGCCTGTAGGAAAACCTTACTGCTTGGTCGATGTTGAGTCTAGAGTTGTGAAAACTACTTTGAAACTTCAAATGATTGTGAAAACACTTCTTAGGATTCTTTTTACTCCTTATCTGGTATCGCTCTAACTCTGGGTCATCTTACCTGTTTTGGATTTGAAAAGTTTTTATTCATTCAAAACTTAGGTGCCTTCTTTGGCAAGACGTTTCTTTCACCCAAGTTGACCTAGTGTTCAGTTTCTAGAGTCGTGTGTGTTCCATATTCCGTTACCTCTCGTTTCAAATGGGAGATTTTCTTTCCATCCTAACACCTCAGAGTTGTGTGGGTTCCACATACTCCAGTTCTAAAGTCCCAAGTCCTGAACCTCGAGATATGCTCTCCATCTCGAATGTATTCGTCATCCTATGCTCAAATTCTTCCGGAGCTATCGTTGTCTTCTGAAAGATATCTCGTGATTGCTATTCATAGTGTCCTTCAAGGCACTAAGATAGTAGTTATTTCTTCCTCTTGGTTTCTAACCTTGGACTTGAACCGAAGGTCCCGGAATGTGCTGAATTGTGGTGAGTTGAGTCATGTGGTTTCATAACCATGTGATGCTCACGCTATCAGCACAGGATGCTGACCTTTAACCCAAGTTTTGTTTCTTTGGATCCTGAGGAATCTGTTCTACCTCAGGGTGGCTAGGTAATCTCAGCTCCAATAGCCATAGGTTTTCTCTAGGAATCAAAAGGAATCATAACAAGAATGTTCCCTATGGTTCCCATATCCTTGTTCTTGATTCAGCTATACCTCCCTTTTAGCATGGGTTTTACAAAAGAGTATCACCTGTGCATTCCCCATGATCTCTGGATTCCCCGGAGCATGTTCCTACCTTCCAGTTGCACTCAAATATCCATCCGTTGTTTTGAAACCAAGTTACATATGAGTGTTGGATTCTTCCGATGCATTTGTTCTTGTTTTCTGTCAAAACATTCCACCTTGGGATGTCAGGAGAAACAAACTACAGAACCTCGTTCATCTCTAGGACCAGGTTAAAGTTTTGTAATTCGCAGATTAAAGAAGTTTCGTTAGCTTCTGTTCTGTTCCACCTTCCAGTATCACACTCTTTATATCAAAAGGTTGTGTTAAGTATCATGGCCTTATAGATGAAGTGATGCTCTCACACATCCCCACTCCCCCTTCCTCCAAGCTTGATTGCTTGAGAATGTTGGGTGTGCATTGACATGTGTATCAGGTACTCCTAGCATTTCTTATTGCTTCGAAAAATCTAAGAACCATCTGTATCCTTCTTAGCACTATCGGTCACCCGGTCTCTACCTAAAGTCGGTCGTGTTACCAAATCCGTTCATTCCGGTGCACATTGTTGATCAGAGAGTTAGGTTCATACCAAAGCTCTCAAGATCTTATCAGTTGCTTTGAAAAGCAAGATTCCTTTTCAAACTCCAAGACATACCGGTAGGTTGTGATATTCTGGTTGTCTTTCTAGAAGTATCACCAGGTTTTACCTGACCGTGATGTCTAAACAAGGGGTACTTTGAACTACTCCTTTCTCCAAGGAACTCTGCTGGATATTCCGGACTAGTTGGTTGAGCTTAAACAACAACTTGGAGAGTTGAAAGACAGGAGCTCCGCCTAACTGGATCCTTCGTTAAGGGATGTCTAGTTTCCTTTGTGTTGAAGGAGGATAGTATCTCCTTAATGGACATGCTATCTTTCTAACCTTGGTTTGATTTGGGCTATCGTCAGATCAAGTACAGATTCAAGGATAATCTTGATGGTGTTTTCACTCATGGTGTTTTCCCCAAGTATACCTCATGTCCTTTGGTCTGACCAATGTATTGCCTTGTTCATATAACATATGAATCCCTCTTCTTGGAGTGTTTTGATAAGTGTGTTTTCGAGCCCATCGATGACATTCCTATTTTCTCCAAGTTGTGAGAGGCTCATGTTGAACACCTGGCACTAATGTTGGAAACTTTCGAGAACCATCTTTGCGACATCACGAAGTTGTGTTCTGGATGTTCGAAGTGACCTACTCCGGTCCATGTGCTCCTGGTGAAAGTTGCTGCCGTGGATCTGAGTAGAGTTTCCTTGTTCCTTCGGGAATAATCCCAGGTCGGTCATGCATGTGTGGACTACTCTTGAGATGGTAGGTTGTTACCCACATCTATCCGAAGAAGTTTCCATCCATACCCAAGCCATTGACTAATGATTCGTGAAAGAGAAGGAGTCTATGAACTTCGTTATCTTGGTAATCGTCTCCCCAACAAGGACTTCGATGTATTCTTTTGCAAGTAGTCATGTAGGTGCAACCGTCTTTTGCAAGTTGCTAATACATGAGTTCTGCAATCCTGCTCATCTTCTTGAGCGTGGCATCATAGTCCATATCTTGAGAATCTAGTAAATGTATCTCGTCGATAACCGGTGCAACCTCTGATCAAACATACCGAGTCTGAGCTATAAATCCACTAACCAGAGCTGAATCTCAAGCAGCAACGATGGTTGGTGTTCCCTCAAGAGTATTGAATCAGGTCTTTTCAAAATCCGGCATGGTTGATGTTGTGGTTGACACAATTAGCCGAAAGGCCTAACGTCATATCTCTTTGAATCCGTCAGAACAGCTACTCTCCTCGAGAATGCTTGTCTGGCTTATTCTAACAAGTTTCCTTCCTTTCTTCCAAGCCGGAGTTCTACATCCGCTTGATGACCTATAGAAGGTTTGTCGTGAGCTTGCTGTCGGTATCTAGAACCTTCAGGAGAACCTGGAAGTTGTTTCTTCCAATATCTCCTCGTTGATCCTCCAAACCTTCATTTCAGTGGAAACAAGTTCTTCAGGAGAGCAGATCTTGGTGTTTCGTAGCCGCTGTTGATTAACTCCCTTTTTCAAGTTGTTTGTACTTGAAGTTCTGTTCATCTCACACATTGTGTGAATTTGTCAGTTACTTCAGCCATGGGATCTTAATCATGTGGTAAACGTATTGCTACGTCAAATCCGCCATAGGAAAAAGATTCCCTATTTTCTTCCGGTGTTTCAACCCTCGTTGGTTACCCATCCCTATGGTGTGATCAATAATTCCTCCCTAATTACGGTGTTCCAACATTCCGTGGTTACTCATATTCTGTCGTGAAGTAACATCCCGATTTTTTTTGACAAAGTTTTGAAGGAGTGAAGTTCCGTTCTCTTTCGTGTCCACTCCGAAGAGTGAACATGATCTTGTATCAAATTCTCTCCGACTCACGAGTACAGTGTTTTCTCGTGATTCCCCTCGTCCACGGATATTACATTGTGGTATCCAAGACCAAACTTTCCATCTTGGTTTTCTGTTTGAAGAAACCCCGGTGTCACAGGTTGTCCAACCTTTCTTTTGCAAAAGGATTTAAAGTCTTGTGCAAAGCTCATATTCTAAATCCTTTCAAGAACCAATCGTCCGCAAACTTGAAACCTTCTTCTATTCCCTCCGTCATCTTGATGTGTTTCATGCCTGTTAACTCGACGGTTCTTTATGAACATCCCTGTCATGAGTTATCCATGAGATACTCGATCTTCGTGAAGATCATTTCCTAAGAGTTTCCCTCTTACCTAAGGTGTGTTCGTTCAATACTTCAAGGTGCTACGGATCAACCTCTTCAAGAAGAGAACCGTAAGGTTCGAGAAGATCGTCCAAAACCGGTGTTCCTTCTTTCTTCTCCTTCGGGAATCTCGGGACGAGATTCTTGTAAGGGGGTTAGATTTGTGACACCCCAATTTCTGATACATTAGGGGGTGTGGTGTGTGTTCATCTCATACATGCACGAAAACAATAATTTAAGCCATGTTTGAACCAATTTAAAATTTGAATTTAATTGGTTTGAGAAAATCCCACAAAAAGCACTCATTTTGGTTCCCAAAAATTTGTGTTGGAAAATAATTCAAATACACCAAAGAAAAGTATGGCAAGATTGGAAATTTCATAAGCTTTCCAAAATGTATTTTTGCCAATTTTTCTGTTTGCAAAAAGGTCCCCAAAACTCTGTTTTCTGTTCTGTTTTTAAAGAGGAAAGGGATTCTTTGTAAAATTCAAAAACTCTAGGGGGTTTTTGCAATTCTGTTTTTCCTTTTTCCTTTTCTTCCTCCTCCAGCCAGAAGGCAGCAGAGAGCTGCGTGGCCGTCGATGCCACGTCCAGCTTCCAGCACCGAGGAGAGAAGATGAGTGTGCCGTGGTGCCCTTCGCTTTCTCCTCGGCCTCACTC
The DNA here is from genome assembly GCA_028641055.1 of Alopecurus myosuroides. Lineage (NCBI taxonomy): Eukaryota > Viridiplantae > Streptophyta > Magnoliopsida > Poales > Poaceae > Alopecurus > Alopecurus myosuroides. The sequence continues at coordinate 489,891,802 of CM054057.1, forward strand.
CTTCGTCCTTTCCCCCTCACCTTGTCTCCCTCCCTTCCTGCAACCAACCGCAACGGAACCTCACTGTCACCTCCGGCCGCCGCCGCGCGCTGCCGATTCCGGCTGAACGGAGACCATCTGTGGCTCCGCCTTGAGCTCCTCTTGCTCCCTACCTAAGCCACGTGAGCAGGGATGACCGGAGTCAACCGCGCCACCATCATCTTCCTCGCGGCCGGCGGGAGATGCGGCCACCGATTCGTCGCCGTCCGGCCGGTCCTGCCCCCACCGACCCCTCCACCAGCTCCACCGCGTCATGGTGAGGCTCCCCGTCCCCTCCAATCTCCCCCTAGCCCTCTGGTTCATCTCCCCGTCGTGCCCCACCGTCCGCCGCCGCGGAAGGTCGCCGCCGGCGAGGCTCCGGCATGCTTTTGGTCATTCCGTCGCCACCTTCCGGCTCGTCGTTGTCTCCTCTACGTCGTAGTGCCCTCCAATTTTGGAATCGCGTGATGCTTCGAGCAATTGTGCGGAGTCAGTAGAGATCCGGCCATTGCTGATGTCATCTTGACGTCAGCATGGCGTCATAATCCAAATTTCTTAATTACAGAAAATGATTAAAATTGTTTATTTAATAACTATTGTTTTATTGCTCAGAAAAATGAAATAAAAACATGGTTGTGTTCAGAAAAATGAGATCTACCCAAATATGCCATTTTCATACATGTTTGATCAAGTTGAAAAATGAGTATTATTTTAATGTTGTTTAATCATTTAAAAATAGAAAATAAGTTTTTATTCAATAAAAATAGAAAATTAAAAGTTATATACCATTTTGCTCAAAATGACAAATGCAACATGTTTATGATGTTTTCAAACCAATTTGAGCTTTTAAAATGGTACTCTCTTTCAGAATCGCCCGAAACCCCCTCCGGGGTCTATTTCGGGCAAATTTCAGTAAAACTTCTTAACTGACATACGAACCCTAGCAACCCATCGAACATGTTTAGGACTTTATTTCAGTGCATTAACTTGCTCATGCATACATATTGCGCATTGCATCGATGCCATGTTTGATTGTTGTTTTTCTCTTTCGGTGTTGTTTTCCCTCGGTAGAACGTGACTCCGAAGTGAAGGCCAATGAATCCCTGGCGAATACTTGATCTTAACCGACAAGTCAAGCACTTATTCCTGAAGACTTTATCTGGTTTTCTTATAACCAAGGCAAGCATAACCTCTTATCTGCTCATATATGCTTTCGAACAACATTTAAATCTCGTATTTTGCATTCGATTCCAAAGTATTTGATGCTAGTAGATATAGTTCACCTATATACTGCATTGCCTCAATATCCTGATCCACTGCTCCTAGCCGCCATAGATTTGCTTGTGCGCATCGCCAGAGCCTCATATCTGCTTCGCTTAGCTTTACATGTGTGTTTACCTCTGCTCCATCCGGTTGATGAATCAGAGCTGCGATAACCTAGTATGATATGATGACGTGGTGAGATGAGCATTATGTGTTTAACCTGACTAAGGCGAGGACGGGAGGCCACTTGGGAAGTGGTTCTTGGTCCCGTACTTGCCAACCCTAGGAGTAAGGTCTCGCCGTGGAAACCAAGACTGAGCGTGCAACCACACGCGAGGCCTAACAGACCGCGCTCGACTAACTAACTTGTTTGGTTCTATCCGTGAGTCACGTAGTTTGGGATTTCCATCTGCGTGTGAGTCAAAAACCTTTTGGAGGTGTTTAGGGCATGACCGGGGCAAGTGATGGACGTACACGGATCTTGTTCCCGACTCACAGAACAGGTGCCGTCAGGAGGTGGCCAACTCCCTGTTGACGGGGTGGCCCTGTTTGGGTTGACTCATGGATAGGGCTCGACAAGGTAAAGGTCGTGGCCAACCACCCTCTGCCGCGCTCCATGGACGAGCGTACATGTGGCGTTAAGAGTCGGATGGTACGTGTGGGTAAAGTGTACCACCCTGCAGGGATAAATCTTTCGGAAAGCCGTGTCCACGGTTAAGGACGACTTGGTGAAAGCCACGAGGTCATAGATAACTTGAACGTGACGTAGTTTCTCATCTGTTTTGAAAACATTCCTTGAGACGTGCTATTCCTCCTCGATTTGGAAAACAAATATTGCTTTACGCAAAACAACCTTCATAAAACCCTTTCTGAAGTTGGCAGATATATAATAGGTCAACTAAGTCTTGTTGAGTACCTCCCGTACTCAGGTTTGCTCAATTTTGGTTCAGGTGGAGTTCGTCACTTCAGTGATGGTTCGACGTGGACATCGACGAGTAGTTTGGGGTTCCCAGGTAGCAGCCTGGAATCTATGGGCTGGGACGTCGCCTTATGTTGCGGCCTCTTAGGCCTTTTTGGTTCTTGTTGATTAGCAACATAAATTGCCTTCCGTTGTCTGATGTAATGTTGGGTCATGTGACCTCTGCTTGTAAGCTATACCCTAGTAACACCTGTTTAATAAAGCTTCATGTCTAGAGTGTTGCTTTGATCGGTTGTTGGTTGCGAGCTCATTGTTATACAGTTTTGGCTATGCCTGCATAGTTGTCGCAGTCGAGGGGTTGTGGAGCCGATGATCCATTTCCGAGCCCGCCTGTCGATGTGATCGGCCTGGGGCGAGGTAACCCCAGTAACCCTCGATTGTTGTTGCACTTTCTGGACACATAGCATCTCTGTATAGCTCTGATCCCGTTTCCTTCAGTTTCTTTCGATTCGTGGACGCTTTGATATGCATAGTTGGTTATGACTAGCATGGGTACAAGGAGTAGTAGACTGGGGATCCGGACTACGTGCCGATGAATCCAGTCTGCCTGCCGTTGTTTGTTGCGGCCGGGGCTGGTAACCCTGAAGCCCTTGTGAGTCCATGGCTAGGAGCACATAACAGTATGTATATCTCTGGGTCCGGGGTCGTGACACATGTTTTACATTTTTGAGAAGTGCAGGTCTAATGGATGGATTCTTGATGCTTGTTGAAAGAGTTGGTTTAACCAGCTAGATGGAGGATGAAAGTCTCCGGTAAGCTACTCTCACAAAAACTTTTGTTGAGAGCTTTAAAGTTAAAAACTCACAATATGGTCCCACTGTTTCTTTTAAGTTATATGGTAGTTCTTTTTCTTTTCCCTTGGAAACTTTTTGTAACATTACAGGTATCAATGCTTCCGGGACAACGTGCAAGATTCAGGAGAGACCCGCTGATCTCATGGCGCTCTATCAAGAAATCACCAAAGATGATGGCTGCTCACCCCAGCGTGGGAAGATAAGAAACATCCAACTTCCTGCCCTCAGATATTTCGCTTATTATATTGCTACTAGTATACTTGGTGGGGAGAGCACAAGCAACATTTCTAGCTATCACCTTGCTTTTATTGATGCTGCACTTAATCATAGCAAGAAGTATAACCTTGGTTCTCTCATTGCTCTCCGCCTTGCTGCTAAGGGGCCCATTTATGGGGGCATTACTGCTACACGTATGGCAATTGCTTTAGATTTTTCTGTTGCTCCTGATGATGAATTAATTGCTCCTTATAGACTTAACCTTGCTGCCATTAAGTCTCATCATTTTATCACTGCTAACTCTACTGCTTATCATTTAGTATATAGAGTGTTATCGGATATGAGCGGGAAGTTGTTTTGCCACAGCCTGCTTTGTTCAAAGTTGACAGGGCACCATGGTCTCTCCTCAAGGGGGAGATAGATGAGCATTTGAGCTTGACGGGGTTCCACAGGCAACAGGAGAGGCGGGATGTGCCTTCCGAGGACTACACCACGCAGTACGCCGGGGCGTCCTCGAGCACATATCAGGAGGAAGGCTCCTCCTCGGCATACTACAGGGGCGCCACCTCATGGTCCCCTTGGGGATGATCTCCACGTAGGCCAAAATCCTAACCTTGGGGGGGGGGGGTACACCGACATCACACACTCATCACTCATCTATATATTATCGTCAGTCGGTTCTTTGTATATCCATGTTTTCGTTTGTTTTGGTTTTCTTTCGCTTTTTTTTTTGTTTTTATTGTTTTCCAAAACATAAAACACCAAAAATATTTCTGTTGTTTCTCTTTATTTTCTTATTTAGATTCTTTTGTTGGTTCGCTTGACTTTCTTGTTTCGGTTTAGTTTTCAAAAATCCAAAAATATTTTGCTTTATTTGCTTGTTTCTTCTGTTCTTGTTTTAAATTCGAAAACCCAAAAATATTTGTTTTTCTCTTTTGGTTTTGTAAAGTTTGTTGCAGAATTCACTCGACTTCCGTGTCTCCGTTGGAGCTTGGTTATCATTCTACATATTCAATCCACACGAGTGAAGAGAAGTAATGATGATTTACGACAATTCAAGTTGTGGTGAGAGGCTGGTATGAACTCTATTTGTTTTATTTTTGTACATATACTCATCCATGTGAACACGCTTAGTTCGTTCATGTAAGGTATATATTATTAGATTGATGCTTAGTAGTTCATGCTCTCTTGTGTTTAGTTCTAACTTATTAATATAAGATATCATGTCGTATAGATGTTTGCTTGCATTGTTTTATTCATAGAAGGGTATGACATTGTGGTATCTCCCTATGATTGCTTCGCTTGAATCGACTTGGCACATGCTCATGACTGAAAACAAAAAGTCAATTAAGCCTCGATGATTATTTTGCCTCAGAGTATCTGTATCACTTTTATGCCCCTGTTTATTTTGTTTTGTCGCAAGCATGATTGTGACAGTTGTTGCTCTCTTGATTGTCGCTCCCCGTCTATTGCTAGCTTTCACATGTACTAAGTATGAGCGTAATCGTGCATCCAACTCCCAAAAACCAAAGTTTGCCAAATGTGTCGACCATACCAGCTATATGTGGTATTTAACCGCCACTCCAAGTAAATTTCTCATGTCCTACCTTTAAAACATTCGAAAAATTATTCTTGTTTTGTGCCCGTGTTTTAGCTCATGAGGAAGTAAATAGAGAATCTTTATCTCACTTGTTGATTGGATTTTACATACTGGACTAGTGGCTTCATCCGCTTATCCAAATGATAGAAGAGCCGGCAGCGGGGTGCCCAGACCCAAATTAATACAACAAATTCTATTAATTATTTTTCCCCTAATTTATCATTCGAAGCATAATTGTGTAAAGAAAAGAGAAAGATGGATGACCTTCTACACCAGTTGCGTACTTCAATGGGAGCCGCTCTTGTGAAGTCTAGTTGGCTTGTCACGTACTATATTTTCTGTTTACCATTCATTGACATAAGCATACACCTCTCTAAAAAAATGTTTTCAATACCTCTGTTTAATAAAATAAAAAGCTCCAGCACATGAGTTAATCCTGGCTTCCCTTTGCGAAGGGCCTTTCTTATACTTTTATGTTGAGTCTTCACCTTCTCACTTAATGCACCTTCTTGAGAGCATGGTTGTCATTCTTAGTGTAATGTGCTTGTCCCCAGAACACGGTTAATTGCGTATATAACTTTGATGCTTGTATCTTTGATATCTTCTATTTATAGTATTCATTTGAACTTTAGAGGTGCTCTAGCATTTATGTTTTGTTCCATTATTAAGGGCAAGCGTGTACACTTTATCATACCCTATTATGAGCATTGCAATCCCGTAGTGATTTATATACTTCATGATGTTTATTATTAGTTTGTTGGCATCTCTTCATGGTTTGCATAAACTGCTGGGTGACTATTTATCTTGCATACATCTTATTTATGAATTGCCTCAGCACTTGATCATATAGTGAGTATATTTAATCATCTGAAAAAATGTGTTCAATAAAAGTCTTTTATCGCATCAGTTGTCAACTGAATTGCTTGAGGTCAAGCAAATAAGCTAAGCTTAGGGGAGATTTGAGACGTCCAAAACGTCCTTTTCCGAACACTTTTCTTATTGTTTGCCTCTAAACTTGTGAGTTTTGGATACACTAACACGGACTAACGTTTTTTTCAGCACATTTACCTTGATGTCTTGTTTTTGTGGAGAAAAATCAACTTTCGGGAAAATGCCCAGAAAAAGACCCCATTGAGCTTATATCACCAGAGGACCCCGGGATCCAAGATAGGACACCTGGAGGGGGGCCAGGAGGGGCCACAGACCACCCAGGGCGCGCACCCCTAGGCCGCGCCGCCAGGTGGTGTGGGGGCCACCTGCACCCCCATCGGTTGCTCCACACTTTCGACTGCATATTCCCCGTAAACCTAGAAGCAAGGGGGTTCGTCATATTCCACAGAAACAGAACAGAGCACTGCCGCCGCCTCGAAACCCAATTCGGGGATCAGAAATTCCTGTTCTGGCACCCTGCCGGGACGGGGATTCGAAGGATTTCACCGCCATCAACACCGCCACACCTTCTCCATCAACTGTCCATGATTCCCCTGTCCATGTGTGAGTAAATCCCGTTGTAGGCTGAGAGGGATGGAAGGTATTTGATGCGATTGATCATGTAATAACGCCAGATTGTTAGGGCATAGTGCCTTCTACCATTGTTGCAACTTGTTATGCTCAATGCTTGTCACTAGGGCCCGAGTGCCATGATTTCAGATCTGAACATGTTATTGTTTCATGAATATTATTATATTTCTTGATCATACCTGCAAGTTGTTTACACACATTGTTGTCCGGAACCCGAGGCCCCAAAGTGACAGCAATTGGGACAACCGGAGGGGATGGCTGTGATGTGAGGATCATATGTGTTCATGGAGTGTTAATGCTTTGCTCCGATGCTATATTAAAATGAGCACCTTAACTACCAGTAGTTTCCCTCGAGGCCCCAATGCCACGGGCTGGTAGGACAAAAGATGGTGTGCAAGTTTCTCAATGCGAGCACGTATGACTATATTGGAACACATGCCTATTGTCTGCCTAGAACTTGGATGCTTTATTATTTTTATCTAAAATTCCCACATTATTATTATTACATGACCTATGTTATCCATGCAACACCCGTTCATCCATTCCCTCTATGCCTACAGTACTCCCGTCCTGCTGTTTTCCGCGATTCCTACAACTGCTACTATTTTACTACTGCTGTTATTTCACTCTATCGCTGCTATAAAACTGCTACCACTGATAAATTGTTGCGAGCAAGTATACTTTGAGGTGCAGCTGAGTTGACAACTCAGTTGTTAAGGCTAATAAATATTCTTGGCTCCCCTTGTGTCGAATCAACAAATTTGTGTTTTACTTCCCTCGAAGACTGTTGCGATTCCCTATACGTGTGGGTTGTCAAGACAATTTTATAGCGCCGTTGTCAGGGACCATAGCTTTATTATTTTCTCACTTGAACGTGATATTGTTCGCTGCAAGCCTTTCATCATGGGTAAGACTCGTGATGGAAAAGTTCCTATATTACCGTCCAATACAACGAGAGGTACAACTTTGAACACCTATGTTGCTCTTGATTCACCATCTGTTATGAGTAAGCTTCTTACACGACCACATGCTACATACACTGTTACTTCTGCTGAGTCCGAAAATGTTTCTGATACTTTTTATGATGCTTGTACTGTGCTTGATGATACTGGTTCTCTAGGTCCTTTCGTAGATGCTACTATTGCTAAATCCAAACAAAAATAAAAATGCTGAAATTCATGTCAAAATATTGGTACACTTGTTAATTCACCTGAGTTTATTGATGATATTGATGAAACCTATATTGAACTTAATGATGATTTTATTAAAGAAGCACAAGCTACTACTGGTGCAAGTGCTCTTAAGAGTCTTCATGCAAGACATGTTGTTAAATATAAATCTTCTATTGATGCTAAGTTTGCCACACCTCCCATACACATTAGAGACAATGATTATGATTTCTCTCTAGACTTATCTTATATATCTATTGTTGAGAACGAACCTTCTGTGGAACTGAAAGTAAAAGTGCTATGGAACACATTAATTAGCTTTCATCTCTGAGTAGTTTATTTTCTGATGATACTAAGCTACGTACTTATTTTGTTAACAAAATTTTCCCTTTCTCATTAAAAGATGAAGCTAAAACTTGGTTTAAGAATCTGTCACCTGGATCAATTACTAATCCTATGGATTTGCTTAATGCTTTGTTTCAAACATATTTTCCTGCTAGTGCTCAACATGCTGTTGTGCAAGATATCTTTAACTTTGAGCAAATTAAAGGAGAGAAATTACCCGAATCTTGGACAAGGTTTTATTCTTTAATAAGATCTTACCCTGGCTATCCTTTACCTAAAAAATGAGCTCCTAGATATATTTTATAATGGACTAACATTTGAATCTAGGACATACCTGGATAGTTCTGCTGGTTGTGTTTTCAGGAAAAGAACTCCAGAAGAAGCTAAGGAATTAATGGCTAAAATAGCCAACAAATAATGATGATTGGAATATACCAGAGCCAACACCAATACCAACACCCAAGAAGAGAGTGATGATTGAACAAAATTGTAACACCCGGGGGATTTCCCCCCAATTAGATTTAGTTGTTTTTTTTGCATTGCATTGCATCATGCCTCATATGCATTGCACCTTGTTTTCAAACCAATTTAAACATTCAAATATGTTCCAATGTTCCAAAAACATGTCACAAACAGAAATAATTCAATTGTTTCAGTAAACTTGAATTTCAATTATTAAAACTTGGACAATTTGAAATAATTCATTAATTGGAAACATAAGTGCATTCAAATTTTTAAATTCAAACAAACACATAAATTTGAATTCTTGGAACAAAAAGACTTGTGCAATTGGGTTTTTGAGTTGTTAAAACATTATAATTTACTTGCATGTTCAAGAACCATAAAAATCCCTTCTATTTCTCTCTCTTATTCATCTTCTACAAAAAAAAAAGAATAAAAAAATTGAAACAAAAATCAACTCGGGTTGGGGAGGCAGGCTTGAAGCCCCCCTACAACCCAACCCCAAGTCCACACGGCCCTTCCCACCTTTCTTCTCCGTACGGTGACGACAGCAGGGGGGAAGACGCGCTGCTCCACCACAGCCATGGACCCCTCCTCCACCTGCTCCCCCCCACCTTAAAGCCTCCTCTCCTCCTCCCAAAACCCTAACCCTAGCTCCTTTCTCCCTCCATCCAGGCGCCGCCATCTCCATCTCCCTGTCTTTTCTTTCACCCCACCATCTCCACCTCCATGGCCGGAATTGGAGCTTCGACGGGAGGACGGTGTGGGTGTTGTGCCAGAGCGGCGAGGGTGGGAATGGAACCCCTGTCCCCTCTCCTTCGTCATCGCGGAAGAATGAGGTCCGGAGCTTCCTGGATCGCCGGCGCCGTCGAGATCTTCCCGGCGACCACCACCAGGTCTCCATCCTCTGCATCTCGTCACCGTGGCTGTCTCCCCGAGCACGCCCGCGATATCGAGCCCCCCGGTGAGCACGCCAGGTCCCCTAGGTTCCTCCTACCCCCCTCGTTTCCCTCGCTCTCCTCCCGGCCGTCGCATCGCCGCCCGCAGAACATGGCCGGCCACTTCCGTCTGTCACCGTCGCCTGGAGCTGCGATCGTTCAGTTTCGTCAGTAAACATGCGTCCGTTTTACCTCTTAAAAGTTCACATGTGTATATGTTCAGAAACCGCAGCCCAGCCCAGTGGCAAGGACTCTGCGCGCGCACCTCACGGTCGCGAGTTCGAACCCCCCTCAGGCCGAATAAAGGCCACCTTTTTTGGTTTCCCTCGTGCGCGGGCAGGCCCCGCCCGTTAGCGACCCCCTGTGCCACCACCGCTTCCACCCAGCCTCGTCAGCGCCAGCGCAGCCCGAGGGCCCCCTCGTCAGTCTCTGTGGCTGGATCCCTCCCCGGTGAAAACTGTCCAGATCCAGATCTGGATCTGGCAGTTTGCACCAAGCCCCCTGCTTTTCTGCTGTTTAGCACGGCTATCCACCCTTCTGATTTTCTTTCACAGCTAAGTCCATGGAAATTGCAGAGAAGTCCCTGTCTTTTACAATTGAACCCTAAAACTTCAAATGATCATAACTTTCAAACCCTAACTCCAATTTCACAAAGTAAAATATGTTTTCCATGCAGAATTAAATAAACTTTCCAAATATAAACTTTGTTTACTGTTTTGCCTAATTAAAATTGGTGCAATAATTCAATACTTTAATTACACCTTTTAAATTGCCAAATTTATAACTTGCTCATTTTAAATCCAAATTCAACAAATAAAATATGCTTTCCAACCAGAAAAATGCATAGAATATTAATATGCCATCCATGCCCTTGTTTGCATCTTGTATCTTGCATTTTAGTTGTATTATGCATGTCAACTAAATAACAACATATGGAATGTGCTGGGGTATCCACTAAATATTGCCCTATTCCATTTAATATTGTTTAGCTCACCTACTTACTGTTTTGCATGTTAATCAACATTTAATATGATGGCTAGATAAACAACTTGAACCATAATTATGTGTCCGGACTCCGGGTCCGATTAAATTGTCTAAGTTGTACTTTTGCGTTGCATCCCGCATGTCATGCATATAAAATAGGATCATGCTGGATCTTTTGCCGTAGTAGTAATTGTTGCATCCGGTGTTTGTTCTAGTTCGTTGCTTCTTCACGGATAGGACGTTGAGATGATGTGAGCAACGACAAGTTCTTCGGATGTACCTCTACTTGCTGGATCTCAGGCAAGTATACTCACTTGCTACCTATGTTGCTTTTCCTCAATTGTTACCGATTCTTTCCGTTGCCTTTATGCTAGCCTTATGATTCGATGCTTGTGTCTCGATCCTATCATATGTTTACCTTGCAACCATGATATATCCTTCCTTCCACTTCCTATCAACTGTTGTTTGTTTACCTTGTTGGCCCTCGTGTCGTAGTTGCAAGCTTAGTGTTGTTTGCGCTCAAGTCTTGTTGTCCTTTTTCATATCACCTGTTTAGTTGATAGTTGGGTTTCAATTTAATCAACAACATGTTAATGTTTTGAGTAATAATAATTTGATGATAAGGCACCGGCAGGAGGCCCGGCGTGGTTTTGAGGCCTGCTAGTGTCGAGCTTAATTAGGAAAAGGGTCTTGTCCTCCGATCCATGATGAGCGCACTAACCGCATGTGGGAAGCGAGTATGGGCGCCCCCCGCAATTCTGATTCGATTCGCATCTCGTCCAAATCGCCACACTTAGTTCGGGCTTTCCATTTGATGCATGCATATGCAGGTGCGAGCCCTTGGCGCCAGGGTGGAACTTTTGTAGTCGACATTTAGGACGGCGTGGTCTTCCAGTGCTATGAGGGTCCCCCTTTTCTTCGTGGGGGCTCGATTAGCCGCGCACGCACATCATGTGGTTCTTTGGGCTTGATGCGAAGAAGAGTTGGGTTGTGTTGAGTGCCTCGCTTGGTGGAAGGGCCTTTCCATCTGGCGGGTCATTCTTACGTGTACGGCCAAATTGGTGCATCCCTGCAGGGTTAATCTTCTCGAGAAGCCGTGTTGTCCGCGGTTATGGATGACTTGGTGAAAGTGCTGGCTAACAAGTACTCAGACAACTTACACTTAACGATAATAACTTGACTAGTAATATAGATTACCTCCACCATAAAAATGAATGTCACCTTAATCAACAGTGTGAGTTTCCTTGGGTTGCTTCCTTAGTAGGGGGTAACACTGGATGGGTATTGTTTGGTGAGTAGTTATAGTTGGTTTTGTCGCGCTATCTTATCCCTTTCTTTTAGCCGGATGTTGTAGCGCGTCTCTGTATTTAGTTAGTGCAGCCCGCTGCCGCTTCTTTGCAATAACCCCTTCCTTCCGTTGTACCCAAAGTATTTGTATCTTGTGATGATTGGTTACGCTGGTATCTTGTGAGTATGGTTTATCCACTTGCCAGTACTTAATAGTACTGACCCACGAATCCATTTCGTGGCTGCATATTCCACATTGCAGTTAACAGGTTTGAAGTCTGACGACGTTAGCTTGGGAATCCCTCCGGCTTGGCCTGGGCAGGGATTGGACGCCATCGCTTATCTTCAGGACTCTTAGTCCAATTTGTATCTTGTCCGTAGTCGGACACTATGTTGTTTCTTCCGCTGTTATTTGGATCTTTGTATTGTATCAGTTGTATCCTTGACTCGTTTGAGTCGTCTTGTATATACCTCCTCTGTTGTTGTTGTAGATTATTCGTGAACTGTTGTAATGTTATCACAAGTGGCAACCTGAAATCGGTTATTATGCGGATTTGGGTGGAAATGCCGAAATCTGCATAGTGCCCGATCCCGGGGCGTCACAAATGGTATCAGAGCATGGTTTCCGATTCCTGATGTTGTTTCGATACTAATGGTTATCGAAGCAACGGGTCCGCAAAGCCTGTAGGATAACCTCGCTAACGGTCGTTGTTTCTAGAGTGTCAAAAACTATTTCTGCTAAACTATTTTGGAAACATCTCAATAGGATTCTTGTTTACTCCTTCTCTCTATTCTATTCTCCTCCTACCTTATTTGTTTTGGAGTCTCCTCCCCTATCTATCATTCAAAGTTTTAGGATCCTACGTGGGTGGACGTTTTCTGAACCGTTAACCTAATAGGTTCGATCATCGGAAGATTCCTGGTGGGAGAAGATCGTCATCAATCCGAGCAAGAATCTCTTGTTAGTGGTGTCGAGGAGATCAACTGGAAGCATGAAGAATCGATAGTCGAACTTCTTTCCCCTCCCGGGTTAGTGGGTGGATTGCGAGGGCGCAATCCCTTGTTAGTGGTGTCGTCTGTAACACCCGGGGGATTTCCCCCAATTAGATTTAGTTTTTTTTTTTTGCATTGCATTGCATCATGCCTCATATGCATTGCACCTTGTTTTCAAACCAATTTAAACATTCAAATATGTTCCAATGTTCCAAAAACATGTCACAAACAGAAAGAATTCAATTGTTTCAGTAAACTTGAATTTCAATTATTAAAACTTGGACAATTTGAAATAATTCATTAATTGGAAACATAAGTGCATTCAAAATTTTAAATTCAAACAAACACATAAATTTGAATTCTTGAAAAAAAAACTTGTGCAATTGGGTTTTTGAGTTGTTCAAACATTATAATTTACTTGCATGTTCAAGAACCATAAAAATCCCTTCTATTTCTCTCTCTTATTCATCTTCTACAAAAAAAAAAGAATAAAAAAAATGAAACAAAAATCAACTCGGGTTGGGGAGGCAGGCTTGAAGCCCACCTACAACCCAACCCCAAGTCCACACGGCCCTTCCCACCTTTCTTCTCCGTACGGTGACGACAGCAGGGGGAAGACGCGCTGCTCCACCACAGCCATGGACCCCTCCTCCACCTGCTCCCCCCCACCTTAAAGCCTCCTCTCCTCCTCCCAAAACCCTAACCCTAGCTCCTTTCTCCCTCCTTCCAGGCGTCGCCATCTCCATCTCCCTGTCTTTTCTTGCACCCCACCATCTCCACCTCCATGGCCGGAATTGGAGCTTCGATGGGAGGACGGTGTGGGTGTTGTGCCAGAGCGGCGAGGGTGGGAATGGAACCCCTGTCCCCTCTCCTTCGTCATCGCGGAAGAATGAGGTCCGGAGCTTCCTGGATCGCCGGCGCCGTCGAGATCTTCCCGGCGACCACCACCGGGTCTCCATCCTCTGCATCTCGTCACCGTGGATGTCTCCCCGAGCACGCCCGCGATCTCGAGCCCCCCGGTGAGCACGCCCGGTCCCATAGGTTCCTCCTACCACCCCTCGTTTCCCTCGCTCTGCTCCCGGCCGTCGCGTCGCCGCCCGCAGAACGTGGCCGGCCACTTCCGTCTGTCACCGTCGCCTGGAGCTGCGATCGTTCAGTTTCGTCAGTAAACATGCGTCCGTTTTACCTCTTAAAAGTTTAGATGTGTATATGTTCAGAAACCGCAGCTCAGCCCAGTGGCAAGGACTCTGCGCGCGCACCTCGCGGTCGCGAGTTCGAACCCCCCTCAGGCCGAATAAAGGCCACCTTTTTTGGTTTCCCTCGTGCGCGGGCAGGCCCCGCCCGTCAGCGACCCCCTGTGCCACCACCGCTTCCACCCAGCCTCGTCAGCGCCAGCGCAGCCCGGGGGCCCCCTCGTCGGTCTCTGTGGCTGGATCCCTCCCCGGTGAAAACTGTCCAGATCCAGATCTGGATCTGGCAGTTTGCACCAAGCCCCCTGCTATTCTGCTGTTTAGCACGGCTATCCACCCTTCTAATTTTCTTTCACAGCTAAGTCCATGGAAATTGCAGAGAAGTCCCTGTCTTTTACAATTGAACCCTAAAACTTCAAATGATCATAACTTTCAAACCCTAACTCCAATTTCACAAAGTAAAATATGTTTTCGATGCAGAATTAAATAAACTTTCCAAATATAAACTTTGTTTACTGTTTTGCCTAATTAAAATTGGTGCAATAATTCAATACTTTAATTACACCTTTTAAATTGCCAAATTCATAAGTTGCTCATTTTAAATCCAAATTCAACAAATAAAATATGCTTTCCAACCAGAAAAATGCATAGAATATTAATATGCCATCCATGCCCTTGTTTGCATCTTGTATCTTGAATTTTAGTTGTATTATGCATGTCAACTAAATAACAACATATGGAATGTGTTGGGGTATCCACTAAATATTGCCCTATTCCATTTAATATTGTTTAGCTCACCTACTTACTGTTTTGCATGTTAATCAACATTTAATATGAAGGTTAGATAAACAACTTGAACCATAATTATGTGTCCGGACTCCGGGTCCGATTAAATTGTCTAAGTTGTACTTTTGCGTTGCATCCCGCATGTCATGCATATAAAATAGGATCATGTTGGATCTTTTGCCATAGTAGTAATTGTTGCATCTGGTGTTTGTTTTAGTTCGTTGCTTCTTCACGGATAGGACGTTGAGATGATGTGAGCAACGACAAGTTCTTCGGATGTACCTCTACTTTCTGGATCTCAGGCAAGTATACTCACTTGCTACCTATGTTGCCTTTCCTCACTTGTTACCGATTCTTTCCGTTGCCTTTATGCTAGCCTTATGACTCGATGCTTGTGTCTCGATCCTATCATATGTTTACCTTGCAACCATGATATAGCCTTCCTTCCACTTCCTATCAACTGTTGTTTGTTTACCTTGTTGGCCCTCGTGTAGTAGTTGCAAGCTTAGTGTTGTTTGCGCTCAAGTCTTGTTGTCCTTTTTCATATCACCTGTTTAGTTGATAGTTGGGTTTCAATTTAATCAACAACATGTTAATGTTTTGGGTAATAATAATTTGATGATAAGGCACCGGCAGGAGGCCCGGCGTGGTTTTGAGGCCTGCTAGTGTCGAACTTAATTAGGAAAAGGGTCTTGTCCTCCGATCCATGATGAGCGCACTAACCGCATGTGGGAAGCGAGTATGGGCGCCCCCCGCAATTCTGATTCGATTCGCATCTCGTCCAAATCGCCACACTTAGTTCGGGCTTTCCATTTGATGCATGCATATGCAGGTGCGAGCCCTTGGCGCCAGGGTGGAACTTTTGTAGTCGGCATTTAGGGCGGCATGGTCTTCCAGTGCTATGAGGGTCCCCCTTTTCTTTGTGGGGGCTCGGTTAGCCGTGCACGCACAACACGTGGTTCTTTGGGCTTGATGCGAAGAAGAGTTGGGTTGTGTTGAGTGCCTCGCTTGGTGGAAGGGCCTTTCCATCTGGCGGGTCATTCTTACGTGTACAGCCAAATTGGTGCATCCATGCAGAGTTAATCTTCTCGAGAAGCCGTGTTGTCCGCGGTTATGGATGACTTGGTGAAAGTGCTGGCTAACAAGTACTCAGACAACTTACACTTAACGATAATAACTTGACTAGTAATATAGATTACCTCCACCATAAAAATGAATGTCACCTTAATCAACAGTGTGAGTTTCCTTGGGTTGCTTCCTTAGTAGGGGGTAACACTGGATGGGTATTGTTTGGTGAGTAGTTATAGTTGGTTTTGTCGCGCTATCTTATCCCTTTCTTTTAGCCGGATGTTGTAGCGCGTCTCTGTATTTAGTTAGTGCAGCCCGCTGCCGCTTCTTTGCAATAACCCCTTCCTTCCGTTGTACCCAAAGTATTTGTATCTTGTGATGATTGGTTACGCTGGTATCTTGTGAGTATGGTTTATCCACTTGCCAGTACTTAATAGTACTGACCCACGAATCCATTTCGTGGCTGCATATTCCACATTGCAGTCAACAGGTTTGAAGTCTGACGACGTTAGCTTGGGAATCCCTCCGGCTTGGCCTGGGCAGGGATTTGACGCCATCGGTTATCTTCAGGACTCTTAGTGCAATTTGTATCTTGTCCGTAGTCGGACACTATGTTGTTTCTTCCGCTGTTATTTGGATCTTTGTATTGTATCAGTTGTATCCTTGACTCGTTTGAGTCGTCTTGTATATACCTCCTCTGTTGTTGTTGTGGATTATTCGTGAACTGTTGTAATGTTATCACAAGTGGCAACCTGAAATCGGTTATTATGCGGATTTGGGTGGAAATGCCGAAATCTGCATAGTGCCCGATCCCGGGGCGTCACAAAAATGATGAAGTGATGAAGGAGGCCAAGAAATCTCTTAAAGAGAGGGGTATTAAATCTGAAGATGTAAAGAATTTACCCCCTATAGAAGAATTATGTAAGCCTATTCCTCATCCATCAACAGTCGAGGTACACTCTCTCCAATACTTTGATAATAGAGATATTCCCTACTCTAAAACACCTGATCAATGCTTAGATGAATTTGATAATTATGTTGTTAAGCAAGATAATTTTAATATGAGAGTCAAAATCATCTTATGGAAAAATCTAGAGCTATTGATAATTTGCATGGTATTATTGAGAGAACCTCTAATGATGTTAAAATGCTTGTTAAACATTTTCATATGGTTCAAACTCAAATTGATCAACTTACTAAAGTGCAAAATGATATGCTAGCTAATGCTTCTAGAGAGAAACATGTTTATGAAATAATTACTAGAAGTGGTATTTCTACTCAAGACCCCTTATATCCTGAAGGACACCCTAAAAGAATTGAACAATAAAAACAATAGTTCTCCTTCTAAGAAAAAGAAGAAGAGAGATAAAACTGTTGTAGAATCTCCTGAACCTGCTAAAGATCCTAATAGTATATCTACTGCTGATGCTGAAACTGAAAGTGGTAATGATAAAAGTGATGCTTCTGATAAATAAGAAATTGTAGCTGGACCTGAAAAGCAAAATAAAATTATGAAGTATACTAAGGAGGATTTCATTGTCAAAAAACATGGTAAAGTAAGAGAGCCTTAGGGTACAAAAAGCAATGCCTTTTCCTTATAAGAAACACAAAACAATGGAAAAATAACATTATAATAAATTTTGTGAGTGGATGAAATCTTTGTTTTTGCAAATTCCTTTGACTGATGCTATTAAGCTGCCTCCTTATTCAAAATATACTAAAGATATTTTCTAAACAAAAGGAAAATTCCTAATGAGGAAATTTCCACTATGCTTGCTCATTACTCTTTTAATAGTAAGGTTCCAAAGAAGCTTGGAGACCTTCAAAGTTCAAGTGGTGACTAGAAACAAATAGTTTGAGAACAAGTAATAACATGGCATGAATTAATCAATAATAATCTTTGGGACAAATGCACATTAAAATCAGAATGGCAACTACTCTCTCTTAACTGTGCATAAAGTTAGAAGATGGTGACTCAACATAAAAGTAAAAGAAAGGCCCTTCGCAGAGGGAAGCATGGATTAACTTGTGTGCTAGAGCCTTTTATTTTATTAAAACAGAGGTATTGAAAACAATTTTGAGGGAGGTGTATGTTTATGTCAATGAATGGCAAACAGGCAATAAAATACGTCACAAGCCAACTAGACTTCACAAGAGCAGCTCCCATAGAAGGACGCAACTGGGGTAGAATGTCACACCCCTGTTTTTAAGCACTTGTTTAATATTAAATTAGCAAGCCTCTTAAGACTTCTGTAATAAAATTAAGTGGACAACATGTTTGTGTAATCATGTTTATCTATGCAATATAAGTGGTGTGTTTCTTTTCACTCATGTGAGGATTTTCCCTGATGAATTATTATTTCCTGCCTGATGTTTTTCAACTGGAAACCCTAAGATGTTTCCTCTCAAATTTTGGGAAATGATTGATTCACTCATGATAGCATTATTTAGTCATAACTTGACCAAGGAAACATTTTGGTTTGGATTTAAATAGCTTTGGGAATTTATTTCCTATTTAAACTTTTAGCAGAGAAACAACAGAACTAGCTGTTTTCCACACTTGTTTTCAGGGGGTAAACATATTTGATTTGTTGTTTTCTTGTTGTATTATGGTTGACCATGTTATGGAATACAACTAAATGCCACTAGTTTAAATTTCACTTGGAAAACAACCAAATCCATGATTGTCTTCCTAGTATAAAAATATTGGAAAACCAATTCTATTTGGAAAAATAAACATAGCTTTTTGGACAGTTGTTTTCAGAAGGTTAACCAACTCCAATTTTTGTGTACTGGTTGTTTTCTCAAACTAGAAAGTACATAGAACAATTACCAACTTGAATTTTCAAAATCCAAGTTCTTTTGCCCTTTCAAACAGAAGCAAACTTTTGCTTCAAATCACTGTTTTTCCAACACTTAGTGAAATTGTCACTAATATCTTTTTCTGAATTTTCTGAATCTGTTTTTGAACAGAACTTGGGGGATGAATTTCTTGAGCTGTGCTTGATCTTTTTGTGTGGAATTTGATCCTAGTCACTCACCTAGGATTCCTCTGCCTCACCTTGTGCTTGGTTGCCCGAGAGTTGCCTTAGCAAGGAAGGAAAGAAGAAGGGAAGTAGGGCTCGGCTAGGAGGGGGGTGTGCTAGTGGCATAGCAAAAACATCACATGCCTCTCTACCCCTAGCCCCACTGTGGTCACTAGTGGCTCTAAAACCGCCCCTGGCTCGAGAGAACTCGCAAAACCTGCCCCCCCACCTCTCTGCTTGCCAACGTGCACACGCACATGCACACCCGAGAGCCCCCATGTTGGCCTCATGCCTACAAAGCCTCCGAGGCCATGCCGTCTCGCCAGAGCACGCCACCACCCTCCACGACCCCACCCACGAGAAGCCAACCCGTGCCTCGCCGTGTGCGAGGAGCACGGGCAGTTTTTTGCCGCCGGCCACCGAGAGATCCACCGAATCGAATCGAGAAATCCCGTGCGTGAGGGCTCGACATTTTCGCACGCACGTGCTCCCCGTAACCCTAGGCGCCTCCCTGACACCCTCCCCGTCCACTTTGCTTGCAGGAGCGCCCGCGCCATCGCCGCCGTGTCTGCCTCACCGTCGCAGAGAGGAGCACGACGTGGGAGGCTCGGGCATCGTCGTCGTCGCGCCACCAACACCCCACGACACCACCGCCGCCACCCGCAACGCCACGGCACCCCTAGGTGAGCAGCGAGCCCGCGCCGTGCACGCCCGCGAGGTGTTTGTCGCCGGTGAGAGAGAGAGAGAGAGAGGGGAGGAGGAAGAAAAGAAGCGGACCGTTGATCGCGAGATCAACGGCCACGCTTGAACGCAGCGCTTCCCGCGTCCGGCGCCCGCGCGCGCGCGTGCCTGGGCTAGCCTAGGCGCTAGTTGGGCCAAGCGTAGCGAATCCGGCCCATCTGGGCATTTCCCTGTTAATTTCTAAAATAGGAATTTTTTGGCAGAATGATAGGTGATAGCTTTTGGCCTAGGAATGTTAGCAAACGATTTTATTTGCCTTTGCTAATTTTTGTACCTATAGCCATACAAAATCACAACCATCTCCCACTGGCAGATTAATGTTTGGATTTTTTTAGTTATTTTTCTATAGCTATTTTGCCAGACAGTACCCTTAAAATTGAAATGAATAGAACTTCAAAAATACATAATATTTTTGAGCAAACTCAAATGTTTTGGAAATCCCTTGTCAATACCTACCAGTAGAATTTTAGTTTGCACCAAGGTGAGTTACCATTTGGAAATGCCATCCATTTTGGTGAAACATCTGTGAGCTATTCCAAGAATTTTAGGGGGAGTTTGGGACATTATTTTTGAGTGGGACCAATTGTAGATGCTTTGTATTGTTAAGAACTATCACATCCTAGAAGGATTTAATTTTTGGAGCCATAGAAAAAATTAGGGAGACATAACAAGTTTGGGTACTTTTCTGCCTAATTTTAATTTCTAGATCTTGTTTTATATGTTCATGTTGTGATGTGCAAATGATGTTTTCTTGCTTGTAATGTTGTTTTCCAGTGTTGTTATGATGTTTACAAGTTATATGGACAGGTTAGAATAAATGGTTTGAGTGGTAGAATTTTTAGAATTATTTTCCATGCATAGATCTTGCTCATAGCTTAATTTTCTACCTAGTTTTTTGAGTAGATTTTTAAATGTTTATTAGGCTTATTGCTAGATTAATTTTCATGGAACCAGTACCATTTTGGTACTGTTATTTTGTTTATAGCACCTCTGGTTACTTGGTGCTTGTGTTTGGAATAGATTTAAATAGCATTGCTTAAGTTTAGTTTTCATACTAAAATATCCATGCATGCCTTTTTGCCTTGTTTTCCACTAGGGAAAAATATGAATCTTTGTGGTTGAAAACAGAGGATGGAATGTCCTTGTGGAATTGTTATCTTAGTGTTTTCACCTCTTTTATTTTTCCCCTTAAGTAGTAGAAAAGCATGAGTAACACTTGGGTGCCTAGAATTAAATTCTCTCACTTGTGTAGCATTTTAGCCTAGTTTTTCCTTGGTAAATAGCTAGACTTTTTATTTTGTTTTGTGGGATCCAGTAGCATTTTGGTACTGATTAGAGGAGTATTCTTCCTCTGTTAATTTGCACACTTGTGCATAAAATTAACAAGTGTAGTATAAACTAGTCTAGCATTTTTCCAAAGTTTCTACTAGTATGAGTAGGAGTTTTTGGAGCTAGTTTGTTTGTTTTGAGCACTTTTGGAAATGTGACCAGAGGCTTACTAACCTCTATATGAGCATTTTGCTAGTGGAACACCCACTGGTATTTTTTGCATCATGGTGGATAATGAGCTTGACTTGTGGTCATGAGCCTTTTTCCCCACTTGCATAGTTTAGCTTATTATTTGTGCTTGCCATAGAGAATGTTGGGGGAGTTTTTAGACATCAAATTGTGTTTTATGTGACACCCTACTGCCTAGTAACATGTGTTTTACCCCACTGGTCCATGGTGCTCTTAACTAAAAATCATTGGGTTTGGCCACACATAAACACTAGGAAAAAGCAGATTTTCCCACTATAGTTTTTATGCCAATTTTTCTTAAGGGAAAATTGAGTACTTTGGGTGGTAAATTTTAATTGCTTGCTGTATGTATCACTTGTAGCATTGTTTGTCTTGGTTGGTTCTGAAAGTGTGCCTTTATTTTTACTTT
The DNA here is from genome assembly GCA_028641055.1 of Alopecurus myosuroides. NCBI lineage: Eukaryota > Viridiplantae > Streptophyta > Magnoliopsida > Poales > Poaceae > Alopecurus > Alopecurus myosuroides. The sequence goes on from CM054057.1 coordinate 489,913,109, forward strand.
ACGACGATAGAAAACGAGGAAGGAGGATTTGCTGAAGAGGGATATTGCAACTCCTGTTACTTTCAGGACCAGGACCATCACTTGTCCCAAGGCAAGCCATCCTAATGCTTGCTGTGTAAATACTTATCATTATATATCATGCATGCTTTTCACTTCTGAAGTTTTAACAAAACTATACTCTCAAAACTATTTTTGTTGTGAATACTACTACTATTAATATTACTAGAAGAAGGAATCATATTAATAGTCAACTTGGTATTACCAAGCCCTTAGCCACTAAATGGTATATAAATACCATTCACCAAATTAAAACTTGGGTTCTTAAATGAACTAAATAAAATGTGTTTTTGTAAACAAATTCCTTATGGAAGAAAACCCCGGAGGGAGGGTGAGACCCTGTCTACCGGAAGGATGTCATGATGGGAAATTTTGAGAAATGTTTACAAAAGAAACATAACCTAGTCTTCGCTGGACAACCATTATCGTACTGCCACTTTACCCCAATATGGGTAGGGGCATGATTAAAAACTTGTTATGGTTAGTATGTGTGCTATCTCAAGTGCTATAGGGGATTGGATCCTCCGAACCGAAATGTCGCTAGGAGTGAGAATACGGGACATCTAAAGTGTGGGATTAATTTTCCCTCCGGATGCAGCAGTTGGGTCTCCTGTTTGGGCGGTGTGTGACACGGCTTGCCGGGGAGGGGTAACCCCAATTGAAGAGATAGTCATGTACTATCTTGCACATAGTGGATAGTCAAGATCAGCTATCTGATGTTCTCATAGGTTGTGAACAGTCCATGGTTGTTTCATGGCGGATTCTGGATCTAGTGGAAATGTGTACACCTCTGCAGAGTAAAACTATTTCGAGATAGCCGCGTCCTCGGATATGGACAGTTGAATGGCCATGTAGCTAGCATTGTGTCAATATTTTCAAAAGAGATTTTGAAGGACGGCTTTGTACCTGCGAGGTACTAAGGAGGAATGACTTGGTATCTGCGAGATACGGATGAGAAGGAAACTATTACTAAAAGTTTCTGAAAAGAAAACTTTCTTTTTCTAAAACCAATCTTATAAAACCTCCGAGATATGTGATAACTACGAGAGAAAAACTACATTATTTTAGATGATTCTTCACAAAGAACCAAACCTGAAAAATCAACCATGATAAATCTCTTATCGTCATGGGTAGCTGAACCATATGTATGGCCTACCCACTCCACCAAATAAGCATGTATGCATAATTGTAAGCTCATAAAGGATGTCTTGTTGAGTACATTCAAATGTACTCATTTGGTTTCGCCCCTGGTATCTACTTATCAGACTACGAGGAGCCACTACAGGAGGAGTTCTATGAGGAGGAGTTCTACACTGATGGCCCTGCGAGTTAGGATCGTCTCCCAGTCAGCAGCCTGTAGGATGAGGCATGACTCGGGTTCTACTACGCTATGCTTGTCGTCTTCCGCTGTGTTTATTTTGAATGCCTGTCCTGTGTGACAGTTGTCAAGAACTTGGTCATGTGACCATTTATGTAAGACTCTAATATTCGTGTAATGGATGATGTATTCTGTATGCCAACTACGTATGTTGTTCACGACTGGTTATTCTGGGATCGTGAATGAATGCATATGAGGGGTTCTGGACCCTCCGGTCTGGGGCCTCTACAAAGTTGGTATCAGAGCCATCCTGACTCTAGGAGACCTTAGTTAGCATGGACGTTAGTGTATACTCCAAAAATCTAAGTTACAAATACAAAAAGATTGGATATATGACTATGTATAAAAATATTCCCTATATCCCACCACCTCTCTGTGTTAAACTCTACTTGCATTAAGATTGTTCTTTGCATAAACTTAAAACTTTGCACACTGTGGTCTCACTTAAACTATACTTAATATTTTGTGTAGATGGACGTGGTCATCACCGAGGCTTTACAGTTGGGACGTCCACGTGGCGAGACTTTCCTTTTCGAGGAGAGGCTAGTAGCTATGGCTACTGTGTTGGGACGCCCACTTCCGGAGCTGCGAGGGGGATTAGTTGACGGTGCACCTCTGGAGGGAGACTGGTACGCGGAGGTCACTATCCGTGCACCTCTGGCTAGCCCGACAGTGGAGGACTACGTTTTCCGTGCTGTTGACCGCTCTTGGACCGAGGCAGCCGTGCGGGTGATCCAGGAGTCAGTGGCATGACTGGCACACATCGGGGAGTACATGTTCATCGGTTCCCGGTTCGAGTTGATTGGGAGGCGCGATGAGAAGGGCATACCACTTCCTGTCGAGCCAGACACTACCACTGTTGGTCCTCACTTGGACGAGATGGAGATTCTGTTGTACCGCACTCAGCACAGGCTGGACAATCAGCGACTCTCTCACCACCTCGGCACACTGGTGCACCACACACTGATAGCCGAGACCGACGAGCTGAGGGATGAGCTTCACGACAGCCAGTAGGAGAGTGGAGCACTGGCACAACAGTTGTCCCAGTTGAGGGAGGAGTTTGAGGCCACCGCCGCGAGGAGCCGTGCCTTGGAGAGGCAGCTGCGGGCCACCCGTATGAGCCGTGCTCGTCTCACCAGCAGGATGACGGCTCTGGAGGGGGCTAAGTCAGTTCTGCGTGCTAGGCTTCAGATAGCTCGTGATGACATAGCCGCGAGAGACTCTGCCATAGAGGAGCTTGAGGAGGAGTGCGCAGAGCTCAGCAGGGAGATTGAGGAGCTCCTGCCAGTAGAGGATGTTCCGTCCGACTTGGAGGATATGGATATGAGTGAGGCTAGCGAGCAGGATGATGATGACCTGCTTGGCGAGGAGGAGGAGGAGGACCCTGAGGAGCGTATCTTCGAGGTTGGGGACAGTGACGACTCTGTGTAGTCGCAGCCTCCTTACCCTTAGCACTTGATGCAGGTCTAGATGCTAGTTAAGTATGCTAGATCGTTTTGCTAGTAGTAGCCCTGCGATGACCCCACCAATCGCACCCCCTGTAGCTCGATGAAGCCTTCCTTGTAAGATATGGCTTGTAATCTGTGTGTGTAATGTCAAAAACTCTGTTTAGTTATTGTGATGAATGAAATGTTCTGCTTGGTACTTTGATGATTGTCACTATTTTGCGTTCATTTCATCCATGTTTGCGACTGCCCCGCTCTTTTTTTTGAAACATATCACTCGTATTCCTTTTGTTGGTGTTAAAGGTACTGGGTTTTCAAAAACAAGAATTTATTTCTTAAAACTTACACATGTTTCACTTCAGCATGGCACCTCGTCGCGAACCCCCGCCGCCACCACCACCCACAGTGGAGGCGCTGTTGGCCCTGCTGATGGAGGATCGCCAGGCCAGCCGAGATGAGAGTGCGGCTACCATTGCCGCTCTGCAACAACTAGCTGCTGCCACCAACCACAATGGCAATGGCAATGGAGCCCGCTCGAGGCTGAGAGACTTTCAGCACACCAACCCCCCAGTCTTCACTAGGATTGTGGAACCTCTTGATGCTGACGACTGGCTCCGCACCATTGCAAACAAACTGGAGGTTGCTTCAGTTGAGGAGAATGATGAGGTCCTGTTTGCCTCCCATTTTTTTGCTGGTCCTGCCAGAACTTGGTGGGAGACTACACGTGAGACTGTTGCTGCTGGTCACGTGTTCAACTGGGAGGATTTCTCTGCGAGATTCCGCAAGTACCACATCCCCCAGGGAATGATGGCACTTATGCGGGAGATATTTTTTAAGCTGACGCAGGGAAGTATGCCGGTGTCTGAGTACTGGGAGAATTTCACTACTCTGTCCCGGTATGCACAGGAGGATATTAACACTGATTCTAAGAAAAGGGAGAGGTTCTTAAATGGGCTGGATGATGAGCTCCAGTGCTCTCTAGTGGTGGTTCCATTCCAGGACTTGGAGACCCTTGCAAATGCCGCTATGGTGCTGGAGCACAAGCGGAAATCTGCTGATGATAACCGCAAGAGGAAAATGACTGCGCATGGAGGACCTAGTGCTCAAAGGACTCGCAACACTCCGTATGCGAGGCCACCATCCCACAAGGCGCCTGCTTATGCACCCCGCCCCAACTACAACTATGCACCAAGGCCCAACAACTACAACCACCCTGCACCTTATGCACCAAGGTACGGAGGAAATAGCTATGGTGGTAACCATGGTAATCATTCTGGGAATAATCATGGGAACCGCTATGGAGGCAACAATGGAGGAAATGGGAACAACTCCAACAATGCTCTCAAGCCTAACCCAAGCTCAAAGCCTTCTGGAGGTTGCTTTGCCTGTGGAAAGGAAGGTCACTTCGCTCGTGAGTGCCCCACCAGAGTTACTGCCCCAGCTCAGCCTACTGCAACCAAGATGAACCATGGTCCTTCCACTGGCCGGCAGAATAGGATGAAGGGACACCTGAACCACGTCAATGCTGCAGAAGCTCAGGAGGCACCAGACATGGTGATGGGTATGTTTCCTGTCAACTCGGTGCCAGCCGCAGTACTGTTTGATTCTGGTGCATCGCATTCCTTTGTCACTAAACCATTTGCTGAGAAAAGTGGTATGAAGCATTCCCGTATGCACAACCCTATGTTAGTACAAATACCTGGGGATAGTACTAAAGCCAACCTAATTTGCAATGAAGTACCAGTAGAAATACAAGGGAAAACTTTTCATGCTGATCTTATAATGCTGGGATCCAAAGGGATAGAAGTGGTACTCGGTATGAACTGGATGACCAAGTATAGGGGAGTTATTGACTGCACTAAGAAATCTATTGAAATGATCTCTGAGGATGGGGAAAAAGTTGCGTACACTGCAACTAAACCCTCGTCACAAGTCCACTGCCACACTGGTATAGCCCACCCTGTCCTTGAGGAAGTCCCGGTCGTTTGCGAATACCCGGATGTTTTTCCTGAAGAGTTACCCGGTATGCCCCCTGATCGGGATATCGAGTTTGTGATCGAGTTAGTGCCCGGAACTGGACCCATAGCACAGAAGCCTTATCGGATGAACCCAAAAGAATTAGATGAGTTGAAGGCACAGCTGGATGACATGTTAAGAAAAGGTCTGATTCGCCCTAGTGCATCGCCATGGGGATCTCCGATCATTTTTGTGGAAAATCGGGACGGTACCACTCGTTTATGTGTGGACTACCGCAAGTTGAATGATGTTACCATCAAGAACAAATACCCGTTGCCCAAAATTGAAGACCTGTTTGACCAGCTGAATGGGGCCGTAATCTTCTCAAAGATCGACCTTCGGACTGGTTATCACCAATTGAAAGTCCGTGATACTGATATTCCCAAGACTGCTTTCACCACTCGTTACGGACTGTATGAATACACCGTGATGTCCTTTGGTCTAACCAATGCCCCTGCCTATTTCATGTTATTTTTAGGAAGGCAACAACAGCTACAGTAGTACAAACTGAACCTAGTAAAGCATATAAGAGTTGCATAAATCTTAATGCCAAAACCAGTATATTTCTAGTGAGTACTCAGAACTTTCTGTCTTATTCTAGAAGTGTAACATCATCTATAGTGTTAGAAAATTAAGCTAATGAAAACATTATCACATTTGTGTAAATCTAAATGGTAGTACCGAAATACTGTGGGTGAATACTCGGTTCATCTATGAGGCCCCATCTTGCGCAATTGAGCCCACCTTACAATTTAAAAGAAAAAAAGGATATTTCAGTAACTTTTCTCAATACTAACATCCAAATCATGCTGAAAACCAACAAAGCAAACACTACAGGACTATTAAAGTTTTTATCATCCTGATTATATGAGAAGTATTTTTTGGATAGAAAATCACAGGAATCAACTAATCTGCATGCTAAGGCTTTTTTATAGGACACATATTTTCTGAGGCAAAAAAAATGAATCAACTATGTTTTTCATAGAAATAACATGAATCTTTGCCATCAAAATAACATGAATTGACTTTGTTTACCACAAAAAAAGGAGGCATGACTTCCTTACCTTAATGAAAACCAAGAATTCAGAAACACCAACCTTCTTATCATCAAGTAATACCTTGTTTTCTTTGTGGTACCAGTTTTGACAACATCAGAAAACAAACCATGGGCCTCTTGCATATAACAATGTGGTAAACTCTGAATGAATTTGAATGGACACCAAACTTGTTAACATAAAAGTTGCGGAGGTGTTCATAACCCATGCCCACAAACAATCACCATAGTATTAAGTTGTCCAACAGCTTACCAAAGATGATCACACTATATTATTTTTACCATTGGGGAAAGAATTGTGGTAGACAGGGGAAAGATTTTCGTCAGTTGTGGAACATCATATGTAGAATTTGGATAAATAAAAATATTTCATTCATAGAATTTGAATAAATAAAAATATTTCAGTCTTCAGCCTAATTGATCAACCATGCAGAATTAGCATGATACATGGAACACAGATAACAATAGTAAGAACAAAGACATTAGGGCAGTGATTACTTTGTAACAGATGATCTTAACTGAAACAAAGACCAGGCCGACCCACTGACGAAACCACAGAGCTGCAACCGCCTTCCAGATCGAACCAGAAGGAGCACCTAAGAAGTCGCCTCCGCAGTCGGCCACACCAGCGGACCACACCCAGCATATTGCACGCATAGGTAATCTTACCAAAATATTCTAGTTATTGATACCGGCTAAAACATCTAATGTGGAGACATTCAAAATAAATAAAACATCTAGTGTGGTGACGGTCAGTGCATAGCTAAGTACAAAAATAATTAGAACTCCTGCAAGACAACAATATTGGATGGTATATTTTGTACCTTTCTTCATATTTTTCATCAGCTTTAAGTGTCTCGTCTGCACAGAGTATGTAAATAATTTCAGCATGTTAGCATTCGATTTATGCGGATCAATCGATAGAATATTACTACATCTTAAAAATTGTTCCACAAAAATAGTTTCAGAAACATATAGAAGATAAAGGCAAATTGAATAACCTCTAATTTTTCTGGCTGTATGTTTTCACCAAATAAGGCGTCAATATTGGCATCACCAATACTCCTATGAGGATCATTTAGATTATGAGCAATCAGTTCAGGACAGGTAGACCGAAGGAGCAGTCAGGATAGTGGAAAAGAGGGCTTGAATGACTGTGCGAGAGAGGAACTTAAGCAGCGATTCATGTGGTCAGGGCCTCCAGAAGCAAACGGTGGCAGAACTTGTCTTCATGTTTACGTTGCCGCCTACACAGGACATACTATGATCAGCCAAAACAGGAACAGACTGATCAAAACATCAGAAGCACGCCAAGCAGCCATAAGCCCAACTACCTGGGGGCAGAAGCGGTAACATGACCAAAGTAACAGAAAATCAGAATGATCGGCAAGGAAATAGTAGAAACCAACAAAAAATAACAAAGATAAAAAATGACATATTGCTAAAAACATACACTGGTCATGCTCTAGCTCATTCTAGCTAGAATGGACATGAAAAATACCCATTTCATTATTATTCAAAAATCTACATAACTCTCACTTGCCCCTTCTTAATGGATTACAATCTTGCGGATAAATGCAGTCCGCATAAACTATTGTATGCTATGGTATCATCTTCTATCTAAGCAGATCACTCACTTATGTTACCCTCCAAATTTAGGAGTTCTATTCCATACCTTAATCTCCTACCAGCTACGTTTGCATGACAAAACCAATGAAACCTAACATAGCAAATGAAAAATGATTTTACCAATTATCACTTACTTAGCTTTCCTAATTATAAATTATGCAACTTCCTTTGACAACGAAAAAAGAGAGAATATTTTGGGTACTTCCTGTTTTAGGGAAGCCGCAATGTGTGAAATATATATATTATGGATGCGCAGTTGATGACAGAGTTTAACAGGTAATCGATCACCAATCAACAAGTGTAAGGAAATCCCAGAATCAAACATAAATAGGGAAAACTATTTCTAGCAAAGCATATACGCCCAAATTTTTCAAAGGAATAACTCATGATAGTACATTAAATAGGCAGCATCTTAAATAGCATAAGGAACACAAAACCAATCATTTTAGCCATATCAAAAACAGTAGCAGGTTAAAAATACCCTATCTAAAGAAATAAAAAGACACCAAGAAATCTCCCATCTTTAAATTGAATCACTAATTTGCAGCTGATGGAGCGATGGTAGCTGAAGTTTGTTTTACCGTGTACCTGTTGTGTGCTTTTCAGGAATAGGTAGGGAATAAAGCCTTACTTGAATTCTCTAGAAACATTCAGGCAAGGTTTTTCAAATTAGGTTAACAGTTTTCTGGTACATACAAAGCTGCCAAGAAGATACAATCATGCATGTAAAATTTTGTCTTGCAATAGAAAATAAAATAGAAACATACTGGCAGTACCGCCAGTTTATGCCTAGCCGAGATTCCCTCTCATTTGAGGGTCAACATCAACTACAAAAAATAATTTGAAAGAAAAGATTAGACAAATAGGCTACTGGAGAACTAAATACTCTAGGCCATTGATGTATTAATTTCCATATGAAGAGGGGAAGCCACCTTATTTTGAATGTTATTATGAACTAAGAACCAGACAATCTGTACTTGTCATATCTGAATAAAGATGTTTCCAACATGTCCAAGCAAACTGACATTTAAAGTGCACAAGGTGGATATGTGTACATATGATGCAACATAGGAGGTAATTCAGATCTGACATAATTGGCATCACAAAGCAACCCGAATAAGAAATGCACAAAAATCAAACACCTGGTCAGAAGGGAGCCTAGGGAGAGAGAGAGGAACGGAGCCGGTTGCGCTCGAGGTTCCCACCACCACATGCTTGCCATTCCGCGCTACCACCGCTCTGCATTCCCCGCCGGCGACACTGATAGTGAAAGGGGAGGAAAGGGCAACAGAGTAGAGACTGAGAAGCCCGGGGAGAGATTCGAGAGGACGCCCTGGATGCTCTGCCAGCGGCGGCAGGGAGGTGAGAGACGATAGGAGAAGGCCCCAATGCCTTCGCGAGGAACGTTGGCCGCTCCCCCAACTCGAAGCTCACCTTCGCCGGTTCGCATGAAGGGCGTCGTCGCCGGTTTGAGCGGAGAGGAGGCGAGGGCGGCTAGGGTTTGGCCCGGGAGGACAGAGCAGAGAATTCGAGGGCGGGGTCGGGTGAGGCTTCCTCGGTGGAAACGATGCTGCAGCACAGCGCGGACGGGGGCCCACAATCCAGCGTCAGCAAAAATGCAGATGGGCTGAGAATCCTCCGTCGACTCCCGGCTTAAAGCCTTAGTTAATGGGGTGTCTCCCATGATCTAGGTTTCCTCTCTTTATATAGTCTCACGGATTTGCGTCATCCCATCTAGGGCTACGGTAAATCGGGAGTATCTCAGCCGTCCATACTCAGAATCAGTCTAATTTTAACTCTAGAACGTACGCCGCGAAATTCCCCACAACTTTGTCTTCTGTGAGATTTCCGTTTGACGATGTCTTCAATCCGTAACGTGGCAATATTTAAAAAGTGTTTTCAGACATATTTCAGGAAAGTCCCAATTCGACTCCAACAATGTTTCTTCTTCTATTTTTGGTAATTCCTACACACCAAAGTGTACAAAAAAGAACATTGTGCACTTTTGCAACTATTAGTAGGTTAGTCTAAATAAATCATAAATTTAATATAAAAACAATTATGAAAAGCATTAAAGTAGCATGAGACCATAAAAAAGTATAGATACATTTTGAACGTATCAGAACCCGTGTTCTTTCTGTTCTTCCTTGGTGTTTTTCGATCTCTTTGCTCAGCCCATCATTTGTGCTGAAATTTGGTGCATTTGCTCTGTGGTATGTGAATCCTCCGATTATCCAAGTAAAATTTTGTATAGTGGAGTATTTCTTGAGTATTTTGGTACTGTAGGTGACAGATTTTGTGAGTTTGCATGCTTGATTTAAGTTGAAAAAATATTTTTTTTGATGCATGTTTAGCTCTCCTATAAGTCTCTATGGTAGTTTTCACCTTATAGTTGCTTGAAATCAACTTTTCTGATGATTGTTGAAAAATTTCAGAGATGGACAACCATAACTTTGGAGAAATATTTAGGATACTCCTAGAAGAACAAGGCCCTCACATTCATCCACCTTAGTGAGGCCATCTTATAGCGAAGACCTGATCGCACCAAACATCGACGATGCGGAAGGTGATGGAATTGCTAATCCTTCTAGCTTCCCATGTTTTACATTTTTGAGAAGTGCAGGTCTAATGGATGGATTCTTGATGCTTGTTGAAAGAGTTGGTTTAACCAGCTACATGGAGGATGAAAGTCTCCGGTAAGCTACTCTCACAAAAACTTTTGTTGAGAGCTTTAAAGTTAAAAACTCACAATATGGTCCCACTGTTGCTTTTAAGTTATATGGTAGTTCTTTTTCTTTTCCATTGGAAACTTTTTGTAACATTACAGGTATCAATGCTTCCGGGACAACGTGCAAGATTCAGGAGAGACCCGCTGATCTCATGGCGCTCTATCAAGAAATCACCAAAGATGATGGCTGCTCACCCCAGCGTGGGAAGATAAGAAACATCCAACTTCCTGCCCTCAGATATTTCGCTTATTATATTGCTACTAGTATACTTGGTGGGGAGAGCACAAGCAACATTTCTAGCTATCACCTTGCTTTTATTGATGCTGCAGTTAATCATAGCAAGAAGTATAACCTTGGTTCTCTCATTGCTCTCCGCCTTGCTGCTAAGGGGCCCATTTATGGGGGCATTACTGCTACACGTATGGCAATTGCTTTAGATTTTTCTGTTGCTCCTGATGATGAATTAATTGCTCCTTATAGACTTAACCTTGCTGCCATTAAGTCTCATCATTTTATCACTGCTAACTCTACTGCTTATCATTTAGTATATAGAGTGTTATCGGATATGAGCGGGAAGTTGTTTTGCCACAGCCTGCTTTGTTCAAAGTTGACAGGGCACCATGGTCTCTCCTCAAGGGGTAGATAGATGAGCATTTGAGCTTGACGGGGTTCCACAGGCAACAGGAGAGGCGGGATGTGCCTTCCGAGGACTACACCACGCAGTACGCCGGTGCGTCCTCGAGCACATATCAGGAGGAAGGCTCCTCCTCGGCATACTACAGGGGCGCCACCTCATGGTCCCCTTGGGGATGATCTCCACGTAGGCCAAAATCCTAACCTTGGGGGGGGGGGGGGGTACACCGACATCACACACTCATCACTCATCTATATATTATCGTCAGTCGGTTCTTTGTATATCCATGTTTTCGTTTGTTTTGGTTTTCTTTCGTTTTTTTTTGTTTTTATTGTTTTCCAAAACATAAAACACCAAAAATATTTCTGTTGTTTCTCTTTATTTTCTTATTTAGATTCTTTTGTTGGTTCGCTTGACTTTCTCGTTTCGGTTTAGCTTTCAAAAATCCAAAAATATTTTGCTTTATTTGCTTGTTTCTTCTGTTCTTGTTTTAAATTCGAAAACCCAAAAATATTTGTTTTTCTCTTTTGGTTTTGTAAAGTTTGTTGCAGAATTCACTCGACTTCCGTGTCTCCGGTGGAGCTTGGTTATCATTCTACATATTCAATCCACACGAGTGAAGAGAAGTAATGATGATTTACGACAATTCAAGTTGTGGTGAGAGGCTGGTATGAACTCTATTTGTTTTATTTTTGTACATATACTCATCCATGTGAACACGCTTAGTTCGTTCATGTAAGGTATATATTATTAGATTGATGCTTAGTAGTTCATGCTCTCTTGTGTTTAGTTCTAACTTATTAATATAAGATATCATGTCGTATAGATGTTTGCTTGCATTGTTTTATTCATAGAAGGGTATGACATTGTGGTATCTCCCTATGATTGCTTCGCTTGAATCGACTTGGCACATGCTCATGACTGAAAACAAAAAGTCAATTAAGCCTCGATGATTATTTAACCAAAGTTTGCCAAATGTGTCGACCATACCAGCTATATATGTGGTATTTAACCGCCACTCGAAGTAAATTTCTCATGTCCTACCTTTAAAACATTCGAAAAATTATTCCTGTTTTGTGCCCGTGTTTTAGCTCATGAGGAAGTAAATAGAGAATCTTTATCTCACTTGTTGATTGGATTTTACATCCTGGACTAGTGGCTTCATCCACTTATCCAAATGATAGAAGAGCCGGCAGCGGGGTGCCCAGACCCAAATTAATACAACAAATTCTATTAATTATTTTTCCCCTAATTTATCATTCGAAGCATAATTGTGTAAAGAAAAGAGAAAGATGGATGACCTTCTACACCAGTTGCGTACTTCAATGGGAGCCGCTCTTGTGAAGTCTAGTTGGCTTGTCACGTACTATATTTTCTGTTTACCATTCATTGACATAAGCATACACCTCTCTAAACAAATGTTTTCAATACCTCTGTTTAATAAAATAAAAAGCTCCAGCACATGAGTTAATCCTGGCTTCCCTTTGCGAAGGGCCTTTCTTATACTTTTATGTTGAGTCTTCACCTTCTCACTTTATGCACCTTCTTGAGAGCATGGTTGTCATTCTTAGTGTAATGTGCTTGTCCCAGAACACGGTTAATTGCGGTATAACTTTGATGCTTGTATCTTTGATATCTTTATTTCTAGTATTCATTTGAACTTTAGAGGTGCTCTAGCATTTATGTTTTGTTCCATTATTAAGGGCAAGCGAGTACACTTTATCATACCCTATTATGAGCATTGCAATCCCGTAGATTTATATACTTCATGATGTTTATTATTAGTTTGTTGGCATCTCTTCATGGTTTGCATAACTGCTGGGTGACTATTATCTTGCATACATCTTATTATGAATTGCCTCAGCACTTGATCATATAGTGAGTATATTTACATCATCTGAAAAAATGTGTTCATAAAAGTCTTTTATCGCACTCAGTTGTCACTGAATTGCTTGAGGACAAGCAATAAGCTAAGCTTAGGGGGAGTTGAGACGTCCAAAACGTCCTTTTCCGAACACTTTTCTTATTGTTTGCCTCTAAACTTGTGAGTTTTGGATACCACTAACACGGACTAACGTTGTTTTCAGCACATTTACCTTGATGTCTTGTTTTTGTGGAGAAAAATCAACTTTCGGGAAAATGCCCAGAAAAGACCCCATTGAGCTTATATCACCAGAGGACCCCGGGATCCAGAAGGACACCTGGAGGGGGGCCAGGAGGGGCCCAGACCACCCAGGGCGCGCCCCCTAGGCCGCGCCGCCAGGTGGTGTGGGGGCCACCTGCACCCCCTCGTGCTCCCCTTTCGACTGCATATTCCCCGTAAACCTAGAACGCAAGGGGGTTCGTCATATTCCACAGAAACAGAACAGAGCACTGCCGCCGCCTCGAAACCCAATTCGGGGATCAGAAATTCCTGTTCTGGCACCCTGCCGGGACGGGGATTCGAAGGATTTCACCGCCATCAACACCGCCACACCTTCTCCATCAACTGTCCATGATTCCCCTGTCCATGTGTGAGTAAATCCCGTTGTAGGCTGAGAGGGATGGAAGGTATTTGATGCGATTGATCATGTAATAACGCCAGATTGTTAGGGCATAGTGCCTTCTACCATTGTTGCAACTTGTTATGCTCAATGCTTGTCACTAGGGCCCGAGTGCCATGATTTCAGATCTGAACATGTTATTGTTTCATGAATATTATTATATTTCTTGATCATACCTGCAAGTTGTTTACACACATTGTTGTCCGGAACCCGAGGCCCCAAAGTGACAGCAATTGGGACAACCGGAGGGGATGGCTGTGATGTGAGGATCATATGTGTTCATGGAGTGTTAATGCTTTGCTCCGATGCTATATTAAAATGAGCACCTTAACTACCAGTAGTTTCCCTCGAGGCCCCAATGCCACGGGCTGGTAGGACAAAAGATGGTGTGCAAGTTTCTCAATGCGAGCACGTATGACTATATTGGAACACATGCCTATTGTCTGCCTAGAACTTGGATGCTTTATTATTTTTATCTAAAATTCCCACATTATTATTATTACATGACCTATGTTATCCATGCAACACCCGTTCATCCATTCCCTCTATGCCTACAGTACTCCCGTCCTGCTGTTTTCCGCGATTCCTACAACTGCTACTATTTTACTACTGCTGTTATTTCACTCTATCGCTGCTATAAAACTGCTACCACTGATAAATTGTTGCGAGCAAGTATACTTTGAGGTGCAGCTGAGTTGACAACTCAGTTGTTAAGGCTAATAAATATTCTTGGCTCCCCTTGTGTCGAATCAACAAATTTGTGTTTTACTTCCCTCGAAGACTGTTGCGATTCCCTATACGTGTGGGTTGTCAAGACAATTTTATAGCGCCGTTGTCAGGGACCATAGCTTTATTTATTTTCTCACTTGAACGTGATATTGTTCGCTGCAAGCCTTTCATCATGGGTAAGACTCGTGATGGAAAAGTTCCTATATTACCGTCCAATACAACGAGAGGTACAACTTTGAACACCTATGTTGCTCTTGATTCACCATCTGTTATGAGTAAGCTTCTTACACGACCACATGCTACATACACTGTTACTTCTGCTGAGTCCGAAAATGTTTCTGATACTTTTTATGATGCTTGTACTGTGCTTGATGATACTGGTTCTCTAGGTCCTTTCGTAGATGCTACTATTGCTAAATCCAAACAAAATAAAAATGCTGAAATTCATGTCAAAAATATTGGTACACTTGTTAATTCACCTGAGTTTATTGATGATATTGATGAAACCTATATTGAACTTAATGATGATTTTATTAAAGAAGCACAAGCTACTACTGGTGCAAGTGCTCTTAAGAGTCTTCATGCAAGACATGTTGTTAAATATAAATCTTCTATTGATGCTAAGTTTGCCACACCTCCCATACACATTAGAGACAATGATTATGATTTCTCTCTAGACTTATCTTATATATCTATTGTTGAGAACGAACCTTCTGTGGAACTGAAAGTAAAAGTGCTATGGAACACATTAATTAGCTTTCATCTCTGAGTAGTTTATTTTCTAATGATACTAAGCTACGTACTTATTTTGTTAACAAAATTTTCCCTTTCTCATTAAAAGATGAAGCTAAAACTTGGTTTAAGAATCTGTCACCTGGATCAATTACTAATCCTATGGATTTGCTTAATGCTTTGTTTCAAACATATTTTCCTGCTAGTGCTCAACATGCTGTTGTGCAAGATATCTTTAATTTTGAGCAAATTAAAGGAGAGAAATTACCCGAATCTTGGACAAGGTTTTATTCTTTAATAAGATCTTACCCTGGCTATCCTTTACCTAAAAAATGAGCTCCTAGATATATTTTATAATGGACTAACATTTGAATCTAGGACATACCTGGATAGTTCTGCTGGTTGTGTTTTCAGGAAAAGAACTCCAGAAGAAGCTAAGGAATTAATGGCTAAAATAGCCAACAAATAATGATGATTGGAATATACCAGAGCCAACACCAATACCAACACCCAAGAAGAGAGTGATGATTGAACAAAATTGTAACACCCGGGGGATTTCCCCCCAATTAGATTTAGTTTTTTTTTTTGCATTGCATTGCATCATGCCTCATATGCATTGCACCTTGTTTTCAAACCAATTTAAACATTCAAATATGTTCCAATGTTCCAAAAACATGTCACAAACAGAAATAATTCAATTGTTTCAGTAAACTTGAATTTCAATTATTAAAACTTGGACAATTTGAAATAATTCATTAATTGGAAACATAAGTGCATTCAAATTTTTAAATTCAAACAAACACATAAATTTGAATTCTTGAAAAAAAAAACTTGTGCAATTGGGTTTTTGAGTTGTTAAAACATTATAATTTACTTGCATGTTCAAGAACCATAAAAATCCCTTCTATTTCTCTCTCTTATTCATCTTCTACAAAAAAAAAAGAATAAAAAAAATTGAAACAAAAATCAACTCGGGTTGGGGAGGCAGGCTTGAAGCCCCCCTACAACCCAACCCCAAGTCCACACGGCCCTTCCCACCTTTCTTCTCCGTACGGTGACGACAGCAGGGGGGAAGACGCGCTGCTCCACCACAGCCATGGACCCCTCCTCCACCTGCTCCCCCCCCACCTTAAAGCCTCCTATCCTCCTCCCAAAACCCTAACCCTAGCTCCTTTCTCCCTCCATCCAGGCGCCGCCATCTCCATCTCCCTGTCTTTTCTTGCACCCCACCATCTCCACCTCCATGGCCGGAATTGGAGCTTCGACGGGAGGACGGTGTGGGTGTTGTGCCAGAGCGGCGAGGGTGGGAATGGAACCCCTGCCCCCTCTCCTTCGTCATCGCGGAAGAATGAGGTCCGGAGCTTCCTGGATCGCAGGCGCCGTCGAGATCTTCCCGGCGACCACCACCAGGTCTCCATCCTCTGCATCTCGTCACCGTGGCTGTCTCCCCGAGCACGCCCGCGATATCGAGCCCCCCGGTGAGCACGCCCGGTCCCCTAGGTTCCTCCTACCCCCCCTCGTTTCCCTCGCTCTCCTCCCGGCCGTCGCGTCGCCGCCCGCAGAACATGGCCGGCCACTTCCGTCTGTCACCGTCGCCTGGAGCTGCGATCGTTCAGTTTCGTCAGTAAACATGCGTCCGTTTTACCTCTTAAAAGTTCAGATGTGTATATGTTCAGAAACCGCAGCCCAGCCCAGTGGCAAGGACTCTGCGCGCGCACCTCACGGTCGCGAGTTCGAACCCCCCTCAGGCCGAATAAAGGCCACCTTTTTTGGTTTCCCTCGCGCAAGGGCAGGCCCCGCCCGTTAGCGACCCCCTGTGCCACCACCGCTTCCACCCAGCCTCGTCAGCGCCAGCGCAGCCCGGGGGCCCCCTCGTAAGTCTCTGTGGCTGGATCCCTCCCCGAGCCCCCTGCTTTTCTGCTGTTTAGCACGGCTATCCACCCTTCTGATTTTCTTTCACAGCTAAGTCCATGGAAATTGCAGAGAAGTCCCTGTCTTTTACAATTGAACCCTAAAACTTCAAATGATCATAACTTTCAAACGCTAACTCCAATTTCACAAAGTAAAATATGTTTTCCATGCAGAATTAAATAAACTTTCCAAATATAAACTTTGTTTACTGTTTTGCCTAATTAAAATTGGTGCAATAATTCAATACTTTAATTACACCTTTTAAATTGCCAAATTCATAACTTGCTCATTTTAAATCCAAATTCAACAAATAAAATATGCTTTCCAACCAGAAAAATGCATAGAATATTAATATGCCATCCATGCCCTTGTTTGCATCTTGTATATTGCATTTTAGTTGTATTATGCATGTCAACTAAATAACAACATATGGAATGTGCTGGGGTATCCACTAAATATTGCCCTATTCCATTTAATATTGTTTAGCTCACCTACTTACTGTTTTGCATGTTAATCAACATTTAATATGATGGTTAGATAAACAACTTGAACCATAATTATGTGTCCGGACTCCGGGTCCGATTAAATTGTCTAAGTTGTACTTTTGCGTTGCATCCCGCATGTCATGCATATAAAATAGGATCATGCTGGATCTTTTGCCGTAGTAGTAATTGTTGCATCCGGTGTTTGTTCTAGTTTGTTGCTTCTTCACGGATAGGACGTTGAGATGATGTGAGCAACGACAAGTTCTTCGGATGTACCTCTACTTGCTGGATCTCAGGCAAGTATACTCACTTGCTACCTATGTTGCTTTTCCTCAATTATTACCGATTCTTTCCGTTGCCTTTATGCTAGCCTTATGATTCGATGCTTGTGTCTCGATCCTATCATATGTTTACCTTGCAACCATGATATATCCTTCCTTCCACTTCCTATCAACTATTGTTTGTTTACCTTGTTGGCCCTCGTGTCGTAGTTGCAAGCTTAGTGTTGTTTGCGCTCAAGTCTTGTTGTCTTTTTTCATATCACATGTTTAGTTGATAGTTGGGTTTCAATTTAATCAACAACATGTTAATGTTTTGGGTAATAATAATTTGATGATAAGGCACCGGCAGGAGGCCCGGCGTGGTTTTGAGGCCTGCTAGTGTCAAACTTAATTAGGAAAAGGGTCTTGTCCTCCGATCCATGATGAGCGCACTAACCGCACGTGGGAAGCGAGTATGGGCGCCCCCCGCAATTCTGATTCGATTCGCATCTCGTCCAAATCGCCACACTTAGTTCGGGCTTTCCATTTGATGCATGCATATGCAGGTGCGAGCCCTTGGCGCCAGGGTGGAACTTTTGTAGTCGACATTTAGGGCGGCGTGGTCTTCCAGTGCTATGAGGGTCCCCCTTTTCTTCGTGGGGGCTCGATTAGCCGCGCACACACATCATGTGGTTCTTTGGGCTTGATGCGAAGAAGAGTTGGGTTGTGTTGAGTGCCTCGCTTGGTGGAAGGGCCTTTCCATCTGGCGGGTCATTCTTACGTGTACGGCCAAATTGGTGCATCCCTGCAGGGTTAATCTTCTCGAGAAGCCGTGTTGTCCGCGGTTGTGGATGACTTGGTGAAAGTGCTGGCTAACAAGTACTCAGACAACTTACACTTAACGATAATAACTTGACTAGTAATATAGATTACCTCCACCATAAAAATGAATGTCACCTTAATCAACAGTGTGAGTTTCCTTGGGTTGCTTCCTTAGTAGGGGGTAACACTGGATGGGTATTGTTTGGTGAGTAGTTATAGTTGGTTTTGTCGCGCTATATTATCCCTTTCTTTTAACCGGATGTTGTAGCGCGTCTCTGTATTTAGTTAGTGCAGCCCGCTGTCGCTTCTTTGCAATAACCCCTTCCTTCCGTTGTACCCAAAGTATTTGTATCTTGTGATGATTGGTTACGCTGGTATCTTGTGAGTATGGTTTATCCACTTGCCAGTACTTAATAATACTGACCCACGAATCCATTTCGTGGCTGCATATTCCACATTGCAGTTAACAGGTTTGAAGTCTGACGACGTTAGCTTGGGAATCCCTCCGGCTTGGCCTGGGCAGGGATTGGACGCCATCGGTTATCTTCAGGACTCTTAGTCCAATTTGTATCTTGTCCGTAGTCGGACACTATGTTGTTTCTTCCGCTGTTATTTGGATCTTTGTATTGTATCAGTTGTATCCTTGACTCGTTTGAGTCGTCTTGTATATACCTCCTCTGTTGTTGTTGTAGATTGTTCGTGAACTGTTGTAATGTTATCACAAGTGGCAACCTGAAATCGGTTATTATGCGGATTTGGGTGGAAATGCCGAAATCTGCATAGTGCCCGATCCCGGGGCGTCACAAATGGTATCAGAGCATGGTTTCCGATTCCTGATGTTGTTTCGATACGAATGGTTATCGAAGCAACGGGTCCGCAAAGCCTGTAGGATAACCTCGCTAACGGTCGTTGTTTCTAGAGTGTCAAAAACTATTTCTGCTAAACTATTTTGGAAACATCTCAATAGGATTCTAGTTTATTCCTTCTCTCTATTCTATTCTCCTCCTACCTTATTTGTTTTGGAGTCTCCTCCCCTATCTATCATTCAAAGTTTTAGGATCCTACGTGGGTGGACGTTTTCTGAACCGTTAACCTAATAGGTTCGATCATCGGAAGATTCCTGGTGGGAGAAGATCGTCATCAATCCGAGCAAGAATCTCTTGTTAGTGGTGTCGAGGAGATCAACTGGAAGCATGAAGAATCGATAGTCGAACTTCTTTCCCCTCCCGGGTTAGTGGGTGGATTGCGAGGGCGCAATCCCTTGTTAGTGGTGTCGTCTGTAACACCCGGGGAATTTCCCCCCAATTAGATTTAGTTTTTTTTTTTTTTTTGCATTGCATTGCATCATGCCTCATATGCATTGCACCTTGTTTTCAAACCAATTTAAACATTCAAATATGTTTCAATGTTCCAAAAACATGTCAAAAACAGAAAGAATTCAATTGTTTCAGTAAACTTGAATTTCAATTATTAAAACTAGTCGTCAACCCGTGCCTTCGCACGGCTAGTGCGTTTATTATTTTGGGAAACATATTTTGAACAATGGCCCAAGTTTCTTTTAAACTACGTTCATGCCCTTTGAACTAAGACAGAATGAGTATTATACTCACATTATAATTGAGAAATTTATGTGGCTAAGTAAATGTAAATGGTGCTGGCAGCTGTGGTTAAATTTCAAATAGTTGGGCAACCGTACAGACTTCTCTTTAGTTGTTGCATTTTTTATTATATCCTCTTACTCTAGAAGGAGTCATCATTTTGTTTTATAAATTATTTTTTCTAGTCAATCTTAAAATTTGGATTCACAATATTATGACACGGGAAATCGATTACTAATAACTGAGTGGTGAAACATTCAGACATAATTTGCTATTTGCAACCATAAAATACTATTCCCTTAAAATTCATGCCCCATGTGTTATTTTATTTTTCTTGAGCGTTGTATTACTTTTGGAACATGATAGCTTGATCGCTTATAGCTAATTTGTATAACCACATATTTTGTTTGCGACGTGCATAAACTACGCCTTTCATATAGGACAATGACCTTTCAAATATGAAAGAAGTGCACAATCAATCAGATTACATGTGTGTGGGGAGGTTTATTGAAATATCTAATCATTGGATTAATAGTTCTACGCAAAACATAAATGAGTAATCACGTGGCCTTAGATAATTTAAAACTCAATTTTATAATGCTGATCTTTTATCTACCATAGCAATTTAGTTTGAAAATATACCTTTTCTATTTGAAAGCTATAATCTACCTGCATAAGTTATTTCTGTTAGAAAATATTTCCAAAATATATTCTTATAGAAACAAAGAAACGCTGGCTTTATCTAAATTATTTTGATCAATATGCAATATATATATTGTCTCGTACAGACTAAAAACTGATTCTGATCACGGTAAGAAAAACTGTCCTTGTCCTGTTGGGTTTAGACACAACAAATGTTCCATTGGAAGATAGATAGAAATATATTAACACTGCACATCCGACTTTGTCTATAGTTGCCATAAAAATAATTCAACATAGTAAGGAAAAGTTCGGTTAGTACTTCCAATAAAAAAAGTACTAAAGATTAACACATGTAGTTCAGAAGAATATGAGAACATCACATGAGTAGATGTTTGGACAGCATGAGATTAAATTAGTAAATGCTCTAAGTAAAATACCAAGTTATGTGCGTACCTTTGCATGGTGTAATATTCTACTCTAGATATCCTTTTTCATTCGAATACTACACCCATTTATAATTTGCCATGTCCATATGGACAGCGAGATATGATTTCATATTCAACGGATTACAACGAAATCTTTACACAACGATGGTTTAGGAACAATTAACTAAGCCGATTCAGGGGTAGGCGAAAGCAGTAGACTCAGTTTTGTGCCTTGATAGTTGCCTTCGTTTGAGGTTTCTTTTTACTGTATAGTATGTGCGTACACACAGACCGGACATAGCTATACAAAACTATAAATATACGCAGGAGAATCCATATTGTTTCATGTCAAAAGCGAAATCTTTTCCCATTGCAAAGAAACGATATTTCAATCACCGTTGTAGACAAAATTAAAATTAGATCTGACATATACACCTCTCTGTTGAGCTTTAAAATTTGTCCTTTCTGTTGCTAAGCATCCTCTGCTGCTCGACATACATAATTGCGTCAAACCTGAACTGATCCTCCCCTTCTATATTAAGAACAGACAAAAGAACTTACGCCAATTAGTAAGTTTGGTTGCTTGCTTGCGTCGTAGCTGTACTGGTATACATGCTAATTAACTCACGAAAATTGAGAGAACCGTAATTGAGGGCAGCAAATACCAGTAGCACATTAAAATATTTTTTAATACATATTGTCATATTATTGTTATAGTCTTGTGCAAATAGTTGTCTTTTTGGACATGTGCAAATAAGATTATTGGGTTTAATTATGTAGGAGTTACATATATATTTGATTTCCTGTTTTGTAGATGCAGAAAACCATAGAGGCCACCGGCAAGTTGGACTAAATACAGAATGAATTGTGGAGTGTAATGTAATGGTGTACGGGCCACCAGGATGAGATAAGCCAAGCGTGAGCATGCAGATATACGCTTGTGTGAAAGAGCAATCACCGCATGATTAAGCTAGCTAGGTTTTTACAATGAATGAATATGGGTCTTTAGATATTATACAAATGTATGGGAGGTAGCTCGCAGGACAAATTATCTGCTATGGAACACCTAGCTTAGGGATAAGATTAAAAATACATGGCTCTTTGTCCTTTGCGCACCTGCTAAGACTACAGCTAGAGAATTGCATGGCTGCCTCAGCCGCGACGCGAATACGCAAGCAGCTTTCTTGTCCGCTCCATGCACCGGCCCTGCTGCGTGGAAAACCCTGCCTAAAGCGGGTGAGGATGTGGCCATAGCTGCCAGATTGATCGCCGGCGCAAGATCAGAGAGGAGGCAATGACCGCGAAATCGGAGAGGCGGCGATTGTTTTTATTCGGGAGGCCGATAGCTCTGGTTAGTCACGCGAATGTAAAACAACAGCTATTGTCATCAAACAGATGTAGATTGATGATCGGTTAATCAGATGGACAATATTTTCTTACCTCCAGGATTAACGTGGAGGTTCTTACGGTGCCTCCAATTAGTAAATATAAGAATTGGACAATTTGAAATAATTCATTAATTGGAAACATAAGTGCATTCAAATTTTTAAATTCAAACAAACACATAAATTTGAATTCTTGAAAAAAAAAACTTGTGCAATTGGGTTTTTGAGTTGTTAAAACATTATAATTTACTTGCATGTTCAAGAACCATAAAAATCCCTTCTATTTCTCTATCTTATTCATCTTCTACAAAAAAAAAGAATAAAAAAAAAATGAAACAAAAATCAACTCGGGTTGGGGAGGCAGGCTTGAAGCCCACCTACAACCCAACCCCAAGTCCACACGGCCCTTCCCACCTTTCTTCTCCGTACGGTGACGACAGCAGGGGGAAGACGCGCTGCTCCACCACAGCCATGGACCCCTCCTCCACCTGCTCCCCCCCACCTTAAAGCCTCCTCTCCTCCTCCCAAAACCCTAACCCTAGCTCCTTTCTCCCTCCTTCCAGGCGTCGCCATCTCCATCTCCCTGTCTTTTCTTGCACCCCACCATCTCCACCTCCATGGACGGAATTGGAGCTTCGATGGGAGGACGGTGTGGGTGTTTTGCCAGAGCGGCGAGGGTGGGAATGGAACCCCTGTCCCCTCTACTTCGTCATCGCGGAAGAATGAGGTCCGGAGCTTCCTGGATCGCCGGCGCCGTCGAGATCTTCCCGGCGACAACCACTGGGTCTCCATCCTCTGCATCTCGTCACCGTGGATGTCTCCCCGAGCACGCCCGCGATCTCGAGCCCCCCGGTGAGCACGCCCGGTCCCATAGGTTCCTCCTACCACCCCTCGTTTCCCTCGCTCTGCTCCCGGCCGTCGCGTCGCCGCCCGCAGAACGTGGCCGGCCACTTCCGTCTGTCACCGTCGCCTGGAGCTGCGATCGTTCAGTTTCGTCAGTAAACATGCGTCCGTTTTACCTCTTAAAAGTTCAGATGTGTATATGTTCAGAAACCGCAGCCCAGCCCAGTGGCAAGGACTCTGCGCGCGCACCTCGCGGTCGCGAGTTCGAACCCCCCTCAGGCCGAATAAAGGCCACCTTTTTTGGTTTCCCTCGTGCGCGGGCAGGCCCCGCCCGTCAGCGACCCCCTGTGCCACCACCGCTTCTACCCAGCCTCGTCAGCGCCAGCGCAGCCCGGGGGCCCCCTCGTCGGTCTCTGTGGCTGGATCCCTCCCCGGTGAAAACTGTCCAGATCCAGATCTGGATCTGGCAGTTTGCACCAAGCCCCCTGCTATTCTGCTGTTTAGCACGGCTATCCACCCTTCTGATTTTCTTTCACAGCTAAGTCCATGGAAATTGCAGAGAAGTCCCTGTCTTTTACAATTGAACCCTAAAACTTCAAATGATCATAACTTTCAAACCCTAACTACAATTTCACAAAGTAAAATATGTTTTCGATGCAGAATTAAATAAACTTTCCAAATATAAACTTTGTTTACTGTTTTGCCTAATTAAAATTGGTGCAATAATTCAATACTTTAATTACACCTTTTAAATTGCCAAATTCATAACTTGCTCATTTTAAATCCAAATTCAACAGATAAAATATGCTTTCCAACCAGAAAAATGCATAGAATATTAATATGCCATCCATGCCCTTGTTTGCATCTTGTATCTTGAATTTTAGTTGTATTATGCATGTCAACTAAATAACAACATATGGAATGTGTTGGGGTATCCACTAAATATTGCCCTATTCCATTTAATATTGTTTAGCTCACCTACTTACTGTTTTGCATGTTAATCAACATTTAATATGATGGTTAGATAAACAACTTGAACCATAATTATGTGTCCGGACTCCGGGTCCGATTAAATTGGCTAAGTTGTACTTTTGCGTTGCATCCCGCATGTCATGCATATAAAATAGGATCATGCTGGATCTTTTGCCGTAGTAGTAATTGTTGCATCCGGTGTTTGTTCTAGTTCGTTGCTTCTTCACGGATAGGACGTTGAGATGATGTGAGCAACGACAAGTTCTTCGGATGTACCTCTACTTGCTGGATCTCAGGCAAGTATACTCACTTGCTACCTATGTTGCTTTTCCTCACTTGTTACCGATTCTTTCCGTTGCCTTTATGCTAGCCTTATGATTCGATGCTTGTGTCTCGATCCTATCATATGTTTACCTTGCAACCATGATATAGCCTTCCTTCCACTTCCTATCAACTGTTGTTTGTTTACCTTGTTGGCCCTCGTGTAGTAGTTGCAAGCTTAGTGTTGTTTGCGCTCAAGTCTTGTTGTCCTTTTTCATATCACCTGTTTAGTTGATAGTTGGGTTTCAATTTAATCAAAAACATGTTAATGTTTTGGGTAATAATAATTTGATGATAAGGCACCGGCAGGAGGCCCGGCGTGGTTTTGAGGCCTGCTAGTGTCGAACTTAATTAGGAAAAGGGTCTTGTCCTCCGATCCATGATGAGCGCACTAACCGCATGTGGGAAGCGAGTATGGGCGCCCCCCCGCAATTCTGATTCGATTCGCATCTCGTCCAAATCGCCACACTTAGTTCGGGCTTTCCATTTGATGCATGCATATGCAGGTGCGAGCCCTTGGCGCCAGGGTGGAACTTTTGTAGTCGGCATTTAGGGCGGCATGGTCTTCCAGTGCTATGAGGGTCCCCCTTTTCTTCGTGGGGGCTCGATTAGCCGTGCACGCACAGCACGTGGTTTCCTTGGGTTGCTTCCTTAGTAGGGGTAACACTGGATGGGTATTGTTTGGTGAGTAGTTATAGTTGGTTTTGTCGCGCTATCTTATCCCTTTCTTTTAGCCGGATGTTGTAGCGCGTCTCTGTATTTAGTTAGTGCAGCCCGCTGCCGCTTCTTTGCAATAACCCCTTCCTTCCGTTGTACCCAAAGTATTTGTATCTTGTGATGATTGGTTACGCTGGTATCTTGTGAGTATGGTTTATCCACTTGCCAGTACTTAATAGTACTGACCCACGAATCCATTTCGTGGCTGCATATTCCACATTGCAGTCAACAGGTTTGAAGTCTGACGACGTTAGCTTGGGAATCCCTCCGGCTTGGCCTGGGCAGGGATTGGACGCCATCGGTTATCTTCAGGACTCTTAGTGCAATTTGTATCTTGTCCGTAGTCGGACACTATGTTGTTTCTTCCGCTGTTATTTGGATCTTTGTATTGTATCAGTTGTATCCTTGACTCGTTTGAGTCGTCTTGTATATACCTCCTCTGTTGTTGTTGTGGATTATTCGTGAACTGTTGTAATGTTATCACAAGTGGCAACCTGAAATCGGTTATTATGCGGATTTGGGTGGAAATGCCGAAATCTGCATAGTGCCCGATCCCGGGGCGTCACAAAAATGATGAAGTGATGAAGGAGGCCAAGAAATCTCTTAAAGAGAGGGGTATTAAATCTGAAGATGTAAAGAATTTACCCCCTATAGAAGAATTATGTAAGCCTATTCCTCATCCATCAACAGTCGAGGTACACTCTCTCCAATACTTTGATAATAGAGATATTCCTTACTCTAAAACACCTGATCAATGCTTAGATGAATTTGATAATTATGTTGTTAAGCAAGATAATTTTAATATGAGAGTCAAAATCATCTTATGGAAAAATCTAGAGCTATTGATAATTTGCATGGTATTATTGAGAGAACCTCTAATGATGTTAAAATGCTTGTTAAACATTTTCATATGGTTCAAACTCAAATTGATCAACTTACTAAAGTGCAAAATGATATGCTAGCTAATGCTTCTAGAGAGAAACATGTTTATGAAATAATTACTAGAAGTGGTATTTCTACTCAAGACCCCTTATATCCTGAAGGACACCCTAAAAGAATTGAACAATAAAAACAATAGTTCTCCTTCTAAGAAAAAGAAGAAGAGAGATAAAACTGTTGTAGAATCTCCTGAACCTGCTAAAGATCCTAATAGTATATCTAGTGCTGATGCTGAAACTGAAAGTGGTAATGATAAAAGTGATGCTTCTGATAAATAAGAAACTGTAGCTGGACCTGAAAAGCAAAATAAAATTATGAAGTATACTAAGGAGGACTTCATTGTCAAAAAACATGGTAAAGTAAGAGAGCCTTAGGGTACAAAAAGCAATGCCTTTTCCTTATAAGAAACACAAAACAATGGAAAAAGAACATTATAATAAATTTTGTGAGTGGATGAAATCTTTTTTTTTTGCAAATTCCTTTGACTGATGCTATTAAACTGCCTCCTTATTCAAAATATACTAAAGATATTTTCTAAACAAAAGGAAAATTCCTAATGAGGAAATTTCCACTATGCTTGCTCATTACTCTTTTAATAGTAAGGTTCCAAAGAAGCTTGGAGACCTTCAAAGTTCAAGTGGTGACTAGAAACAAATAATTTGAGAAAAAGTAATAACATGGCATGAATTAATCAATAATAATCTTTGGGACAAATGCACATTAAAATCAGAATGGCAACTACTCTCTCTTAACTGTGCATAAAGTTAGAAGATGGTGACTCAACATAAAAGTAAAAGAAAGGCCCTTCGCAGAGGGAAGCATGGATTAACTTGTGTGCTAGAGCCTTTTATTTTATTAAAACAGAGGTATTGAAAACAATTTTGAGGGAGGTGTATGTTTATGTCAATGAATGGCAAACAGACAATAAAATACGTCACAAGCCAACTAGACTTCACAAGAGCAGCTCCCATAGAAGGACGCAACTGGGGTAGAATGTCACACCCCTGTTTTTAAGCACTTGTTTAATATTAAATTAGCAAGCCTCTTAAGACTTTTGTAAGAAAATTAAGTGGACAACATGTTTGTGTACTCATGTTTATCTATGCAATATAAGTGGTGTGTTTCTTTTCACTCATGTGAGGATTTTCCCTGATGAATTATTATTTCCTGCCTGATGTTTTTCAACTGGAAACCCTAAGATGTTTCCTCTCAAATTTTGGGAAATGCTTGATTCACTCATGATAGCATTATTTAGTCATAACTTGACCAAGGAAACATTTTGGTTTGGATTTAAATAGCTTTGGGAATTTATTTCCTATTTAAACTTTTAGCAGAGAAACAACAGAACTAGCTGTTTTCCACACTTGTTTTCAGGGGGTAAACATATTTGATTTGTTGTTTTCTTGTTGTATTATGGTTTACCATGTTATGGAATACAACTAAATGCCACTGGTTTAAATTTCACTTGGAAAACAACCAAATCCATGATTGTCTTCCTAGTATAAAAATATTGGAAAACCAATTCTATTTGGAAAATAGAAACATAGCTTTTTGGACAGTTGTTTTCAGAAGGTTAACCAACTCCAATTTTTGTGTACTGGTTGTTTTCTCAAACTAGAAAGTACATAGAACAATTACCAACTTGAATTTTCAAAATCCAAGTTCTTTTGCCCTTTCAAACAGAAGCAAACTTTTGCTTCAAATCACTGTTTTTCCAACACTTAGTGAAATTGTCACTAATGTCTTTTTCTGAATTTTCTGAATCTGTTTTTGAACAGAACTTGGGGGATGAATTTCTTGAGCTGTGCTTGATCTTTGTGTGTGGAATTTGATCCTAGTCACTCACCTAGGATTCCTCTGCCTCACCTTGTGCTTGGTTGCCCGAGAGTTGCCTTAGCAAGGAAGGAAAGAAGAAGGGAAGTAGGGCTCGGGTAGGAGGGGGGTGTGCTAGTGGCATAGCAAAAACATCACATGCCTCTCTACCCCTAGCCCGACTGTGGTCACTAGTGGCTCTAAAACCGCCCCTGGCTCGAGAGAACTCGCAAAACCTGGCCCCCACCTCTCTGCTTGCCAACGTGCACACGCACATGCACACCCGAGAGCCCCCATGTTGGCCTCATGCCTACAAAGCCTCCGAGGCCATGCCGTCTCGCCAGAGCACGCCACCACCCTCCACGACCCCACCCACGAGAAGCCAACCCGTGCCTCGGCGTGTGCGAGGAGCACGGGCAGTTTTTCGCCGCCGGCCACCGAGAGATCCACCGAATCGAATCGAGAAATCCCGTGCGTGAGGGCTCGACATTTTCGCACGCACGTGCTCCCCGTAACCCTAGGCGCCTCCCTGACACCCTCCCCGTCCACTTTGCTTGCAGGAGCGCCCGCGCCATCGCCGCCGTGTCTGCCTCGCCGTCGCAGAGAGGAGCACGACGTGGGAGCCTCGGGCATCGTCGTCGTCGCGCCACCAACACCCCACGACACCACCGCCGCCACCCGCAACGCCACGACACCCCTAGGTGAGCAGCGAGCCCGCGCCGTGCACGCCCGCGAGGTGTTTGTCGCCGGTGAGAGAGAGAGAGAGAGGGGAGGAGGAAGAAAAGAAGCGGACCGTTGATCGCGAGATCAACGGCCACGCTTGAACGCAGCGCTTCCCGCGTCCGGCGCCCGCGCGCGCGCGTGCCTGGGCTAGCCTAGGCGCTAGTTGGGCCAAGCGTAGCGAATCCGGCCCATCTGGGCATTTCCCTGTTAATTTCTAAAATAGGAATTTTCTGGCAGAATGATAGGTGATAGCTTTTGGCCTAGGAATGTTAGCAAACGATTTTATTTGCCTTTGCTAATTTTTTTACCTATAGCCATACAAAATCACAACCATCTCCCACTGGCAGATTAATGTTTGGATTTGTTTAGTTATTTTTCTATAGCTATTTTGCCAGACAGTACCCTTAAAATTGAAATGAATAGAACTTCAAAAATACATAATATTTTTGAGCAAACTCAACTGTTTTGGAAATCCCTTGTCAATACCTACCAGTAGAATTTTAGTTTGCACCAAGGTGAGTTACCATTTGGAAATGCCATCCATTTTGGTGAAACATCTGTGAGTTATTCCAAGAATTTTAGGGGGAGTTTGGGACATTATTTTTGAGTGGGACCAATTGTAGATGCTTTGTATTGTTAAGAACTATCACATCCTAGAAGGATTTAATTTTTGGAGCCATGAAAAAATTAGGGAGACAGAACAAGTTTGGGTACTTTTCTGCCTAATTTTAATTTCTAGATCTTGTTTTATATGTTCATGTTGTGATGTGCAAATGATGTTTTCTTGCTTGTAATGTTGTTTTCCAGTGTTGTTATGATGTTTACAAGTTATATGTACAGGTTAGAATAAATGGTTTGAGTGGTAGAATTTTTAGAATTATTTTCCATGCATAGATCTTGCTCATAGCTTAATTTTCTACCTAGGTTTTTGAGTAGATTTTTAAATGTTTATTAGGCTTATTGCTAGATTAATTTTCATGGAACCAGTACTATTTTGGTACTTTTATTTTGGTTATAGCACCTCTGGTTACTTGGTGCTTG
Source organism: Alopecurus myosuroides (assembly GCA_028641055.1). NCBI lineage: Eukaryota > Viridiplantae > Streptophyta > Magnoliopsida > Poales > Poaceae > Alopecurus > Alopecurus myosuroides. The sequence continues at coordinate 489,942,951 of CM054057.1, forward strand.
TGTTTGGAATAGATTTAAATAGCATTGCTTAAGTTTAGTTTTCATACTAAAATATCCATGCATGCCTTTTTGCCTTGTTTTCCACTAGGGAAAAATATGAATCTTTGTGGTTGAAAACAGAGGATGGAATGTCCTTGTGGCATTGTTATCTTAGTGTTTTCACCTCTTTTATTTTTTCCCTTAAGTAGTAGAAAAGCATGAGTAACACTTGGGTGCCTAGAATTAAATTCTCTCACTTGTGTAGCATTTTAGCCTAGTTTTTCCTTGGTAAATAGCTAGACTTTTTATTTTGTTTTGTGGGATCCAGTAGCATTTTGGTACTGATTAGAGGAGTATTCTTCCTCTGTTAATTTGCACACTTGTGCATAAAATTAACAAGTGTAGTATAAACTAGTCTAGCATTTTTCCAAAGTTTCTACTAGTATGAGTAGGAGTTTTTGGAGCTAGTTTGTTTGTTTTGAGCACTTTTGGAAATGTGACCAGAGGCTTACTAACCTCTGTATGAGCATTTTGCTAGTGGAACACCCACTGGTATTTTTTGCATCATGGTGGATAATGAGCTTGACTTGTGGTCATGAGCCTTTTTCCCCACTTGCATAGTTTAGCTTATTATTTGTGTTTGCCATAGAGAATGTTGGGGGAGTTTTTAGACATCAAATTGTGTTTTATGTGACACCCTACTGCCTAGTAACATGTGTTTTACCCCACTGGTCCATGGTGCTCTTAACTAAAAATCATTGGGTTTGGCCACACATAAACACTAGGAAAAAGCAGATTTTCCCACTATAGTTTTTATGCCAATTTTTCTTAAGGGAAAATTGAGTACTTTGGGTGGTACATTTTAATTGCTTGCTGTATGTATCACTTGTAGCATTGTTTGTGTTGGTTGGTTCTGAAAGTGTGCCTTTATTTTTACTTTACGACAATAGAAAACGAGGAAGGAGGATTTGCTGAAGAGGGATATTGCAACTCCTGTTACTTTCAGGACCAGGACCATCACTTGTCCCAAGGCAAGCCATCCTAATGCTTGATGTGTAAATAGTTATCATTATATATCATGCATGCTTTTCACTTCTGAAGTTTTAACAAAACTATACTCTCAAAACTATTTTTGTTGTGAATACTACTACTATTAATATTACTAGAAGAAGGAATCATATTAATAGTCAACTTGGTATTACCAAGCCCTTAGCCACTAAATGGTATATAAATACCATTCACCAAATTAAAACTTGGGTTCTTAAATGAACTAAATAAAATGTGTTTTTGTAAACAAATGCCTTATGGAAGAAAAACCCCGGAGGGAGGGTGAGACCCTATCTACCGGAAGGATGTCATGATGGGAAATTTTGAGAAATGTTTACAAAAGACACATAACCTAGTCTTCGCTGGACAACCATTATCGTACTGCCACTTTACCCCAATATAGGTAGGGGCTTGATTAAAAACTTGTTATGGTTAGTATGTGTGCTATCTCAAGTGCTATAGGGGATTGGATCCTCCGAACCGAAATGTCGCTAGGAGTGAGAATACGGGACATCTAAAGTGTGGGATTGATTTTCCCTCCGGATGCAGCAGTTGGGTCTCCTGTTTGGGCGGTGTGTGACACGGCTTGCCGGGGAGGGGTAACCCCAATTGAAGAGATAGTCATGTACTAGCTTGCACATAGTGGATAGTCAAGATCAGCTATCTGATGTTCTCATAGGTTGTGAACTGTCCATGGTTGTTTCATGGCGGATTCTGGATCTAGTGGAAATGTGTACACCTCTGCAGAGTAAAACTATTTCGAGATAGCCGCGTCCTCGGATATGGACGGTTGAATGGCCATGTAGCTAGCATTGTGTCAATATTTTCAAAAGAGGTTTTGAAGGACGGCTTTGTACCTGCATGGTACTAAGGAGGAATGACTTGGTATCTGCGAGATACGGATGAGAAGGAAACTATTACTAAAAGTTTCTGAAAAGAAACTTTCTTTTTCTAAAACCAATCTTATAAAACCTCCGAGATATGTGATATCTACGAGAGAAAAACTACATTATTTTGGATGATTCTTCACAAAGAACCAAACCTGAAAAATCAACCATGATAAATCTCTTATCTGTCATGGGTAGCTGAACCATATGTATGGCCTACCCACTCCACCAAATAAGCATGTATGCATAATTGTAAGCTCATAAAGGATGTCTTGTTGAGTACATTCAAATGTACTCATTTGGTTTCGCCCCTGGTATCTACTTATCAGACTACGAGGAGCCACTACAGGAGGAGTTCTATGAGGAGGAGTTCTACACTGATGGCCCTGCGAGTTAGGATCGTCTCCCAGTCAGCAGCCTGTAGGATGAGGCATGACTCGGGTTCTACTACGCTATGCTTGTCGTCTTCCGCTGTGTTTATTTTGAATGCCTGTCCTGTGTGACAGTTGTCAAGAACTTGGTCATGTGACCATTTATGTAAGACTCTAATATTCGTGTAATGGATGATGTATTCTGTATGCCAACTACGTATGTTGTTCACGACTGGTTATTCTGGGATCGTGAATGAATGCATATGAGGGGTTCTGGACCCTCCGGTCTGGGGCCTCTACAAAGTTGGTATCAGAGCCATCCTGACTCTAGGAGACCTTAGTTAGCATGGACGTTAGTGTATACTCCAAAAATCTAAGTTACAAATACAAAAAGATTGGATATATGACTATGTATAAAAATATTCCCTATATCCCACCACCTCTCTGTGTTAAACTCTACTTGCATTAAGATTGTTCTTTGCATAAACTTAAAACTTTGCACACTGTGGTCTCACTTAAACTATACTTAATTTTTTTTGTAGATGGACGTGGTCATCACCGAGGCTTTCCAGTTGGGACGTCCACGTGGCGAGACTTTCCTTTTCGAGGAGAGGCTAGTAGCTATGGCTACTGTGTTGGGACGCCCACTTCCGGAGCTACGAGGGGGATTAGTTGACGGTGCACCTCTGGAGGGAGACTGGTACGCGGAGGTCACTATCCGTGCACCTCTGGCTAGCCCGACAGTGGAGGACTACGTTTTCCGTGCTTTTGACCGCTCTTGGACCGAGGCAGCCGTGCGGGTGATCCAGGAGTTAGTGGCACGACTGGCACACATCGGGGAGTACATGTTCATCGGTTCCCGGTTCGAGTTGATTGGGAGGCGCGATGAGGAGGGCATACCACTTCCTGTCGAGCCAGACTCTACCACTGTTGGTCCTCACTTGGACGAGATGGAGATTCTGTTGTACCACACTCAGCACAGGCTGGACGATCAGCGACTCGCTCACCACCTCGGCACACTGGTGCACCACACACTGATAGCCGAGACTGACGAGCTGAGGGCTGAGCTTCACGACAGCCAGGAGGAGAGTGGAGCAGTGGCACAGCAGTTGTCCCAGTTGAGGGAGGAGTTTGAGGCCACCGCCGCGAGGAGCCGTGCCTTGGAGAGGCAGCTGCGGGCCACCCGTATGAGCCGTGCTCGTCTCACCAGCAGGATGACGGCTCTGGAGGGGGCTAAGTCAGTTCTGCGTGCTAGGCTTCAGATAGCTCGTGATGACATTGCCGCGAGAGACTCTGCCATAGAGGAGCTTGAGGAGGAGGGCGCAGAGCTCATCAGGGAGATTGAGGAGCTCCTGCCAGTAGAGGATGTTCCGTCCGACTTGGAGGAGATGGATATGAGTGAGGCTAGCAAGCAGGATGATGATGACCTGCTTGGCGAGGAGGAGGAGGAGGACCCTGAGGAGCGTATCTTCGAGGTTGGGGACAGTGACGACTCTGTGTAGTCGCAGCCTCCTTACCCTTAGCACTTGATGCAGGTCTAGATGCTAGTTAAGTATGCTAGATCGTTTTGCTAGTAGTAGCCCTGCGATGACCCCACCAATCGCACCCCCTGTAGCTCGATGAAGCCTTCCTTGTAAGATATGGCTTGTAATGTGTGTGTGTAATGTCAAAAACTCTGTTTAGTTATTGTGATGAATGAAATGTTCTGCTTGGTTCTTTGATGATTGTCACTATTTTGCGTTCATTTCATCCATGTTTGCGACTGCCCCGCTCTTGTTTTTGAAACATATCACTCGTATTCCTTTTGTTGGTGTTAAAGGTACTGGGTTTTCAAAAACAAGAATTTATTTCTTAAAACTTACACATGTTTCACTTCAGCATGGCACCTCGTCGCGAACCCCCGCCGCCACCACCACCCACAGTGGAGGCGCTGTTGGCCCTGCTGATGGAGGATCGCCAGGCCAGCCGAGATGAGAGTGCGGCTACCATTGCCGCTCTGCAACAACTAGCTGCTGCCACCAACCACAATGGCAACGGCAATGGAGCCCGCTCGAGGCTGAGAGACTTTCAGCACACCAACCCCCCAGTCTTCACTAGGATTGTGGAGCCTCTTGATGCTGACGAATGGCTCCGCACCATTGCAAACAAACTGGAGGTTGCTTCAGTTGAGGAGAATGATAAGGTCCTGTTTGCCTCCCATTTTTTTGCTGGTCCTGCCAGAACTTGGTGGGAGACTACACGTGAGACTGTTGCTGCTGGTCACGTGTTCAACTGGGAGGATTTCTCTGCGAGATTCCGCAAGTACCACATCCCCCAGGGAATGATGGCACTTATGCGGGAGATATTTTTTAAGCTGACGCAGGGAAGTATGCCGGTGTCTGAGTACTGGGAGAATTTCACTACTCTGTATGCACAGGAGGATATTAACACTGATTCTAAGAAAAGGGAGAGGTTCTTAAATGGGCTGGATGATGAGCTCCAGTGCTCTCTAGTGGTGGTTCCATTCCAGGACTTGGAGACCCTTGCAAATGCCGCTATGGTGCTGGAGCACAAGCGGAAATCTGCTGATGATAACCGCAAGAGGAAAATGACTGCGCATGGAGGACCTAGTGCTCAAAGGACTCGCAACACTCCGTATGCGAGGCCACCATCCCACAAGGCGCCTGCTTATGCACCCCGCCCCAACCACAACTATGCACCAAGGCCCAACAACTACAACCACCCTGCACCTTATGCACCAAGGTACGGAGGAAATAGCTGTAACACCTGGGGTGTTACCTGTTTGTTTTCTTTTTTGTTTGCATCATCTGCATCCCATAAGCATTGCATCATGTTTTCCAAACCACTCAAAACTTCAAAACAATTTAAATTGTTCAAAACCCTAATGGTAAATGCAAATAACACATCCAAATCCAATCAAATCCTACTTGGCAATATTTCGAATGGGAGTTTTACAATTAAAATCTTGCAAACAAAATTAAAGCTAATAATGTTTTCATCATTGCTTGAACTTATTTAATAAAATTTGTTTATTACCAAAGTTACCAAATCCAACCTTATTTGAAATTCAACTAGCAACTTTAAATCAATTAAAGTTTCAACCCTGGAAAATAATGTTACCTTTTGCTTAATCTCTGTTTTGAAAATTTAACACAATTAGTCCATCAAAGAAAAACCCCAAATCTTTTCTCTCTCTCCCTTTTATTCTATACAAAAAAAAATCAGCTGATAGAAAAAAAATATAAAAAAATAAAAGCCTAGGAGAGAGGCAAGCCCACCACTCTTTTTTTCTTCCCCCCAAGCCCATCTCCTTTCTGGCCCGTTCCCTGTTGTCTTCTTCCTCGTGGCTGTCGTCATCAGTACGAACAGGGAAACAACCATCGGATCCTTCCGCCCCCTCCCGGATGCGCTGCCGTACCTACGCTCCCTCCCCGATAAAAGCACCCAGCCACCCTCCCCGAGCCCTACCTAACCCTAGCCTCCTCCCACACCGCCGCCACCCTCTCTACCTCCATCTCCCTCTGTTTCTGAACCCAGCCGAACACCTCTGTACCTCCACGTCGCCGTCAGTCCACCGCCACCGTCCCGCCACCACGAGCCCCCTCAAGTCCATATCTCCACGGGAATGGAACCATGGTCGATTCCTCGTCGGCTTTCGTGAAGGAGCGGAGGCGGGAGGAGGCCCGAGCCGGCCGCGCCATCGCCGGAGACGTCCGCCGTTTCTGCCATCGATGCCTGAACGGCTACAGCAAGGAGCAGGTAATCGCCTCTGCTCCGCCTTCCCCTCTCCCTCTGGCTCTGCCCGCCTCCACACTCGCACCGCACCACGCACCACCACGCACTGCCCGCACCACCCCAAGTTCGCCGCCGGTCGAGGTCTTCGTGGCCCTCTGCCCGCGATCGCTGCATCGTGCCGTCAGATAGCGCGAGCAGCTCCTGCGTTTTCTTCAGAAAAACCACGCCTGTATCCCTCAAAAATCATCCGTGCGGTAGTACGACAAGAACCACGAGGTGGCCCAGTGGTTGGACTCCCTCCGCGCGCTCGCGAGGGCAAGGGATCGATTCCCCGCTCGCGCAAATTGCCAGCTTTTTTACTCCGCGCGGCGGGCCCCGCCCGTCAGCCACGCCAGCCCTTCCACCGCGCTCCACCGTGGCGCCACCCTGGCGTGGCCCCACTGGTCAGCCAGTGTGGGTAGCCCAGCCACGGTACAAAGGGTTCAATCCCTGTTTTCTTTTTTTTCCAGCAATGTTTAATAACCCTAAATAACTTGCATAAATCATATCTTTGCCATTTCAACTCTGTTTTGCACAAATAAAATATGTATCCCAACCAAAATTCCATGAACTTTTCAAATATGCTTTTTGTTTTCTGTTTTGAACTTTCAAAATGCAATTCAAATTTGAATTCAACTAATTCAATTGTAAATTGCAACAATTCATAAATAATTCATACTAATTCCAAATAAGGCAAATAAAATATGTTTTCCATACCATTTTGCATAACCTATTCAACTATAATCTTTGTTTCCTGGTTTGAATAATTTAAATTGCCTAAACAACTTAAATCTTGTTTAATTCAATTAAAAATTGTTTAATATTGTTTAATTCATAATTAAATTACCCTAATTCCAATTTCAATATTTGAAACATGTAATCCACCCAAAATTTTGTGTTCTAATCAAATATGAACTTTGTTATCTGTTTTGAACAATTTAACTTGCTGAAAACAACAATTGTTTGTGTGACACCTTAAAGGAACCAAAAATCCCCTAAATTAATAAATAAATTTCTAAATTGGTAAACCCTATTGTAAATTGGTTCTATTGTTGTTATTTTGTTGTTTTCCTCATCCATGCATCATACTAAACCACTTTCACCTAATGGTTAGTAGGAAAACAATTGTTTCAACCCTAATCCATGGGCTTTTCATATGCAACTCAGATTGCATATGGGTCCATTTAAATCTGTTTATCATGTCAACTAGTTTATTCTGATGCATCTTTAACTTGTCATGCATCCATATCTTGTTCATGCTGGATCTTTTGCCGTAGTAGTAATTGTTGCATCCGGTGTTTGTTCGAGGTTCGTTGCTTCTTCCCGGATAGGACGTTGAGATGATGTGAGCAACGACAAGTTCTGCTACCTTGCGGGATCTCAGGCAAGTATACTCACTTGCTGCCATATGGCTGCCTTTCATCACTTGTTACCGATTCTTTCCGTTGTTCTTTTCTGCTAGCCTTAGTAGTAGTTGTTTCTGTTACGAACCCATCACATGAATCCCTTAACCTTGATATTGCCTCACCTCCACTCCTATCACCCCTTTGGTTGAGCCAGTGTCTTACTAGCATGCTTAGGTTGTTTTGCTCGAGTCTGTTACCCGTTACTTTCCGTTACTAGATTACTTTTATTGTTCTGGGGGCTCGATGTTAATCAATCAACCTGTTATTAATAATATGCTGATAAGGCACCGGCAGGAGGCCCTTTGTGGTTTTGAGGCCTGCTAGTGTCGAACTTAATTAGGAAAAGGGTCTTGTCTACTGATCCATGATGAGCGTGCTCACCGCATCCGGGTGGTAGTATGGGACCCCCCTCGACTTAGACCTGATCTGCAGCTTGTCCGAAGAGCCACACTTAGTTGGGGTGTTCCATTTGCTCCTTGCATAATGGGTGGATCCCCCATGGTTACTTATGATGATGATGCATATAGGGCGAGGCCTGTAGTGCCGGGGTGTTGTGTCCTGCGGGAGTTTTGCACACCTGCGCTGAGTATTCGGCTGCGTGGCTGGGACCTTATAGCTCCGTGGCTCCTAGGATGGGTTGTAGAGATGGTTTGGGTCGTGTCAAGCCAACCTGAGTTTTAGTTGGTGGCTTGAGTGTGTACGGGTACTGGAGCACACCCTGCAGGGATAAATCTTCTCGAGAAGCCGTGTTTTCCGCGGTTCTGGATTACTTGGTGAAAGTACTGGCTAACAAGTACTCAGAACAACTTACACCTAATGATAATAACTTGACTAGTAATAGTCTTATTGACACAAAAACCTGATCCATTATTCATTAATCCAACTGTGTGAGTTATCCTCGGATTGCTTCTTTGGATAAGGGGCGAGATCCAGGATGGGTTTGTTTGGAGTTACTTTCAGTTGGTTACAACACTCGATCTTATCTCCTTTCTGTTAGTAGGAAGTGATAGAATCTCTGTAGTTGGTTAGTGCAGCCTACTGTCGCTTATTTGCAATAACCCCTTCCTTTCCGTTGATCCTAAAGTATTTGTATCTTGTGATGACTGGCTACGCCGGTATCTTGTGAGTATGGGTTTTATCCCCCTTGCCAGTACTTAACCGTACTGACCCACGAATCTCTTTCGTGGCTGCAAATTCCAACTTGCAGTCAACAGGTTTGAAGTCTGACGACGTTAGCTTGGGAATCCCTCCGGCTTGGCCTGGGCAGGGATTGGACGCTCTCGATTATCTTCAGGACTCTTAGTCCAATTTGGATCTTGTCCGTAGCCGGACGTTTGTTTCTTCCGCTGTTATTTGGATCTTTGTATGTGTCAGTTGTATCCTTGACCCGTTTGAGTCATCTTGTATCTATCTGTTTTCTGTTGTAATTGTGGAATATTCGTGAACTATTGTAATGTTATCACAAGTGGCAACCTGGAATCGGTTATTATGTGGATTTTGGCGGGAATGCTGAAATATGCATAGTGCCCGATCTCGGGGCGTCACAAATGGTATCAGAGCCTTGGTTCCGATTCCCGAGATTGTTTCGATACGAATGGTTATCGAAGCAACGGGTCCGCAAAGCCTGTAGGATAACCTCGCTAACGGTCGTTGTTTCTAGAGTATCAAAAACTATTTCTGCTAAACTATTTTGGAAAACATCTCAATAGGATTCTGGATTTTTCTCCTTACCCCTATTCTATTCCCCTCCCATCTTATTTGTTTTGGAGTCTTCCCCTTGTCTATCTTTCAAAGTGTTAGGATCCTACGTGGGTGGACGTTTTCTGAGCTTTTAACCTAGTAGGTTCGATCATCGGAAGATTCCTGGTGGAAGAACATCGTCATCACTCCCAGCAAGAAGCCCTTGTTAGTGGTGTCGAGGAGATCAACTGGAAGCACGAAGAATCGATAGTCGAACTTCTTTCCCCTCCCGGGTTAGCAGGTGGATTGCGAGGGCGCAATCCCTTGTTAGTGGTGTCGTCTGTAACACCTGGGGTGTTACCTGTTTGTTTTCTTTTTTGTTTGCATCATCTGCATCCCATAAGCATTGCATCATGTTTTCCAAACCACTCAAAACTTCAAAACAATTTAAATTGTTCAAAACCCTAATGGTAAATGCAAATAACACATCCAAATCCAATCAAATCCTACTTGGCAATATTTCGAATGGGAGTTTTACAATTAAAATCTTGCAAACAAAATTAAAGCTAATAATGTTTTCATCATTGCTTGAACTTATTTAATAAAATTTGTTTATTACCAAAGTTCCCAAATCCAACCTTATTTGAAATTCAACTAGCAACTTTAAATCAATTAAAGTTTCAACCCTGGAAAATAATGTTACCTTTTGCTTAATCTCTGTTTTGAAAATTTAACACAATTAGTCCATCAAAGAAAAACCCCAAATCTTTTCTCTCTCTCCCTTTTATTCTATACAAAAAAAATCAGCTGATAGAAAAAAAATAAAAAAAATAAAAGCCTAGGAGAGAGGCAAGCCCACCACTCTTTTTTTCTTCCCCCCAAGCCCATCTCCTTTCTGGCCCGTTCCCTGTTGTCTTCTTCCTCGTGGCTGTCGTCATCAGTACGAACAGGGAAACAACCATCGGATCCTTCCGCCCCCTCCCGGATGCGCTGCCGTACCTACGCTCCCTCCCCGATAAAAGCACCCAGCCACCCTCCCCGAGCCCTACCTAACCCTAGCCTCCTCCCACACCGCCGCCACCCTCTCTACCTCCATCTCCCTCTGTTTCTGAACCCAGCCGAACACCTCTGTACCTCCACGTCGCCGTCAGTCCACCGCCACCGTCCCGCCACCACGAGCCCCCTCAAGTCCATATCTCCACGGGAATGGAACCATGGTCGATTCCTCGTCGGCTTTCGTGAAGGAGCGGAGGCGGGAGGAGGCCCGAGCCGGCCGCGCCATCGCCGGAGACGTCCGCCGTTTCTGCCATCGATGCCTGAACGGCTACAACAAGGAGCAGGTAATCACCTCTGCTCCGCCTTCCCCTCTCCCTCTGGCTCTGCCCGCCTCCACACTCGCACCGCACCACGCACCACCACGCACTGCCCGCACCACCCCAAGTTCGCCGCCGGTCGAGGTCTTCGTGGCCCTCTGCCCGCGATCGCTGCATCGTGCCGTCAGGTAGCACGAGCAGCTCCTGCGTTTTCTTCAGAAAAACCACGCCTGTATCCCTCAAAAATCATCCGTGCGGTAGTACGACAAGAACCACGAGGTGGCCCAGTGGTTGGACTCCCTCCGCGCGCTCGCGAGGGCAAGGGATCGATTCCCCGCTCGCGCAAATTGCCAGCTTTTTTACTCCGCGCGGCGGGCCCCGCCCGTCAGCCACGCCAGCCCTTCCACCGCGCTCCACCGTGGCGCCACCCTGGCGTGGCCCCACTGGTCAGCCAGTGTGGGTAGCCCAGCCACGGTACAAAGGGTTCAATCCCTGTTTTCTTTTTTTTCCAGCAATGTTTAATAACCCTAAATAACTTGCATAAATCATATCTTTGCCATTTCAACTCTGTTTTGCACAAATAAAATATGTATCCCAACCAAAATTCCATGAACTTTTCAAATATGATTTTTGTTTTCTGTTTTGAACTTTCAAAATGCAATTCAAATTTGAATTCAACTAATTCAATTGTAAATTGCAACAATTCATAAATAATTCATACTAATTCCAAATAAGGCAAATAAAATATGTTTTCCATACCATTTTGCATAACCTATTCAACTATAATCTTTGTTTCCTGGTTTGAATAATTTAAATTGCCTAAACAACTTAAATCTTGTTTAATTCAATTAAAAATTGTTTAATATTGTTTAATTCATAATTAAATTACCCTAATTCCAATTTCAATATTTGAAACATGTAATCCACCCAAAATTTTGTGTTCTAATCAAATATGAACTTTGTTATCTGTTTTGAACAATTTAACTTGCTGAAAACAACAATTGTTTGTGTGACACCTTAAAGGAACCAAAAATCCCCTAAATTAATAAATAAATTTCTAAATTGGTAAACCCTATTGTAAATTGGTTCTATTGTTGTTATTTTGTTGTTTTCCTCATCCATGCATCATACTAAACCACTTTCACCTAATGGTTAGTAGGAAAACAATTGTTTCAACCCTAATCCATGGGCTTTTCATATGCAACTCAGATTGCATATGGGTCCATTTAAATCTGTTTATCATGTCAACTAGTTTATTCTGATGCATCTTTAACTTGTCATGCATCCATATCTTGTTCATGCTGGATCTTTTGCCGTAGTAGTAATTGTTGCATCCGGTGTTTGTTCGAGGTTCGTTGCATCTTCCCGGATAGGACGTTGAGATGATGTGAGCAACGACAAGTTCTGCTACCTTGCGGGATCTCAGGCAAGTATACTCACTTGCTGCCATATGGCTGCCTTTCATCACTTGTTACCGATTCTTTCCGTTGTTCTTTTCTGCTAGCCTTAGTAGTAGTTGTTTCTGTTACGAACCCATCACATGAATCCCTTAACCTTGATATTGCCTCACCTCCACTCCTATCACCCCTTTGGTTGAGCCAGTGTCTTACTAGCATGCTTAGGTTGTTTTGCTCGAGTCTGTTACCCGTTACTTTCCGTTACTAGATTACTTTTATTGTTCTAGGGGCTCCATGTTAATCAATCAACCTGTTATTAATAATATGCTGATAAGGCACCGGCAGGAGGCCCTTTGTGGTTTTGAGGCCTGCTAGTGTCGAACTTAATTAGGAAAAGGGTCTTGTCTACTGATCCATGATGAGCGTGCTCACCGCATCCGGGTGGTAGTATGGGACCCCCCTCGACTTAGACCTGATCTGCAGCTTTTCCGAAGAGCCACACTTAGTTGGGGTGTTCCATTTGCTCCTTGCATAATGGGTGGATCCCCCATGGTTACTTATGATGATGATGCATATAGGGCGAGGCCTGTAGTGCCGGGGTGTTGTGTCCTGCGGGAGTTTTGCACACCTGCGCTGAGTATTCGGCTGCGTGGCTGGGACCTTATAGCTCCGTGGCTCCTAGGATGGGTTGTAGAGATGGTTTGGGTCGTGTCAAGCCAACCTGAGTTTTAGTTGGTGGCTTGAGTGTGTACGGGTACTGGAGCACACCCTGCAGGGATAAATCTTCTCGAGAAGCCGTGTTTTCCGCGGTTATGGATTACTTGGTGAAAGTACTGGCTAACAAGTACTCAGAACAACTTACACCTAATGATAATAACTTGACTAGTAATAGTCTTATTGACACAAAAACCTGATCCATTATTCATTAATCCAACTGTGTGAGTTATCCTCGGATTGCTTCTTTGGATAAGGGGCGAGATCCAGGATGGGTTTGTTTGGAGTTACTTTCAGTTGGTTACAACACTCGATCTTATCTCCTTTCTGTTAGTAGGAAGTGATAGAATCTCTGTAGTTGGTTAGTGGAGCCTACTATCGCTTATTTGCAATAACCCCTTCCTTTCCGTTGATCCTAAAGTATTTGTATCTTGTGATGACTGGCTACGCCGGTATCTTGTGAGTATGGGTTTTATCCCCCTTGCCAGTACTTAACCGTACTGACCCACGAATCTCTTTCGTGGCTGCAAATTCCAACTTGCAGTCAACAGGTTTGAAGTCTGACGACGTTAGCTTGGGAATCCCTCCGGCTTGGCCTGGGCAGGGATTGGACGCTCTCGGTTATCTTCAGGACTCTTAGTCCAATTTGGATCTTGTCCGTAGCCGGACGTTTGTTTCTTCCGCTGTTATTTGGATCTTTGTATGTGTCAGTTGTATCCTTGACCCGTTTGAGTCATCTTGTATCTATCTGTTTTCTGTTGTAATTGTGGAATATTCGTGAACTATTGTAATGTTATCACAAGTGGCAACCTGGAATCGGTTATTATGTGGATTTTGGCGGGAATGCTGAAATCTGCATAGTGCCCGATCTCGGGGCGTCACAATAGCTATGGTGGTAACCATGGTAATCATTCTGGGAATAATCATGGGAACCGCTATGGAGGCAACAATGGAGGAAATGGGAACAACTCCAACCATGCTCACAAGCCTAACCCAAGCTCAAAGCCTTCTGGAGGTTGCTTTGCCTGTGGAAAGGAAGGTCACTTCGCTCGTGAGTGCCCCACCAGAGTTACTGCCCCAGCTCAGCCTACTGCAACCAAGATGAACCATGGTCCTTCCACTGGCCGGCAGAATAGGATGAAGGGACACCTGAACCACGTCAATGCTGCAGAAGCTCAGGAGGCACCAGACATGGTGATGGGTATGTTTCCTGTCAACTCGGTGCCAGCCGCAGTACTGTTTGATTCTGGTGCATCGCATTCCTTTGTCACTAAACCATTTGCTGAGAAAAGTGGTATGAAGCATTCCCGTATGCACAACCCTATGTTAGTACAAATACCTGGGGATAGTACTAAAGCCAACCTAATTTGCAATGAAGTACCAGTAGAAATACAAGGGAAAACTTTTCATGCTGATCTTATAATGCTGGGATCCAAAGGGATAGAAGTGGTACTCGGTATGAACTGGATGACCAAGTATAGGGGAGTTATTGACTGCACTAAGAAATCTATTGAAATGATCTCTGAGGATGGGGAAAAAGTTGCGTACACTGCAACTAAACCCTCGTCACAAGTCCACTGCCACACTGGTATAGCCCACCCTGTCCTTGAGGAAGTCCCGGTCGTTTGCGAATACCCGGATGTTTTTCCTGAAGAGTTACCCGGTATGCCGCCTGATCGGGATATCGAGTTTGTGATCGAGTTAGTGCCCGGAACTGGACCCATAGCACAGAAGCCTTATCGGATGAACCCAAAAGAATTAGATGAGTTGAAGGCACAGCTGGATGACATGTTAAGAAAAGGTCTGATTCGCCCTAGTGCATCGCCATGGGGATCTCTGATCATTTTTGTGGAAAACCGGGGCGGTACCACTTGTTTATGTGTGGACTACCGCAAGTTGAATGATGTTACCATCAAGAACAAATACCCGTTGCCCAAAATTGAAGACCTGTTTGACCAGCTGAATAGGGCCGTAATCTTCTCAAAGATCGACCTTCGGACTGGTTATCACCAATTGAAAGTCCGTGATACTGATATTCCCAAGACTGCTTTCACCACTCGTTACGGACTGTATGAATACACCGTGATGTCCTTTGGTCTAACCAATGCCCCTGCCTATTTCATGAATCTCATGAATAAGATATTCATGGATTTTCTAGACAAGTTTGTCGTGGTGTTTATTGACGACATTCTCATATATTCAAGGAGTGAGGAAGAACACGAAGAACATCTGAGAATTGTGCTCGGAACACTTCGTGAGCATCAATTGTATGCTAAGTTTTGTAAATGTCAATTCTGGTTGACGGAAGTCGGGTTTATTGGACATGTAGTATCTGCGGGAGGAATATCTGTTGACCCCACTCTAGTTCAGTCTGTGGAGAAGCGTGCTGCTCCGACCAACCAGACTGAAGTCAGATCCTTTCTGGGTTTGGTAGGATATTACCGCAAGTTTGTTCAGGGATTCTCGAGTATAGCCAGACCCCTCACCCAGTTGCTCAAGAAGGATAGCAAGTTCCTATGGACGGACAAGTGCGAAGAGAGTTTCAATGAGTTGAAGCGTCGATTTGTGTCTGCTCCAATCCTTATAATGCCGGATATCACCAAGAATTTCGATGTATATTGTGACGCTTCTAAGCTTGGTCTTGGAAGCGTGCTTATGCAAGAAGGAAAGGTGATATCTTTTATATCCCGCCAGTTGAGACCCCACGAGTTGAATTATCCCACTCATGACTTAGAGCTTGCTGCTGTTGTTCATGCCCTCAAGACATGGCGACACTTTCTTATGGGAAGAAGAGTGGAAATTTACACGGATCATAAGAGTTTAAAGTATATCTTTACTCAACGTGAGCTCAACATGAGGCATCGCCGCTGGATTGAGCTCATTAAAGATTATGATCTGAGTATTCATTATCACCCTGGAAAGCCAAATGTGGTTGCGGATGCTCTTAGTCGAGAGCCGGCCTCTCTAAATGCTATGATTTTAGTAAGGCAGCCCGAGTTGTGGAAAGAGCTAGACCAGCTTGGCATTGAAGTGGTCAGCTATGGCATGTTGGACGCCATAGAAGTTAAACCAACTCTGGTTGACCAAATCAAAGAAGCGCAGAAAGGCCAGAAAAGTATTGATGGTATTAAGGCCCGCATGGAGAAGGAGAAAGTTGCTGGGTTTACCATCGATGCTGATGGGGGATTATGGTATGAAGGCCGTATTTGTGTTCCCTCTGAGTCTGATCTAAAGCAGACCATCATGGCCGAAGCTCATGAGACCATGTATTATATCCATCCTGGAGGAACAAAGATGTATCAAGACCTGAAGGAGAGATTCTGGTGGCATGGAATGAAGCGAGAGATTGCTTCATTTGTAGCCAAGTGCCATGTCTGCCAGCAAGTGAAAGCTGGGCACCAACGTCCCGCTGGCTTGCTCCAGCCGTTGCAAATACCTGTTTGGAAATGGGATGAAGTAGGGATGGACTTCATCACGGGACTTCCTAGGTCCAGCCGAGGAAATGATTCTATATGGGTTGTCGTGGATAGGCTCACCAAAGTTGCTCACTTTATTCCTGTCCGGACCACCTATCGTGGAGATCAGCTTGCTGATCTTTACATTACTCGGATTGTCAGCCTGCACGGAGTCCCAAGCAGGATTGTGTCTGATCGAGGTACACAGTTCACATCTAGATTTTGGAAGAAATTGCACGAGAGTTTGGGAACCAAATTAGCTTTTAGCACAGCCTATCACCCGCAGACTGATGGACAGACAGAGCGTGTGAACCAAATTCTGAAAGACATGCTCCGTGCTTGTGTGTTGTCCTATGGAGTTAAATGGGAAGATTGTCTGCCTTTCGCAGAGTTTTCTTACAACAACAGCTATCAGTCTAGCTTGCAAATGGCCCCTTTTGAAGCACTGTATGGACGCAAATGCCGTACACCTCTCAATTGGACTGAGACTGGAGACAGTCAGGTTTTTGGTGTGGACACTTTGAAAGCTGCAGAGGAGCAGGTTCAGCTTATTCGGGAACGTTTAAAGACAGCTCAATCTCGTCAGAAGAGTTATGCTGATACGAAGCGTAGTGATGTCTCTTTCAGCATTGGAGATTTCGTGTACCTTCGCGTTACGCCACTCAAAGGGATGCAGCGTTTCCATGTCAAAGGAAAGCTGGCACCCAGGTATATTGGCCCTTTTAAGATCTTGGCACGTCGTGACGAAGTTTCTTATCAGTTAGAATTACCTGAGGAGCTATCTGCGTTTCACAATGTTTTCCATGTGTCATTGCTCCGGAAATGTCTGCAAGTACCTGAGAAGGATCTCTCGTATCAAGACATAGATTTCAGGACTATTGATATCAATGATGACTTGACTTATCGCGATAGACCCCTGCGGGTTCTCGAGGAGATTGTGCGTGCTACCAGGAGGTGTGCTATAAAATTCCTTAAGATTCAGTGGACGAATCACTCTGAGTAAGAAGCTACCTGGGAGCGTGAGGATGAGATCAGGAAGGAGTTCCCTGATTTTCTTAAAGCCTAGACCCGCGAATCTCGGGACGAGATTCTTTTAAGGGGGGGAGATTTGTCACACCCCTGTTTTTAAGCACTTGTTTAATATTAAATTAGCAAGCCTTTTAAGACTTTTGTAAGACAATTAAGTGGACAACATGTTTGTGTACTCATGTTTATCTATGCAATATAAGTGGTGTGTTTCTTTTCACTCATGTGAGGATTTTCCCTGATGAATTATTATTTCCTGCCTGATGTTTTTCAACTGGAAACCCTAAGATGTTTCCTCTCAAATTTTGGGAAATGATTGATTCACTCATGATAGCATTATTTAGTCATAACTTGACCAAGGAAACATTTTGGTTTGGATTTAAATAGCTTTGGGAATTTATTTCCTATTTAAACTTTTAGCAGAGAAACAGCAGAACTAGCTGTTTTCCACACTTGTTTTCAGGGGGTAAACATATTTGATTTGTTGTTTTCTTGTTGTATTATGGTTGAACATGTTATGGAATACAACTAAATGCCACTGGTTTAAATTTCTCACTTGCAAAACAACCAAATCCATGATTGTCTTCCTAGTATAAAAATATTGCAAAACCAATTCTATTTGGAAAACAGAAACATAGCTTTTTGGACAGTTTTTTTCAGAAGGTTAACCAACTCCAATTTTTGTGTACTGGTTGTTTTCTCAAACTAGAAAGTACATAGAACAATTACCAACTTGAATTTTCAAAATCCAAGTTCTTTTGCCCTTTCAAACAGAAGCAAACTTTTGCTTCAAATCACTGTTTTTCCAACACTTAGTGAAATTGTCACTAATGTCTTTTTCTGAATTTTCTGAATCTGTTTTTGAACAGAACTTGGGGGATGAATTTCTTGAGCTGTGCTTGATCTTTTTGTGTGGAATTTGATCCTAGTCACTCACCTAGGATTCCTCTGCCTCACCTTGTGCTTGGTTGCCCGAGAGTTGCCTTAGCAAGGAAGGAAAGAAGAAGGGAAGTAGGGCTCGGGTAGGAGGGGGGTGTGCTAGTGGCATAGCAAAAACATCACATACCTCTCTACCCCTAGCCCCACTGTGGTCACTAGTGGCTCTAAAACCGCCCCTGGCTCGAGAGAACTCGCAAAACCTGGCCCCCCCACCTCTCTGCTTGCCAACGTGCACACGCACATGCACACCAGAGAGCCCCCATGTTGGCCTCGTGCCTACAAAGCCTCCGAGGCCATGCCGTCTCGCCAGAGCACGCCACCACCCTCCACGACCCCACCCACGAGAAGCCAACCCGTGCCTCGCCGTGTGCGAGGAGCACGGGCAGTTTTTCGCCGCCGGCCACCGAGAGATCCACCGAATCGAATCGGGAAATCCCGTGCGTGAGGGCTCGACATTTTCGCACGCACGTGCTCCCTGTAACCCTAGGCGCCTCCCTGACACCCTCCCCGTCCACTTTGCTTGCAGGAGCGCCCGCGCCATCGCCGCCGTGTCTGCCTCGCCGTCGCAGAGAGGAGCACGACGTGGGAGCCTCGGGCATCGTCGTCGTCGCGCCACCAACACCCCACGACACCACCGCCGCCACCCACAACGCCACGGCACCCCTAGGTGAGCAGCGAGCCCGCGCCATGCACGCCCGCGAGGTGTTTGTCGCCGGTGAGAGAGAGAGAGAGGGGAGGAGGAAGAAAAGAAGCGGACCGTTGATCGCGAGATCAACGGCCACGCTTGAACGCAGCGCTTCCCGTGTCCGGCGCCCGTGCGTGCGCGTGCCTGGGCTAGCCTAGGCGCTAGTTGGGCCAAGCGTAGCGAATCCGGCCCATCTGGGCATTTCCCTGTTAATTTCTAAAATAGGAATTTTCTGGCAGAATCATAGGTGATAGCTTTTGGCCTAGTAATGTTAGCAAACGATTTTATTTGCCTTTGCTAATTTTTGTACCTATAGCCATACAAAATCACAACCATTTCCCACTGGCAGATTAATGTTTGGATTTTTAGTTATTTTTCTATAGCTATTTTGCCAGACAGTACCCTTAAAATTGAAATGAATAGAACTTCAAAAATACATAATATTTTTGAGAAAACTCAACTGTTTTGGAAATCGCTTGTCAATACCTACCAGTAGAATTTTAGTTTGCACCAAGGTGAGTTACCATTTGGAAATACCATCCATTTTGGTGAAACATCTGTGAGCTATTCCAAGAATTTTAGGGGGAGTTTGGGACATTATTTTTGAGTGGGACCAATTGGAGATGCTTTGTATTGTTAAGAACTATCACATCCTAGAAGGATTTAATTTTTGGAGCCATATAAAAAATTAGGGAGACAGAACAAGTTTGGGTACTTTTCTGCCTAATTTTAATTCCTAGATCTTGTTTTATATGTTCATGTTGTGATGTGCAAATGATGTTTTCTTGCTTGTAATGTTGTTTTCCAGTGTGGTTATGATGTTTACAAGTTATATGGACAGATTAGAATAAATGGTTTGAGTAGTAGAATTTTTAGAATTATTTTCCATGCATAGATCTTGCTCATAGCTTAATTTTCTACCTAGGTTTTTGAGTAGATTTTTAAATGTTTATTAGGCTTATTGCTAGATTAATTTTCATGGAACCAGTACCATTTTGGTACTGTTATTTTGGTTATAGCACCTCTGGTTACTTGGTGCTTGTGTTTGGAATAGATTTAAATAGCATTGCTTAAGTTTAGTTTTCATACTAAAATATCCATGCATGCCTTTTGCCTTGTTTTCCACTAGGGAAAAATATGAATCTTTGTGGTTGAAAACAGAGGATGGAATGTCCTTGTGGCATTTTTATCTTAGTGTTTTCACCTCTTTTATTTTTCCCCTTAAGTAGTAGAAAAGCATGAGTAACACTTGGGTGCCTAGAATTAAATTCTCTCACTTGTGTAGCATTTTAGCCTAGTTTTTCCTTGGTAAATAGCTAGACTTTTTATTTTGTTTTGTGGGATCCAGTAGCATTTTGGTAATGATTAGAGGAGTATTCTTCCTCTTTTAATTTGCACACTTGTGCATAAAATTAACAAGTGTAGTATAAACTAGTCTAGCATTTTTCCAAAGTTTCTACTAGTATGAGTAGGAGTTTTTGGAGCTAGTTTGTTTGTTTTGAGCACTTTTGGAAATGTGACCAGAGGCTTACTAACCTATATATGAGCATTTTGCTAGTGGAACACCCACTGGTATTTTTTGCATCATGGTGGATAATGAGCTTGACTTGTGGTCATGAGCCTTTTTCCCCACTTGCATAGTTTAGCTTATTATTTGTGCTTTCCATAGAGAATGTTGGGGGAGTTTGACATAAAATTGTGTTTTATGTGACACCCTACTGCCTAGTAACATGTGTTTTACCCCACTGGTCCATGGTGCTCTTAAATAAAAATCATTGGGTTTGGCCACACATAAACACTAGGAAAAAGCAGATTTTCCCACTATAGTTTTTATGCCAATTTTTCTTAAGGGAAAATTGAGTACTTTGGGTGGTACATTTTAATTGCTTGCTGTATGTATCACTTGTAGAATTGTTTGTCTTGGTTGGTTCTGAAAGTGTGCCTTTATTTTTACTTTACGACGATAGAAAACGAGGAAGGAGGATTTGCTGAAGAGGGATATTGCAACTCCTGTTACTTTCAGGACCAGGACCATCACTTGTCCCAAGGCAAGCCATCCTAATGCTTGCTGTATAAATAATTATCATTATATATCATGCATGCTTTTCACTTCTGAAGTTTTAATAAAACTATACTCTCAAAACTATTTTTGTTGTGAATACTACTACTATTAATATTACTAGAAGAAGGAATCATATTAATAGTCAACTTGGTATTACCAAGCCCTTAGCCACTAAATGGTATATAAATACCATTCACCAAATTAAAACTTGGGTTCTTAAATGAACTAAATAAAATGTGTTTTTGTAAACAAATGCCTTATGGAAGAAAAACCCCGGAGGGAGGGTGAGACCCTATCTACCGGAAGGATGTCATGATGGGAAATTTTGAGAAATGTTTACAAAAGACACATAACCTAGTCTTCGCTGGACAACCATTATCGTACTGCCACTTTACCCCAATATGGGTAGGGGCTTGATTAAAAACTTGTTATGGTTAGTATGTGTGCTATCTCAAGTGCTATAGGGGATTGGATCCTCCGAACCGAAATGTCGCTAGGAGTGAGAATACGGGACATCTAAAGTGTGGGATTAATTTTCCCTCCGGATGCAGCAGTTGGGTCTCCTGTTTGGGCGGTGTGTGACACGGCTTGCCGGGGAGGGGTAACCCCAATTGAAGAGATAGTCATGTACTAGCTTGCACATAGTGGATAGTCAAGATCAGCTATCTGATGTTCTCATAGGTTGTGAACAGTCCATGGTTGTTTCATGGCGGATTCTGGATCTAGTGGAAATGTGTACACCTCTGCAGAGTAAAACTATTTCGAGATAGCCGCGTCCTCGGATATGGACGATTGAATGGCCATGTAGCTAGCATTGTGTCAATTTTTTCAAAAGAGGTTTTGAAGGACGGCTTTGTACCTGCGAGGTACTAAGGAGGAATGACTTGGTATCTGCGAGATACGGATGAGAAGGAAACTATTACTAAAAGTTTCTGAAAAGAAAACTTTCTTTTTCTAAAACCAATCTTATAAAACCTCCGAGATATGTGATATCTACGAGAGAAAAACTACATTATTTTGGATGATTCTTCACAAAGAACCAAACCTGAAAAATCAACCATGATAAATCTCTTATCTGTCATGGGTAGCTGAACCATATGTATGGCCTACCCACTCCACCAAATAAGCATGTATGCATAATTGTAAGCTCATAAAGGATGTCTTGTTGAGTACATTCAAATGTACTCATTTGGTTTTGCCCCTGGTATCTACTTATCAGACTACGAGGAGCCACCACAGGAGGAGTTCTACACTGATGGCCCTGCGAGTTAGGATCGTCTCCCAGTCAGCAGCCTGTAGGATGAGGCGTGACTCGGGTTCTACTACGCTATGCTTGTCGTCTTCCGCTGTGTTTATTTTGAATGCCTGTCCTGTGTGACAGTTGTCAAGAACTTGGTCATGTGATCATTTATGTAAGACTCTAATATTCGTGTAATGGATGATGTATTCTGTATGCCAACTACGTATGTTGTTCACGACTGGTTATTCTGGGATCGTGAATGAATGCATATGAGGGGTTCTGGACCCTCCGGTCTGGGGCCTCTACATAGAAGGTCATCCGTCTTTCTCTTTCGTTTACACGATTATGCTTTGACTGATAAATTAGGGGCAAAAATAGTGAAGAGAATTTGTAGTAATTAAGTTTGAGGCTGGGCACGCCACTGCCAGCTCTTCTAGCGATTGGATAAGAGAATGCGGACACTAGTCCAAGTGTGTGAAGTCCAATCAACAAGTGAGATAAAGATTCTCTATGTGCGTCCTCATGAGGTAAAATAGGGGCACAAAACAGGTGTAATTTTGAAGGTTTTAAAAGTAAAACATGAGAAATTTACTTTGGAGTGGAGGTTAAATACCACATGTAGGTAGGTATGGTGGAAACATTAAGCATGCTTTGGTTTTTGGGAGTTGCATGCACGAGTTGCTTCAGTACAGGTGGAGGCTAGCAAAGACTAGGAGCGACAAATCAAGAGAGCATAGTGGCCATAATCATGAATAGAGACAAAAACATTATTGATCAAAGAATACATGGAATTGCAAGTCAAAAACTAAATGATCATGGAGGCTATAGGTGGCTGGTTTATAGTCATAACATGGTGTGAGCATGCGCCAAGTCAACCAAATAAAGCATTCAAAGGAGAATACCACAATATTATGCTTTGATATGATAAAAAAACGCATGATTCTTTCAATGGCACATTAAGAATTCTCAGATATTTGGTACAAGTGATGATAAATCAAAAATTACTAGGCATAGAATTTGAATAACATTCAACATGACAGGATAAAGTCTAGCCACGGTGTAAAAAGCTTCTATTTGCACCGTTATAAGCATGAAATATTGTACTCTTCTCCAATACCAATTAACTTGTTTAAAACAACTCTCGTGGATAATATTCATCAAAGACCAGCGAGCTATTCTTATATAACTAAAGCAAACTAACAAGCTTTGAACAGAATACGAGTGGAAAACAAGGGCTAAACGCAGTACTAGCAAAAAGTGAACACTCATAGAACAATAAGAGTGAAAACTAGAGTGTTCTAAGAAATGAAAACGGAGCGTGTCTCTTTCCCACACAAGAATGATAGGTGCCAACTAAGTTTATTTCAGCAAGTAAAATAAAAGAAAACAAAGTAAAAACAAACAGACGCTCCAAGTAAAATACATATGATGTGACCGGATAAAAATATAGTTTCACTAGAAGTGACCTGATAGATTGTTGATGAAGAAGGGGATGCCTTGGGCATACCAAAGATTAGACGCTTGAGTATTCTTAGAATTTGCTGGGATGAACCACGAGGGCATCCCCAAGCTTTGGCTTTATACTCTTCTTGATCACATTATATCACCCTCTTCTATTGACCCTTGAAAACTTCCTTCACGCCACACTCAAAGTAATTCGCATTAGAGGGTTAGTGCACAATCAAAAATTCATATGTTTTGGATGGGCACAAGCGTTATTAATACTTTTAAACATTAGCTATAGACACTGATGTTTCGTGAATCAAAGAAATCCACCCGACATTGTAGAAGAGAGAATGCAAGTAAAAAAGGCAGAATCTGTCAAAACCAAAACAGTTTGTAAAGACAATTTTTTTGGGGGCACTTATGTTGCTCAAATCGAGAAATGTAAATCACAAAAAAGTTTCGGAATTATCTGAGGAATAAGCACAAAAATTGGAAGGTCATTTTGATCTTTCTGTGAGTTTACACGGAATTAACAGTGGACAGCAGAAATCTGTTTTCTGTGCGGAAATCCAAAACTAACACCAACTTTCGCTAGAGACTTTACTTGGCACAACTAAGACATGAAAAAAGATATACAAAGGATTTTCTAAAGAAGTATACAACACCTTGAATCAAATAAAATAGAGAAAAACAATCAAAAATAAAAACATGGGTTATCTCCCAAGAAGTGCTTTTCTTTAACGCCTTTTAGCTAGGCATGATAATTTGAGAAATATTAATTGAATCAAAAGAGAGCATCCAGAAGAAAATGTAAAACAAATTTAAGTCTAACCCACTTCCTATAAAAAGAATCTTGTAGAAAAACAACTCAATAAAGCACAAAGTGGCTAGCATAGGAAGACAAAATAAGTGCAACTTCAGAAGTTTTAACATAAAGAGGGGAAACTTAATATTGTTGAGATGCATGAAACTATGTTTCCCTCTCTCATAATAACTTTCGGTAGCATCATGAATAAATTTAACAATATAACTATCACATAAAATATTCTTATTATGAGCCACATGCATAAAAGAATTGTTACTCTCCACATATGTATAGTCATTCTCATTAATAGTAGTGGGAGCAAATTCAACAAAATAGCTATCAGTATTATTATCATCACCATAACCATCAAATATAGAAGTAATATTGTAATCATAATTAATTTTATCTTCAATAGTCGGTGGACTAAAAATAGCATGTTCATCATTGTAAACGTCATATATAGAAGGCATATCATGATCACAATAAAATTTGTCAACAATAGTAGGTGGAACTAGAATACCATAATCATTATAATCATCATATATTGGAGGCAAAGTATTATCAAAGAAAATTTCCTCCTTAAAACTTGGCAGACTAAAAATATCATATTCATCAAAACCAGCTTCCCCAAGCTTAGATTTTTCCATAGCATTAGAAATAATGGTGTTCAAAGAATTCATACTAATAACATTGCTACTAGCATGCAAATAAAGTTCCATAATTTTTAATTTTGTCTTCAAAC
Source organism: Alopecurus myosuroides (assembly GCA_028641055.1). NCBI lineage: Eukaryota > Viridiplantae > Streptophyta > Magnoliopsida > Poales > Poaceae > Alopecurus > Alopecurus myosuroides. The sequence goes on from CM054057.1 coordinate 489,967,919, forward strand.
ACATCATGTCCTAACTCAATATAAAGATTATAAAGCTCTCTCATATTTTTGTCGTTTTCCATTAATCCTAACTAGTAAAAAAAAACAAGGAACAAGTAAAAATTAACCTAAATAGTGAAAACAAGAAACAAAAGGATATAATTGCAGTATCTAAAGGAAATAACTTCGAGCACTCACAGAGGTTGTGAGTACCTTTTACCTTACCTCCCCGGCAACAGTGCCAAAAAATAGCTTGATGTCTATCCACGCTTCTATTCTTGTAGACAGTGTTGGGCCTTCAAGTCCAGAGGTTTGTAGAACGGCAGCAAGTTTCCCTTAAGTGGATTACACAAGGTTTATCGAACTCAGGGACGAAGAGGTCAAAGGTATCCCTCTCAAGCAACCCTGCAATTACAATACAAGAAGTATCTTGTGTCCCCAACACCCCTAATACAATTGTCATTTGTATAGGTGCACTAGTTCGGCAAAGAGAGAGTGAAATACAAGTAATATGGGTGATTATAAGTGATAATAGCAACGTGAAATAAAAATGGCAGCAAGCAAACATGTAGCAGAACTGATTATAAATGGTGTTGGTGTTTCAATGCTTATAAACAAGGCCTAGGGATCATACTTTCACAAGTGAACACTCTCAACAATAATAACATAATTGAATGCATAAATATCTCTCTTCACTATGCTACTCCGAACCAATCTCTAGATGAATAACAAACACCAATCATTGCGTAGGACAATAAAAGCACTCCTTAGAGTTTGCATTTCCTCATCTAGGTAAGCCCCCATCACCATGAGACCTAGATGGTTCCAAAAAAACCCCACAATTTCATAGGGTCATCCAACATAAAATATAAATATCATTCTAAAGCACATGGTGCACACACTGTCACCTTTACATTGTGATCAAAGTGTCTATGAAGATCGCATAGCAAAACCACTTGAGTAGCATAACAGGTGAATTCAACTAGATTACAAAGCTCATGATCACATAAAGATCACACCATGGGAGAGAGAGAGAGATGAAACACATAGCTACCGGTAGAGCCCTCAGCCCTGGGGGAGAACTACTCCCTCCACATCATAGGAGGCATCAACAACGATGAAGATGGCGGTGGGGTCGATGGAGATGGCTCCGGGGGCACTTCCCCGTCCCGGCAGGGTACCGGAACAGAGATTTTTGTCCCCTGAAACATGTCGGCGGTGGTGGAGCTCCGGAACTTTTCGTGGAAGGGGGCCTATTTATTTAGGGTTTATGCCGCGGGGGGACTTTATAAGCGAAAGGGCAACGTCGGTGAGCGCCCGAGGGGCCCACACCACTAGCCGGCGCGGCCAAGGGGGGACCCACGCCCATCCATGGTGTGGGGCCTCCACGGTACCCTCCTGGTTTCATTTGGACTTCCTTGACGTGTCGGGAATTATAAGACTTTTGGCTTTTGTTTCATCCAATTCCGAAAATATTTCCAGAACAAGTTTTCTGGAACCAAAAACAGCAGAAAACATGAACTGGCTCTATGACATCTTGTCAATAGGATAGTCCATTGAAATCTCCGGAAAACAAAGGAAAACAAGTGAAAACATAAAGGTATTGGATAGAAAATAAGCATGGAGCATCGAAAATTATAGATACGTTTGGACATATCAAACCCCACAAAAAATTATGTCTGGGTCCTTTCCTGGTCACCGGTTCAACAAGGAGGACAGGTGAGAGCGGCTCATTTGAGGTTGTTGGAGGTGGCATGGTGCGTAACCAAAGAAACATCTAGATGGGCATCGCATCTGTTGTCCAAACAAGGAGTTCCTTCCCAACATCTCTTTATTCGAAAGTTAACATCCCTTTTCCCTTTCTCACTTCATGGATTTGTTTTGCTAACAATGGTTCAATGAGAGGTGTTAAACTTATGTGACCCTGAAGCATAGAAGGAACGCAGTCGACATGGTAATAATTAGTCATCAAAGTTGTGGTTGCTGAGAATATTTATCACATATTATTTCGTCTGTCCCGGGTGCATATGACTGGATGAAATGGGAGCAAGAAGGTGGAATTTTCGTTTAGCAGTAGAAACCCATGTCTACTAATAACACGGCCCACGCGACTCCAGTTCTGTCTTGCCTAATCAGGTGGCTTCTTTGATTCAATATTCAAAGTACATGAAAATACAGAATTGTGATGTAATACCGACTCGAATCCTACGTTATTCAATTTGTATCAAAGTTTGTTCGATCCTACTAGAGCATAACGAATGATTCTTTTGAAATAGATTTGAGCGGAAGAATAAAATTGTTTGGGGAAGGAGAAAATATTTTTATGTGATGCAATCTCACATAACTATTCACATACCAAAAAATTTTATCGATTCCAACCGTCACTTTATTTCACGAAGTCTTTTGAATAAATAAATAAAAATTCTTGGACTATAGATGTGTAACCATATTTTCCTATGATGGGATTTAACTACTCTCTCTATATCAAAATGTAAGATGTTTTAACATTTGCTAAAAAACACGCTACCTAGACATCTTTTAATGTAAGATGCACATGAATCTACACACTAAAACACGTCTATCTAGAAAACGCTAAAACATTTTATATTTTGATATGAAGGGATATTTTTTAATTTGTTTTACCCTCGAATTCCTTTTGGTATTGAGGTTGAAGCGAAAAGTTTTAAGATGGATTCAATTACCTAGAAAGCAAAGCGAGCACCAAATTTTACATCTATGAGCATCATGAGAAACACCCCCTTGGATGCAAACTCCCATGGCATACTGTAAGAAGAGCACCCCCACCTTGAACACCAACCTCCCTGCGCAGACGACTTTGGTGCCCGATGCCCCGCGCCACCAGCTCGAACACACATGTTGTAGCGGACAACAAATTGCTGATTAAAACAGGCTCAAGGCTAGAAGAGGATTTAGAAATCAGCAGGCCTAACCTAGGCGGCTCAGGGGGAGAATGCCGCCGCCGTCCCTACCCCTCCAGCCAGCCCCCCTCCTCGTTGTCGCCCGAGACCTCGCCGGGCTAAGCCTGTGCAGCGCCCGTGACGGCGGCGGTGGGGCATCTTTGAGCGTGCACTTGTGGAGACCTGAGGCAGACGATTTTCGGCAGGCGGCGCTGGAGGTGGCGGCGCGACCTCTGGTCGTTGTGTGCATGCCCCTGGAGCGGCATCCAGGTAGCGTGGTGGCGGGGATCCTCGGGCGTCAAGAGCATGTCGAGGCGCTCGGATCTGAGGGTGGCGGCGGCGCCCCTTCGTGGGTCTTCTCCAGCACCCTCTGATGACCCACAATTATAGGGGGTGTATCGTAGTACTTTTGATAAATAAGAGTGTCAAACCCAACGAGGAGCAGAAGGTGTTGACAAGCAGGTTGGACAGAGGATTAACTGTAAACACTAGCAAACAAGTTTTTGGTGGTTTTTGATATAGCAGATAACTAAAGTGCGAGTAAATAAAACACAGTAATAACAATTGCAGCGAGTGGCCCAATCCTTTTGAGAGCAAAGGACAAGCGGGTTGTTTTTCTTATGATGACTAAACGTTCTCGAGGACACATGTATATCTCGTCAAGGGATTTTACTTCATACAGTTGATTAATATTTATTGTTTTGATAGGTGTTGTGTGGGTGAACCTATGATAATGCACCGCCCAACTAGTACTAATACATACTTGTGATTATACCCTTTATAAGCATCCTCAAATACAAGAAGTAATTAAGATAAATCTAACCACAACCTTAAGCTCTGGGATCCTACACTCCCTCGTGCATCGGTTTCCTAATGGGGGTTTAGGTTCCTGTCACTCCGGCAACCCCATAATTAGTAGCCAAATACACAATGCATCCTCCTAGGCCCATAAAGGTGAAGTGTCATGTAGTCGACGTTCACATGACACCACTAGAAGAATAACACCACAAATTAAATATCAAACCATATAGATATTACTTCAACTAATTCCACTACTAACATCTTGACTTCTCCCATGTCCTCAAGAACTAAACAAACTACTCACGGGACATCATATGGATCATAATCATAAGTGATAAAATGATGAATAGCAATCTGGTCATAAAGTGCAAACACCGATAAATCTCACAGTCATCAACTACTAACAAGTAATCCACACCGGGAGAGAGATCTAGTGGAAAACAACGATAAAGAACCCTAATTGTTACAGAAGGATGAAGTTGGACGGTGAGGGTGCTGGTGCTGGTGGTGAGGACGATGACGATGATGATCTTGCTGAAGCTCAGAGTAATGACGGTGATGATGGCGACGATTTCCCCTCTCCGGTGAGGAATTTCCCCGGCAGATTTCTCCGTGCCGGAGAGCTTTTCTCTCTCTGTTGTTTTCCGCCCTGAGGAGGCGGCGGAATGTTTCCTTGATGGTTCTCTGGGGCTTAGGGTTCCCTGGGTGTAAAGTACGTGAAAGGAGGCGATCAGAGGTGGGCCAGGGTGGTCACACCACCTGGCAGCACGGCTAAGGGGGCGCACCAGCCTATGGTGTGGGCTCCTAGTGGCCCCCTCTGGCTCCCCTTGCGGCTGGCTTCCTCCTCTAGACTTCTAAGACTTGTCCGATTCCCCATTCTTCTTCTGATCTTCATAAATAGGGTATTCTGCCGGTGCTTTTTCCATCAGATTTCTGGTCCCGCTGTTTATTCTCCAATAATTATTGAACATGCAAAATAAGATGAAATAACATAAGTAATGCATCATAATATGAAATATATCAATGAATAACATAAAATTAAAATATGAAATAGTGATGCAAAATGGACGTATCAACTCCCCCCAAGCTTAGACCTCGCTTTTCCCCAAGAAAAACTGATCTCAGTAAACATGACCACAGGTTTACGGAGTGAGTTGTTGATAAATAAAATACGGAGAAGAAGCATCACATCTATAAATACACAAGTCATTCTAGACAGCAACTTCCTCTCATATAATTTACCTTGAAACAAGTAGAGGGAATCACAATAGAAGTGCAAAAGGAAATCATAATTGGTGAAGGCAAACTTCGTTCTTGGTCAGAGAACAATTAACATATTGTACTTATATTTCGATCAGAGTCTTTATATTATACATTATATTGCAAAGTTTAACATGCTCAATCATAAAAATTTCTTTGCAATCATCGATAACTTTCAAAGTGGTATTCATTCAGATAAAAACATTTGTACTAAACAAGGAAGGATAAAGGAAATGATTGAGTAAATCAACATATATGGATGGATCACAACATCTCAAATGCTTGCTTAAGACAGAAAGGATTAGGTTTTCTGGCTCATCATAAAAGTAAAAGATAGGCCCTTCGCAGAGGGAAGCATGGATTAACTCATGTGCTAGAGCTTTTCATTTGATAAACAGAGGCATTGAAAACTGTTTTGAGAGTGGTGTATGTTTACTTCAATGAATGGAAAACAAAAAATACAGTATGTCACAAGCAAACTAGACCTTACAAGAGCGGCTCCCATTGAAGGACGCTAACTGAAATCAGTAGATCAACCCTCTTCTCTTTTGTTTAACACAATCATGCTTTGACTGATAAATCAGGGGCAAAAATAGTAAAGAGAATTTGTTGTAATTAAGTTTGGGACTGGGCACCTCGCTGCCAGCTCTTCTAGCACTTGGATAAGCGGATGAATCCACTAGTCCATGTGTGTAAAGTCCAATCAACAAGTGAGATAAAGATTCTCTATTTGCGTCCTCATGAGATAAAATAGGGGCACAAGACATGTGTAATTTGGAAGGTTTAAAGGTAGCACACAAGAAATTTACTTAGAGTGGTGGTTAAATACCACATATAGGTAGGTATGGTGGACACAAATGACATGGTTTTGGGGCTCAAGGTTTGGATGAACGAGAAGCATTCCCTCTCAGTACATGTTTTTGGCTAGCAAGGCTGGGTAGCAAGCATAAGAGTTGAGGGAAAACAAACCCAATCATGCAATCTTATTTGTAAGTACAAACAATCTTAACTTGAGAATACTAAGATTATGAGCCAATGCTAAGTTTGCTATATCTACATGCAACTCCCTCTTTTCTACTTAAGCCTCAAAGTATTGTTGCTACTGACCAATGCTAAGTTTGCCAAAACCAACTATATTAACTTGATTCTCCAATATTGATACCGATACTAATAAAAATATCAACCATATAACAAAGATTGCAAACTAAAATAAAGTGTAGAAAGTAAATGATGAAACTTCTCATTAATATTCCATAACAGCAACTCAAACAAATGGATACAACGATAACCAACTAAAGAGAGATACTTCCATGCTGCAAACCATCCTATATGATAACTTCTCTACTCATGATATGACTCTACTAAAAAGTAAAAAGGTGAAAGATAAAGGTGTGATACCGCGTGAAAGTGAAAATGCACCTAAATCTTGTTTTGGATGTTTGTTGAGAACACATGTATACACTTAAGCGTGGCGATGTTTTTCAGGGTCTTTTAATGAGATTATATATGGTGGCGTTGAGTATCAAAAAGGACAAAGATCAATAGAGAAATTCCTGCTGGAATTTAATTCCAGCTTGGAGTCTCCGTTCTTCTAGACTGGAGTCACCAGTATGTAGTTTTCCCGTGGAGAAGCAGAGCTGCGCGTGGTAGTGTCACCCACTGGTCCCACATCGGAGACAATCCAGAGATTCACCAGAGTCTATGGTATGAGACTTGGCTGAGAAAATCTGAAGATGACATCGTGGTGTCACCCACTTGACTCACACCGGAGACTATCCGGAGATTCACCGGAGTCTCCAGTATGAGGGTTTGCTGCGAAGAATCCAGTTATGCGCATGTGGTGTACCCACTAGACTCACATTGGAGTCTCCGGTCTGGCGGACTGGAGTCTCCGGACTCGATGATTTCCTAGCGCGAAGTGAAGATGGCTGCATGGTGTCACCCACTGGTGTGACTCTGGAGACACACCGGAGACTTGCCGGAGTCTCCGGTCTGGAGCAGTCCGAAATCTTTTCAGACCAGAGTCTCCGAACTTTACACCAGAGTCTCCAGTGTGACTTTTCCACAAATGTCTCCAACGGCTCGAAGTTTATTGAGGGGTATAAATACCCCCCTCACGTTCACCCACCTTGAGTTAGCTCGTCCAGAATAGATCTCACCATTGCTAGAGCTCACCCACCTTGCTAGATCTCCCAATCCCTCCATCCAAAAGTGTTGATCTTCGGAGGATTAAAGGAGAAGGCCCCGATCTACGTCTACACCAACCGTTTTTCCATTCCCCCCTCATTTGCTTGAGGGGAACTAGTCTAGGGTTTCATCTTGTGGAGAACCTAGACATCTTACTACTCTTGGGTGATTCTTGTGATTGTCGGGAGCCCCCAATTTGGTTGTGGGTGTGTGCCCCAAACTTCTTTGTAAAGGACTCGATTCCCGCCTCAAAGGGGATCAATAGTGGAAGGTGTACTAGGTCTTTATGGCGGGGTTCATCGGATAATAGGGTGAGGCCTTTATGACGTTGAGTAGGCATTCGTGGCGAAACTCACACCCCTCCAACGAGACGTGCTCCTTTAACAAGGAGGAACTCGGGAATACATCGTGTCTCTGCGTGCTTCCTTATTGGTTACCTCGTTCCCTCCCCTTTACCTTACTTGTCTTGTATTTATTGTTGTTCTTGTCATATAGGTAAATTCACCTTAGGTGCATTATCTAGAGAATTTACCTTTGTGTCAAGCCTAAATTTGAGGAAATATTAAAATTGGTCGTAGCACCTATTCACCCCCTCTAGGTGCCTACACTATCCGTTCAATTGGTACAAGAGCCTTACTCATATTTTTGGTCTTAACCGCCTAAGATTTTAGTATGGCCGATGATCCGGAAGCCACCAGTTCCCCGGCGCAAGTCACTATGAATGCTCTCAAGGAATTGCAAAATTCATTGACCTCATCCATGGAGGGCAAGTTGGATGAGTTGCAAAATCTCGTGTTACAACTCATCAAAGCCAAGGAACCTGAGGTATTCACTTCATCTCCTCTGGATGAAAATTCGGAGGGTACCAAGAAAGGGGAAAATGGTGAACCACTAAAAGATGCTTCTGCTAAGAACTCCACCAGTAAGGGTATGGAAGGAAAAAGACATTATACCTCCGTTGAGGGGCAATACTCTCCCGATCCTCCCGTCCCACATCCTCATATAATTCCTAGGGGAGATCCTCCTCAATTGATGCACATTCTTTTGGTGATTGGCAATATTACAGGCAAACTCACTTAAACCCTTCTTGTATTGAGCTTTGGTGGGTCACTCGAGATGGATACAAGCCTCGTGACCCCAAGAACTTGACAAGAAGAGAAGTCGTAGATTGTCAACTCAGCTACACCGCCTTGTCCATCATTTAACAAGCCGTGGGTCCAAACCACATGCATCATCTTCAACAATATTCCACCACTAAAGAAACATGGGATGCTCTTGTGGTCATGTCTATGGGCAATGATAGTATGCAAAGGAATAGGTATGATACCTTGAGAAATGAAGCCAAAGGATTCTATATGCATGATGGTAAGAACCATGAAGACATATATCGAAGGCTCAAGACTCTTTCCACCGCATTCAACAATGTTGGTGCCAAGTATATTGATGATGCCTAGATCAAGATGAAGTACATAAGTGCTCTGATGCTTTTCGAGCCCGCGAACTTGAAGAGCATTCAAGGAAGACACAACTTTGCATCGTTGACCTCAACACAAGTTATGCAAGATATTAACTCCTTCCAAGTGCAAACAAAGAATGCTCTTGACAACCGTGCTAGGGCCTTGGGAATGCACAAAGGAGCATCCGTTGCTTTAAAGGCCAAGGTAGTATCAAGGGAGGTTGATCATCAAGACGCTTGCATTGAGAACTTGGCTCTATTGAAGGATCAAGAATATGACCCCGTGCTCAAAGATGTCATTGCTCTTGCCATGCAAAAGTTTTGGAAGAATCCTCCCAAGGCCAAGGCATATGTTGAGGATAAGACCAAGTCTAGCTATTGCAAATAAGGGACCCAAAAAGTGAGGTCTTGCTTCAATCGTCAAGACAAGCACCATTTCATTGCAGAGTGCCCCTATGAGAATAGGGAACATCATGGTAGCAAACTCATTCACAAGGACAAGGACATGGTTGCTTACAAGAAGCCTAACTTCAAGAAGAAACCATTCAACAAGAAGCCTCCCACCAAGTTTGTGCTAGTGACTCAAGAGGAGTATGACTCCGGAAGTGATGAAGAAGAAGAAACCACAAGTGAAGTGGACGTTCTTGCTATTGCATCAACTCCATCATCTTCATCACTCTTTGAATCCCCAAATGAAAATCGTCCTCAACCCTCCGCTAGGTGCTTCATGGCTTATGCATCGGAGGTATCACCTTCTCCAAACTATAGGACTCCAAATGATCTGGATAACAATGTTAGTCTTAGAGTAAAAGATGAAATTGCCTCTTTGGATCGTTTTATGTCTAACATGCAAGGGGATACCAAGAAGTACTTTGATATCCTCATGATCCAATTTGGAGAGGCCCATGAAGCTCTTTATAAGAAATGTGAGATTGAAAGGGGGAATGCAGATGAAAAGGCATCCCTCTCCCTCAAAGAGTCACATGAACAACTTCAAACTCAACTTAATAAATTCAATACCCTAGCACTTATACTTCTTCTTATGATCATGAAAATGTTACTGAGGAAAATGCTAGGTTGGAGGATGAGCTAGCAAGCCTCAAGGGAAAGAACCCTCAAGTTGAGAAGGTTGTGGCTTCAAGCCCAAAAGTGGTTGCTACTAGGCCACAAGTGAGTGCTCCTAGGAAACAAGTTGGTAAGAAAGGTCTTGGCTATGTTTCCAGGAAGAAGAACAAGAACAAGAAGAACAAGAAGATAGCCAACAATGTTGCTTCGAGTGGTATTGTCATTAGGGACAACACTACTCATAGCATTCCCGCACAAGCCAACAATGTTGTTTCGAGTGGTATTTTCATTAGGGGCAACACAACTCGTAGCATCCCCGTGGGAACTAGAAATCCACACCATTTCTTATATGTTGATTATTATGGTGTTGTGTGATACGTATCCAACGTATCTATAATTTCTGATGTTCCATGATGATATTATGCCAATTGCTACATGTTTTCTCCCTTTTTATGTCATTTTTATCGATTTTCTGGACTAACCTATTGACAAGATGCCACAGAACCAGTTCCCTGTTTTCTGCTATTTTTAGTTTCAGAAAAGTTGTTCTGGAAATATTCTCGGAATCGGAAAATTCGAAGCCCGGAAGTCTTAGAATTCCCGAAGGTTCCACGGAGTCCCGAAGAGACCCGGAGGGGGCCTCAGGGGGCCCACACCATAGGGCGGCGCGCCCCCCTTGGCCGCACCGGGGGTGGTGTTGGGCCCCAGGGCTCCACCGCCTTTGCCCTTTCGCCTATTTATACTCCTCCGAGGGAAAACCCTAAGAGAATCGACCTTTTCCACAAAATACATCCGTAGCTCCGCCGCCGCCACCGACAAGTTTCTGGGGACAGATCTCTGTTCTGGCACCCTGTCGGGACAGGGAAGTGCCCCCGGAACCATCTCCATCGAATCCACCGCCATCTCCATCGCCGTTGTTTTCTCCTATGACGAGGAGGGAGTAGTTCTCCCCCGGGGCCGAGGGCTCTACCGGTAGCTATGTGTTTCATCTCTCTCTCCCATGGTGTGATCTATATGTGATCGTGAGCTTTGTAATCTAGTTGAATTCGTAGATATTATTCTTCATCTATTATGCTACTCAAGTGGTTTTTGTTATGAGATCTCCGTAAACACTTTGATCACGTTGTAAAGGTGACAATGTGTGCACCGTGTGGTTTAGCATTATATTTATATTTTGTGTTGGATAACCCTATGAAATTGTGGTGTTTGTGTGGAACCATCTGGGTCCCATGGTGATAGTGTGGGGGTTACTTAGTTGGGAAAGTGCTTACTCTGAGGAGTGTTGTTAAATCCCTACTCATGGATTGGTGTTGTTATTTGACCGGAGAGTGGTTTGGAGTAGCATAGTGAAGAGATGGTATTTATTAATTCAATTATGTGATCATTGTTGAGAGTGTCCTCTAGTGAAAGTAGGATCCCTAGGCCTTATTTCCAAGCATTGAAACACCATTTTTCGCCTGTTCTGCTACATGTTTGCTTGCTGCCATATTTATTTCAGATTGCTACTATTACTTATAACCATCCATATTACTCGCATTTCACTATATCTTCGCCGAACTAGTGCACCTATATACCTGACAAGTATATTGGGTATGTTGGGGACACAAGAGACTTCTTGTATCTTAATTGCAGGGTTGCTTGAGAGGGATATCTTTGACCTCTATCTCCCTGAGTTCGATAATGTTGTGGTGGTATCACGGCAGATGCCATGGGATGGCTAAAGTTGGGGCCGATGAACGCTGGAGGTGCTCGGGGGAGGGATCACACGGCGAGTAGCCGCGTGGGGTAGATCACAAGAAATGCAAACACCAAGATCTTACCCAGGTTCAGGGCCCTCGTGTGGAGGTAACACCCCTACTCATGCCTCTCTCTCTCTTTTTATGTGTATTACCGAGTAGCCACAGTACAATCAGTCCTTCAGCCGAGTAGCCACTCTTCTCTCCAGTTCTTTCTACGTGAAGCCGATGCTCAATGTCTTAGCCAACGCAGCGAACCTCTCACAGGAGGAGGCATGGCACCTTATATACTGGTGCCCAGCCGAATAGAAAACAAGCGTAAAGTACAACGGGATGTGACAGGAGCCCTGCAGAACCGCGCACGCCTCCGGGTTCCCGCTGACACTCGCCCCGTAAGTCGTCGCACCGTTCGGAGATGGGACCTGTCCACCCTTGTCAGTGAGATAGGGTAGGCCCCTAGCCTTGTCCTGTCCCCTCTGTCAGTGACAAGACTAGACAGGCGCTTATCGCATTGTAGCCACGCCGTGGTGCGGATAATCACGCACCCCATAAGTTGAACCGCACGCCGTACGGACACAGGATACGCGGGATCCTGTGTCAGAACGGCTCTATTGACTTCTGGTCCGAGTAGGAATCCACTCCCTCTACCCGGACAACTTCCTCTACTCGGAAGAATACAACTTCCTTGATTCTTCCTCCTGGCCATTGGTAGGTACGGCCGAATAGCTGTCCACCAGGTAGCGGGTACCGGGTAGCCAGCCAACTTGGTCAAAACTTCCCTTCTGATCTTGCTTTTAGCACTTTCCTTACCCCTACTCGGGGGTAACCCCCCGACAGATAAACCTTGGGTGATCCACTTAAGGGAAACTTGCTGTTGTTCTACAAACCTCTACACTTGGAGGCCCAACATTGTCCACAAGAATAAAAGAATGCGTAGACATCATCTCTTTTCTGGTGCCGTTTCCGGGGAGGTAAGGTAAAAGGTACTCACATCCTCTGTGAGTACTCGAAGTTATTTCCTTTAGATTCTGCAATTATATCCTTTTGTTTCTTGTTTTTTATTTTCACGTTAGGCTTAATGGAAAACAACAAATATATAAGAGAGCTTTATAATCTTTATCTTGAGTTAGGACATGAAGTGTTTGAAGATAAAACTAAAATACCTATGGAGCTTTATTTGCATGCTAGTAGCAATGTTATTAGTATTAATTCTTTGAACAACATTATTTCTAATGCTATGGAAATTCTAAGCTTTGGGAAGATAGTTTCGATGAATATGATATTTTTTAGTCCCCCAAATATTGAGGAGGAAATTTTATTTGATGATACTTTTCCTCCAATATATGATGATTATAATGATTGTGGTATTCTAGTACCACCTATTATCGAGGATAAATTTTATTGTCATTATGATATGCCTTTTATATATGAGGATTACAATGATGAGTTATTTTCAGTCCACCTACTATTGAAGAGAAAATTAATTATGATTACAATATGCCTCCTATATTTGATGATTATGGTGATGAGAATAATAATGATAGCTATTTTGTTAAATATGCTCCCACTACTATTAATGAGAATGACTATGCTTATGTGGAGAGTATTAATTCTTTTATGCATGTGGCTCATGATAAGAATGTTTCTTGTGATAGTTATATTGTTAATTTTATTCATGATTCTATTGAAGGTTATTATGAGATAGGGAAACATGTTTTTATGCATCTCAACAATATTAAGTTTCCCCTCTTTATGTTGATTTTTTTTAAGTTGCACTTATTTTGTCTTCCTATGCTAGTCACTTTGTGCTTCGTTGACTTGTTTTTCTACAAGATTATTTTTCATAGGAAGTGGGTTAGACTTAAATGTGTTTTATATGTACTTATTGATTCTCTCTTATTGTGCTTCAACTCTTATTCTTATGTGAGCATATTTTAAAAATCATTGTGCCTAGCTGAAAGGCTTTAAAGAAAAGCGCTTCCGGGAGACAACCCGTTTTATTTCTCCGTTTCCAACCCGTTTTCCGTCGTTTCTTTCTGTGTGCTTTGCACCTGGGTGTTGTCTATTTCCTTAGAAACCCCTCTGTATCTTTTCTTTTGTGTCTTTGTTGAGCCAAGTAAAGCCTCTAGTGGAAAGTGGAGACAATATTTCGGATATCTGCGCAGGAAACAGATTTCTGCTATCCACTGTTAAATTCGTATAAAATCACAGAAAATTCAAAATTACCTGAGTTTTTTTGTGCGTAATCCTGGGCTATGTAAAAAAACTTTTCTTAGTTGAACACTTTTTTATTTGATCAACATAAGATTTTCGAAAAAAATCATCTTTACCTGCTGTCCTGTTTTCACAGATTTCTGCCAATAATTGCATTTGCCTCTTAATATTTTTCTTTTGTTGTTCTTTTGAGAAAAAGAGTTTTAAAAGAAGTTGTGACAGTAGATAATATGTTTATAGTGTCATTCTTGTGTTGAAACTGAACCATGTGAATTTATTATTTTGATTGCACTAACGTTGCTAATGAAGATTGTGAGAAGTTTGGTGTGAAGGAAGTTTTCAAGGGTCAAGAGAAGAGGATGATATGACGTGATCAAGAAGAGTGAAGAGCCTAAGCTTGAGGATACCCCGGAGGTACATCCCAGCAAATTCCAAGAAGACTCAAGCGTCTAAGCTTGGGGATGCCCAAGGTATCCTGTCGAATATGCATCTCAACAAGTCCCTCGGGTGAACCGATAGGGTTTTGATTAGGAGAATGTGTGGGCGCTGGTGACAATCGTCGGCTAACAGGGGCACGATTTACCCAGGTTCGGGGCCCTCATAGAGGTAAAACTGTCGTGGGATAATCACGGCAGACGTTACCAGGGGTAAGTTATCTTGGGGTAAATCGACTCTGGTGTTTGGGAGAGGGTTTTGCTCAGGGGAAATCATGGTGGCGAAACGATCTGGTAGCCGGCAATCAAGTCGCCGAGTCTCCGATCTAGATCTTATTATATCAACTCTCGTGTTACAAGGGATACTCGAATAACTAGTAAATCTCGTGTCTCTAATCTAACCCTAGGAGCCGGCTTATATAATATCCGGATCCCCTGGCTTCCTATCCAAGGTACACTCGGAGTCCTACCTGGGCACCGCTTACCAACCCTAAGTTTCCTTATCGAAACCCACAATCCGGGTTACGAGGCCTACACTCATGAGCCTTCCAGAAACTCATTTTCCCTAAGCCGGGTCTTGCGCAGCTCCCTTTGGGCCGAGTTACTCCTTGGCGTTAGCCTACCGGATTATCATCCCTCCATCAATAGTCCCCAGAATAGCTTGGGCTTCACGAGATCCTCCTTGAAGCGCATGCTATTCCCTGCAAAAATAACAATCATACAAATTCATAAAAGGCCGGGTTAGGTTGCTTTGATATACAGATAGGCCTAACTCCTCAGGTGGTCCATATAACAACCCGGTTTTCTTTGAGTCCATCTTCATTTTCCCGGGTCAACACTCCGAGGAAAACACAGAAGACCCGGCTTACTTTGTTTGCTAATCAGTCCGGATATCACGGAAACAATTTACTCGATCTTTTCCGGATATCCCACACGGGCACTTAACTGCTTATCCCACAAAATCCGGGCGGGTATCCCTTCCCCCGAAATTTTTGGCTCCCGCTCCCTCGTCTAGGGTTTCCCACCCGCGCATATAAATAAGCGGTTCAGGGGTAACACTAACTCACAACTCCATTTCCCCCCACCTCACTCGTCTCCTTCATCTCTGGTGCTCTTCCGCTTGAGCTAGTCACCGCGCCACCACGGAGCCCGCGGACGCGCCGCCGGAATCGAGCCGCCTCCGTCTACGCTCGTCCTCGACTCGCGCCATGCCGCCGCTAGCCTCCGCCGCCGTTCCCTCGAGCTGTCCGCCGGAGGATCCCGCAGGCCACCGCGGCTACGCCATTTGCCGCTGCCGCAATCTTCTCCGGACCTCGCCGGTAAGCTTTCTTCTTCCACGAATTTCACCTTCAAACTTTTTGCTCGAATTAGATTGGATCTAGGTCCACCCGTAGGTTATCTCCCTGCTCCGCATCGATTCGGATTTCCCATGCCTCACTCTCTCTTATTCAACCACTTTAAGCTAGGCTCGGTAACTTTCTCCTACCGCTCATGGTCATAAATTTCTCCTTAGATTCCTCCATAGATTTCTCCACCTAGATGCAACCTGTCAAAATTTTCCGTAGCTGTTCTTTGGTACTCGGATAGCCTGTGTTTAGTTCCTTCTCAAGCAACGTGTAAACTAGGCCAACAGCATATCCCCTTCACTTGCGATTAGCAATTTTTCCGTAAATTTCTAAGCTTAGATCCAATCTGCCAAGTTTCTCTGGAATTGCTCCTTTATACCCGGACAATCCATAATTTCCGGGTCTTCTAATTACTCTTTGGTTAACCGGACGATCAGTCATTTCCGGGTCTTACTTACTCACACTCTGCACCTTTTATCCCCTATTTTGTAGGCTGCACAAATGGCACCCAAGAATAAGGGAAAACAGCCGGCAAAGGCAAGGCCGACTCAATCCATATCGGCCAACTGGGCAAGGTCCACCGTGACCAAGGCGAAGCTAGATGAGCTTGCCGAGTCCGGCGTTCTCCCTTCCCAGGAGGATATTCACTGGCGGGTCCCGGGTGATGAGACCCGGCCCACACCCGGCTCTAACGAGGTAATCTGTTTCGTTGAACACGTGATCCGGGGATTTCGTCCCCCGGGTCACTCTTTTTTCCGCGAAGTTCTTAGCCACTATGGCCTCCGAGTCTTCGACATAGGGCCCAACTCTATGTTAAACATCACTCATTTCATAGTTCTTTGCGAATCTTATCTTTGCATCCCCCCAAACCTTGCTCTTTTCCTGGAATTGTTCCAATGCAAACCGTGCCGCGAAAGCGGTGACGGGGCCCTTTTGGCTTGCGGCGGTGTATCAATCCAGAGGCGGAAAAATTCACCGATGCCGACTCTTAGCCTAAACTCCCATGGTAAGCACTGGCAAAAATCCTTTTTCTATTACCGGGACACCTCCCCACCCGGCGAAAAGAAATTGCCGGGTTTCTCGGAGGGCCTCCTAGATCTCTCCGACACTTTCAACGCCTTCGCCTCTGAGCCAGATAGGGAGTCCATCCAGCCCTACTTAGCCAAACTAGCTATCCTTTCCGCCCACGGTCTCCTTGGGCTCAATTTAGTTAAAACTTGGGTGAACTTCCGGATCCAGCCTAACTCCATCCGGCCTAAGCTAATGTCCGAGTATTCCGGGCATGCCACGGATTCGCTCCGCTACTCCTCGAGGAACTATCTGGCTAGCGATACGAACAAGATTATCAAAAGCTTCTTGACTGAGAAAGCGGAGGTGATCCGGACCATAGCCGGCTTAGAGCCGTACACTCGAGATCACCCGGCTCCCGCGGTAAGATCCGGCACTTACTCTTCTATTCTTGTGCTTTTACTTGATGCAATCACTAACCCTTCTCTATCACATCTTTATTTCAGGCAGGCAGCACCTTCTGGAACATTGAGACTCCCCCCACCTCCGAAAACGGAAGAGGAAGAAGAGCCGGCTGACACCGATGAATGTACCATCCGGGTGTCAATCATCTTAACTTCTGTTACTTTTCTCTCCCATATTTTCTCTTTTTCCGACTATGCATTTGTGCCTTTCAGGGATGGAGGATAAGGAGGACAAGGAAGACCCGGAGGAAACTGAGAGTGACGAGGACGAGGCAGAACCGGAAGCTGTGGTTGGGGCCAAGAGGAAACCCCGAGGGGTTGTATTCAAGGTTCCCTATTCCTCCATGTCTTCAAATCCGTATTCTTTTGCTAATATGCGTGAGCTTAACCAACAATTATCCAATTCACCACACTTGAAGGACCCGCCTCCAGCCAGGCGCAGGGTAACCCGGAATTCCCCGGGTGAGGATCCCCTCAACCCGGGTATCCCCACGTCCCCAGTTCGCCGTGCCGGTACTTCCCAATCTTATCCTTTCAATTCACCTCAAAGATATCCTTCTCCCAATCACCTCTTGCGTGGAAAACTCCGAGTCTCACTTTCTCAATCTTTATCAGCCTCGTCCGGGTCTAGCAATGAGCTTCCACCGGACTTCGTGGTGAACACTGGGTAAGCCATATTTCTTGTTATCCGATACACTGGTACTTTCGATAACCTTTGCTCATTAATACTAACCATTTCTTCTTTTACTTTCCTTAGCGCCCAGGTCACGATCAGTGACCCGGATGACATGGACATGGATAGCCCGGCAACGGAGAAGCCGGTTGATGATATGAACACCACAACTGGGGGCGCTGAGGAGGAAGAAGGCCAAGGGAAGGGCCCGCTGACAGACCCGGCCAGACAGGAGGCCGAGTCTCCAACCCCCAGATGGACCCGGGGATGACGATGTCGAGGTCCTGGGCGCAAGGGTGGGTACTCCCAATCCTGACATCCAGGCAACCCGGGTTTCCCCCCCAAAGCCGGAAAAGACTCCTCCTCCAAATGACCCGGCCGCCGGCTCTTCCGGTACCAAACCTGAGGACATGAGCTTTGCCGATATGCTTGATGCTCTGCACACCCTGAGAGCTGATGAAGAAAACATTCTGGAAGCCTTAATAGCCAAGCACGACGTAAACTCAACTAAGACTGCCCGTATATTTGTCTAGTCCCCAAGTTCCGAGTGAACTTATTCATAATTTACTTGGAACTTTCATAGCATATCCGACTGATAGCTCTTTTTTGTCCGACTAACACTTCCTTATGTTTCTACGCAGGCATACGTAACCCACTCTGAGGAAATGTTGGCTAAAACCAACAAACTCCTCGAGGTGGAGACAAAGCTGCGTGAATCGGTGGAAGCTGACGCCAAGAAGATGGGCAAGCTGGCGAGAAAATATAGAAAGAGAGCCCACGCTGCAGAGGATGAACTGAACAAGCTATCAGCCCGGATTGCCGACACTTACCGTGTCTTGATTGGTAATGATTCCCGACTCACTGATCGTAACCCGGATTTTCATTCTGGTAAACACTCGGAATTTTTTATTTGCACTTTTCTGTTTTTCTGTAGGCCGGATGATGAAATGCCGGATGAAGATGACGCAGCAAAGCTGAAGACTATAAAAAGCACCATCCGACAACTCTGTGCCGACACCAAATGGATTCTTCAAGCCTTGAAGTGGCCGGGTATTGGACGTGGTGGTTTGAGCACGCTGCTTGATGCGTGCTCCACCATCCCCGAGTGGATCGAGAACTGGAAACGCTCCTCATGCCGGGTTGGAGTAACCCGGGGGCTCGCTCTGGCTAAGGTGTATTTTCCCAAGCTTGAACCGGCAAAGCTCGTTGGCGGGTTTCCAGAGTTCAACACTGATGGCTCCAGGTTTTCATCCAAGAACTTCAAGGCCATCCAAACAGAGGTTCGACACTCGGCTAGCCTGATTGCCGACAGTCTGGATGTCAGTCGAATTGTTACCCCCTATGATGTTGAAGATAAGCCCATTCAGTCGGATCCTCCCAAGCCGTATGACATGTTGGCACGGTGGAAGGCGGAAGCTGCTCAGGCTAGGGAAGAGGCCGCGAAAAGGAAGGCTGAGGCCGATACTGCGCCCACTACCTCCACGCCGGTTGTTCCTCCTCCTGCGCGCGCCGGTACTGCTGCTGACCCGGATGCTGCTACCACAAAGACTGTTGAAGAACAAGTCAAGGACCAAGACCCGGCTGCCAAGGGCAAAGGCAAGATGGACGACTCGACCCAGGAGGCCGAGTGAACTTTTATGTGCTACCGTCTCAAACACTTCATTCGGCCAATGGGCCTTTTAAAACAATTATTCTTTTGATAGTGCGCCTGTGCACTTTATGATACTACTATCTTGGTTTGTAATACGTTTTAAAACCTTAATATCTTTCATGGCCCTTCTGGCCTTTGCGTGAATTTGATATTTCTTAGCTTTGATCTTTTTCATTGCTGGTTTTTCGATTTTTGCTATGGTTCCTTTGCGAGACTCGGTTTCCGGGTCTCATGGGTTTTGACAAGTGGACTTTTTTCTAAGTCCCCAAGTCCCCAAGACTCGGATTTTTGGGTTTTTGAGCTGAATAGCTAGATAATTTGTTTCTTTTTTCAAATTCCCAAGTCCCCAAGGCCCCAATTTCCGAGTCTAGGGTTTTGGAGTTTTCGAAAAGAACAAATTGTTTCTGCTAAGGCCCAAAACCTAGAGTCATTCACATAGGTTTGAAGTTATGCTTAATGTATCTTGAGTTTCCGGGTGTTAGCCTTGTATTTGTAGTATCAATAGATCGGTTACAATGGGGGATGCTCGAGTCGAGAGTAAGGTCTCGATCTCAAGGCTTTGGTGGTGCGGTATCGCTTCGTCCCCCTACCGGTGGTTCTCCTGGCCTTATATAGGTCGGAAGGTCTCAAACCATACCCGGGGGGGGGGGAGGTTACAAAACCTAGCCTTAGGTCGGTTACAAGTTTCCTTCCTTGACCCGCAAGACTTTGCGGGTGGGCTTCAATTGGTCCTTCTGGAGCTGTCGATGGCATCTCCCTTTGGGCTTAGGTCTTGGGCCTTGGACCAGGTAGCCTCACCCGATAGGTCCAGGATTCATCCCCTCGTCAGTAGCCCCCGGGTGTTTACTCGATTGAGAATCTGTCTGGTAGACACTCAAAGTTTGTCCTGATTTTCTTCGATTGATAGTTTCAATTGCTAGACTTTGGAGGGCGCATACCCTATGCACGATGCGCTTTTTATACTCGAGTATCGAGCAATAAATGTGCCAGTGTTCCGGCTGTTTTCGCAGAAGGATGTGGCTCAGCTTCTTGGCTCTCCCGAAAGCTTAGGGCCAATTAATTGCATCTAGGGAAAAAACAATTTTTGCCTACACAGACCCGAGACCTCCGGCTTGAATCCAGCGAGGTGATCGTTGCGACTGGGTCGTGGAGGTGTTACCGAGTCGAACTTAACCTATAAGGGTACCCGACGCGTCCGCTTGGCTTTTTCTTCGTGTTGTCGACACGGAATTTTACCGGAGGATGCAGCTTGAGTGCGATTCCAGGCCCATAAGAGAGATCTTTGGGTCTTACCTTCGGAATGTGCCTAGTCGGCTGAACAATCCAGGATATAGGTGTGTAAATACATCGTGTGATAGAGTAGCAGGAGCTGCATACTCGCGATTTTACTTTTGATCATCTCTTCGAGAATCTTCGATTGGGGAGGCCATCTTTTCTTTGATGCAACAGAGATTTTTATATTGGCCATAGTTCTGTCTTTGACTTGCCTATACGAAAGAGTTCTCGTGTCTGGGGGTTATGAGAAAGAGATTTTCGCGGCTTCATATGCCCATACGAAAGAAATTTCGTGTTATGGAACTTATGCGAAAGAGTTTTCGCGTCTTGATATGCCCATACGAAAGAAATTCCGTGTCAAGGAGCTTATGCGAAAGAGTTTTCGCGTTTTTATATGCCCATACGAAAGAAATTTCGTGTCACGAAGCTTATGCGAAAAAGTTTTCACGTTTTATATGCCCATACGAAAAAAATCGTGTCAGGGAGCTTATGCGAAAGAGTTTTCGCGTCTTGATGAGGTATGCAGTGATGTCACCGCGCACCCGTCTGTTCTGACTCCTCCCGATGGGACGTGACGGAGTGAAGCAGAGCACGCTGGCCCACCTTGTCAGCTTTTTGACAGGAAACGATAGGTCGCGTCCGGTTTTTCCGCGAGCCACGCGCTGGAAATGCACATGATCTTTTGTAAAGATCGTGGCAGAGGTAACTGTTCATCGCCGCCTCGTTTCCACTTCACAGATGGCAGCCACGATGGATGCCACGTCGCCAAATCCACGGTCTGGATTGGCCCCGCCTGTGTATAAATAGCAGTCCTTAGGTAATGGGTAAATTTCCCGGCCATTTGCTCCTCTTCTTCCTCCTCGCGCACACCTCTCGTTCTGCAAGCACCGAAGAGCTCCAATGGCTGGAGGAAAGAAGCGCATCGCCGTCGGATCGTCGTCGAGGTAATTTGGAGATGCCTCCGCTCCGCCCGCCGTGAAAACGGGCGATTGGCACTCCGCCAACACTACCAAGAAGAGCATCAACGAGATGCAACGGGAAGGGATGCTTCCTCCCGATGGCGGCAAGCGCGTGCGCCTGTCCAAGAAGGAAGACATACCCAATCCTCACGCGAACGAGCACGTGTTCGTCGCTGAACACGTTTCGCGCGGTCTTTCTCTCCCTCTCCATCCTTTTCTTCTCGGGCTGTTGTATGTCTATGGCATACAGCTGCACGACCTACCTCCAAACGCGATTCAACACATATCGTGCTTTATCGTACTTTGTGAGTGCTACCTAGGCATTTGCCTGTACTGGGTCCTCTGGAAGGCCCTTTTCAAGGTGCGAATCTTCCGGGAGAAGTCGCGACCAGGCGAGAAGCTGGGAGAGCCGCTGCGCACCGGGGGCTTCGGGATCCAGGCAAGGACGGACATCCCCTACATGGAGATGTATTTCGCCGACTCCGCGTAAGGATGGCGAAGGAAGTGGTTCTACGTCATCGACAATAGCGCGGGTGGAGCTCCAGAGTTCCACCCATTCACCATTCTGAAGCGGAGGAAGTCTTGTGCGCTCAAGCTCACCGCTGAAGATAGCAGGGTCGTATCCCCCTACTCGTGAAGGTGGCGAGCTTCCGCTACAAGGAGATGGGGGTTCCGTTGAATGGGTTGCATTAGCAAGTGTATTCCTTCGGCGGAGGATCCAGCCCCTTCAGGAGAGGCCGTCGACCATGTGGGAGTACCAGGGCACTCAGGATCCGAGCCGCTCCTACGAAGACATTCTCTTGAATGCCGAGTTCGAGAAAAAGATCGCGGCCATCACCAAGCTGAAGAAGGGAGAGGCCTTCCCGGCCTGTTCTCTCGAGCCATTCGAGGCTTCGAAACCTCCCCCAGCCGAGGTGAGTTTATTGTTATTCTTGTTTTATCTCTTGTAGTCTGAATTTTTGTCGATTGAGAATCTTTTCTTCTCTTCCTTTTCTATCTCCATAGATCTTCAACGTGGTGATGTGCTACCCGCCAGTTACTGCAGAAGAGGCATCAGATGTTTTGGCGAGTAACGTCGAAACTCCTCTCGAGACTAGCGTCACGGAGGCTAACCCGAGGTTGGAGAACAAGTACATGGACGACGAGGAGGAGTCGGATAGCGAGCAGCTCCAGTGCCGCAAGCGTCGTAAGCCCGAAGAAGACGAAGTCACCTCTAAGGGTAGTTCCTTGGGTGACGAGTCCATCAAGGCGACCGAGCCTCTTCAGGTGACTCCCCTCAATGTGCTTCCACCCCTAGGCCGTTGGCCGAAGGTTCCCACTGCCTGGAATGTGGACATTCTGGATACGACGATGAGTAAGTTTTTCTCGCAAGTTGTTCCTTAGTCGCAAATATTTTTCTTGTTCTGGATCTTTGTCTGAACTTTTCTTCAACAGCAGCCTCACGACCATCAGCCCTTGCCGGTACGCTTCTTCGATTCCCTCCGTGAAGAGGAAAGAAGTAGCCGTGGAAGAAGTTCCAGCCGTGGAGGTCGCCCGAAGATCTCCAAGTCCCGTAAGGGCAGCCGCGACTCCTGAATACGGGCTGCCTGGTTTCGCGGGCGGAGCTTCTGCAAACAAGGAGGTTTTGGGTAGATCGGCGGATCCTCTATCTACTGCCCAAGGCCAAGTAAGTTTATCCTTTCTTCTCGCATCTTTGCTTCGTTTGTTCGCAATTTCTATCGGGTGCACGACAGTGCTCTCGATGGGAGTATCCCCCGAGGCCGTGGTTAATTGCTTGCGGTTAGCCACAGACTCAAGTTGAATTCTTTTCCTTTCTGTTTTCCTTGATTTTATCGGGTGGACGGCAGTGCTCCCGATGGGAGTAGCCCCCGAGGCTATACTCGACTGTGTACAGTCGTGTATAGGCTCAAGTGATTTTGTTCCTAACTTGATTTGTTGTCTTGGGCTTTTGCAGACTCTCCTTGATTCCCTTGCTGCTATCGGTCGTCGAGTGCTTTCGGCTGAGGCGCATTGCGTTGCCCTTCGAGTGTATCGCAATCGGCTCGTCGAGGACGGCCGTTCTCTTCAAGGTAAGTTGTTCCACGTAACCCGTCTTTTACTTTTTCTCTTGATTGTGAAGGTTACTCCAGCCGTATACTTCGTACTACAGATGAGGTCACCCGCCTGAAGACTGAAAAGGCTGAAGCTGTCGCTCGGGTGAAAACTCTTGAGGCTGAGCTGGAATCCTACCGAAAGGAGCTGGAGTCCACTCGCAAGCATTCAGCTGATCTTGAGGGGAAGTTCGTCGAGGCTCAAGGGGCGCTGAGGAAATTGGAGGAGGCGGGTGCCAAGCACGACAGTGATCTTGTTGGCCTCAACCGCCCCTTGGCTCAGAAGCTTGCAGGTAAGCCACGTTTAGCCATTCTTCTATTGCAATGTGAACTTATTTTGTTGTCTTGAAAATTTATGCTATCTTTGTTGTAGATGCCCTTGGGGTTGGACTGGAGCTGCCTGGGAGCCAGCACTGGACGCCCTCATGAACTCTTGCGCCCAACTCCGGGAACACGCGAGTAGAATCTGCTCCCTCGTTGGTGATGCCACCCGAGTGTTGACGCGATTCCACGAGCGCTTACTGGTGGATGTGGCGATTCCGCCTACGCTGGGCGACCTTCTGAAGGTGTTCCTGGATGATGAAAACCTTCTCCAGGAGTATTCAGTCGCCCAGTCCGAGTGCGGGGCAAGATGTCTATCCAATTTGCCTTGGCGCATGGAGTCTCAGATGACCTCGAGAAGGTGTATTCGAGCGTTCCCTACGACGCCCATGGCAAAAAGGTAGCGCTCCGTCCCTTTGGCGATCGTGCTGAAGTCCTTGCAAAGATGCTCTTCGAGGTGCTCTCCCGCGCTAGTCGCAAGGGACAGCCTTCCGCGAGTGGGACCACCTCAGCTACTCCTTAGGCTAGTTTTTGTTTTTTTTCTCATCGATGTAATGAACCTTGGGATGTATTCCCGAATTTTGTGCTGCTTAATCGAAGTATTTTCTGAAATCCTCAGTATTTGATTGTTGCACCTTTATTTTTGTATGCTCCCGATGGGAGTAGCCCCTGAGAACCCGAGGAAATGGGTGGTATGTTCTCGAGTGGGGTCTTTTGATTTTTCTGAACTTTCATTTTTTCTCTCTAGGTAGTGGATCCCAGAGTAGAGTCTTCGAGTGAGTGCTCGGCGAACTCCCTGGGTATCCCTGGCATATCTGAAGGCTGCAAGGCAAAAATTTCCCAGTACTCACGGAGGAGTTCGACGAGCGCGCCTTCCTATGTGGGCGAGAGGGTGGTGTACACCATCGCCGTCTTCGCGGGCTCTATCGGATGCATTTGTTGTTTTCGAGTGTCGTTGTTGGCACTGAACTTGAGTTTTGGAGCATTCTTTTTGGTGAGGGGCATCAGGGAGTGATCCGTGGTTTTTGCCAATTCTTCCAGTTCCTCCTGCGCCCCGAAAGATTTCGCGATCTCATTGAACTCGATGTCGCACTTATCAGATTTTTGGAAGTCGCCATCTATGGTGATGGTGCCGTATTCCCCAGGAAGTTTGAGCTTCAGGTAGGCGTAGTGAGGTACTGCCATGAATCTCGCGAACGTCGTTCGTCCGAGAATGGCGTCGTACTGTGAGGTCCCGTCGACTACTTCGAAGTCGAGGAATTTTTGCCTGTAGTTTCTAGGGTTTCCGAGCACCACCTCCAAGTTGATTGTTTCGAGTGGTCGGACTGCTTTGCCTGGTACGATCCCATGGAAGGATGTTTCTGACTCTGCTAGTCCATCTAGGTTCTTGTTCATCTTTGGGAGTGTGTCCGCGTAGATGATGTTTATCCCGCTACCGTCGTCCATGAACACCCGCAACAAGTTCATAATTGCCTATTTGCGCTTGGATGACGAGCGCGGCGTGTCCTGGTCGATATACCCGAGGTGGATGGTCATCTTTGGAGAAAGTGATCGACTGATCTGCCATCTTCAAATATTCGGGTGTGGACGGTGGAGCTTGTACCACCATGACCACTTGGCGTGTGTTTGTTTTTTGGGCTCTGCGGGACGGGCATACTTTTTGTATCATCTCGAGGAGTCCTGCTGGGTCCGGGTGTCCATTGCCTCCCTGGTTTGCGGCTGGTGGCGCTGGTAGCATGGCCAACACCACTTTTTTATGTCCTAGTGGAGGTAGGGGTTGTGGCGGGTGGAATCCCTGATGTCCTCCTCCTGGGAGCTGTGGATAGCCCTGATTGACTGCAGCTGTGTTTTTCTTCGAGAAGGCCTCGTGGATGTCGAGAAACTTTCGGCAATCCTTGAGGAGGTGGGTTGCCTTGGTCTTTCTCGGCTGTTTTATCCTTCGGCTTTGGATTCTAGTCGCGATTTCCACGAGGTCTGCCGTCAAGGTTTCTTGTGAACTCTGCTGCAACCAATTCTTCTCGATCGTCATGATCGTAGTGCTTTCTCTTTTTCTTTCGACCATGGCGATCATCCTCAGGCTCTATCAAAGATGCCTTCTCATTGCGCATGGAGTCTTCTCCATTGGCCCATATGTCGGATATGGCCATCAGCTCCCCGATGGTTTTGGGTGCAGCTCGCCCCAACTCTTCTCTGAAAGCGGCTCGTCGAGCTCCTTTGGTGAAAGCTTAGAATTCAACCTTATCCGATATGTTTCCCGCTGTATTTTTTAGCGTAGTCCAACACTGAATGTACTCGCGAGTAGACTCACCGCTCTTCTGCTTACAAGCCCGCAGCTCCTCGATAGACGCGGGTCTATGTTGCTTGGAAGTTCTTGCGGAAATTCTATAATCGATCGTCCCACGATCCGTAGCACGCCCTCGGTCTTCCTTCGAGCCAGCTGCGCGCAGCGCCTACTAGATGTAGGCTGAGGTACTGCATAGCCGTTGTCTAGTTCCCACATTGGCATTTTACTGCCATGAGGTAATCTGATAGCCAGGATTTGGGCTCCAACGAGCCGTCGTATTTTGGGACCTCCGTGGTAAGTTTGAACTTCTGGGCATCGGTGCCTCGCGGATATCGCGAGTGATACACATTGCGCCGCAGGCTTCCTCGTCGGATCTCTCGGGTTGTCGCCGCTGCCGCTCGGGCTATCACCGTGACGCCGGGCTTCCTTTCCTCGGGCGCGACGAGGTGATTCCTTTCTTCTAGGTGAGGTGCTTCTGCGCCTGCGTGGTATTTCTTTATCCTTCCGAGGGGTTTTCTCAGTCTCTTGCGTTGTCGCGTGTTTGCGGCTTTGAGCGGCAAGTCTTGCGGTTGCCATGCCCAGCCCCTTCTGGACTTGATGATATTGTTCCGCGCGGGGGTCGTTTTCTCCTGGCTGGTTCGCCTGCAGGTACGTGGCTGCTGCCAGAACCGCGACAGCTGGAGTCGTCGGGTGCATGTTGCTGTCATCGTCGGCGTGCATGAGGGAATTTCGAGCGTTTTGCTGATCCCGCTGAGAGAGTCGTGATCCAGGGCTGCGGTCTTCGAGACGTATCTTTTCTTCGCGGGATTGTTCCCTATCGAATATGTTTTGGAGAGCGCCGCACGACGTTGGCTTGATTCATCCGCCAGTTTTTTCTGCTCGTCCAGATTCTTGCGAGCTTCTTTGATTAATTCTGCTGCATTCACTAGATGACAGTGGTATGCAGTTAGATCTTCCTGAGGGGATCCTTCTTCAATCGGCTGGCTTCTCGCGACACTTTGATGTGCTCTCGCTCCTTCAGGCTGTCTTCAGTTTCTTCGGGTGGCTCGTTCGATCCTGCCATGCAGACCTGGGACAGATATGGCCCGCGAGTCTTAGGCATAGATTAACAAGTTTTGCCAACCCGAGAAGGTTCCTCCGCAACAATGGTGTGGAAGTTGCGAGTGCTAGGGCGGACGGATCCGCCGCTGGGTGCTAGGTCGCAACCAGCGTAGTTGGACAGCGAGTCGAAACTTGCCGGGCTCGAGACTGACTCGGAGTCTGATCCTTCGAGATCGGTCTGCTCGGGGAAGTGCAGGATTCCCGCTTTGTTGGCGTGGAAGCGGAGGCTCCCGAACGTCAAGCTGACGCTTTTCTCCAATCCACTGAACGCCGGGTGCGATTCCGGCGAGTGGGGCGCGACGATGATCGACCCGAATCAGATCTGCTGAAGTCGAGGTTCCGGGGCTCCAGCCGAAGGTTAGCGATGATGAGGCCAAAGATGCCGTAGATCCAGCGCCCGCCGTTCCGACAGACGGCGCCAATTGTCGAATATGCATCTCAACAAGTCCCTTGGGTGAACCGATAGGGTTTTGATTAGGAGAACGTGTGGGTGCTGGTGAAAATCGTCGGCTAACAGGGGCATAATTTACCCAGGTTTGGGGCCCTCGTAGAGGTAAAACCCTTACTCCTGCTCTTGCCGATCTGTATTATCAATAGATCGGTTACAATAGGGGATGCTCGAGTAGAGAGTAAGGTCTCGATCTCAAGGCTTTGGTGGTGCGGTATCGCTTGGTCCCCCTCATGGTGGTTCTCCTGGCCTTATATAGGTGGCCAGGTCTCAAACTATACCCGAGGGGGGGGGGGTTACAAACCCTAGCCTTAGGTCGGTTACAAGTTTCCTTCCTTGACCCGCAAGACTTTGCGGGTTGGCTTCAATTGGGCCTTCTGGAGCTGTCGATGGCATCTCCCTTTGGGCTTAGGTCTTGGGCATTGGACCGGGTAGCCTCACCCGATAGGTCCAGGTTTCATCCCCTCGTCACATCCCCTTCTTCATCGACCAATTATCAAGTCACTTCTAGTGAAACTACATTTTTATTCGGTCACATCTTATGTGCTTTACTTGGAGCGTCTTTTTTATTTTAGTTTGTTTAGTTTTCTTTGCTGTAGTTTATGGTTGGATCTTATCATACTTTTGTGGGAGAGAGACATGCTCCGTTTTTATTTCCTAGAACACTCTAGTTTTCATTCTTATTGTTCTCCGAGTGTTTACTTTTTGCTAGTACTGCGTTTAGCCTTTGTTTTCATGCATCTCTTATTAGAGTCGTTAGCTTTTGTAGTGTTATGTGAGTCCTCTCATTTTTGCTTGTTGTAGCATTTGGAGAGTTTTTGTTAAAGCGTGTTTTGTGTGGTGCTAGTTGGGAAAAGAAACTACTTCTTGAGGTAGAATTTATAACGTTGCAAGTAGAAGCTTGTATAGACTGTGGCTAGACTTTTTCATACCATGCTAGATGTTATTTTAGTTTTAAATCCTTGTGGTTATTGAGTAGCATGATTAGCCTCAAATATTTGAGAGTGTTTAATGTTCCATTGAAAGAATCATGAGTTGTTCTTGTCATATTGAAGCATAAATTTGTGGTATTCTCCTTTGAATGTTTTATTTGGTTGAATTGGCGCATACTCACACCATGTTTATGACTATGAACCAGTCACTAATAGCCTCTATAATCATTTAGTTTTTGAACTTGTGGTACCACTTATGCTTTGATTTATGATGTTTATGTCGCTATGCATGATTATGGCTCTTATGCTCTCTTGATTTGTCGCTCCCAGTCTTCTGCTAGCCTCCACTTGTACTGAGTATGAGCTGTACTCGTGCATCCAACTCCCTAAAACCAAAGTTTTCCCATTGTGTCCACCATACCTACCTACATGTGTTATTTCACTACCACTCCAAGTAAATTGCTCATGTGCTACCTTTAAAACATTCAAAATTACTCATGTTCTGTGTTCTTGTTTTTGCTCATGAGGACGTAACTAGACAATCTTTATCTCACTTGTTGATTGGATTTGACACCCTGGACTAGTGGCTTCATCCTCTTATCCAATTGATAGAAGAGCTGGCAGCGTGGTGCCCAACCCCAAATTAATGCAAACAAATTCTCTTCACTATTTTGCCCCTGATTTATCAGTCAAAGCATAATTGTGTAAACAAAAGAGAAAGAGGGATGACCTTCTACCCAGATGCGTCCTTCATATGAGAGTCGCTCTTGTGAAATCTAGTTTGCTTGTGATGTACTGTATTTCCTGTTTACCACTCGTTGACATTAGCATACATCTCCTAAAATATAGACACTCCTCCATGGTATGTGATTGTTGGCAGGCACCCGAGGATTCGGTTAGCCATGGTTTGTGTAAGATGGATGGGAGGAGTGTCAAATTTTTTATACCTCCGTTTAATAAAAGAAAAGCTCTAGCACATGCGTGATCCCTACTTCCCTCCGCGAAGGGCCTTTATTTTACTTTTATGTTGAGTCTCCATCTTCTAACTTTATGCACAATTGAGAGAGCATTTTTGCCATTCTGAGTTTTATGTGCATTTGTCCCAGAAACATTATTAATTGATTCATGATGTGTTATTGCTTGTTCTTGAAGTATTTGTTCTACTCCTCCTCATGAACTTTGAAGGTGTCCTGGCATTTATGTTTTGCCCCACTCTTAAGGACTAGCGAAATATCACTTTGCCATGCTTTCGCTATACTTGAAACAAACGCATATCTTTATTTGCATTGCTATTCATGATCTTTTATTTGAGTTATTTCTTGTGATGCAAAGTGATTGCTATGATTTATTATTAAAGTTCTATTTATCACGCTTGTGTTAAAGTTCTCTGACTCAACTTACTTATGCTTTTACATTATTGATGATCAAGTTATGTTTGTAGCATGTCACCTAAAAAATTATTGTGTTTTTATCGTTTAGTACTCGAGGACGAGTAGAAACTAAGCTTGGGGATGCTTGATACGTCTCCAACGTATCAATAATTTTTGATGTTCCATGATGATATTATGCCAATTGCTACATGTTTCTCCCTTCTTTATGTCATTTTTATCGATTTTCTGGACTAACCCATTGACAAGATGCCATAGAGCCAGTTCCCTATTTTCTGCTGTTTTTAGAACTAAAAAAGGTGTTCTGGAAATATTCTCGGAATTGGAAAATTCAAAGCTCGGAAGTCTTAGAATTCCCGAAGGTTCCACGGAGTCCCGAAGAGACCCGGAGGGGTGGCTCAGGGGCCCCACACCATAGGGCGGCGCACCACCCCTTGGGCGCGCCGGGGGTGGTGTGGCCCCCCAGGGCTCCACCGCCTTTGCCCTTTCTCCTATTTATACTCCTCCAAGGGAAAACCCTAAGAGAATCGACCTTTTCCACAAAATACATCCGTAGCTCCGCTGCCGCCACCGACATGTTTCTGGGGACAGATCTCTGTTCTGGCACCCTGCCGGGACGGGGTAGTGCGCTCGGAACCATCTCCATCGACTCCACTGCCATCTCCATCGTTGTTGTTTTATCCTATGATGAGGAGGGAGTAGTTCTCTCCTGGGGCTGAGGGCTCTACAGGTAGCTATGTGTTTCATCTCTCTTTCCCATGGATTGATCTATATGTGATCGTGAGCTTTGTAATCTAGTTGAATTTGTAGATACTATTCTTCATCTATTATGCTACTCAAGTGGTTTTTGTTATGAGATCTCCGTAAACACTTTGATCACGATGTAAAGGTGATAGTGTGTGCACCGTATGGTTTAGCATTATATTTATATTTTGTGTTGGATAACCCTATGAAATTGTGGTGTTTGCGTGGAACCATCTGGGTCCCATGGTGATAGCGTGGGGTTACTTAGTTGGGAAAGTGCTTACTCTCAGGAGTGTTGTTAAAGCCCTACGCATGGATTGGTGTTGTTATTTGACCGGAGAGTGGTTTGGAGTAGCATAGTGAAGAGATGGTATTTACTAATTCAATTATGTGATCATTGTTGAGAGTGTCCTCTAGTGAAAGTAGGATCCCTAGGCCTTATTTCCAAGCATTGAAACACCATTTTTCGCCTGTTCTGCTACATGTTTGCTTGCTGCCATATTTATTTCAGATTGCTACTATTACTTATAACCATCCATATTACTCGCATTTCACTATATCTTCGCCGAACTAGTGCACCTATATACCTGACAAGTATATTGGGTATGTTGGGGACACAAGAGACTTCTTGTATCTTAATTGCAGGGTTGCTTGAGAGGGATATCTTTGAACTCTACCTCCCTGAGTTCGATAAACCTTGGGTGATCCACTTAAGGGAAACTTGCTTCTGTTCTACGAACCTCTACACTTGGAGGCCGAACACTGTCTACAAGAATAGAAGCGTGCGTAGACATCATTGTGCAAGCTTAATATGTTGGTCCTATTGAAGGTTTCATTGACTATACTATTTAGGTTGCAAAGACCCTTGTTGCTAACGTGAGGGGACCCTCCTCGACTCCTAACTCTAGTCAATGATTTCTTGTAGGACTATGCTTCCGGTGGATCTAAATTGATAATTGATTGTGGATGCACTGGCCACATGACCGGAAGCAAGGAACTTGTGACGGAGTTGCGCCCAAATACAAATGATGCAACCGTCACCTATTGAGATAGGTCCAAGTCTAAAAGTTGGGACTGCTCCGGATATCACTATCGTGGATGTCATGCTTGTCGAATCCCTTGGTTACAATTTACTTTCAGTTTGTTTTCTTGGGAAGATGGGTTTCTCTGTCTTCTTTGATCCTGACATTGTGGTCCTTTTGAGGAGCAAGACTCTCGAAGTCTACCAACTCTCAATCGATGTGTATTTTCGGAATGGCGGATGTGAGATGGTTGTGGCATCGCCTCCTATCCCATGTCAATATGAGAAATTTGCAAAGTCTTCACAAAGGTGTCCTAATCCTCAGACTAAAAGAAAATTTTTCCTTGTCCAAAGATCATGTTTGTAGGTCGTGTGTTGAAGGAAACATGCATGATATCCACCACAAGAGCAAGACAGTTATCTCATCAAAGAGGATCTCCGAGCTTCTGTCACATCCCAATTTTGGAATACCTGATAACACAGTTGTTTTAATTGCTTGACAATTAAACTTTGGTTGTGTTTGTTTGAGTGCAAATAAACAAACTAATTATATAAACTTACATGACTAAGAAATGGAAAGCAAACTTAAAAAGATAGCAAAGCAGTAAACTAAAAATATTCAACATATTGTTCCAATGACCTTGACAATATTTTCTAAAGTAAATATTGATCAAAGAGTTTTCAAAAACTATCTTATGAATCCCATACTTGTTGAATATTATTCCAAGGTCTAAATTAAGAAAGAGGAAACACTTAATAAATTTCCCTAAAAGATTATCAGGAAAAAGAGGCATTCTTAGATGCTTCACCAAAATCTTATCAAATGTTTTTCCAACCTTGCAAGCTTAAAAACAAAAGTATTGGAGAGCATTTACTTGCTATCCCTAGTCACATAAATATTTTGGCAAAGCACTGTTAAAGAAAAGCCAAGTGCCTTATTAAATTGAATTTCCAATATTTCCAGAAACAGGAAACTCAAACAAGTTACTATTGGAAACTTTCTTCAAATGATCTGAAATTGATACCAGTGCTTCCTTATATCAAATAAGGAACACACACAAGAGGAGACCAAAATTTGAATCCATTAAAGTCCTGAAAACATGATTTTTCTCCACAGCAACAACTGGAATTTTGAACAAGTTTGTTCTACAAACTTTTTCAAAATGCCATGAAATAAATACCACATTCTCTATATCATAAGTAAGGATGAAAACAAAAAGGGCACAAGTTTTTGAATTGTTTAAGTTGCCAAAAACCCCTGTTTCTAGACAGCACCTTTTAGAAATTTGAACAAGTTTGTTCTATGAAGTAACTCAAAATGACTTGAATTTTCTACCACATAAGGAACACATAGAATACGGAATGTGTGCCAAAAATTATCATTTTTGGAAGCTCCTAAGTAGGTTAATAAATTCAATGTCCATTTATGTAAGAATTCAAATTTGAACAACTTTGAATTATCAAGTTTATCCAATTGAGCCATTTTTGACATATGTTGTGCATCTATACTGATAAGAATTTTGGGAAAAAGGAATTTAAATTTTGACTTTGTTTGCTTGGTAAAAATCACATTTTTCAGAGAGGACAGGGACCTATTTGTAAAATGCCAAGGACCTAGTTGAAAGCTGAGTCACACCTTCTTCTTCCTCTAGCTCTCTGTAGATACAGAGCACCTATGCCATTGCTTCGATTAGAAGGAAACAAAGGAGGAATAAGAGACCCCCCATGTGCTAGTGTCCCCCTCAACCTCCCTATCTCTCCCCTTGAGTTCTCTCTCTGCTCAAAGAAAGCCCAAACCGAAACCCTAGGGAAAATGCTTGCCGTCGATTAGGCCATTACCGTGCTCGCTGCCGGTCGCCGTGTAGTCTATCGCCTCCACCTCGTCGAGTAGGCCCTCGCTGCAGAAGTAATCGAGCCGAAGCGCATCGAGGAGGCCGCGCCGTCCACTTTCTTCCCCGAGCCCGACGGTTCTCCGGCGAGGCATTACCGCCGCCTCGTGCCTTCTCCGACCTCCCCGAGCCTCCCATCGTGTCGAGGGTAAGCAGGCGCTCCCCGCCGACCGTTTCCCCCTCTCCCTCTCGCTCTAAATCGTGGCCGCGCCGTGGACGCTCTCCGGCCGCCGCGCGTTGCCGTCGCCGCCGATCTCCGGTTGTTTCCCTGGAAACGAGACCGCGTGTTTTTGATTCCCCTCGTCGAGACCATCGTGTAGGTACCTTTTAATCGCGAAACGGTGCTCGGTAGCGACCAATTTTGGCTCGCCGGAGACATTCCCGCCGGCGAGTGACGCAGCGCTGGCGTCAGCCGCACCTTGACCCCGCGCTGGGCGAGTCAAACCCGCGGGTGGGCCTCGCCTCTGCCCGCGTGGATGCCGCGTGGCTGCTGGCCCGCTGGTCAGCGGCAGAGGCTAGATCCGCGCGCGGTGAGACTGGATCTGGCCGGCCCACTGTTGGATCTGGCCCATCTGTGATGTTTTTCCAATTTTATTTTTTTTACAGAAACTAGCTGTTTACTTTTGGCCTTAAAAACCTACCTAAATGATGAATTTGACCAAACTAAAATTCAAAGTGGTACATAAACAAAATCTAAACCACCTCCAACTTGTAGATCTACATTTGGATGAATATTTTTGAAATGAAAAATGGTTTGGCAACAGGTACCAGAAACACCAAAATGAGCACCATTTTAATTTTACAACTCATAATGAGGTGTATCCAATTGCATTAGAAAGCCCGTGAAATTTCCTAACAGGAGCAATTAACCTTGCTTCCAAATTCCTAGTAGTTTTGAAAAGGCATGCAATTTTGTAAAACACCAGAGAGCATTTTGGTGATTTTTATAAAATTATTAAAAATGAATTTTGATGCAAACTCAACTGGATGGTCTTGTACATGTTTAGGCTATCCAAACCTAGCTGGGTTTAATTTTTAGGGCATCATAGAAATTTTGGTGGACAGATCTTTGTTTCACCTGTTTCTGCCATTTTGGAACTTTAGGGAATTAAATTGTGTGAATATATTTGTGTGTTGCAATATTGTTTTCTAGCATGTACAAGTTGTGTGAACTTGTTTTCTAAGTGTTACCTAGCTATTTTAGCATGTTAGATTGTGTGGAATTAAGTTGAGAAGAAATAGGAATTATGAGAATAGCATATTACTTATCTCTAGTTTATACTTGCATATACTTTTTGAGTGATGAATTGATGTGCAAGCACTTGGATTTTTGATTGGATCCAGTACCATGTTGGTACTTATTTTGTGTTGTTATCACCTCTGATATCTTGCGTTTGAGTTGGTAGAAAAGCATGAGTAGTTTAGTCATCACTATGAGAATGTTATGGAAAAATTCCCTCATGTGTGGAATTTTTGACATAAGCATTTGTGGTTGTGTAGCCACATATTTTTGGGTTATGTTCATAGGACCAGTAGCATTTTGATGATTTTCTTATGAGTACTTGAACCCTAGATTTTTCACTTGTGTGAAAACAATTGCATGAGTAGCATTACCTTGTTTATTTTTGCACCCTATTATTTTCTACTAGTATGGTTAATGCACTAGATGCTAGTTTAATCTTTTGTTAATTTTTAGCAAGTGGACCAGAGGCTTTGTGACCTCTTAATGCTTTGTTGTGCTAGTGGAACACCCACTGGTTTCATTGCATTTTTTGGTGGAAACATTATTTCCCCCACACTAGATGCATTTCTTTTATATAGTTCTCTAACTAATGAGTGCCTAGTATTTTTGCCTTGGGATTTTAGTACTAAATGAAAATGTGTATGCTTCTGTTTGTAAGTGGTTATAATCATGTGTGGCTTGCTAGGAAAAATACATTCTTGAAGTGTTGTTTGATTCCTCTATTAATGCCCTTTTTATTACCACTAGTATATAGGAGTTGCCCTGCAAATTGATACCTTGTTTTAGCAAATGGGATATTTTTGTTATAGCAAGTATAGATGTTTTTCACTCCTGTTTTTATGACATGGACCCTCTGGTTGTATTTCAATTACTTGATTGAAATGCATCCATTGATTCTTCATGTGTGAGTAGTGCTAGTTTCCCTAGCCATTGTTGTGTTAAATTATTTTTCCTGCCAACTTGTGTTTGGTAGATATTTGTGTATCCTTGCATGAGGATATGTTTTCATTTCCTAATATGATAACATGGTTCCTTGGTTGCATTTTAGTACTTTACTTATTATGCTTGCTTGAATAGCAAACCCTTAGTAGAAACATGTCTATAGGAATTCCCCCTTTTTAGTCATTGTTTCTATTGTTCTCACTATGAGAAATTGTGTGTTTTGTGATGAGTCTATTACCTTGTTCCACTTGTGTAGGCTCACTGATTTGTACAAGTAACTTTTGCAAATCATGTGCCTTAGTTATTCTTAATGTGAATTTAGACTTAGTAAGATAGCTACCTTTTTCTTTTTGTGGTTTGGTTGATAGAACCATTGTCATGATTAACATTGTGCATGTTTTGTATACTTTTAGTGGTCTCACCCTTGTGAAACTAAGTGTATTTTGGGTTTATTAATATCTTGGTATGAGAGTGGCACACCCACTGAATCCATGATATTAAGGTTGTGAGATATGTTCCTCCAACCTTAAGTTGTCTTATTAAATGGTATTTCTGCCAAGTAGGTTTGTTTGATTGTTTGTCTCCATTAATAATTGTGTGATTGGTTATTATTAGATTTCCTTGCTGTATGTATGGTTATGCATTGTTGCTTGCCTTGATTGGTTCTGAATGTGTGTCCTTTATTCTCTTTACGATGTTAGAAAACGAAGGGGAAGGAAGTGTCGTGAAGCTCTGTTTCAAGTTCCAGTCACTCCAAAACTAGGGACACAAGGAGATACCAGGCAAGCCATCCTGATGCTTGCTGATACAATACTTATCATTATCTATCATGCATGTTTTACCTCTGAAGTTTTACCAAAACTTGATTATCAAAACTATTTTTGATGTGGCTATTACTACTATACTAGTATATAGGTTACTGTTATGCCAGTAGTTAAACTTGGTAATACCAAGCCCATAAGCCACCATATAGTATTTATTACCATAAAAATATACTAATCCCTAAGTGGACACCCTAAAATTGTGATTCTACAAAACAAAGGCTTTACGGAAAAACCCGGAGAAAAGGCGGATCCTTGTTCTCCGGAGGAATGTGGAAGTGGTCATTTTTGAGAAAATGGTGTTTTTTCAAAAATGACACATAACCTAGTCTTCGCCGGACAACCTTTATCGTACTGCCACTTTACCCCAATATGGGTAGGGGCTTGATTAAAAACTTGTTATGGTTAGTATGTGTGCTATCTCAAGTGCTATAGGGGATGGGATCCTCCGAACCGAAATGTCGCTAGGAGTGGGGAATACGGGACATCTAAAGTGTGGGATTAATTTTCCCTCCGGATGCAGCAGTTGGGTCTCCTGTTCGGGCGGTGTGGGACACGGCCTGCCAGGGAGGGTAACCCCAATTGAAGAGATAGTCATGTACTAGCTTGCACATAGTGGATAGTCAAGATCAGTAATCTGATGTTCTCATAGGTTGGGAACAGTCCATGGTTGTTTCATGGCGGATTCTGGATCTAGTGGAAATGTGTACACCTCTGCGGAGTAAAACTATTTCGAGATAGCCGCGTCCTCGGATATGGACGGTTGAATGGCCATGTAGCTAGCATTGTGTAAATGTTTTCAAAAGAGGAAGTTTTTGGAAAGGAATTTTGGAAAGGAAGTGTTGAACTTGTGAAGTTCGGAAAGGAATGGAAACTTATACCGTGGAGGTATCGTCGATGATGAAAAGCCAGATGTTGTTATACAAAACAAAATGTTTTGCAAATAAAACCTTTTCTACTCTAAGCAAGAATTCTGGAAACTGATTCCAAGAAGTTTTGCAAAGAGAAAATATTCTTTAACAAAGCTTTACAAAACCTCTTGTACATGTGATATCTACAAGAGAAATAAAACTATATTATTTTATTTTCTTCTGAAGTATCTTCTTCAACGAAGATACAGATTGACCTGACTGCAACTGTGGTGTCATCATATATGAACACCATTGGTAGTGAACCCTATTTATAGCCTACCTATTCCACCATATAAGCATATTTGCATGTTTGGTAAGTGACATGATGGATGTCTTGCTGAGTACATTCAAATGTACTCATTATGGTTTCGCCCCTGGTATCTACTTGCCAGACTTTGAGAAGGAGCCTCCGAAGGAGATCTATGAAGAGAAGTACGGAGTTGACGGCTTTG
This sequence comes from Alopecurus myosuroides, assembly GCA_028641055.1. Lineage (NCBI taxonomy): Eukaryota > Viridiplantae > Streptophyta > Magnoliopsida > Poales > Poaceae > Alopecurus > Alopecurus myosuroides. Next base: position 490,005,932 of record CM054057.1, read on the forward strand.
CGAACTAGGATCGTCTCCGGGTCAGCAGCCTGTAGGTTAAAGCGTGACTTGGGCTCAACTACGTTGTGTTTTAATTGTCTTCCGCTATGTTTGTTAAGTTGCCTGCCCTTGTGGCAGTTGTGTTAGACTTGATCATGTGATCATTTTTGTAATACCTTTATGTATTCGTGTAATGGATGATGTATTTCTGTGTGCCAACTTTGTATGTTGTTCACGACTGATCTTTCTGGGATCGTGAATGTATGCATACGGAGGGTTTCAGACTGCCGGTCTGGGGTCCTTACAGAGTTGGTATCAGAGCCATCCTGACCTTAGGAGACCTTAGTTAGCATGGACGTCAGATAGGAAAGAAAAGTATTTTTGAGTAAAAACCTATTTACTATCTAAATTATTTATATCTAAGGGAATTTTAGTATATTTTCCCTCCTTCTGATCTTTTCAAAAGATTCTAAATGCATATCAAGGGCGTCCTTGAAAAGTGGTTCGAAGGGCGGGCCTTACAGAATTGGTATCTCTCTCGGTTAAGAGTTTATTTCTTACTTGTTTGCAACTGCTCCGCTCTGTTTTTGAAACATCTCTCGTCTTTGAAGTTTTCTGCCCAGAAAATAGTTGGAGTTTCAAAAACAATTTGTTGCATAAAGTTTTCTCGAAACTTTACTTCTATTATCTTGTTTCCATCCAAAAACTTTTATACTTGCCGATGTCCCGGGAAGACCAAAATATTTGCCTAGCTCTACAGTGATGATGGTTAGAAGTAGATATAGTTCTTCAGCCACTTCTAGGATTTTGGATCAGTCTAGTTTGGAGTAATTTAGCGATAACTCCATGAGTCGTCTCCCCTGACGTAGCTCCAATGGAGCCTTGCTTGTGTGTTATGGCTTGCTTATGTTTGTCCGTAGGACTTTGTGCTATTGTGTGGTGTAGAATTTTGGTTCATCTAGGCTTCTATATGTTTGTGGGGTGCTCAAAATTTGCAGATTTGTGCTTGCCCCGCTCTTGTTTTTGAATCGCCTCCTGTTAAATTTTTGCAAGCAAAAATGTTTGTATAGTATTCAAAAACAAGAATTTGTTGCTTAGACGTATACTTGTTTTCTCTTCATAATGCGACCCGTCGTGAACCACCACCATCTCCCCCACAATTAATGAAAGCACCGTTGTGCCTAATAATAGAGGACCATCAAGCCACACGAGCTGATAGCGTTGCTACCAGTGATGCACTCCAACAGATAAAGCTCCAACAACGACAACCTTTAAAGAAGAAAAGGTGTGAATGCACCAACTACTACTGACCAAAACCTCTATGTTTGTCTGTTTGCAAAAGACTCGTTTTTCCCTGTTGGCTAAATGTCGCACCTTTTTATGTTCCCTTTTAAAAGACCAAACAAGAGAAATCCCCTTTTTAAAAAAAGTTATATACCTCCCTCCTCTGGAGAAAGGTGCAAAAGAAGTCTTCACATTCCATGATGCGCAACCCCCTCAAAAGCCAATCCAAAGAGCACAATTCAATATTCAACGTACGATGACGCTAGTCGTATCTTGTCGGACAAACATAATTAAATAGGAAACTAACAAGACTAACCTGTTTTGCCTAATCTTAGGTTGACACCTAACCAAAGCATGCGAACTACTGACAACTCTTTCTAAACCAAGGAATTAAGTGATTTAAGACACCTTTTAATCTAGTTGGTAAAAAGGAGAAGTCACGAGAAAATAAGATGTTGACTTATTCGTTTACTAGTCAATAGGATATCATGTGTATCTACTTTGGAAACCAAATCTTAGTATACGTTTAGGTACTATGAGATTCGGGGTTTAGAAATTAAGTGAACGATGGAATGATTACGATAGATCAAGAAAACAGCAGTTTTCCTGTTTTTGTTTCTTTGTGTGCTCTTGATTGAAACGAATTTGTGTTTTATTCAATCTTGCTTCCTAACTTATATGGAGTTGTTAGGACTTGTTATTATGTTGTTATCTTACAATAAATCTACCCTAGAAAGTGTGTGCATGATTGGAAACTCGAATAAAAATGAAACAACATTGGTTACCTTCTAGTTTATTATTTGGAAGTATTGTGAGAGCTAGATCTGTGTATACTTTCTTAGTGGATTTTGTGCTATGTTTCTTTGAGTCCAGTACCATTTAGGTACTGTTATTTTGATGCTTGTACCTATGTTAGCTTGCATGTCGCTTAATAGTAAAGCATGTGTAAGCATTACTATCAATATGCACTAGTATTGTTTCGCTAGATTAAATATTCTTATATTTTATCTTGTATGCAAAGTTTTTCATGAGTAACCAGAGGCTTAGTACCTATTTTTGCCTTGGTATTAGTAGGACATAGCCCACTGGTCCCATTGCATTTTGGTTTGAGGATGAAAATCCCCAACCATACACAGGTGTGAAAATAGCATGTTTCACTATGTGATTGATTTCTATTTTTCCACCATGGAAAATATAATTGTTTCTTTTCACCTATGCAAGTGAGAAGTTTATTTTCTTATTAGTAAATACTAATATGTTTAGGTGTGATCATTTTGTTAGCATAATACTCCTTAGGGGTATCATGTTAAGAAATGTTTCACTATCGTGTGCTAAAGTTAAATTGTTCGCTAATAAAATAAATTCCTCTTGATTGGTAGATTGTTTGTGAATGATTTAAATTGAGTGTATGGATTTTTGAAGAGGTTTAGATAACTTTTCATTAATTGCATAGCTACTGGTTGTGTGATTTATACCTTGCTTGTTTGCTAGTAATTGTTTAAGAAAAACATAAATTGCTAGAAGAAATTTCTGCATGCTTAATGGTTGATTCATAGAATTACTTTGGTGTTTGTGCTTACTAGCATGTGTAAGTTTTGTGTGCTGTTATTATGTACACTTATATTCATGACTTGCTTGTTTAATTTCAAACATCATGATAGCATTGTTTGCTTCTCTAGAGTGAAACTAGTCTCACCGCTAGAAAATGGTGAGTTTTGCTCTAGTATTACCCTCTTTTTATTTTATGAGTATATGTGTTGATATAGAATGTTTAGGAAGTTATTACTTCTGTTATCATGCCATGAATTATTTAGTTTCATGTTCTATGGTTATAGGATATGATTATCTCTTATAGCATGCTGGTGTAGATTTTTCATACTAGTGTGTTATTTGTGTAGTCCTGTTTTTTTTATGCCTGTGAAATAGGAGTTTTTTATCTTGTGTGAAGATGGTGTTTTAGAATACCTTTATGATTGGATTCATTAGTTTTTAGCTATTGGTTGTTTGCTAATTGTTCATGATTGATGGATTCCAAAACCTCTAATAAACAATAACCTAGTGAATAAATAGTCTATTTATCTGGGGTGTTGTTTGCTTGCTTATTGGATTTTGTTTAAATGTTTTACCTTAGCATGACTTTATACTTGTGTTATGATTGTGCTTAAGAGTATCTTATGAAACTGAAACATCCAACTAAAATCATGAACACTTGAAGTGATAGTTGCTGGTGGTGAATAATACCCACTGCCATGGGTATTGTTCTGTCTGTTTGTTTTACCTTAGCAACCTAAACTTTGCACCCACAAGCTATATTTTTAGCTTCTTATATACCTTATTATGAGAGTGGTACACCACTCCATATGTGGTATGTAAGCTGTGGGATATAGCTAGGAACTCATGTAAAAATTTACGGTACATTTCCAGGTAGTTCTGCACTAACCTTAATTTTTGTTCAAACTAGGAAACAAAAGTTTTGGACCTAAAATAGTAGTGGTGTATTTTTTTTAAAGTGAATTTGCTAATTTAGGGAAGTACCCCGCCTCCCATGAAAAGTCAAAGGGGGGAAGCACCTGCACTCCAACACTAACATTGTGTTTGTTGGCCCTCCCTTAGTCCTCGCTTGCGAATCTCGGGGACGAGATTCTTTTTAAGGGGGGAAGACCTGTCACATCCCAATTTTGGAATACCTGATAACACAGTTGTTTTGCTAATTGCTTGACAATTAAACTTTGGTTGTGTTTGTTTGAGTGCAAATAAACAAACTAATTATATAAACTTACATGACTAAGAAATGGAAAGCAAACTTAAAAAGATAGCAAAGCAGTAAACTAAAAATATTCAACATATTGTTCCAATGACCTTGAAAATATTTTCTAAAGTAAATATTGATCAAAGAGTTTTCCAAAACTATCTTATGAATCCCATACTTGTTGAATATTATTCCAAGGTCTAAATTAAGAAAGAGGAAACACTTAATAAATTTCCCTAAAAGATTATCAGGAAAAAGAGGCATTCTTAGATGCTTCACCAAAATCTTATCAAATGTTTTTCCAACCTTGCAAGCTTAAAAAAAAAGTATTGGAGAGCATTGACTTGCTATCCCTAGTCACATAAATATTTTGGCAAAGCATTGTTAAAGAAAAGCCAAGTGCCTTATTAAATTGAATTTCCAATATTTCCAGAAACAGGAAACTCAAACAAGTTACTATTGGACACTTTCTTCAAATGATCTGAAATTGATACCAGTGCTTCCTTATATCAAATAATGAACACACACACAAGAGGAGACCAAAATTTGAATCCATTATAGTCCTGAAAACATGATTTTTCTCCACAGCAACAATTGGAATTTTGAACAAGTTTGTTCTACAAACTTTTTCAAAATGCCATGAAATAAATACCACATTCTCTATATCATAAATAAGGATGAAAACAAAAAGGGCACAAGTTTTTGAACTGTTTAAGTTGCCAAAAACCCCTGTTTTCTAGACAGCACCTTTTAGAAATTTGAACAAGTTTGGTCTATGAAGTAACTCGAAATGACTTGAATTTTCTACCACATAAGGAACACATCAAATAAGGAATGTGTGCCAAAAATTATCATTTTTGGAAGCTCCTAAGTAGGTTAATAAATTCAATGTCCATTTATGTAAGAATTCAAATTTGAACAACTTTGAATTATCAAGTTTATCCAATTGAGTCATTTTTCACATATGTTGTGCATCTATACTGATAAGAATTTTGGGCAAAAGGAATTTAAATTTTGACTTTGTTTGCTTGGTAAAAATCACATTTTTCAGAGAGGACAGGGACCTATTTGTAAAATGCCAAGGACCTAGTTGAAAGCTGAGTCACACCTTCTTCTTCCTCTAGCTCTCTGTAGATACAGAGCACCTATGCCATTGCTTCGATTAGAAGGAAACGAGGAGGAATAAGAGGCCCCCCCATGTGCTAGTGTCCCCCTCAACCTCCCTATCTCTCCCCTTGAGCTCTCTCTGCTCAAAGAAAGCCCAAACCGAAACCCTAGGGAAAATGCTCGCCGTCGATTAGGCCATTACCGTGCTCGCCGCCGGTCGCCGTGTAGTCTATCGCCTCCACCTCGTCGAGTAGGCCCTCGCTGCAGAAGTAATCGAGCCGAAGCGCATCGAGGAGGCCGCGCCGTCCACTTTCTTCCCCGAGCCCGACGGCACTCCGGCGAGGCATTGCCGCCGCCTCGTGCCTTCTCCGACCTCCCCGAGCCTCCCATCGTGTCGAGGGTAAGCAGGCGCTCCCCGCCGACCGTTTTCCCCTCTCCCTCTCGCTCTAAATCGTGGCCGCGCCGTGGACGCTCTCCGGCCGCCGCGCGTTGCCGTCGCCGCTGATCTCCGGTTGTTTCCCTGGAAACGAGACCGCGTGTTTTTGATTCCCCTCGTCGAGACCATCGTGTAGGTACCTTTTAATCGCGAAATGGTGCTCGGTAGCGACCGATTTTGGCACGCCGGAGACATTCCCGCCGGCGAGTGACGCAGCGCTGGCGTCAGCCGCGCCTTGACCCCGCGCTGGGCGAGTCAAACCCGCGGGTGGGCCTCGCCTCTGCCCGCGTGGCTGCCGCGTGGCCGCTGGCCCGCTGGTCAGCGGCAGAGGCTAGATCCGCGCGCGGTGAGACTGGATCTGGCCGGCCCACTGTTGGATCTGGCCCATCTGTGATGTTTTTCCAATTTTTTTTTTCAGAAACTAGCTGTTTACTTTTGGCCTTAAAAACCTACCTAAAAGATGAATTTGACCAAACTAAAATTCACAGTGGTACATAAACAAAATCTAAACCACCTCCAACTTGTAGATCTACATTTGGATGAATATTTTTGAAATGAAAAATATTTTGGCAACAGGTACCAGAACCACCAAAATGAGCACCATTTTAATTTTACAACTCATAATGAGGTGTATCCAATTGCATTGGAAAGACTTTGAAATTTCCTAACAGGATAAATTAACCTTGCTTCCAAATTCCTAGTAGTTTTGAAATGGCATGCAATTTGGTAAAACACCAGAGAGCACTTTGGTGATTTTTATAAAATTATTAAAAATGAATTTTGATGCAAACTCAACTGGATGGTCTTGTACATGATTAGGCTATCCAAACCTAGCTGGGTTTAATTTTTAGGGCATCATAGAAATTTTGGTGGACAGATCTTTGTTTCACCTGTTTCTGCCATTTTGGCATTTTAGGGAATTAAATTGTGTGAATATATTTGTGTGTTGCAATATTGTTTTCTAGCATGTACAAGTTGTGTGAACTTGTTTTCTAAGTGTTACCTAGCTATTTTAGCATGTTAGATTGTGTGGAATTAAGTTGAGAAGAAATAGGAATTATGAGAATAGCATATTACTTATCTCTAGTTTATACTTGCATATACTTTTTGAGTGATGAATTGATGTGCAAGCACTTGGATTTTTGATTGGATCCAGTACCACGTTGGTACTTATTTTGTGTTGTTATCACCTCTGCTATCTTGCGTTTGAGTTGGTAGAAAAGCATGAGTAGTTTAGTCATCACTATGAGAATGTTATGGAAAAATTCCCTCATGTGTGGAATTTTTGACATAAGCATTTGTGGTTGTGTAGCCACATATTTTTGGGTTATGTTCATAGGACCAGTAGCATTTTGATGATTTTCTTATGTGTACTTGAACCCTAGAGTTTTCGCTTGTGTGAAAACAATAGCATGAGTAGCATTACCTTGTTTATTTTTGCACCCTATTATTTTCTACTAGTATGGTTAATGCACTAGATGCTAGTTTAGTCTTTTGTTAATTTTTCGCAAGTGGACCATAGGCTTTGTGACCTCTTAATGCTTTGTTGTGCTAGTGGAACACCCACTGGTGTCATTGCATTTTTGGGTGGAAACATTATTTCCCCCACACTAGATGCATTTCTTTTATATAGTTCTCTAACTAATGAGTGCCTAGTATTTTTGCCTTGGGATTTTAGTACTAAATGAAAATGTGTATGCTTCTGTTTGTAAGTGGTTATAATCATGTGTGGCTTGCTAGGAAAAATACATTCTTGAAGTGTTGTTTGATTCCTCTAGTAATGCCCTTTTTATTACCACTAGTATATAGGAGTTGCCCTGCAAATTGATACCTTGTTTTAGCAAATGGGATATTTTATTTATAGCAAGTATAGATGTTTTTCACTCCTGTTTTTATGACATGGACCCTCTGGTTGTATTTCAATTACTTGATTGAAATGCATCCATTGATTCTTCATGTGTGAGTAGTGCTAGTTTCCCTAGCCATTGTTGTGTTAAATTATTTTTCCTGCCAACTTGTGTTTGGTAGATATTTGTGTATCCTTGCATGAGGACATGTTTTCATTTCCTAATATGATAACATGGTTCCTTGGTTGCATTTTAGTACTTTACTTATTATGCTTGCTTGCATAGCAAACCCTTAGTAGAAACATGTCTATAGGAATTCCCCCTTTTTACTCATTGTTTCTATTGTTCTCACTATGAGAAATTGTGTGTTTTGTGATGAGTATATTACCTTGTTACACTTGTGTAGGCTCACTGATTTGTACAAGTAACTTTTGCAAATCATGTGCCTTAGTTATTCTTGATGTGAATTTAGACTTAGTAAGATAGCTACCTTTTTCTTTTTGTGGTTTGGTTGATAGAACCATTGTCATGATTAATATTGTGCATGTTTTGTATACTTTTAGTGGTCTCACCCTTGTGAAACTAAGTGTATTTTGGGTTTATTAATATCTTGGTATGAGAGTGGCACACCCACTGAATCCATGATATTAAGGTTGTGAGATATGTTCCTCCAACCTTAAGTTGTCTTATTAAATGGTATTTCTGCCAAGTAGGTTTGTTTGATTGTTTGTCTCCATTAATAATTGTGTGATTGGTTATTATTAGATTTCCTTGCTGTATGTATGGTTATGCATGGTTGCTTGCCTTGATTGGTTCTGAATGTGTGTCCTTTATTCTCTTTACGACGTTAGAAAACGAAGGGGAAGGAAGTGTCGTGAAGCTCTGTTTCAAGTTCCAGTCACTCCAAAACCAGGGACACAAGGGGATACCAGGCAAGCCATCCTGATGCTTGCTGATACAATACTTATCATTATCTATCATGCATGTTTTACCTCTGAAGTTTTACCAAAACTTGATTATCAAAACTATTTTTGATGTGGCTATTACTACTATACTAGTATATAGGTTACTGTTATGCCAGTAGTTAAACTTGGTAATACCAAGCCCATAAGCCACCATATGGTATTTATTACCATAAAAATATACTAGTCCCTAAGTGGACACCCTAAAATTGTGATTCTACAAAACAAAGGCTTTACGGAAAAACCCGGAGAAAAGGCGAATCCTTGTTCTCCGGAGGAATGTGGAAGTGGTCATTTTTGAGAAAATGGTGTTTTTTCAAAAATGACACATAACCTAGTCTTCGCCGGACAACCTTTATCGTACTGCCACTTTACCCCAATATGGGTAGGGGCTTGATTAAAAACTTGTTATGGTTAGTATGTGTGCTATCTCAAGTGCTATAGGGGATGGGATCCTCCGAACCGAAATGTCGCTAGGAGTGGGGAATACGGGACATCTAAAGTGTGGGATTAATTTTCCCTCTGGATGCAGCAGTTGGGTCTCCTGTTTGGGCGGTGTGGGACACGGCTTGCCAGGGAGGGTAACCCCAATTGAAGAGATAGTCATGTACTAGCTTGCACATAGTGGATAGTCAAGATCAGTTATCTGATGTTCTCATAGGTTGGGAACAGTCCATGGTTGTTTCATGGCGGATTCTGGATCTAGTGGAAATGTGTACACCTCTGCAGAGTAAAACTATTTCGAGATAGCCGCGTCCTCGGATATGGACGGTTGAATGGCCATGTAGCTAGCATTGTGTCAATGTTTTCAAAAGAGGAAGTTTTTGAAAAGGAATTTTAGAAAGGAAGTGTTGAACTTGTGAAGTTCGGAAAGGAATGGAAACTTATACCGTGGAGGTATCATCGATGATGAAAAGCCATATGTTGTTATACAAAACAAAATGTTTTGCAAATAAAACCTTTTCTACTCTAAGCAAGAATTCTGGAAACTGATTCCAAGAAGTTTTGCAAAGAGAAAATATTCTTTAACAAAGCTTTACAAAACCTCTTGTACATGTGATATCTACAAGAGAAATAAAACTATATTATTTTATTTTCTTCTGAAGTATCTTCTTCAACGAAGATACAGATTGACCTGACTGCAACTGTGGTGTCATCATATATGAACACCATTGGTAGTGAACCCTATTTATAGCCTACCTATTCCACCATATAAGCATATTTGCATGTTTGGTAAGTGACATGATGGATGTCTTGCTGAGTACATTCAAATGTACTCATTATGGTTTCGCCCCTGGTATCTACTTGCAAGACTTTGAGAAGGAGCCTCCGAAGGAGATCTATGAAGAGAAGTACGGAGTTGACGGCTTTGCGAACTAGGATCGTCTCCGGGTCAGCAGCCTGTAGGATAAGGCGTGACTTGGGCTCAACTACGTTGTGTTTTAATTGTCTTCAGCTGTGTTTGTTAAGTTGCCTGCCCTTGTGGCAGTTGTGTTAGACTTGATCATGTGATCATTTTTGTAATACCTTTATGTATTCGTGTAATGGATGATGTATTTCTGTGTGCCAACTTTGTATGTTGTTCACGACTGATCTTTCTGGGATCGTGAATGTATGCATACGGAGGGTTTCAGACTGCCGGTCTGGGGTCCTTACAGCTTCTCCATGTTGATCTCTTTGGTGCCGTGCCCGAGGCAAGTCTTGGTGGAAAGAAGTATTGCTTGGTGATTGTCGATGAATATTCAAGATATACTTGGCTTTATTTCTTCAAGTGCAAGAGTGATACCCAACAAACTATTATTGACTTCTCCAACCAAGTGCAATGTCAACACAACATACAATTCATGGCTATCCGGAGTGACAATGGCACCGAGTTCAAGAACTATACTTTGAATGAATTCCTTGGTGAAGAGGGTATTCGTCATTAATATTCCGCGGCTTATACCTGATACGTCATAAACGTATCCCTAATTTATGATGATCCATGATCATATTATGCCAATTGCTACATGTTTCTCCCTTATTTATAGAATTTTTATACGTTTTCGGGACTAACCTATTAACAGGATGCCAAGCGCAAGTTCCCTATTTTCTGTTGTTTTTGGTTTCAGAAAAGTTGTTCTGGAAACATTCTCGGAATTGGACCCCACAAAGCCCGAAGTGCCTATTTTCCCGGAAGCATCCAGAACACCGAAGAGGAGTCGAAGACGGGCATCAGGGGGGCCACACCATAGGGTGGCACGGGTCCCCCTGGCCACGCCAGCTATGGGTGTGGGCCCCCCTGGCCTCCACCACCTCTGCCCTTTCGCCTATTTATTCCCCCCGGATGAAAACCCCAAAGCACCTGATCGAAAATCCCGAATAAGTTCAGCAACCGCCATCGTCACCCTAGATCACGAGGTTTCTGGAGCTATCTCCCGGCACCCTGCCGGAGAGGGAATTATCACCGGAGGCTTCTACATCACCATGCCCGCCTCCAGAGTGATGCGTGAGTAGTTCATCCCTGGACTACGGGTCCATAGCAGTAGCTAGATGGTTGTCTCCTCCTCATATGCCTCCATGTTTAGATCTCGTGAGCTGGCTATCATGATCGAGATTGATCTTATGTAATTCTATATGCTGTGTTTGCTGGGATCCGATGAATATTGACCTTATGCCAAGTTGATTATAGTCTTTATTGCATATGTTATTTGTGATCTTGCATGCTTTCCGTTGCTAGTGGTTGCTCTGGCCAAGTAGTTCCTAGTGACTCCAAGAGGGAGTATTTATGCTAGATAATGGGTTCATGCCTCCTTTTCGCCTGTGCTCGAGTGACAGAAATGTGACGGGGGAGGATGTGTTGTTGCCACTAGGGAGAAAACAGCGGTGAGAGTACCCGCGTGAATAATCATTGCTTACATTACACACATTGCTTAATGCGATTATATGTTGCTTGCAACTTAATGGCTAAGGGGGTTCGGATGATAACCTGACGGTGGATTATTAGTCATAGATGCAGATGGATTTCGGTCTATGTATTTTGTTGTAATGCCCGCACTAAATATCATAGTAGTCATCATGTTATATTGTGCACTACGGTGCAACCTATATGTGTCAATTGCCCAGTTGTAATTTGTTCACCCAGCATGTTATTTTTATGGAGAGACACCACTAGTGAATCTATGAACCCCGGTCCATTTTACACATTGTTAAACAAACCACAACAATTTTCTGCTCTCTTTACTTACTTCAAGCATACACTGTTTTCCACACTATACGTCTAATCTTTGTTTTCAGCAAGACCGGTGAGATTGACAACCTCACTGTAACGTTGGGGCAAAGTATTTTGGTTGTGTTGTGTGCAGGTTCCACGTTGTTGCTGACACCGGTGAAGCGCCAGCACCACCGTCAGTGGCATCAACCTTCCGAAGGTCCTCTTTCTTCTACTGGATTGATAACCCTGGTTCTTAACTAAAGGGAAAACTCCTACCGATGTGCTCATCACACCCTCCTCTTGGGGTTCCCAACACAAGCATCAAGGATTTTTTTGGCGCCGTGCCGGGGAGAAGGAAGTCTTCTGGCAAGGGGAGTCTCTCACTCTCAACCTCTTTATTTTGTTTATTGTCTTGTTTTTATTTTTGTCTTGTTTTTCTTCTCTATATTAAAAACACACAAAAAATTAGTTTACTTCATAGCTGTTATTTATTTGCTTTCTATTATTCTGCTAAAATGAGTTCCTCTGAGAATACTAAGTTGTGTGACTTCACTAGCACAAACAACAATGATTTTATTTGCACACCTATTGCTCCAACTTCTCCTACTGCCGCTTTCTATGAGATTAAACCTGCTTTATTAAATCTTGTGATGAAAGAGCATTTTTCTGGTATTAGTAGTGATGATGCTGCTGCCCACCTTAATAATTTTGTTGAACTATGTGAGATGCAAAAATATAAAGATGTGGATGGAGATATTATTAAACTGGAATTATTTTCTTTCTCTTTGAGAGGAAGAGCTAAAGAATGGTTGCTATCTTTGCCTAGAAATAGTACTGATTCATGGACTAAGTGCAAAGATGCTTTCATTGGAAAATATTATCCTCCTGCTAAGATTATATCCCTAAGAAGTGACATAATGAATTTTAAACAATTTGATAATGAACATGTTGCTAAAGCTTGGGAAAGAATGGAAACTATGGTGAAGAATTGTCCCACTAATGGACTGACTACTTGGATGATTATACACACTTTTTATGCAGGGCAGAATTTCTCCTCAAGGAACCTATTGGATTCAGTTGCTGGAGGTACCTTTATGTCCATCACTTTGGGCAATGCAACAAAGCTTCTTGATGATATGATGATAAATTATTCAGAGTGGCACACTAAGAGAGCTCCACAAGGTAAGAAGGTAAATTCTGTTGAGGAAACCTCCTCTTTGAGTGAAAGGCTTGATGCTATTATGTCTATGCTTGTTAATGGTAATGCTCAAGTTGATCCAAATAATGTTCCTTTAGCCTCTTTGGTTGCTCAAGAAGCGCATGTTGATGTAAACTTGGTTAGAAATAATAATTTTAACAACAATGCTTATAGAAATAATTTTGGTGGAAACAATTATAAGCCATATCCTCCTAATAATGGTTATGTAATTCTTATGGAAAATCCTACAATAATAATAAAAGCTCTACCTCTGATCTTGAAAACATGTTTAGGGAATTTATTAGCACACAAACTGCTTTTAATAAATCTGTTGAGGAAAAGATTGGTAAAATAGATGTTCTTGCCTCTAAAGTAGATAGCCTTGATATTAATGTCGATTTTCTAAACTGAAGATTTTTCCACAAGATGTTAAACAAAGTAAAACTTTGAATGCCATCCAAGTTCAAATTGATGATAATGTTAGGTTGACAGCTGAATTACGTGCTAGGTATGAAAGAGAAGATGAATTGGATAGTAAAACCACTAGTAAAACTGAAACTTCAAGTGCTAGTAAACCTCTTACTATCAATGGTAAAGTAATTGGTATTAATAAAGTCCCTACTCCTTAGGTGAAACGTGTTAAATTGCCTCAAATTGCTGAAATTTTAAGAGATGTAGGAGATAATGGTCCCATTACTTTTGATGATAATAACTTTGATTTTGATGATTTTAATATATCTGAAGTTATTATGTTTCTACAAAAGCGTGCTAGAAGTCCCAATGGTAGTGCCGTGAATATGGCCTTTACTAAACATATTATGAATGCTCTCATGAAAGTTAGGGAAGAAAAGTTGAAACTTGAAACATCTATCCCTAGGAAATTAGATGATGGTTGGGAACCTATCATTAAGATAAAAGTAAATGATTTTGATTGCAAAGCTTTGTGTGATCTTGGTGCTAGTATCTCTGTTATGCCTCAAAAGCTTTATGATATGCTTGATCTACCACCGTTAGAACACTGTTATTTGGATGTTCATCTTGCTGATAATGCTAAGAAGAAACCTCTTGGTATAATTGATGATGTTCTTATAATGGTTAACAATAACCTTTCCCCTGTTGATTTTGTTGTTATGAATGTTGAAGGCAATGCTTCTTGTCCTATTGTTTTGGGAAGACCTTTTCTTAGAACTGTTGGTGTTGTTACTGATATGAAAGAGGGGAGTATTAAATATCAATTCCCCCTCAAAGTCATGGAACATTTTCCTAGAAAGAGGATGAAGATACATTTTGACTGTATTATTATATCAAATTATTATGTTCATGTTCCTTCACTTGAAAATACTTGAATTGATCTTTTAGGCCTAGCTGAAAGGTGTTAAAGAAAAGCGCTACCGGGAGACAACCCGTTTTATTTCTCTGTTTTCTTTTGTGTGCTTTGTGAAACTGTATGGTTCCCCCATGTATGGTTTTGGTAATTAATGACAATCCTTATGGACTAATGTTTGCATTGAGACATTATTATAGGTTTGTCCATTGGCACCACTTGAACTCCATGTGTTGGATTCAACGTTGGATGCTATCAAGATCATCACTTAATGAATATATCTATATGATCAATAGAAGAATTGTCATGCTACTATTGAACATATTACAAGCATGTCTTTAAGAAGGAGATTGTGTGAACATTCATGTTTATCTTCGAGTCATTATCACCATGAATGAAGAGAAGGTACTTGGTTGATCAAGTAGGTGTGCAAAGCTTGCCACCCATATGGATATTATGGTCAAGTGAAGATGGTCATGTGAGAAGCTCATCAATATCATCACTTAATGAATATATCTATATGATCAATAGAAGAATTGTCATTATACTATTGACTATATTACAAGCATGTCTTAAAGAAGGAGATTGTGTGAACATTCGTGTTTACCTTCGAGTCATCATCATCATGAATAAAGAGAAGATACTTGGTTGATCAAGTAGGTGTGCATATCTTGCCACCCATATGGAGATTATGGTCAAGTGAAGATGGTCATGTGAGAAGCTCTCTAATATTAGCCTATGGGGGAGCAATTTGCAAGTCTTCACGAAGCAAAGCGCAATCAAGAAAGGTGGTCCAACTTGAGGTGATTAAGATTGTCATCATCTAGCTCAATTGGATTGCGCAAGGCAAAGGTATGACTTAGATAGGGTTTCTATTTTGCCGGTCTCATTATTCTAGTTGGGAGACCGGATTATAGGATAGATAACCGCACTATCAAGAGGGGCTCTTGAATGCATATCTTGATCGTATCTATCATAGAGAGCTCAAACCTTTGCATACTTGGCCTCATCCTTCTTGGTTCTTATTTGTGTTTTCTCCATTTTAGGTTTTAGATCTAGTCATGTTCTTCATGTCAAGCTCAAGTTCATCAAAAATGAATTTCGTATGAAAAACTTAACGCACTTTTATTGTTGGAGGTATCTACCGGTTGTCCTTTATTGATAGGCCAAACCTTTCATCATTTGGTTTTATATTCTCATTTTGTACTATGATGTTTCTCTACATATTCTTGTAGTGCTGGTCATTGCGATTTCAACGAGCCCAAGAACATCGAAAACGAAGAACGGATGCAAAAGTTACGACCGTTTTCGTATCGGGTGTTGTGTAGTTTTCCGGTGCTAGGTCCGCCGGAAACCCTTTCGGGGTTCCGCTGCCTGGGGCAGTTTTCCAGCCCTTTTGGTGTTCTAACTCATCCGGGGGGCGGTAGTTCCGGTGGTTTCATCGGGGTTCCTCCCCTGCGCGATTTTGCCCCCAACGGTTGAATATCTGGGTGACCTATTCAAGGGGCCTTCTTCCCCAATGGTTCCCTAACCTTTTGGGAAAGTTTGACCTCCATTGTTGACATCCAAAAGCTTGCTATCTCTCAATCCCTTCAATGATTCTTGCTTCCACTTGAGGGAAAAGAGAGAGGAGATCTGGGTCTACCACTTCACCAATCAATCCCTCCTCTTTGTGAGGGGAACCTATTGGATCTAGATTTAGGGATTCAGTTGTTGATTTCCTTGTTCTTCCTCCTTCCTCCCTCCATAGAATTAGTTGTTTGGTGGGATTCGGGAGAGAAGTTCCTGACCACTTTGTGTGTTTTTGCCATTGCATTAGGTGCGTCGGTTTGAGTTCCCCACGTGATTCGTGAAAAAGAAGTTCGTGAGCTTCTTACTCTTGGGTGCTTGGTCACCGGAGAGATTTTTCCTCTTGGGTGTATTGAGAACCCTAGATGGTTAGTGCTTGGTACTTCCACCTTTTTGCAAGAAGCTTCGTTGAGAGCCTCCAATTGAGTTGTGGAGATAGCCTCAACCCCGTTTAAGGTTTGGTCAACGCCTTCAAGTCGACCTCATAGTGGAAACGAGCATCTCCCTCACCGGAGAAGCTCAAGGAAAATAAGGTGTGCACATCCGTTATATTGAGGAGCGCCTAGGTGGCTCCCCACCTCTCCAACAAAGACGCACTTCCCTAGGGAAGGAACTTCGGTAATCACATCACTTTCTCCTTGTGCTTCGGTTATTTCTATACTCTAGCTCGTTACTTATGCATTTACCTTTGTGGTAGCCATCGTGCTTGGAGTCATCTATCTTGCTATCACATAGTTGTATATAATGCCTAGCATAAGTTGTTGGTGCACATAGGTAAACCTAGCTTGTATAGGTTATGTGCTTGATAAATTAAACGCTAGTTTTATTCCGCATTTACTCAAGCCTAAACCGTAATTATTTTAAAGCGCCTATTCACCCCCCTCTAGGCGGCATCCTTGTACTTTCAATTGGTATCAGAGCCATGGATCTCATTGTTAGGCTTCACCGCCTTGAGAGTAATGATGTCGCTTAGTGAATTAGTGCACGACCCCACATTTCATTTTGATGGCACAAACTATGATGTTTGGAATTTTCGCATGCTCATTTATTTCCGGATCATGGACCCACAAAAGGAGAAAATTGTAGATATGGGGTTTTCTCCTCCAAAGGATCCTCAAAGTCCAACTTTAGAGGAAGAGAAAAACTTATCTCTCGATGCTCTTGATATTAATGTGTTTTTCCTTCTTGTGAGCCTTGTAGTTATTAAGCCACTTTGCCTATCCGGAATGCTCGCGAGTTATGGACAAAGCTTCAAGATAAATATGGAGTGTCTAATATTATTTAGGATGATTGCTCTCCCTCCATCTCCGACCATGATGAGTTCTCAACCTCTTCTACCTTGCCAACATGTGGTAAGTCTCAAACTAATGAGATGGTGAGTAGTGATAGGCTTTGCAATAATGATAGTGAGATTATTATTGATGATCCTTCATTTCTATCTTATTGCAATGCCTCATCTTTGGACTTAGACACAACTAGCACAAAAAATGTTTTACATTCTTGTGTTGATAGTCTTTGCATATCATGTCGACATTGCTTGACTAAATCTCATGATGATATGCTTTCTTTATGTTGTTCACATGATAAAAATGATTGTGTTTCCTCTAGTATTTGTATGGCTAACAATTGAAAGGAAACTCAACTCTCTATGGAACAAGATGTGGACTTGAGTGGTGCCTCAAGTAATGATTCATCATCATCTACCACATTTTGCCTTATGGCCAAGGATTCAAAGTTATCTTCCACTTTGAACCCCAATATATATTATGATGATAGTAGTGATGATGATTTTGGTAAGGAGGATGATGATGAGTCTAAGAAATTAGGCTTATGGTTAGCAAGCCTTGTTGGTGAGACCAAAGAAAATGTGAATGCTCTCCTAGAACAACTTGATGAGGCTAACTCTCTTGTAGATGAAAAGGAGGAGATCATCGTGATTTTGGAAACTCATAATGGTGGTCATTCTAGCAATGACAAAGAGCTTGAAGAGGATCTTGAGAAAGAGCGTTCCCTTAGATCTTATCTTGAAGAGAAACTATATAGTCTAGAAGAGACCTATGCTATTAGTGTTTCTAAACTTAGAAGGGACAATGAATTATCTCTTGCTCTTGATAATGACCTCAAAGCTAAAAATGATGATGTTCTTGTGATACTAACTCTATTTCTTGTGAAGCATCCATATTAAAGGATAATGTTGAGCTACGTGCTAAGCTTGAGTTGCTAACTAGTAATTATGGGAAATTGGAAGAAACTCATGAAAAGCTCTCAAGCTCTCATGAGGATCTTCTAGTCTCCCATGAGAGGCTAAAATTAGCTCATGATGCTATTTTAACTAAGGTAACATCTTGTGATCCTCATGTGGACAAAGGCACAATATCTACTTTAAATACTATATTGCCTTGTTCTAGTCCTAGTAATTCATCCTCTCATAATGTTCCCACATCTTATGATGAATTGCTTTCCTTACCTTGTTTCTCTAATAATGATGCATCTACTTACTCTAGCTCTTGTGTTGATACTAACCATGTAGAGGGAATCAAAGAGCTCAAGTCCCAAGTCACTTCATTGAAGAAAGACTTGGAGAAGTGTCATAAAGGGAAGTCCACACTTGACAATATGTTGAGTGTACAAAAATCCCCCAATGGTAAGAGAGGACTTAGATTCATTTCCAATCACAAGAACAAGTCCAAGGTCGACAAGAAGAAGGGCCATGAACAAGTCAAGAATTTGGCCAAGATTGTTTGCTTCAAGTGCAAGGTTGAAGGGCATCATGTTAGATCATGCCCTTTTATGAAGAAGAAACTTAGTGAGAAGCAACAAGGGAGGCGGCCACAAGTTCAACCTCAATCTCAACTTCAAGTTGAAGAAAGGCCTCTTCCCATGAAGAATCAAGCTAATTCTTCTCAAGTTGAGAAATCAATTAATAAGAATGGAAGGAGTCGTTGTTGCTAGTTATGTCGTGAAAAGGGCCATCTTGCTTCTTCATGCACTAATGGTACATTATCCAACCCAATCATAATTGACAATGTTTATTCCATTCGGAAGGATAATGTGGGAAATGTGTTTGCCAAATATGTTGGTACTCAAAGTGGTGTCAAGAAAAGAACCATTTGGGTTGCCAAGCCTATTGTGACTAACCTCTTAGGACCCAACTTGGTTGGGGACCAACAATCTCAAACTTGATCAATAGGTGTTATCGGCGGGCATTGGAGACTTGGCTATATCATAACGAATTAGGATCTTCATCACGTATATTTTCCTTAAGCCAAGTCATTTGGATTATCACGTCTCTATCTCATATTCCATGCTCCTTCTTGCGGTAAATTTTATTTATTACATTATGTATATACATTGAAAGTAGCTTGCCGCTTTGCATGTATTGGTTTTGTACCTTGCTTGTATTTTGTATATTTCGTGATTACTACTTACTTGTCCTTGAGTAATCTAGTATGTGTTTGTCGTTTTGCACAAAATGTATGTATGAGTTTTCTTTGAGCCTAATTTCATCTTGTGTGTATCTTATATGGCTCTTTTGAGTGATTAATGGACTATCCCATTTTGGGAGAGTAATATTCCTTTGGCACTTCACAATCCTAAAATGTGTGTACATGAGGAATACCACATAGTGTTGGTATTTCAATATTATCTAGTCTCTGTGTGGTATGTCATACTCATGAGAAATTCAAATTCTAATGTCTATTAATTATCTCAAGTTGGTCTTTGTTTTCCTCTTGCTAAGAAGATACGGATTATCACATTATGGGGCAGTAATATGCTTTCTGCATATTACAAGCCTAAAGAATGTGAACATTTAAGGTTTTGCCACATAGAATTGATATTAATAATTATCTTGTTCCTATGTGGCATGTGTGCTCAAAAAAGTTTCAATTTTCTTAAATTATTTTATTTGCTCATCTTTTGGTATCTTGTTTGTGAGAGAGTTTCTTGGTGCGGTTTTCCACAAATTAGCACTAGTATTTACCTTCTCGGGAACCGGTTGCTTCTTGATATATTAATCATTGCTTTGCATGATCATTCGACTATTGAAGCCACCAAGAATCTCTATTTAAGCATGGTGTTTTCATTACTATCCTTTTCGTAAGCTTTTGTTTTGTGAATATGATCATGAATATGTATGCAACATACCACCGATTAATAACTCCTCTCCTTATTGTTGACAAGTGATAATATTTTGTGGTATAATGTATTGATCATATTTACTTGGGATATTTCTTATTTTTCCATATTTATTGCCAAGTAATTTCTTTTGTGCTCACTCCCATTGTCTTCCTTTCCCTTTGAGAATCCCTTTGGTTTACTCGTATTTGGTTGGTGTTATAATTGGTAAAGCTAAAGCAAGGATCCCACTTGTGTGCATATTGTATTCAAATACAAAATTATAAGCAATGCACAAATCATGGGGGAGCTTTCCTATATTATTTAGAACACTATTTTTCTTCATTTTTCTTTAGATCTTTATCAATTGATATTTAATCCCGATGACGTGTCTATTTGGAAGACAAAACTTTTTCGTCTTGGTACTTTGTGCCATTATGAAAAGAGTTTAGGGTTTGGTTTAGTTGTTGGAACCATGCTCTTTTTGGGAGTTGGTTATCTTACTCATTGCTTTATTTTCAAATTGATCTATTTTGGATATTGGACTTCTTTTCGTTGATGAATCTTTCTTTTGATATCTCTTTGGGGAGTTCAATATCTCATTTCTTGTTGTACCTTTTAATTGGTTTATTTGAAGTTTCAATTGGTTCTTTGTGATCTCGTTTTCACTTGTCTTTTGGTTCTTTAAAATCTTTGCATGCATATTTACTAAAGTATTTGTTATAGCATGTTTACTTTCGTTGATGCAATATATAGGGTAAACTCCAGCGAATCCTAAATCGGCTAAGATATGCATGAAATTCAATTTCATATCTATATGCACATATTTATGTGGAGCTTATCCTATGTATTGTAGTTTGTCTAACTACTTTGGACCCAATGTATTTAGGGACCATTTTGTGCTTAAATGTGTTTTAGGTACATTTGAGATGCATTGTATGCTTGCCTCATTCTCAAGGAAGGTGTTGTCACCATGATCTTATCGGAGTCAAGCTAGGATGATAGATTAACTCTTATCCACAACAACATCTCCAATGCGATCTTGGTAACAAGTATGTATCATGCATAGTATTATTGTATTCAACCTTGTGTAGGTTGCATCTTGGCATGAGAATTCTTTATTTGTAAAATTATTCTCCCTTTGTCATACTCGATTCTTCCAAAGCATTGCAACTATCTATTTTCCCCTTATTGGTATTTGTGATTTCTTTGGTGTGTTTGTCTTGGAAATTAATTTATCCCCTTTTAAGATAAAATTGTGCTATGTGCTATGCTTTCAATAAAAAAAAATCTTATCGGGGTATTTATCACTTTCTCTTGGATATCATGTTCTTCACTTTCGTAACTATTTTGGGTGTACATGATTCTTTGTGGATACATATTATCATGATTTGTGTCCACTTAGGAACTATACACATGAGAGGAGTTACATCTCTTTTTGGTATCATATTCCTTTGGAGTCCACCCTTCTTATGCCCTTTTCATTTTTGGTGACTCCGGAAAGTATTTTCCTTATGAGTGCTTGTCTTATATTATTTCATCTTATGCACTCATTTGTTTTTTTTAGTTTTTTTCCTCATGCTTACCTTGGTGGGCATGTTGGTTTCCTTATGTATGGTTTAGCCTTGTATCATGGTGTTCCGTTCATTTGGTATCTTTTTGCTCAATCATTCATTTATTTTCTTCAAGTGCTATGCCCAGTTTGCTTTTTATGCTCTCGTGCACTTGTTTTGTGTTTTAGAGGATATTCGGGGAGTGATGATCCCATCTTTATGCACTTTGTATTCAAATACAAAAACAAACTCTAAATAGTGCATGAACATTGGGGAGCTTCATGATTTTCATTAGAACACTATTTTGCTAAAATCGTAAAATATTTGGTTCCATTGGTTTTTTGGATCCTTTGTTTGTGCTCCTCCTCTTGGATGAAGTGTTAAAGGAATATAATATTATTTGAAATCTTTGGATCCTCAATATAGTTTGATCTCCCCCCATCTATTCGTCATTGAATATGCATTTGTTTTCACTCATATTATGAGAAATGCAAAAATTGTATGGGAGCTCTTAATATATTGGCCTTCTACATTTTTCCGCCCATTTCGGCAATGCATTCCAATGGGAGATAAGTTTAGAGGGTTTAAGGGAATTTGGTTTAATTCTTTTAGGGGAATTTGGTTTAATGCTTTGGTTTTGCTCTTAAGCATTTTTGCCTTCCATTCTCATGCATCCACGTGTATTGCTTTGCATGTTTGCTTAATTCATTATATAAACCCTCATAAAAGGGATTGTCATCAATTACCAAAATGGGAGAGATTGAAAGTGTATGGTTCCCCCATGTATGGTTTTGGTAATTAATGACAATCCTTATGGTCTAATGTTTGCATTGAGACATTATTATAGGTTTGTCCATTGGCACCACTTGAACTCCATGTGTTGGATTCAAGGTTGGATGCTATCAAGATCATCACTTAATGAATATATCTATATGATCAATAGAAGAATTGTCATGCTACTATTGACCATATTACAATCATGTCTTCAAGAAGGAGATTGTGTGAACATTCATATTTACCTTCGAGTCATCATCACCATGAATAAAGAGAAGATACTTGGTTGATCAAGTAGGTGTGCAAAGCTTGGCACCCATATGGATATTATGGTCAAGTGAATATGGTCATGTGAGAATCTCATCAATATTATCACTTAATGAATATAACTATATGATCAATAGACGAATTTTCATGCTACTATTTACTATATTACAAGCATGTCTTGAAGAAGGAGACTGTGTGAACATTCATGTTTACCTTCGAGTCATCATCATCATGAATAAAGAGAAGATACTTGGTTGATCAAGTAGGTGTGCATATCTTGCCACCCATATGGATATTATGGTCAAGTGAAGATGATCATGCGAGAAGCTCTCTAATATTACCTTATGGGGGAGCAATTTACAAGTCTCCCCGAAGCGAAGCGCAATCAAGAAAGGTGGTCCAACTTGAGGTGATTAAGATCGTCATCATCTAGCTCAATAGGATTGCGCAAGGAAAAGGTATGAGTTAGATAGGGTTTCTATTTTACCGGTCTCATTATTCTAGTTGGGAGACCGGATTATAGGATAGATAACCGTACTATCAAGAGGGGCTCTTGAATGCATATCTTGATCATATCTATCATATCTCAAAACTTTGCATACTTGACACCATCCTTCTTGGTTCTTATTTGGGTTTTCTCCATGTGAGGTTTTAGATCTTGTCTTGTTCTTCATGTCAAGCTCAAGTTCATCAAAAATGGATTTCATATGAAAAACTTATCGCATTTTTGTTGTTGGAGGTTTCGACCGGTTGTCCTTTATTGATAGGCCAAACCTTTCATCATTTGGTTTTATATTACCATTTTGCACTATGATGTTTCTCTGCATATTCTTGCAGTGCTCGTCGTGGCGATTTCAATGAGCCCAAGAACATCGAAAATGGAGTTCGGATGCAAAACTTACGACCGTTTTCGTATCTGGTGTTCTGTAGTTTTTTTCAGCACCGGAGGTTCCGCTGCTAGGTCCGCCGGAGGTTCCGCTGCTAGGTCCGCCGGAAACCCTTTTGGGATGCCAGTGGCGGAACCTCCGGTAAAACCACCGGAGGTTCCGCTGACTGGGGCAGTTTTCCAGCCATTTTGGTGTTCTAACTCATCCGGGTGGTGGTAGTTCCGGTGGTTTCACCGGAGGTTCCGCCCCTGCGCGATTTTGCCCCCAACGGTTAGATATTTGGGTGAACTATTTAAGGGGCCTTCTTCCCCAATGGTTGACTAACCTTTTGGGCAAGTTTGACCTCCATTGTTGACCTCCAAAATCTTGCTATCTCTCAATCCCTCCAATGATTCTTGCTTCCACTTGAGGGAAAAGAGAGAGGAGATCTAGATGTACCACTTCACAAATCAATCCCCCTCTTTGTGAGAGGAACCAATTGGATCTAGATCTAGGGATTCATTTGTTGTTTTCCTTGTTCTTTCTCCTTCCTCCCTCCATAGCATTAGTTTCTTTGGTGATATTTGGGAGAGAAGTTCTTGACCACTTTGTGTGTTCTTTCCATTGCATTAGGTGCATCGGTTTCAGTTCCCCACGAGATTCGTGAAAGAGAAGTTCGTGAGCTTGTTACTCTTGGGTGCTTGGTAACTGGAGAGATTGTTCCTCTTGGGTGTATTGAGAACCCTAGATGGTTAGTGCTTGGGGCTTCCACCTTGTTGCAAGAAGCTTCGTTGAGAGCCTCCAATTGAGTTGTAGAGATAGCCTCAACCCCGTTTAAGGTTTGGTCAACGCCTTCAAGTCGACCTCATAGTGGAAACGAGCATCTCCCTCACCGGAGAAGCTCAAGGAAAATAAGGTGTGCACATCCGCGCTATTGAGGAGCGCCTAGGTAGCTCCCCACCTCTCCAACAAAGACGTACTTCCCTTGGGAAGGAACTTCGGTAATCACATCGGTGTCTCCTTGTGCTTCGGTTATTTCTATACTCTAGCTCGTTACTTATGCATTTACCTTTGTGATAGCCATCGTGCTTGAAGTCATCTATCTTGCTATCACATAGTTGTATATCATGCCTAGCATAAATTGTTGGTGCACATAGGTAAACCTAGATTTTATAGGTTTTGTGCTTGATAAATTAAACGCTAGTTTTATTCCGCATTTACTCAAGCCTAAACCGTAATTATTTTAAAGCGCCTATTCACGCCCCTAGGCGGCATCCTCGTACTTTCATTTTGCACCTGGGTGTTGTCTATTTCCTTAGCAACCCCGCTGTATCTTTCCTTTTGTGTTTTTTTTTAGCCAAGTAAATCCTCTAGTGGAAAGTTGAGACTATATTTCGGATTTCTACGCAGGAAACAGATTTCTTCTGTCCACTGTTAATTATGTATAAAATCACGGAAAATTCAAAATTACCTAAGCTTTTTTGTGCTTAATCCTGGTCTATATACGCAACTTTTCTTTGTTCACCACTTTTTTATTTGAGCAACATAAGATTTTCGAAAAAATTGATCTCTGCTTGCTGTTCTGTTTTGACAGATTTCTGCCAATAATTGCATTTGCATCTTAATCTCTTTCTTTTGGTGTTCTTTTGAGAAAAAAAAGTTTTAAAAGAAGTTGTGCAGTAGCTAATGTGTTTTTTAGTGCTAGTCTTGTGTTGAAACTGAACCATGTGAGTTTATTATTTCGATTGCACTAACGTTGCTAATGAAGATTGTGAGAATTTTGGTGTGGAAATTTTCAAGGGTCAAGAGAAGAGGATGATATGATGTGATCAAGAAGAGTGAAAATCCTAAGCTTGGGGATTCCCCGGTGGTACATCCCAGCAAATTCCAAGAAGACCCAAGCATCTAATCTTGGGGATTCCCAAGGCATCCCCTTTTTCATCAACAAATTATCAAGTCACTTGTAGTGAAACTATATTTTTATTCGGTCACACCTTTTGTGCTTTACTTGGAGCGTCTTTTATTTTTGTTTTAAGTTTTTTTTTTTTGATAATAAGCCTGGTTGGACCCAGCATTCTTTTATTGGAGAGTGACACTCTCCGCTTTTTCATGAGAATACGTTGTATTCTTAGTCTCTGTTTGGCTGCTGCATTTATTTAGCTCCTGTTTTGCATGCATCTCTTATCAGAGTTGTTAGTTTTAGTAGTATTACTTGAGTACTCTCATGTTTGCTTGCTGTATCATAAATAGTATTTTTTGTTAAAATATATCTTGTATGGTGCTTGTTGGGAAAAGAAAATTGTTGCTTGATGTAGAATTTATAACAGTACTAGTAGAAGCTTGTATAGACTGTGGCTAGAACCTTTTCATGCCATGCTAAATGTTATTTTAGTTTTAAAGCCTTGTGTTTTTTTAGTAGCATGAATAGCCTTAAATAGCTGAGAGCGTTTAATATGTTCTGAAAGATTCATGAGTTGTTCTTGTCATAGTAAAGCATCAATATATGGTATTATCGTTCGAATGTTTTATTTGGTTGACTTGGTGCATGCTCACACCATGTTTATGACTACAAACCAGTCACTAATAGCCTCCATGACCACTTAGTTTTTGAACTTGTGATACCACTCATGCTTTAATTAATGATGCTTATGTCTTTATGCATGATTGTGGCTCTTATGCTCTCTTGATTTGTCGCTCCAAGTCTTTTGCTAAGACTCCACCTGTACTGAGTATGGAATTCTACTCGTGCATCCAAACTCCTTAAACCAAAGTTTTCCCATTGTGTACACCATACCTACCTACATGTGGTATTTAACTGCCACTTCAAGTAAATTGCTCATGTGTTACCTTTAAAACCTTCAAAATTATTCCTGTTTTGTGTTCTTGTTTTTGCTCATGAGGACGTCAATAGAGAATCTTTATCTCACTTTTTGATTGGATTTCACACTTTGGACTAGTGGCTTCATCCGCTTATCCAAATGATAGAAGAGCCGGCAGCGGGGTGCCCATCCCCAAATTAATACAAACAAATTCTCTTCACTATTTTTTCCCTGATTATATCAGTCAAAGCATAATTGTGTAAACAAAAGAGAAAGAGAGATGACCTTCTACACCAGTTGCGTCCTTCACCATTGGATCCGCTCTTGTGAATCCAGTTGGCTTGTGACGTACTGTATTGTATGTTTACCATTCGTTGACATTATTATACACCTCTCTACAAAATAGACATTCCTCCACAGTGTCAAACTTTTAATACCTCTGTTTAATAAAATAAAAAGCTCTAGCACATGAGTGATCCCTGCTTCCCGCTGGGAAGGGCCTTTCTTTTACTTTTATGTTGAGTCTCCATCTTCTACCTTTATGCACAGTTGAGAGAGCATTTTTTCCATTTTGAGTTCTATGTGCATTTGTCCCATAAACATCAATAATTACTTCATGATGTGATATTATTTGTTCTTAAATTATTTGTTCTAGTCTTCCTAATGAACTTTGAAAGTGTCCTGGCATTTATGTTTTGTCCCACTCTTAAGGACTAGCGAAATACCACTTTGCCATGCTTTCTCCATACCTGAAACAAATGTTTATCTTCCTTTGTATTATTATCCATGATCCTTCATTTAAGATACTCTTCATGATGCAAAGTGATTGGTATGCTTTATTATTAAAGTTCTATTTATCATGTTTATATTTGAAGTTTTATGATCTCAACATACATATGCTTTTACATTTTAATGATCAAGATTATGATAGTAGCATCTCACCTCAGAATTTATTGTTTTACCGTTTACCTACTCGAGGACGAGTAGGAACTAAGCTTGGGGATGCTTGATACGTCATAAACGTATCCCTAATTTCTGATGCTCCATGATTATATTATGCCAATTGCTACATGTTTTCTCCCTTATTTATAGCATTTTTATACGTTTTCCGGGTAACCTATTAACAAGATGCCAAGTGCTAGTTCCCTGTTTTCTTCTATTTTTTGTTTCAGAAAAGTTGTTCTGGAAACATTCTCGGAATTGGAACCCACAAAGCCTGAAGTGCCTATTTTCCCCGGAAGCATCCAGAAGACCGAAGAAGAGTCGAAGACGGGCATCAGGAGGGCCACACCATAGGGTGGCGCGGCCCCCCCTCGTCGCGCCAGCTATGGGTGTGGGGACCCCTGGCCTCCACCGCCTCTACCCTTTCTCCTATTTATCCCCCCCCGGATGGAAAACCCTAAGCACCTGATCAAAAATCCCGAAAAAGTTCCGCAGCCGTCGTCGTCGTCAACCCTAGACCACGAGGGTTCTGGAGCTGTCTCCCGGCACCCTGCCAGAGAGAAAATCATCACCGGAGGCTTCTACATCACCATGCCCGCCTCCGGAGTGATGCGTGAGTATTTCATCCCTGGACTACGGGTCCATAGCAGTAGCTAGATGGTTGTCTCCTCCCCACATGCCTCCATGTTTAGATCCCGTGAGCTTCCTATCATGACCGAGATCGATCTTATGTAATTCTATATGCTGTGTTTACTGGGATCCGATGAATATTGACCTTATGCCAAGTTTATTATAGTCTTTATTGCGTATGTTATTTGTGATCTTGCATGTTTTCCGTTGCTAGTGGTTGCTCTGGCCAAATAGTTGCTAGTGACTCCAAGAGGGATTATTTATGCTAGATAGTGGGTTCATGCCTCCTTTTCGCCTGTGCTCGAGTTAAAGAAACATGACGGGGGAGGCTGTGATGTTGCCACTAGGGAGGAAACAGTGGTTAGAGTACCCGCGTGTATAATTATTGCTTACATTGCACACATTGCTTAATGCGATTATCTGTTGCTTGCAACTTAATACCTAAGGGGGGTCGGATGATAACCTGAGGGTGGATTATTAGTCATAGATGCAGATGGATTTCGGTCTATGTATTTTTTTGTAATGCCCGCACTAAATATCATAGTAGTCATCATGTTATATTATGCACTACGGTGCAACCTATATTTGTCAATTGCCCAACTGTAATTTTTTCACCCAACATGTTATTTTTATGGAGAGACACCACTAGTGATCCTATGAACCCCGTTACATTTTCCACACTGTTAAACAAACCACAACAATTTCCTGCTCTCTTTACTTACTACAAGCATACACTGTTTTCCACACTATACGTCTAATCTTTGTTTTCAGCAAGACCGGTGAGATTGATGTTATGTGCAGGTTCCACGTTGTTGCTGACATCGGTGAAGCGCCAGCACCACCGTCAGTGGCATGAACCTTCTCCTACTGGATTGATAACCTTGGTTCTTAACTAAGGGGAAAACTCCTACCTCTGTGCTCATCACACCCTCCTCTTGGGGTTCCCAACGCAAGCATCAATACCCCTCAATAAAATGGTGTAGACGAGAGGAAGAATCGAACTCTATTAGATATGGCAAGGACCATGTTGGCGGAGTATTCTTCTCCCCAATATTTATGGGCCAAAGCCGTATCTACCGCATGCCAATTCTCCAACCGCCTCTACATTTACAAGGGCCTAGAGAAGACTCCATATGAAATACTTACCAGCAACAAACCCAACGTCTCCTACTGCCGTGTATCTAGGTTTAAGTGCTTCTATTTGATGAAGAGTGTTCGGTTGTCGAAGTTTCAATCCTAAACTATTGAGGGTATATTTGTTGGTTATGGTGCCGAA
Organism: Alopecurus myosuroides; assembly: GCA_028641055.1. NCBI lineage: Eukaryota > Viridiplantae > Streptophyta > Magnoliopsida > Poales > Poaceae > Alopecurus > Alopecurus myosuroides. The sequence continues at coordinate 490,034,823 of CM054057.1, forward strand.
TCCCACACTTATAGAGTCTTTGACAAGTCCTCACGGATATTCATCAAATCTTGTAGTGTGATTTTCGAGGAAAATGATGGCTCCCAAGTGGCGCAATTTCATGTTTCTAATGTAGATGTTGAAATGCCTCAAGAAGCCATTGGAAGGATGGGTGTGGGATCTTTCCGCCCCATTGAGGGACACCTTATGGTGACTCGAGAAGGACTATGCTCTAACCAAGTGGAGCCCTCCTCTACAATAGAATAACAATCCACAAAGCCAAGTCATTCCCCTAACCAAGAACAAGCTCAAGACCCCCCTCTCGTTGACTGATACGTCCATTTTTCATCACTATTGTATATCATAATTTTGTGTTATTCATCGATAAATTTCATGTTATGATGCATCTCTTATGTTATTTTATCTTATTTTGCATGTTTTATAATTTTTGGAGAATAAACACCGGGACCAGGAATCTGATGGAAAAAGCACCGCCGGGATACCATATTTGAGAAGATCGGAAGAAGAAGTGGGACACCGGGGGTGTCGTAGAAGTTCAGGGGAGGAACCCAGCCAGAAGGAGAGCTAGAGGGGCCCACTAGGGGCCCACACCATGAGGTGGCGCCCCCCTTGGCCGCGCCACCTAGGGGTGTGGCCACCCTGGCTCACCTCTGGGGGATATCTTTTGCGTACTTGTCCCCGAGGAAACTCTAAGCCTCATACCATCATTGAAGAATTATTCCTCCTCCGCCTCGGGGCGGAAAATACCCGAGAGAGAAAAGCTCTCTGGCAGGGAGAAATCTGCGGGGGAAATTCCTCCCCGGAGAGGGGAAATCACCGCCATCGTCACCGTCATCACTCCGGGCATCATCAAGATCATCATCAGCATCATCATCATCAGCAGCATCATCACCATCATCATCCGACGTCATCCCGTTGTAACAATTAGGGGCCTCTATCGTTGTTTTGCATTAGATCTCTCTCCCTATGTGGATTACTTGTTAGTAGCTGATGCTTGTGAGATTTATCGTTGTTTGCACTTTATGACCAGATTGTTATCATCCATTATATCAACTCTGATCATGATGAATATGATGTCTTGTGAGTATTTCGTGTTGTTCTTGAGGACATTGGAGAAGTCAAGTTGTTAGCAGTGAAGTAATGTTGAGTAATATTTAATGTTTGATATTTAAGTTGTGGTGTTATTCTTCTAGTGGTGTCATGTGAACGTCGACTAGATGATACTTCACCATTTATGGGCCTAGGGGAATGCATCATGTATTTGGCTACCAATTGTGGGGTTGCCGGAGTGACAGAAACCTAAACCCCCTTTAGGAAACCATTACACGAGGGACCGTACGATCCTGGAGTTTAAAGCTGTGGTTAGATTTATTTCTTAATTACTTTATTGTAGTTGCGGATGCTTGCAAGGGGTATAATCACAAGTATGTATTAGTCTTGGATGGGACGGTACATTAGCATAGGTTCAACCACACAACACTTATCAAAACACCAAAATTATTCAGCTGCATGGAACAAAAGCACTTGACAGAAACCTCCCGTGTGTCCTCGAGAACGTTTGTTAATCATAAGTAAACCCACCGGCTTGTCCTTTGATGGAGAAAGGATTGGGCCACTTTGTGAAATTATTACTACTGCATTTTATTTACTTGCACTTTATTTATCTACAATATCAAAAACCCCTACAAATTTATCTTCCAGTATTTACAGTTATTCCTTCATCGAAACTGCTTGTCAACACCTTCTGCTCATCGTTCGGTTTGACAATGTTATTTATCGAAAGTACTACGATACACCCCCTATACTTGTGGGTCATCATTGACCAAGTTACTATGCAAGAACCAACCACTCCTATCATTCAAGCTAGTCAAGGTCAAGGCCAAGATCACGCTTCTTCGTCCTCCTCTCCACAAGTAGAAGCTAGTATTGATGATAATGAAGATGATGATGATGATGATCAAGGCCAACAAGTCGGTCAAGACGGGGACCTAAATAATCAAGATGATCAAGTGATTCCTTCTCGCAATAATGGGGACATTGAAGCCCGGCGTGCTAAGAGAATTAGAAGGGCCTTGAACCGTACTGATGCATCCTATAACAAGGTGTTGGAAGATGTTCAAACTAAAAGATCCACTAGAAGGAAATTGCCTCACTTCTGTGAGAATCAAGCTCATATATCCATGCTGGAACTAATAAAAGTGTTTGAAGCTCTTGAGGACTCCGATTGGCTGGAAGCTATGCATGATGAGCTCAATAACTTTGAGCGCAATAAAGTTTGGAAGATAGTTCAGAAGCCCAAGGATTGCCACGATGTTATTGTCACTAAGTGGATATTCAAGAACAAGCAAGATGAGCATGGTATTGTCATAAGGAACAAGGCAAGGTTAGTGGCTCAAGGCTACGCTCAAGTGGAAGGCATTGACTTTGATGAAACCTATGCTCCCGTGGCTCGCCTTGAGTCCATCTGTATCCTCCTAGCATATGCATCTTCGCATGATTTGAAATTGCAACAAACGGATGTTAAAAGTAATTTTATCAACGGTCCATTGAAAGAGGAGGTATATGTTAAGAAACCTCCGGGGTTCAAGAACCCCAACTTCCCTAACCATGTTTACAAGCTTGATAAGGCGCTCTATGTACTTAAACAAGCACCACGTGTGTGGTATGGGCACCTTAGGGAGTTATTGGAAGACCGTGGCTTTGAAGTTGGCAAGATCGACCCCACCCTTTTCACAAAGAGGGTAAAGGGAGAGCTTTGAAGTTGGCTCAACTAACCAAGCTTTTAATAATGAGTTCTCGAAGCTTATGACTAACTGGTTTGAGATGTCCATGATGGGAGAGCTTAAATTCTTCCTTGGCTTTGAGATCAAGCAATTGTCTCGTGGGACTTTCATTTATGAAGCCAAGTATACCCAAGACATTCTTAAGAGGTTTAATTTCGAAGGTGCAAATAAGAATCCATGTCTTATGCAAGTCAAATGCCACCTCAAGCGCAATTCGGATGGTAAATATGTGGACCAAAAGTTGTATCATTCTATGATTGGTTCTTTGCTTTATCTTTCTGCATCTAGGACCAATATTGTGTTGAGTGTAAGTGTGTGTGCAAGGTATCAAACGGCTCCTAGGGAAAGACACTTGGTGGCGGTCCATAGGATCTTTCGGTATTTGGTTCATACCTCAAGGTTTGGTTTGGTACCCAAAGGGGGCACAATTTTCTATCAAGGGCTACACGGACTCGGATTGGGCCGAATGATCAAGATGATAGGAAGTCTACTTCTGGGGCTTGACAATTTCCTGGTAGGTCCTTGGTGAGTTTGTCTTCAAAGAAGAAAAATTGTATATCTCTCTCCACCGCCAAAGTCGAGTATGTGGCGGCCGCTAGTGCTTGCACCCAATTGCTATGGATGAGGCAAACCCTCATGTTGGGGGGATGATAACCCGGTAGGCCTGCATCCGGGAAGAGACCCGGCCAAGAGTAAGGCGCACAAAGCCCTGCGTTGTGATGCAAGGACCGGATCTTGTTGATGGGCCAGTGGGTGCATAGGAGACCCGGCCCAGAGGTCTGGAAGGTCTAAAAGGCGGTGTAAGCCGTGTGATCCGTGACTTGGTGGTTACGGTAGGAATGTTAGGGTTGCGTATGGATCCCGAGTAGGATCCTGCGTGTATCTTGTAAGGAAAGCCTGGGAGTTGGGTCATATATAAATCGGCCTCTAGGGCATAGGAAACAGAGATCAAGAGAAATAGAGATATTCGTGTATTCTAGGTATTCGAGAGTTAGCCCTTGAAACCCTAGATCGGAGTCTCGGCGACATTGCAGCCCGAGTCTTTAGATCACCAGTTGATATGATTTCCCTTGAGCTAAACCCTCTCCCAAACACCAGAGTCGATTCGCCCCATACCAAGTTACCCCTGGTAACGTCTGCCGTGAATATCCCGTGATAGTTGGCGCCCACCGTGGGGCCTACGTCCAAAGGTGTTTACGTCATGGGAGAAGCTCGGGAAAGCATGAAGAACCTCGTCATCGGCGAGATCATCACCAGCCCTGAAGGAGAGAAGATCGTGGACGATTTTGGCTAGGGGCCAGAGTCGGATCAGCTGGAAACCGGATCTGTCGTCACGATCGGCCGGGTCAACGTCTTCGTCGGTATGGTACGTGCGTCCGGTTTTGATTCTGACAATATTGAGTATGATTCTGTGTCAGGGGACGGTACCTGTGTTCAATCCGACGGGGAAGAGTCGGTCGGGACAGCAGAGCCAAAGAAGGAACCCACCACGAAGAGGGAACAGCCGGAGGAGCCGGTATGGACCCCGCGTGGCCGGGTTATTGGAGAAGATGATACCGAATCTATCTTGCATCTGCTCGAAGATCGGTATGAAGAAGATAGCGGCGAAGAGGAATAATACGAGTCTTCACCGGGCATTGCGCGTCGAGTCGCGGTCTACACAGGCCCTGCAATAAATCTTAATCAGGGTGATGTGTCGGCAGCCGCGACTGGTGCGGCGCAAGCACTGGCCCAGCAACAAGCACCGGCTAATGGAAACCCGGTTAAAGCCCGGGTTGATGGTGAGCTGGCATCAGTTACCAGCGAGACAGGGGAAAATGCTCATCTCAGAAACACGTTCGGATTCATGGCGAACAGAACAGCGGGAGCAGGAACTTCACACCCACGAAACCCGGCTCTGTATAGCAATAACCTGATCTTGGACCCTACAGTATTGGCAACGGTAATAACTCCTGAAAACGCAGCAGCACGTGCCCGAGATTTGGATGTGGCTCGCCGTGCGTTGGAGAAATAGAGAAGAGATGTGGAAGCTGAAAGGCAAGGGATGGCCGCGCGCCTTCGCGAGTTGGAAGAATTGGAGGATCGTATTCAGGCTCAAACAACTAGGATATATAATCAGAGGCATCAGACGAGACTACCTGCGACAGGTGGAAATTTACAGCAGGCCGCGTTTTTCATTACTCCTCAGGACCAACCAATCCCGGTCGTGAATCAAGGAACCGGGTATCAGGCTGCGATCCTGGGAGGACAGCCGGTAGACGTGCAAGCCGGGTTACCCGTGTTACAAACTGGGATCACTGCCGGCAATACGATACCACCACCATCACGATTCCATACTCCACCGGGTGACTTCAACAACCCCATGGATAATGTGTACGCCGCAACTCTGGCACTCGACCGTATTCCTGTGGGAGAATCACCTCATGCAATGGAGACCCGGCGGGCAATAGACCTGCTATGCACTGCAGTTGCTCAACAGGCCAATTACCCGGATAACAGGAGTAGCATGCATGGGACGCCGTATGTTAGTCGGCAGTACGGGAATGTAGGCAACATTTAGTCTAACTCGGCACGGCGGAGGGCAGAGCAGCAGCAAATGCCGCCTCCTCCCCGTAGACCGGCAACTCCTGCAGCTTCGGCGGCACAGGCCATCGTGGATAGTTCTCGGGCAAGACGCGCAGCAGCCGAGTCTGCCGTAAGAGGGCCGGTAGCGGTTGCACCCCCCGCCGCGCCCGATGAGGCCTCACATGTTTCCCGAGTAAGGCCAGTGCCGGCAAATCTAGCCGGGCCTAAGTGTTTGTCGGATGCCATCAGGGCTGAACCTTACCCGGACAAATTCAAGGAGCCGGGTAAAGTGGTTAACTATGAACCAACCATGAACCTAGAGACCTAGTTGAGCAGTTATGAGATGGCTATGTCAATTCGTAATGCATCAGAGAGGCTTCAAGCCAATTTTATGTATCTTATGATGTCCGAAGGAGCAGCAAAACTGTGGTTCAATAACCTGCCTGAAAGATCCATCAATTCATGGAGCGAGTTGAAAACAGCTTTCGTCCAACACTTTCAAGGGACATGCCGGAAATTATTCACAATTGACAACTTAGATCGATGTGTTTAGAGAAAGGGAGAGTTGGCACGCAGCTGGGTGCGCCGGGTCATGGAAATACTCCACTCTTCCACCGATATTCAGCCAAAGGATGCGATACAGGCTATGGCAAAAACATGCAGATACACTCTCTTGGTGCAAAACCTGACGCGCATGAAATCCAGTCAGCATGTTTCAGAGATTACAATGGGAGAATTGATGGACGCATGCAACAAACATTCCTCCACTGATACCACAGAAGAGGATGCCGAGGACAAAAAAGGGAAGGCTAATGCGAACAATAACGGAAGACCCGGCAATGGGGCTGCACCGAGTAATAATGGAGGCAGTAGTGGAAATAACCAGCACAAACGCCCGTATGAAGGAAACTCCGAGTTAGTCGCCAACACCGAGGCCGGGTTTACAAGGCCCAGAGCAGAGGGAAACTTCAACGGAGGAGGCAATTATCAAGGACCACCACGGCCAGCTAACTATATAGAGGCTTTCAGGATGCCATGCCCATGTCATAGTAGGAATGGCAAGCCGGCTAATCACTCAGTGGAGCAATGCGTGGACTTACAGAGATGGAAAAACAAGGAAATACAGAAGGCCCTGCGAGGTGCAGGCCGGGGAGGAGGACCGGGTCTGGGTGGAAACCCGGGCAACGGACCACCCCCCGCCGGCAACGCAGGAGGTGGTAATCCGGGTAATAACCAAGGGGGTGCTGGTGGTTTCCAGGCTAACCCAAAGCAGCTAGGACAGTATCATGTCCACACTACCGGGACTTCCAACAGAGAAAGAAAGATACTTAAAAGGGCGGTAAACTCGGTTTCCTCAGGTGTTCCGAGATACCTGAGATGGTCAGATCAAGAAGTAACATGGAGCAGGAGGGATCACCCGGAGGCGATAGAACACCCGGGTGTGCTAGCTTTGGTGGTGGAGCCGCAGGTTAATGGCCATGAGCTGAAGAAGGTTCTGGACGGCGGAAGTAGCATCAATATCTTATATTGGGAAACCTTTCTACGTATGGGGCTCAAGGAGTCCCAGCTGCAGAAAAGCTCCACAATTTTACACGGAATCGTGCCAGGACACTCGGCTTGCCCTGAGGGAAAGATAACACTCGAAGTCGCTTTCGGAGAGTCCAAGGATAACTACCGAGTAGAATGGATCACATTTGAGGTGGTGAAGTTACGTAGTCTTTATCATGCACTGTTCGGAAGGCCGGCTTACGCCAAATTCATGGCAAGGCCGTGTTATGTTTACCTGCAACTGAAAATTACGGGTCCTAAGCAGACCATCACCATACATGGGAACAGAGTTGTGGCGGCCGAATGTGATGAAGGAGACACGGCACTCGCAGAACAAGCTTGCAGGAAGGAAGAACTCAGGTATTACCGGTCTCAGGTAGACCCGGAAGATCGAACCGCCTTGAAGAAGCAGAACACGGATGACGAAAGAGCAAAGTTTATAGCAGCCCAAGACACCAAGATGGTGGCTTTTGTTGAGGGTGACCCCTCCAAACAATTTGCTATAGGTTCTAACCTAGACAACAAGGAGGAAGAGGCACTCATAGAGTTTATTCGCGAGAATCAGGACGTCTTCGCTTGGACACCTAGTGACATGCCGGGTATCCCGACTGAGCTCGCTGAGCACAGTTTGCATGTTGATCCCAAGTCTCGGCCGGTGAAGCAGGGTATGAGGAAAATGAACGAGGAAAGGAGAAAGGCTATAGGGGCAGAGATAGCTCGGCTTCTTGCAGCCGGCTTCATCATGGAGGTTTTCCACCCTGAGTGGTTGGCGAACCCGGTTCTAGTGCTGAAAAAGAACAACGAGTGGAGAATGTGCATAGATTATACGAGTCTCAACAAGCATTGCCCAAAGGATCCATTTTCCCTTCCAAGGATAGGTCAGATCATAGATGCAGTTGCGGGAAGTGACCTATTATGTTTCCTCGATGCCTATTCCGGGTATCACCAGATAAAACTCAAAAAGGAAGATTGGAAGAAAACATCGTTCATAACCCCCTTTGGAGCTTTTTGTTACAAAACCATGACCTTTGGGTTGAAGAACGCCGGTGCAACATACCAACGGTGCATTCATAAGTGCTTCGCGGATCAGATTGGACGCAACGTCCACGTCTATGTTGATGATGTAGTGATTAAAACAAGGAAAGCAGAAACATTCATCGACGACCTAAAAGAGACGTTCAAAAACCTGAGGAGATACTAGATGAAGCTTAACCCAACAAAGTGTGTATTTGGGGTTCCTGCGGGGAAGTTACTCGGTTTCATCGTTTTTGAGCGGGGGATCGAGGCTAACCCGGAAAAGATCAAAGCCATCCAGAGCTTGAAAAAGCCGGAATATCTGAAACACGTTCAGAAACTTACAGGGTGCGTGGCAGCATTAAGCCGGTTCATATCTAGGCTCGGAGAAAAAGCGATACCCCTATACCGACTCTTGAAGAAAACAGACAAATTCATATGGGATCAAGAGGCGGACGAGGCGTTTGAGGCTCTGAAAAAGCAGTTATCTGAGGCATCGACTCTGGCAGCGCCGGGTCCTAAAGAGCCCATGCTATTGTATGTTGCGGCCGGGCCCCGGGCAGTTAGCGCAGTGGTTGTGGTTGAGCGCAAGGAAGCTGGAAATGATCACCCGGTGCAAAGGCCGGTTTACTATGTGAGTGAGGTCATATCGGAAGCAAAGCAGCGGTACCCGCATTGGCCAAATCTAGTTTTTGGGGTATTCATGGCCAGCCGGAAGTTGAAGCCGTACTTTCAAGAACACCCCATAACGGTGGTAAGTTCCATACCCATGGCAGTTATCATCAAAAATTCAGATGCGACAGGCATAATAGCCATGTGGGCCATTGAGATGGGGGATTACCACATCAACTATGAGCCCCGGTCTGCGATCAAGTCTCAGGCTTTAGTCGATTTTGTAAATGATTGGACTCACACAAGCATGCCCATAATGATGCCAAGCTCATAGTCTTGGGTGATGCACTTTGATGGTTCCAAGCAGTACGAGGGGTCAGGAGCTGGGGTGGTACTTACATCGCCAAAATGAGATAAGTTGTTATGTGTTACAAATTCACTTCGATTGCTCTAACAACGTGGCCGAGTATGAGGCCCTGTTACATGGACTACGAGTAGAAAAGGAAATGAACATCAGGCGAATAAGGTGCTACGGAGACTCGGATCTCGTGGTACAGCAGGTCTCAGGAACCTGGGACAGAAAGGATGCAACAATGGCAGCATACCGCAGAGAGGTGGACAGGGTAGCCGGGTCTTTTTTCGGGTATCAGGTGGAGCACATTGATAGGCGAAAGAACGAGGCATCAGATGCGCTCGCGAGACTCGGTTCGCGTCGAGAGCCGGGTTCCGCCTAATGTCTTTCTGGACAAGTTATGGCGGCCTTCCGTCAAAACCGAATCTGAAGAAGAAGTTGTCGTGGGATGATCACGGCAGATGTTACCAGAGGTAACTGATCTTGGGGCAAGTCGACACAGGTATTTGGGAGAGGGTTTAGCTCGAAAGAGAACATGGTGATAAGCGATCTAGGAATCGGCACTCAACTCGCCGAGTCTCGAATAGGGCTCTCGATTTTATACTGGATACTCGATAACAGGTGATATGATTATGTCGTGAATCTCTCTGAAACTAAGCCTAGGGGCCGGTTTATAAAGCACCCGTACCCCCCCAGGCTTGCCCTCCAAGGCGCAGCTTGAGTCCTACCCGAATTCTACTTACAAACCCTAGCTTTCCTTACCGCAACCCACAATCCGGGTTACGAGGCCTACAAACTTTGGGCCTTCCAGAAGTTTCTTCATCCTTAGCCGGATCCTGTGCAACATCCTTTGGGCCGGGTTACACCTTGGAGTTGGCCTACCGGGTTACTATCCCCCCATCAGTAGTCCCCAGAATAGCTTGGGCTTCCTGGATTCCTCCTAGAAGCGCTGGCTATTCCCTGCAAGAATATCAGGTGTACCAATTCAAGTAGGCCGGGTTAGATTTCTTCGATAAACAGTCAGGCCCAACTCCACGGTGGCCATATAATAACTCGGCCTTTTCCGAATCCATCGCTCATCTTCCCGGGAAAATACCCTGGTAACGATGTTGGAGACCCATCTCACTTTACTTGTTTAACCAATCCGATAACCACAGAAAAGATATGCCTCACGTCTATTCTGAAAATCTCGCCTAACCTCTTGACGCATACCTCGGAAAATCCGGGCGGATGCGATTTTATCCGTAATTCCCGGCTCTCGTCCGTTGGCCTAGGTTTACCCTCCCTCACCCTATAAATAGGCACTTAAGGATTAACCTAACCCATCGGCTCATTCCTCCTTCTTCTTCCCTTTGCTTTCGTGCTCGAATCCACAGAGCGCCTCCACAGAGACCTCGCGCTCGCCCGCGGATCCAACTTGCCGCAGTTCGTCCCGCGCCCCCGTCGACCTCATTCACCGCGTCCGCGAACATCTGGCCAACCGTCGCAAGGAAGTATCCACTTTGCGCTATCTGCCACCGCCGCGCTGACAGGGAGGCAATCCAGCCTTTGCTGGCTAAGTTAGCTGCTCTTTCGGCCCAAGGCCTTCTTGGGCTTAATTTGGTGAAGACCTGGGTAGATTTCCGGGTTCAGCCCAACTCCATTCGCACCAAGGTGATGTGTGAATACTCGGGGCACAACACGGACTCGCTCCGATACTCCAACAAGAACTTTGCCGCCGGTGACACCAACAAGACCATCAAAAACTTCCTGACGGAGAAGCTAGAGGCGATAAGAAATATCGCCGGGTTACCCCCATTTACTCGGGAACATCCAGCTCCAGCGGTGAGACCTGGTTCCTTTAGCTTATTTCGACACTTTTACCTGTTACAGTTTCTAATTCTTGCTTTCATCTCTTTGATCACAGGCTGACGATCCCTTCTGGAGGATTGAAACCTCTCCTCCTTCCCAAGACCCGGAAGAAGAGGAAGAGCCGGTTGAAGACAACGAGGGTATTTTCCCTAATCTTATATTCACCTTTTACCTGTGCTACCTTTCCTACCATCCATCTTTTCTTCGTTTGATACATACTCAACTTTCAGGGTTAGGGGACGAGGAGGAAAAAGAAGAAGATGACCCGGAAGCCACCGAATCCGACCAGGAAACCACGGTCGGAACCAAGAGGAAGGCCAGAGGGGTAGTTGCAAAGGTTCCCTTCTCCTCCATGTCTTCTGAGCCTTACTCCTTTGATACTATGCATAAACTTAATGAACTATTATCACATTCACCATTCTTGAAGGATCCCCCCTCGGCTAAACGTAGGGTGACCCGGAGTTCCCCGGGGGATGATCCCCTTAACCCGGGTATCTCCACTTCACCTGCTCACCGAGTTAGCACTCCTCCACCTCAGCCTCCCAAATCTCCTCAACGCCATCCATCTCCTAATCATCCACTTGCCGGGCAATTCCGGGTACCGCAGCCGGTACCTTTGACGACATCATCTGCCTCCAGCAGCGAGCTCCCACCGGACTATGCCGTGAACACCGGGTAAGTGACTTTTATTCGATATTCTTTTGCACTTATTAACCTTTTTAATACGTGCCACTAACCACTATCTCCTTCTTTCCCTTTAGTGTCCAAGTTACCATCAGTGACCCGGATATTCCCGAAGCGGAAAAGCAAGGAGATGAGGAGCCAAATATTAACATGGATGTTGCGGCTGATGACGAGGCTGAGGACGGACAGGAACAAGACCCCTTTAAGTACCCAGCTCCACCGGAAACCGCATCACCCAAGTCCTCTGAAGAAGTAAACGAAGATATCATCTTGGAGACCAAGTCGGGTTCTCCTAACCCGGACACTCAGACGGTCCGGGTTTCGACCCCAAGATCCGGAAAAGTCCTTCAACAGGAAGGCCAATCTTCCGGCCCTTCAAGACTTCGCCCTGAAGACATGACGTTTGCCCAGATGCTTGATGCCCTCTACACTCTGAGGGCCAATGAAGAAAATATCCTAGATGCCTTGATAACCGAACACAAAGTAAACCCGAGTAATACCATCTATTTCCTCATATAGTCCCCAAGTTCGAAGTGAATTACTAAGTAATTTGCTTGGAACTTTGCATGATATTTCCGACTGACCCTTCTTCGTGTTTTCTCGTAGGACTTCGTTGCGCAATCTGAGAAGAAGCTAGCCAAGGCCGCCAAGCGTATCGAAAAGGAGACGGCCCTTCGCGAAGCAGCTGAAACTGAAACTCGTAGGAGCCAAAAAATCACGAGGAAATACCGGAAAAGAGCTCACGCGGCTGAAGATAGGCTGACGACTCTTTCAGTACAAATTGCTGATATCCATCGTGTTGCAACTGGTATGATCTTTGAATTTTAGCACTCATGACCCGGATTATCTCTAGATGGACAACCGTATCCCTTTACTTATTACTTTTTCTTTGTCTTTTTAACAGGCCCGTGTGACGTAGCCCCTGAAGAAGATGACACTATCAAGTTGAAACTTATCAAGGACACTATCTGGCAGCTTAGTGCCGGAATTGGTTGGATTCTTGACGAGTTACGACTGCCGGGTATCAGGCCAAGCAACATGAAGAGATTGCTAGAATTCTGCTCCACTATCCCTGAGTGGATTTGGCACTGGAAGCTTTCATCTTGCCGATTTGGTGTGACCCGAGGACTCGCGCTGGCTAAAGCTTATTTTCCTAAGCTAGAGCCGGCCAAGCTGATGGGCGGGTTTCCGGAATTCAACCCAGATGGATCCAAGTTTTCGCCTAAGGACTTCAAGGCTATTCAAAAAGAAATCCGTCATCCGGCTAGCGTTATTGCCGATGGTTTGGAGATTGATACCATTCTTCCTGCATATGATGTTAACGACAAAATCATCAAGGCGGACCGCCCCAAGCCATACGACATGCTTGCCCGGTGGAAGGAGGAGACGGCCAAGATAAGGGAAGAAGCTGCCAAGAAGAAGGCCGAAGCCGACTCTGTGCCTGCTACTTCTACTCCTGTCGTCCCTCCACCTGCACGAGTCGGCATTGCTGCTAATCCGAGTGGCGCTGCTACCACAAGCGACGGCAAGGGCAAAGCCAAGATGGATCCTGCGGCTTAGAATATCAAGTGACATCTATTACTTCATATGCATCAGTCGGCCACAGTGCCATTGAAACAATTTATTTTTTAACTGGTGCGCCTGTGCTCCTCTGATACTTTTTAGTAAAACTTTGTAATACACTCTAAATTCCTGATGCACCTTACGCCTCTTTGGGCTTTTGATTTATCTACTTTTGCACCTATTTGTTCTTGATATCCAACTTGCTTTATTCTTGATACCCGCACTTCTTTATTTTTCCTTTTGTGAGACCCGGCTTCCGGGTTTCATGGGTGTTTGGCGAACGGACTTGCTCCTAAGTCCCCAAGCCCCCAAGACCCGGATGTTTGGCTTCTTGGAATTTTAGCAACTGAACAATATTTTTCTCTTTCAAAATTCGCGAGTCCCCAGGCCCGGATTTCCGAGCCTAGGACACGTGATTTTTAAAGGAGAACAATTTGCCTGCTGCTAGATTCACAAAAAACCCCAGAACGGTTTCACATAGGATTTGAAGTTATGCTTAATAACCGTTGAGTTTCCGGCTATCAGCCTTATACTCTGCATAACTTGTGGTTTAGATGACCCTTTCGACTATCTTGTACTGTAAGCCGGCTTTCGCGTGGATACCATGTTATTACATCTATACGAAAACAGGGTCAGGCAAGTCCCATTGGGCTTCATGGCTGACTGTAATCGTAAGCGAACAAATCATGCCACTTTATTGCGAGTCACATCGAGCTTAAGTAAGAATAGCCGAGAAATTTCGACTTCTTTGTCCGGTTATAAGATTGTAGCCGCACTCGTTTTCGAGTAACCGGCCCTTATAACTCATTGGCATCAAGGCCGGGTCTTTTTGAGTTTGCAACTGTGCCTATATGAGCGACCAGCCCTCAAGACCTAAAGATACACACCGTACTGAAAGTATAGATAATAACCACCTCTTTTCTTGATAATCGCCTCTTTATTTGATATGAAAAATTAGGTCAGCAGGCCGCCTCATTAAAAACCCGTCCAGTCCCCAAGGGTACCCTGGATAGGAAAAGAGTACGTCTGAAACCTGCTGCCTGTTACATCATTTAATTCCACGTGCCAACATAATCCTTGCTAAGTATAATACGGGCGTAGCTGAGCCACGTTCCATGGTCTGTCTCTTTCTTGCATAGGTGCAATGGCATGAGCGGTATCGTTCACTGTGGCCGATTCTTCCCTTGCATCTATCAAGTAATATGACCCATTATGCAGATTCCGGCTTACGATGAAAGGTCCTTCCCATGGTGGTGATAGCTTGTGTTTTTCTTCGTTTGACTGAACCAGGCGCAGAACCAGGTCTCCTTCCTGGAAGACCCGGGTTTTCACACGCCGGCTATGATACCTCCGTAAATCCTGCTGATATATGGCTGACCTTTCCAAGGCTTGTTCTCTTTGTTCTTCTAACATATCCACGGCGTCCTGCTGGGTCTTCTCGTTCTCCACTTCAACATAAGCTGACACTCTCGGTGAATCATGAATAATATCGCTTGGTAATACTGCTTCGGCGCCATAGACCATGAAGAAGGGTGTCATCTGAGTGGATCTGTTGGGTGTAGTATTGATACCCCAGACCACGGAAGGAAGTTCTTCGACCCATGCACCGGCGGCCCTGATACATGGAACTCGTAGTCGTGGTTTTAATCCGCGAAGTAACTCTTGATTTGCTCTCTCCACTTGCCCGTTGGCCTGTGGATGAGCGACTGATGCTACATCAAGCCGGATCCCATTGTTGCCACAGAATTTTTCCATCTCTCCAAGGGACATGTTGGTTCCATTGTCGGTAATTATGCTGTGGGGGTACCCGAATCGGTAAATAATTCTTTTCAGGAACTTGACCGCTGTAGCTGCTTCACAATTAGTAACTGGCATAACCTCGACCCACTTGGTAAACTTATCAATAGCCACTAAAAGATGTGTCTTCTTGCAAGGTGACATATGAAAGGGGCCAACCATGTCCATACCCCAGACAGCGAACGGCCAAGTTAACGGGATGGTCCGTAATTCCATAGCCGGCACATGGTTTTGGCGAGCGTACCTTTGACATCCGTCACACCTTGCTACTAACCGTTCCGCATCTGCTAGAGCCGTGAGCCAGAAGAATCCATGTCGATAGGCCTTGGCCACAAGGGATCTTGTGGAGGCATGATGCCCGCAATCACCTTCGTGGATTTCCCTAAGGATCTGTTGGCCTTCTTCTGGTGCCACGCAGCGCAAAAAGACCCCCGCGGCACTTCTCTTGTATAATTCCCCGTTGATGATAGAATACCCCTTTGCTCATCGTAAAATTTGCCTGGCTAACACCTCTTGCTGTGGTAACTCGCCCCGTGATAGGTAGGCCAAAAACGGTTCTGTCCATTCGGGAATAGTGCGTATAGTGGCCACGAGTGCTGCATCCGGGTCTTGGTTTGCCAGTTCCTCCTCTGACTCGGTTTTAACTGACGGTCGCCATAACTCGTCCAGGAAAACGTTGGGTGGAACCGGCTCTCTGCGCGAGCCGAGTCTAGCAAGGGCGTCTGCTGCCTCATTTTTTCTTCTATCTATATGCTCCACCTCATACCCGGAAAAACATCCCGCAACCCTGTCGACCTCCCTGCGGTACGCTGCCATGGTTGCATCCTTTCTATCCCAAGTTCCTGATACCTGTTGTACCACAAGGTCCGAATCTCCAAAGCATCGTATCCTTCTAATGTTCATCTCCTTGGCTACCTTTAAGCCGTGCAATAGGGCCTCATACTCGGCCACGTTGTTTGAACAATCAAAGTGAATTTGTAGTACGTAACTCAATTTATCCCCCTTGGGTGATGTTAGAACCACTCCAGCTCCTGATCCCTCGTATTGCTTCGATCCATCGAAGTGCATGGACCACCTCAAACGTGAGCCACTCCACTCGATAATTATCCACTGACTCTCCGAAAGCAACCTCCAGTGTAATTTTTCCTTCAGGGCGCGCCGAATGACCCGGCACGATTCCATGAAAGACTGTTGAACTTTTCTGCAGCTGAGATTCCTTGAGGTTCATGCGCAAGAAGGTTTCCCAATACAGGATGTTGATGCTGCTCCCGCCATCCATCAAGACCTTTTTCAATTCGTAACCGTTGACCTGCGGCGCAACCACCAACGCCAAGATTCCGGGGCGTTCTATTCCTCCCGGGTGATCCCTTCTGCTCCACGTTACCTCTTGCTCCGCCCATCTCAAGTATCCCGGAACGGCCGAGGAAACCGAATTCATCGCTTGTTTTAGTGCTTCTTTGTCCCTGCTAGAAGTCCCTGTAACATGCACATGATATTGTCCTTTTAAATCAAGCGTGCGTACCATACCGATGAAGATACTGATCTGGCCGATCGTCACAGTAGATCCGGATTCGAGGTGATCCGACTCTGGCTCCCAGCCGGAATCGTCCACCATCCTTTCTCCTTCGCCGTTGACGTAGATCTCTCCGACGACGAGGTTCCTCATGCTTTTCCGAGCTTCTCCCGTGATGTAAACACCTTTGGACGCAGGCCCCACGGTGGGCGCCAACTGTCGTGGGATGATCACGGCAGATGTTACCAGAGGTAACTGATCTTGGGGCAAGTCGACACAGGTATTTGGGAGAGGGTTTAGCTCGAAAGAGAACATGGTGATAAGCGATCTAGGAATCGGCACTCAACTCGCCGAGTCTCGAATAGGGCTCTCGATTTTATACTGGATACTCGATAACAGGTGATATGATTATGTCGTGAATCTCTCTCAAACTAAGCCTAGGGGCCGGTTTATAAAGCACCCGTACCCCCCCAGGCTTGCCCTCCAAGGCGCAGCTTGAGTCCTACCCGAATTCTACTTACAAACCCTAGCTTTCCTTACCGCAACCCACAATCCGGGTTACGAGGCCTACAAACTTTGGGCCTTCCAGAAGTTTCTTCATCCTTAGCCGGATCCTGTGCAACATCCTTTGGGCCGGGTTACACCTTGGAGTTGACCTACCGGGTTACTATCCCCCCATCAGAAGTGGCTCACCAAGACACGGATTTGGAGCTTGTGGCCGCAGTACGTGCTATTCCGGAGTGGACCGAGCCGTTCCTTGGCTTTCCTGTTATGGGGCGAGTTACCACCACAGGAAGTACTAGCCAGGGAAATCCTGAGACGAGCAAAAGGCTATTCTATCATCAACGGTGAGCTCTATAAGAGAAGTGCTACATGTGTCTTTTTGCGCTGTGTAACCCCAGAAGAAGGCCGTCAGATATTGAAGGAGATCCATGAAGGTGATTGTGGACACCATGCCTCCACAAGATCCCTTGTGGCTAAGGCATATCGACACGGTTTCTTCTGGCTTACGACCTTAGCAGATGCGGAACGCTTGGTAGCAAGATGTGATGGATGTCAAAGGTACGCTCGTCAAACCCATGTGTCGGCTATGGAGCTACGAACAATCCCATTGACTTGGCCATTTGCGGTTTGGGGTATGGATATGGTAGGCCCTTTTCACATGTATCCTTGCAAAAAGACTCATCTTTTGGTGGCTATTGATAAGTTTACCAAGTGGGTCGAAGTCATGCCAGTTACACATTGTGAAGCGGCTACAACTGTTAAGTTCTTGAAAAAAATCATCTATCGGTTTGGATACCCCCACAGTATAATCACGGACAATGGGACCAATATGTCCTTAGGTGAGATGGAGAAGTTTTGTGGAAACAATGGTATTCGACTCGATGTGGCCTCGGTGGCCCATCCACAAGCCAATGGTCAAGTGGAAAGAGCAAACCAGGAACTACTTCGTGGGTTAAGACCACGACTCCGAGTCCCGTGTCTCAGAGCTACTGGAGCATGGTTTGAGGAGTTACCCTCTGTGGTTTGGGGAATTAATACCACACCTAACAGATCTACTCAGATGACCCCATTTTTTATGGTTTATGGTGCAGAAGCGGTTCTTCCGAGTGATATCATCCACGATTCGCCACGAGTGGCGGCCTACGTTGAGGTGGAAAATGAGAAGACCCGACAAGAGGTTGTGGACATGCTAGAAGAGTACAGGAAGCAAGCTTTGGAGCGCTCAATTATATCAGGAGGACTTGAGGCGGTATCACAGTCGCCGAGTCAAAACCCGTGTTTTCCAGGAAGGAGACCTGGTGTTGCGCCTAGTACAATCCAAGGAAGGAAAGCACAAGCTAACTCCCCCATGGGAGGGTCCGTTCATTATAAGCCGGAATCTACACAATGGATCAACGAAAAAGTATCAGTCGGCAAACTAATGAGTACCGTGTGACTGTACACAGAACACCCGGAACTTGGGGACTAGGATAAGTATATGAGTAATGTTAAAAAGTTTAACCTGGTGTTTGGCAGCCAGGGACTCAATTATTTCTTCTTCAGTGGTCTTCAAAGACTGATACTCCTCCAGAAGCTTCTCAACTTTTTGGCCATTAAGAGCCGGCTTGGAAGGGCCAGTGCCATAGCCATTGGGTTGGGCATCTGCCTTTGTCTCCTCCGGGTCATACCTGGCAGCGGTGGTCCTTGGAGCGGGAGCACTCCTCTGGGTCCCAACATACACGACCTCAGGGTCATCCGGCTGGACCACGTGAGGAGGAGACTTGACAGGGGGATGCTAACCCGGTATGCCAGGCTCTGAGGAATAACCCGGCCCAAAGGATGGTGTGCAGGATTCGGCTAATAATAAAGAAGCTTGTGAAGGCCCAAACTTGTGGGTTTAACGGCCCGGGTTATGGGCTATTATAAAGGAGAGTTATGGTTAGCGCGCCGTGTCCATGTAGGATCCGAAATATGCCTTGCCGAATAAGCTAGGGGGTACGGGTGCTTTATAAACCGACCCCCCAGGTATAGTTTTAGGTAGAGATCTAAGAACCCTAGCAATATCGCGTGATATCGAGCATCCAGTGTAAACCCTAATCGAATTATCTTATCGAGAATAGAGATCCGGCGACTTCGATTGCCGGCTATCAGATCAAATTGCACCATGTCTTCCCTTGAGCTAAACCCTCTCCCAAACGCCTGTGTCGACTTGCCCCAAGATCAGTTACCCCTGGTAACATCTGCCGTGATTATCCCACGACAATTGCCGCCCACCGTGGGGCCTGCGTCCAAAGGTGTTTACATCACGGGAGAAGCTCGGAAGGGCATGGAAAATCTTGTCATTGGCGAAATCTACATCGACCACGAAGGAGAAAAGGTGGTGGACGATTCCGGCTGGGGGCCAGAGTCGGATCACCTCGAGTCCGGATCTATATTGACGATCGGCCGGATCAACATCTTCATCGGCACGGTACGAACGACTAATTTAAAAGGACAATATCATGTGCATACTACAGGAACTTCCAGCAGGAACGAGAAGACATTAAAGCAAGCGGCAAACTCGATTTCGTTGGCCGCGCCGGGACATCTCAGATGGGCGGAACAAGAGGTAACATGGAGTAGAAAAGACCATCCGGAGAAAATAGAGCGTCCAGGAGTCTTGGCATTGGTGGTTGCTCCACAGGTTAATGGTTACGAATTGAAGAAGGTCCTGATGGACGGTGGAAGCAGCATCAACATCCTTTATTGGGAAACCTTCTTACGGATGAGTCTCAAAGAGTCTCAGTTACAAAAAAGTTCGACAATCTTTCATGGGATCGTGCCAGGTCACTCGGCGAGCCCCGAGGGAAGGATCACCTTGGAAGTTGCTTTTGGAGAATCGACGGATAATTATCGAGTTGAGTGGCTCACGTTCGAGGTGGTCAAATTGCGCAGTCCTTACCACGCACTGTTTGGGAGGCCGGCTTACGCCCAATTCATGGCTAGGCCGTGCTATGTGTATTTGCAGCTGAAAATCCCGGGTCCTAAACGGACCATCACTATACATGGGAACCGGGATGTAGCGGCCGAGTGCGACGAAGGAGATTCAGTTATGGCCGAGCAGGCATGCAGGAAGGAAGAGCTCGAATATTACCGGTCTCAAGTAAATCCGGACGATAGAACAGCCTTGAAAAAGCCTAATACTGAGGATGAGAGAGCTAAATTCAAGGCAGCGCAAGACACCAAGAAGATAGATTTCGTCGAAGGGGATTCTACCAAGCAGTTTACCATAGGGTCTAACCTGGGAAAAGAGCAGGAGGGAGCGCTCGTGGAGTTTATTCGCTCGAATGCAGATGTGTTTGCCTGGACACCTAGCGACATGCCGGGTATCCCTACAGAATTGGCTGAGCACAGTTTGCATGTGGATCCCAAGTCCAGGCCCGTGAAACAAGGTTTGAGGAAAATGAATGAGGAAAGAAGGAAGGCTATAGGCCAAGAGATCGCTCGGCTATTGGCAGCCGGCTTTATCATGGAAGTATTTCACCCGGATTGGTTGGCTAACCCGGTTCTGGTGATGAAAAAGACCAACGAGTGGAGGATGTGCATTGACTTCACGAGTCTCAACAAACATTGCCCAAAGGATCCGTTCGCGCTGCCAAGGATAGACCAGATTATAGACGCAGTAGCTGGAAGCGATCTGTTATGCTTCCTGGACGCATATTCCGGGTATCATCAGATTAAGCTCAAAAGGGAGGATTGGGAGAAAACATCATTCATAACCCCTTTTGGGGCCTTTTGTTATAAAACTATGACGTTTGGGTTGAAGAACGCTGGCGCAACTTACCAACGGTGTATTCAAAAGTGCTTTGAGGACCAAATCGGACGTAACGTCCATGCCTATGTGGATGACGTGGTCATCAAGACTAGGAAGGCGGAGACATTTATCGATGATCTAAAGGAGACGTTCAAAAACTTGAGGAGGTACTAGATGAAGCTTAACCCGACAAAGTGCGTGTTTGGAGTTCCAGCTGGGAAATTACTCGGCTTCATAGTTTCCGAGAGAGGAATCGAGGCAAATCCGGATAAAATCAAGGCCATCCAGAGTCTGAAAAAACCGGAAAATTTGAAGCATGTTCAAAAGCTCACGGGCTGCGTAGCAGCCTTGAGCCGATTCATATCCAGACTCGGAGAAAAAGCAATACCATTGTACCGGCTCTTGCGGAAATCAGATAAGTTCGTGTGGGATCAAGAGGCAGACGAGGCATTTGAGGCACTAAAGAAGCAGTTATCTGAAGCACCAGTACTAGCGGCGCCGGGTCCTAAAGAACCTATGTTACTATATGTGGCAGCTGGCCCCCGAGCCGTCAGTGCAGTAGTTGTCGTGGAACGCCAAGAGGATGGGAAAGGATACCCGGTTCAGAGGCCGGTTTATTACGTCAGCGAGGTATTATCAGAAGCAAAGCAGCGCTATCCACATTGGCAAAAGTTGGTGTTCGGGGTCTTTATGGCCAGCCAGAAGTTGAAGCCGTATTTCCAAGAACATCCCATAACATTGGTTAGTTCAATACCAATGTCGGATATCATCAGAAACTCGGACGCGACGGGAAGAATAGCCAAATGGGCGATAGAGATGGGGGATTATCATATCAACTACGAACCCAGGTCAGCAATCAAATCTCAAGCTTTAATTGATTTCGTTAACGACTGGACACATACAGGCATGACCGCAACGGTTCCAAATTCCGAGTCATGGATCATGCACTTCGACGGATCAAAGCAGTACGAGGGATCAGGAGCTGGGGTGGTGCTGACATCACCCAAAGGAGACAAATTGAGTTACGTGCTACAAATTCACTTCGACTGTTCCAACAACGTGGCCGAGTATGAGGCCCTATTGCATGGCTTAAAGGTAGCCAAAGAGATGAACATTAAGAGGATACGATGCTTCGGAGATTCGGACCTTGTGGTACAGCAGGTGTCAGGAACGTGGGATAGAAAGGACGCAACTATGGCAGCATACCGCAGGGAAGTTGACAGGGTTGCAGGATGTTTTTCCGGGTATGAGGTGGAGCATATAGACAGAAGAAAGAATGAGGCAGCCGACGCCCTCGCCAGACTCGGCTCGCGCAGAGAGCCGGTTCCACCTAACGTTTTCCTGGACGAACTATGGCGACCATCAGTTAAAATCGAGTCAGAGGAGGAATTGGCAAATCAAGACCCGGATTCAGGACTCGTAGCCACTGTACGTACTATTCCCGAGTGGACAGAACCGTTTTTGGCCTACCTATCACGAGGCGAGTTACCACAACAGGAGGTATTAGCAAGGCAAATTTTGAGGCGAGCAAAGGGATATTCTATCATCAATGGGGAATTGTACAAGAGAAGTGCAGCAGGAGTCTTTTTGCGCTGCGTAGCGCCGGAAAAAGGCAGACAGATTCTTAAGGAAATCCACGAAGGCGACTGTGGACATCATGCGTCCACAAGGTCTCTTGTGGCTAAAGCTTATCGACACGGGTTTTTCTGGCTCACGGCCCTAGCGGATGCGGAACGATTGGTAGCAAGGTGTGACGGATGTCAAAGGTACGCTCGCCAAACCCATGTGCCGGCTATGGAGTTGCGGACTATCCCGTTAACTTGGCCGTTTGCCGTCTGGGGTATGGACATGGTTGGTCCCTTTCATATGTCACCATGCAAGAAGACACATCTTTTGGTGGCTATTGATAAGTTTACCAAGTGGGTTGAGGTTATGCCAGTTACTAATTGCGAAGCAGCTACAGCAGTCAAGTTCCTGAAAAGGATTATCTACCGGTTCGGGTACCCCCACAGCATAATTACCGACAATGGAACCAACATGTCCCTCGGTGAGATGGAGAAGTTTTGTGGCAATAATGGAATCCGGCTCGATGTGGCATCGGTGGCTCATCCCCAGGCCAATGGACAAGTGGAGAGGGCAAACCAAGAATTGCTTCGCGGATTAAAACCACGATTGCGAGTTCCTTGTGTCAGGGCTGCTGGTGCATGGGTCGAAGAACTTCCTTCTGTGGTTTGGGGTATCAACACTACACCTAACAGATCCACTCAGATGACACCCTTCTTCATGGTCTATGGTGCGGAAGCAGTGTTACCGAGTGACATTATTCACGATTCGCCTAGAGTAACAGCTTACGTCGAAGTAGAGAACGAAAAAACCCGGCAAGACGCCGTAGATATGTTAGAAGAGCAAAGAGAACAAGCCCTGGAAAGATCAGCCATATATCAGCAAGATTTACGGAGGTATCATAGCCGGCGTGTGAAGACCCGGGTATTCCAGGAAGGAGACTTGGTTCTGCGCCTGGTACAGTCAAACGAAGGAAAACACAAATTATCACCACCATGGGAAGGACCATTTATCATAAGCCGGAATCTGCATAACGGATCATATTATTTGATAGATGCAAGGGAAGAGTCGGCTACAGTCAACGACACCGCACACACCACTTCATCTATGCAAGAAAGAGATAGACCATGGAACGTGGCTCAGCTACGTCCGTATTATACTTAGTAAAGACTATATTGGCAAGTGGAATTGCACGATGTAATAGGCAGCAGGTTTTCTGACGTACTCTTTTCCTATCCAGGGTACCTTTGGGGACTGGACGGGTTTTTAATGAGGCGGCTTGCTGACCTACATTTTTTCATATCAAGTAAAGAGATGGTTATCAAGAAAAGAGATGGTTATCAAGAAAAGAGATGGTTATCAAGAAAAGAGATGGTTATCAAGAAAAGAGATGGTTGTTATCAGGTTATGTATTCTCAGTACGATGCGTATATCTAGGTCTTGGGGGCTGGTCGCTTAAATAGCACAGTTACAAACTCAAAGACCCGGCCATGATGCCTATGAGTTATAGGGGCCGATTACTTGCAAACGAGTACGGCTACAATCTTATAACCGGACAAAGAAGTCCAAATTTCTTGGCTATTCTTACTTAAGCTCGATGTGACTCGCATTAAAGTGGCATGATTTGTTCGCTTACGATGGCAGTTAGTCATGAAACCCGACGGGGATTGGCTGGCTACGTCTTCGTATTGATGTAACAACATGGTATCCACGCGAAAGCCGGCTTACAGTACAAGACAGTCAAAAGGGTCATCTAAACCACAAGTTATGCAGAGTACAAGGCTGAATAGCTGGAAACTCAACGACTATTAAGCATAACTTCAAAACCTATGTGAAACAACTCGTGGATCTTTGTGAAAATAGCGATAAGCATTTTGTTCCCTTTTCAAGATCAAGTGTCCTAGACTCGGCAATCCGGGCCCGGTAGCTTGAAATCTTGAAAAGAGAAAAACTGGCTTACTTGTATAGTTGCAAAAATCCAAATATCCGAGTCTTGGGGACTTGGGGACTTCGAAGCAAAATCCGCTTGTCAATACCCATGAGACCCGGAAATTGAGTTCTCACAAAAGGAACAATAAACAAAACCAGATATCGAGAACAGATGAGCTTAAACTTAAAAAGGCCGGAACAGGCATCGAGTATATCAAGGCCTTAGCGTGCATTACAAAATCCTGGTGAAACAATACCAAAGGTGCACAGGCGCACCGCCCAAAATATGACTGTTTTAAAAGTATGTCGACCGACTGGCGCTTAAGAAGAGGCATTGGAAACCATATATCACTCGGCGTCCATCTTGGCCTTACCCTTGCCATCATTGGTGGTAGCAGCAGCACCCGGATCGGCGGTACCAGCCCCTGCAGGGGGCGGAACGACTGGTGTTGACGCAGCAGGAGCAGAGCCGGCTTCAGCTTGCTTCTTGGCAGCCTCCGCCCTTATCGCAGCAGCTTCCTCCTTCCACCGAGCCAGCATGTCATACGGCTCAGGAAGATCCGACTTAATTACTTTATCGGCAGAATCATACGCTGGAACAAGTATGTTAACATCCAGTTCATCAGCAATTACGCTGGCCGGGTAACGGACCTCCTTCTGGACAGCCTGAAAATCCTTTACTGAAAACTTGGATCCGTCAAGCTTGAACTCTGGGAAGCCGCCCATAAGCCTCGCTAGCTCGAGCTTGGGGAGATAAGCTTTCGCAAGTGCAAGCCCCCGGGTCACTCCAACCCGGCAAGAGGAGCGCTTCCAGTGCCGAATCTACTCGGGAACAGTGGACAGGGCGTCCAACAGCCTTTTCAGATCAACATGTCCTCTGCCCGGCCACCGCAACTCATCAAGGATCCATCTGGTTCCGGCACATAGCTGCCGGGTAGCGCTCTTTATGGTTTTCAGCTTGGCAATGTCATCTTCATCCGGCATGGCTTCGTCCGGGCCTGAAGTAAAATGAAGATATAAGTTGGAAAATTTGTGCTGTTTGTCAAAAGGATAAACCCGGAGAAGGAAGCGTACCAAGCAAAGAACGATAGGTATCAGATATTTCGACGGAAAGGCTTGTCAGGTCATCTTCGGCTTGGTGAGCCCTTCTTCGGTACTTCTTCATTAATTGCCTATTCCTCCTGGCTTCAGCCTCGGCTGCTTCACGTAAAGATATCTCCTTTTCAATGAGCTTGGCGGCATCCGCAAGTTTTTCCTCGTATTGAGTCACGAAAGACTGCACAGATGTTAAAAAAGCATTAGTCAGGTAGAAGAGCACAGTTATCAGTCATTGGTATAATAAAAGTCCCGAGCAAGTCATGAATGAACTCACTCGGAACTTGGGGACTGGACAAAGGTACAAGCAATATTAATCGAATTTACCTCGTGTTTGGTTATTAAAGATCCCAAGATGTTTTCCTCGTTAGCCCTTAAGGTGCGCAGAGTTTCCAGCATCTGGGCAAAAGTTAACTCCTCGGAGCGAGTCCCGGAAGAGCCGGCAGCTTGATCATCTGGTAGGGGGGTTCTCCTCGCATTTGGAGTGGAGACTCGGACAGTCTGAGTGTCCGGGTTGGGAGAGCTCATCCTTGTATCTAGAATTTCTATCTCTTCGTCTACTGGTTCCGATAAGGAAGGAGATCCGACGGTTTGGGAAAGTGGATTGTTCAGAGGGCCTTGTTCCCGGTTAGTTGTCGCATCAACACCAGTTGCGGCGTCTGCGTCGTCAGTCGGCTTCTCCACCTGGAGGTTATCCGTTTCTGTGTTTTCCGGGTCACTGACGGTGACTTGAGCGCTGAAGCAAAAATGAGA
The DNA here is from genome assembly GCA_028641055.1 of Alopecurus myosuroides. Classification (NCBI taxonomy): domain Eukaryota; kingdom Viridiplantae; phylum Streptophyta; class Magnoliopsida; order Poales; family Poaceae; genus Alopecurus; species Alopecurus myosuroides. Next base: position 490,060,721 of record CM054057.1, read on the forward strand.
AAAGGCAGTTATTAATGATGACGGCGGCTCGAGTGAAAGTTTGCCAGATGCAAAAAGAAATAATATAGCAAAAACTTACCCGGCATTTACAGTGTAATCCGGTGGAAGCTCGCCACTGGAAGCAGATGAGGTCTTCGCAGGAACCACTAGTGGAACCCGGAATTGCCCGGCACGTGGGTGGTTAGGAGAAGGGTCGCGCTGAGGAGAGTTGGAAGAACGAGATGGAGGAGCACTGCCACGAGGGACCGAGGGGGCAGAGATGCCCGGGTTAAGGGGATCTTCACCTGGGGAGCTCCGAGTTACTCTGCGCTTGGCTGGGAAAGAATCCTTCAAGCATGACGAATTTGATAATTGATGGTTAAGTCGTCGCATGACGTCAAAGGAGTAAGGTTCAGAGGATAATGAGGAAAAAGGAACCTTGGACACTGTCCCCCTGCCTTTCCTCTTGGCCCCGACTGTTGCCTCTGGGTCAGACTCGGTTCTCTCCGGGTCGTCTTCATTGTTTCCACCCTCGTCCTCTAGCCCTGCGAACCAGGTGTGTATTCATTGGAAAAAAGGCAGACGAGAGGAAAGTAATGCAAGTAAAAATATGCAGATCCTGAGTGAGTACCTTCACTATCATCAGCCGCCTCGTCCTCCTCTTCCGGGTCTCTGGAGGGGGGGAGTGGTTCAACTCTCCAGAAAGGGTCATCAGCCTGAGGTAAAAAGATAAGATTAAGGCTTAGAAGCAGTATCGAGTTGAAATGTGGAAACAAGTTATGAGCGCCGGGTATTACCGCTGGAGCTGGATTTTCCCGGGTAAACGGGGGTAACCCGGTGATGCCCTTTATCACCTCCAGTTTCTCCGCCAAGAAGCCCTTGATGGTCTTTATAGTATCACCGGTCGCAAAGCTCTTGGTGGAGTAGCGGAGTGCGTCTGTGGTGTGCCCCGAATACTCGCACATCAATTTGGTGCGAACGGAATTAGGTTGGATTCGGAAATCAACCCAAGTTTTTATTAAATTGAGCCCTAGGAGGCCTTGGGCTGAGAGAATGGCTATCTTGGCTAGCGAAGGAAGGATTGCCTCCCTGTCTGAGTCTGATGCGAAGGCACTGAAAGACTCGGAGGGCTTGAGGGGGGTCTCTGAGTAACCCGGCAGCTTCTTTTCGCTGTCGGGGGAGGTATCGTGGCAGTAAAAGAAAGATAGCTGCCAATGTTTAACGTGGGAGTGCAGGTTGAGGGTTGGCATCAAAGAATTCTTACGGCGTTGGATGGATACCCCGCCGCAAGTGAGAAGTGCTCCGTCGCCGCTTTCGCGGCACGGCTTGCACTGGAATAACTCAATGAAAAGAGTCAGACTTGGTGGCATGCACAAATACGACTCAGATAGAACAATGAAGTGGGTAATGTTCAACATGGAGTTAGGCCCTATGTCGAACACCCGGAGTCCATAGTGATCTAAGACCTCCCTAAAGAAAGGATGACCCGGAGGACGAAATCCTCGGGTCACGTGTTCAACAAAGCAGATTAGCTCGTTTTCTTCGGGGGTGGGACGAGTCTCATTACCCGGTACCCTCCAGTGGATGTCTTTTTGAGAAGGGAGGGTCCCTAACTTGGCTAGCTCGTCCAATTTGGCTTTCGTGGTTGTGGAACGCCCCCAATTGGCGGATATGATTTGGGTGGTCCTCGCTGGAGCCAGTTGTTTTCCTTGTCGCTTGGGAGCCATGGGGCCAGCCTGCAAAACACAAAGAGAAGAGGCGTGGGAAATAAGACCCGGGAATGCTGAAATATCCGAGTATAAAGGTATCAAGAAGGTACGAAGCTGAGAACTGTCCGGGTATTGAGCACACTTGTGGAAATTGTTGGTCACTTACGTAGGGAAAGGTATTTGGGGATGACGGATGGTTGCCCATATTTATACCGCAAATGGAATAGCTGGAAAAGGAGGGTTTTTCCGGGTGTTAATGCAATAAGCGGAAAATCGAGGAGGAACGGATCTAGATGGAAACGTTTGCGGATGGTTTTTAAGTAAAATTGGCAATCAATGTTGGTTGGGGGATCATTTGTGACTATAGGGCAGATGATTGAAGGAGTTGGCAAGCGTCGGATCGATCTAATTTGGTGCAATCGGACAAATGACTTGCGGGTTGACCTAGATCCGATCTTGGATAAATTGAAAGTTGTGAGGCTGAATTAACTGGTTGCGAGAAGCTTACCGGGGAGATTGGAGCCTAATACGATGGCGACGAGCGGCGTGGCTTGAATGAGAGAAATGAAGGAGCAGCGGTGACACTTGACGGTGGCGCAAGGCGACTCAAGGGCGGGCGCGGCCGCTTGCGATCTTGCGTTGGTAGCAGGCACGAGCTCCTCACGGTGGTGCTGCGAGGGTGTTAGGAGCAAGGAAGAAGAGGGGAAGTTGTGGCGTGGTGAGGGGCTTAGGGTTACCCATTAAGTGCTATTTATAAGGCAAGGGTGAGCCTATCCTAACGGCCGGAAGCCGGAAGCCGCGGGGTGATGGTTATCAGCGAAGATTTCGCGAGATATGCGTCAAGTATTGGGCAAGGCATTGGGATAGAAGAAGGAAGGGATTCGCTCCGTAATGACGGGACTGATTATCGAGCATGAGATCTTGGCATTTTTATTGTAGTCTGGACCTAGGAATTTGAATCTAAGTGTTTGGAGGACAAATCCGGGTTATTACATGGCCACCATGGAGTGAGGCCTAGCAGAATATCAAAACATCTTAACTCGGCTTCCATATGCCCATATGTTCGACATCTTTGCGGGGAATAGCAAGCGCTTCAAGGAGGATCCATGAAGCCCAGGCTATTCTGGGGACTACTGACAGGGGGATGCTAACCCGGTATGCCAGGCTCTGAGGAATAACCCGGCCAAAAGGATGGTGTGCAGGATTCGGCTAATAATAAAGAAGCTTGTGAAGGCCCAAACTTGTGGGTTTAACGGCCCGGGTTATGGGCTATTATAAAGGAAAGTTATGGTTAGCGCGCCGTGTCCATGTAGGATCCGAAATATGCCTTGCCGAATAAGCTAGGGGGTACGGGTGCTTTATAAACCGACCCCCAGGTATAGTTTTAGGTAGAGATCTAAGAACCCTAGCAATATCGCGTGATATCGAGCATCCAGTGTAAACCCTAATCGAATTATCTTATCGAGAATAGAGATCCGGCGACTTCGATTGCCGGCTATCAGATCAAATTGCACCATGTCTTCCCTTGAGCTAAACCCTCTCCCAAACGCCTGTGTCGACTTGCCCCAAGATCAGTTACCCCTGGTAACATCTGCCGTGATTATCCCACGACAAGACTCGTTCCTTGGACTTGTGGCATGATCGGCCCTTGCTCTTCAGGAGGCGGAGGGTTGTAGTGCTCACCAGGTCTTCCATCATGGGGTCGTCGACAGGAGGCTCAATCGGGTCGCTAAGTGTGACCCGGGCTCTGAAGAAAGAAAAACAAGAAGTTAGTATGTTATAAAGAAAAAACGTATAAAGTGTAAGGATAAAATCAAGTTATGAGGATTACCCGGTATTGACCACGAAGTCGCTGGGGAGCTCATTGCTAGACCCGGAGGACACTGATAAAGGGTCGGAAAGTGAGACTCGGAATGTACCGGCTAGGGGTGATTCGGAGATGGAATTATTTGAGGAGTGTTATCGGGATAAGAGGAGTGAGTACCGGCTCTGCGCACGGGCGATTGAGGGATCCCGGGGTTGAGGGGCTCGTCACCCGGAGAATTCCGGGTTGCCCGCCGCTTGGGTGGAGGAGTTGTGTCCTTCAGAGATGATATAGTAGTTAGATACTTATTAAGCTTGCACATACCAGCGTACGAGTAAGGTTCTTCGGTCATGGATGAATATGGCACCTTGAACGTGACACCCTGGGGTTTCCTCTTTTGCCCTAACTCGCCCTTGGGCTCAGCCTCGCTTTCCTCCGATTGGGAGCCATCCTTGTCAGCTGGCGCTGTTAAATTATAGCATGTTATAAGTAAGTGGAAATTTCTGGTTTAAGTGGATGAACAAAGCATTAATCTGGTAACCCGGGATTACCTTCCTCGCTGTCACTCGGTTATTCTTCTTCGTCCGAGTTTCCGGAAGGTGGAGGCGTGATGATCTTCCAAAACACGTCATTGTCCTGGGAAAAAGGTGGCCAAGTTAAACAGTTAGCAGGAATACAATTCAAAAAATAGTCGGAATAGAAGGTGATAGCCGGTTCTTACTGGAGGTGCCGGGTTTGAAAGTGTGAAAGGGCCAAGTCTGGAGATGCTCTTGATAACATCTACTTTCTCGGCCAAGAAGTTCTTCATGGCCTTATTGACATCCGCGGCCGGTTATGATTTCTCCGAGTATCGGAGAGAATCGGTTAGGTGACCGGAATACTCGCAGATGAGTTTGGGGCGGATGATGTTCGGCTAGATCCGGCAGCTGATCCAAGTTTTGATCAAGTTTAGCCCGATAAGACCATGGGCTTCTAGGACGGCTAGCTTGTGTAGGAGGGGCTGGATAGACTGTCTATCGGCTTCCGGCGCGAAGGAACTAAGATTATCGGAGAGGGAGAGGGTCTCAACGGAGAAACCCGGCAAAGGCTTTTGGCCGGGTATGGACGTGTCTTTGCAGTAAAAAAATGTCTTCTGCCAGTGCTTCACGTGAGTGTGAAGGCTAAGAGTCGGCATCAGAGAGTTTTTACGTCTCTGAATGGACACCCCCCCCCCCCCACAGACGAGGAGGGGTCCGTCCGTGCTCTCCCGGCAGGGTTTGTACTGAAAAAGCTCTAAAGACAGAGCACGATTTGGGGGAATGCAAAGATAGGCCTCACAAAGAACAATAAAGTGGCAGATATTCAAAATCGAGTTAGGACCAATGTCGAAAACTCGGAGCTTATAGTGGTCTAGGAGATCGCGAAAGAAAGGGTGACCCGGGGGGCGGAAACCCCGGATCACTTGCTCGAGGAAAAAAACGACTTCACCTGAGCCGGGTGAAGGCCGGGTCTCTTCCTCTGGCGCCCTCCAGGAGATTACCGACTCTGCGGGGAGAACCCCAGACTCGGCTAGGTCCTCTAGTTTTGCCTTGGTGACAGTCGATCTAGCCCAGTTGGCTGAGATCGACTGACCCGGTTTCTGCCTCAAGGCCGGGTTTTTTTTCCCTTGGACTTGGTGGCGGCCTTGGGTGCCATGGAAATGGATCTATAGAAATTCAAATGCAAATGAGTATGAATCCAAACTTCAGAGAAATGCACTTAATAGTAGAACCAGGGAAAAGAAATGAAGGCTAGATGTACGATGAACACTAATCTAAGATTTGGAGAAGCGAATCCAAGATCTAGATCTAAAAGTGCTCACCGGAAGCGGCGGTGAGGCTCGGCGTACGCGGCGGCGGCGACTCGAGGACCACGGCGGCGCGCATGTTGCTGGACATTCCGGGTCCGAGAAGCGCCTCGAGCTCCAATGGCGCGACGGGCTCCTCGATGCGGAATCCGGCGAGCGCGGAGGCGCGAACACGGAGGCGCGAGATGGTGGCGCAGGACGGCGATGCAGAGCGGCGGTTGGCGGTCGAGGTCGACAGCGCACGCGCGGGTCCGATAGCTAGGGTTTGGCCTCGAGATCCTGGGCGCAGGTGAAGAGCGGGAGGAGGAAGAAGGAGAGTTGAAATGGTGGCGTTTGGAAATTTTAGGGTTTTCCCCCCATGGCCTATTTATAGGCGCAGGGAAACCCTAGGGGCCAAACGGTAAGTAGAGAAATTTTCGGGAAGATATGATTCGGCTCGTAAATCCAGGGATAAGGATCTTTGGAGTTATCGCGAAATATCAGAGTTACTCAAGCGCGCCCAAAGAGTCGGACTTGAGAAATTGTTACTCGGATTAGCTGGTGGAGGAATGGAAGCCGGGTTATAGAACGTCCCCTTGAAAGGTTAACTCGGGAAACGATACCCGGCTCAAGTGGTAATTGGGTTATTATATGGACCGCCAAAAGAGCAGGCCTGGCTATAATTGAAGCAATCTAACCTGTCATGTTATGGATATAAATGTTTATTATTTTGCAGGGAATAGCATGCGCTTCATGGTTGGTCCCAAGATGCCCAAACTATTCTGGGGACTACTGTTTGGGGGATGATAACCCGGTAGGCCTGCATCCGGGAAGAGACCCGGCCAAGAGTAAGGCGCACAAAGCCCTGCGTTGTGATGCAAGGACCGGATCTTGTTGATGGGCCAGTGGGTGCATAGGAGACCCGGCCCAGAGGTCCGGAAGATCTAAAAGGCGGTGTAAGCCGTGTGATCCGTGACTTGGTGGTTACGGTAGAAAAGTTAGGGTTGCGTATGGATCCCGAGTAGGATCCTGCGTGTATCTTGTAAGGAAAGCCTGGGACCCAGGTCATATATAAACCAGCCTCTAGGGCATAGGAAACAGAGATCAAGAGAAATAGAGATATTCGTGTATTCTAGGTATTCGAGAGTTAGCACTTGAAACCCTAGATCAGAGTCTCGGCGACATTGCAGCCCGAGTCTTTAGATCACTAGTTGATATGATTTCCCTTGAGCTAAACCCTCTGCCAAACACCAGAGTCGATTCACCCCATACTAAGTTACCCCTGGTAACGTCTGCCGTGAATATCCCGCGGCACCTCAAATATTATGACGTTCACATGGATATGGTGCCTCTTTTGTGTGACAATTAAATTGCCATCAAGATTTCCTACAACCCCGTGCAAAACACAAGGACTAAGCATATTGAGATCCGTCATCACTTCATCCGGGATCATGTGGAAATAGGTGATATTGAGCTAGCATATGTCCCCCACCAAGGATAATCTCGTGGACATCTTCAGGAATTTACTTGATGATGCAAGATTCATGTTTATGATAAATGAGCTAAACATCATTGATTCAAGGAGTTTGACTTGAGTATATTGCACACACCCCTATAGTTGACTACGTTTTGGGGTTTAGGTGTAGGCATGGACATAGGGGGAGTGTTATCCGAACACATTGGGGTCTCCCTCCCCCATTATGCCCAAAGCAAAAATTCGTTGTTATCTCTCTTTTTCTAATGTTGAATTGTGAGCCTCAATGACGAGAATTGGCAATGTACCCAAGATATATCTTCGCGGTGACATACCATAATCTCTTACATGGTGTCTTAGGCCACCAACCTCTTCCTTTTGAAGAGTTGGTTCTTATTTGGCTTTTATTTGACTTGTTTCTCTTTTTTGAGTTTTGTTGTTTCTATGGAAATCATACTGAAATTTTGGTGTGTAGTTGTTTGGATCTTGCAATCTTTGAGTTTGTTGTACCATCCCTGTTTGCCTTTTCTGGTCCCAAGCCAAAATGTTCCCAAAAGACAAGTTTCCTAGCCACATGCATGTCCCTAACTATTATGTGGTTTTCTGGAGTGTGGGTCTGGAGACTCCGGTCTGTACCAACGGAGATTCGAGTCTGTCCGGAGACTCCGGTGTTAAGTCCGGAGACTCTAGTCTGGCGGTTTTTACAGAATAAATAGGGGATTGGGGTAGTAGGGTTTACTCTTCCTCTACGCCATCGCCGTCTCCAAGACCCCCTCCGGCTGCTCCTAGCCGCCGGAATCTGCCCCTTAGGGCCTCCCTCGACTCCACCTCGTATTTCCCCTCAAAGGACTCCTCCATGGCTAAGTAGGGTGGAAAGGGTATCCTCTCTCCCTCTCTTCTCTATTTAAATCTAGTGTTTACTCTAGATGCTTTTGGTTTTTGGGACAGTTGGTGCTTGTCTCTTGTTTTAGAACCACCCTAGGTTGTTTCCCTTCCATAGAAATCATCCATAGATTGTTTGGTACAGATTTTTTAGAGTCTGCTGGTCAGATCTGTTGCCAGTTCGGAGACTCCGGTCTCCAGGACCGGAGATTCCTGTCTCGGGCCGGAGATTCCGGTCTCCAGACCGGAGACTCCGGTGTAGAATCTCTAAAATGTGTGCAGAATCTTGTGCTAGTTTCTTATTTCATCATGTGGACATGCATGCTTATCTAGTGCTTTCTGGTTTTGTTTTTTGGTTGTGTTTTGTTTCAGGGAAAAGGACTAAGTCATCCTCCTCCAATCCTCATGTCAACCCAAGGAAATATCATTCTTACTCTCGTGATTACCTTATCACCGATCCGGAGACTGGGAGGGTTGCTCAGCGTAGAACCCCTGATGATGAGCGTCGCCAACAGGAAGCCGTTCAAGCAAAACAAAGGACTGAGATTACAAAGAAGGCCGTGTTTGACAGGATCACTACTGTGAAGAAGATGTCCAAGAAATACTATAGGCTGATGAGATCCAAACCTTTCTTCACCATGCCTCGAACTGCTGAGAGTTCTCACTACTGGAGGAGAGAGTCCGAACTTACTCAGAGGGAGATCTATGGTGTCCTGAAGCATCCAGTCTGTCCGCAGCGGGTTCTTGACTTAGAGGCACTAAACATCATGGAGTACTTTGAAGAGGCGTGTGGATCACTAGGAAGCTTGGCCTTGAGCATCTGGTGGGCATCCAGCAGAATTACAACATCAGGACTGTTCAGCAATTCTATGCCAGAGTCACCTTTGGAGATGATGAGGATGTTACCTTGATGTGGATGACCGGGCCTAGGAAGTGTGAGTCACATATCCGTAGCTCTCTGAGTTGCTTGGTTACCCGTGGGGTGACAATGTTGCTCGTCAGATGCATGTTCATGGTGTGGCCTATAACAAGAAGACGATGGCTCGTATGTATGAGAAGATCTCGAGCACAGGCACCTCTAAGGACTTGAAAAAATTCTACAATATTCTTCTCCGCCTCTTCCGCAACAACATTGCATCCAAGGCCGGGAACATGGACGCTATCCGTGGAGGGATAGTTAACTTTCTCTATCATGCTTTCAAGTGTCACTTGGCTGGTCCGGACTTGAGGGATTTGAGATCGACGTCATGCACTTCATTAAGGAAGAGATATACTCTTGCATGATCGAGATCAAGAAGGTCCCTTTTTATGCTCCATATGTGAAGATGCTCATTCTTGATGAGTGCCCAGTTCTTGACTATGAGACTGTGCATACAGTTGGTTCTCTCCAGGTGCTCTCGTCTCACTTGCCCGATGATGAGGATACCCCCATGGGTGATGCTGGGTCTGAGGCCCCGAGGGCAAGGAGGAAGAATTCCGACCCTCCTACTCGCCTTCAGGGAAAGGAAGAGGTTCACGATGAGATGAAGAAACTCTCGTGGTTCTAGTGCTACATCCTTTGCATGACCATAGCTATCCACAAGGAGAATCATGAGGCCTATAAGGAAAGGGGGAGATGAATAAGATGATCACCTAACTTCAGGATCATGCTGGTATTGTGACCACTCTTCCACTTGAGCCTCCCATTGAGTCTGTCACCATGTCCTATGAGAACTAGAACACCTCCTATTTCCCGTGGGGTGACTTTGAAGAAGTCACTTCGGCTCCTTCTTCCAACAACCGTGTAAATGATCCTATGACTGAGGAAGAGGAGCATACTAAAGCAGAAGAAGACAAAGAGGAGTATAAGATGAGGGTGATGATCAAGATGGGGCTGATGATGATGATGAGGGTGATGGCACGGACAAGGACAATGAAGATGACGAGTACTTTGCGGACTTTGAGGAGGATGATTGATCCTTTGGGTTCCGTGTAGTTGTGATGGTGCAGGTCTTGCACTAGTTGGGAAACCCCAAGAGGAAGTTATCATGAGCACAACATCAAGTTTCCCTTAGAAAATAAACCAAGGTTGAATCGACCAGTAGGAGGAAGGAGCAACTTCAGAAGGTTGATGCAGGTTATGTGGTAGGGCGCACTACGGGTTCAGAAGCAACATGGAACCTACACAACACAATAAATTCACTTTTCCCCAATGAAGCAGTGAGATTGTCAATCTCACTGATTTTGCTGATAACAAAGAGGTTAAATGCATGGTGTGGAAAGCGGTAGGAGAAAAATATGAAAACAATAGTAGCAGTGTGAAAACAATGCAAACAGTATGAAAACAGTAATGACACTAGTTGTATTATCAGTATGGGAAAATGGACCGGGTTCCACAGTTCACTAGTGGTGTCTCTCCATAAAAGATAGATAACATGTTGGGTGAACAAATTACAGGTGGGCAATCGATAAATATTGAAACATGGATGACATGATGATTACTATGTGATTCATGCGGGCATTACAACAAGACTCATAGACCGTCATCCAACTGCATCTATGACTAATAATCTACCCTCAGATTATCACCCGAACAAACCCTGAGTATTAAGTTGAAGACGAATAATCACATTAAGCAAAGTGTGTAATGTAAACAATGTAAACATCATTGTTTTATCCCTAATGGAAACAACACATCCTCCATCCGTCATGTTTCTGTCACTCGATCACAGATGCAACGTAGGCATATACCCACTATCGAGCATAAATACTCCCTCTTGGAGTCACTAGCATTGGCCAGAGCATCTACTAACAACGGAGAGCATGCAAGATCATAAATAACATACACATGAAGGTAACATGATAGATTGATAATCAAGAGACATAGAATTCAACATTCATCAGATCCCAGCAAATACAACATGTAGCATTACAATAAGATGATCTCGATCATGTAGGGAAGGTCACGAGATCTAAACATGAGGCATAAAGTGGAGAGAACAACCATCTAGCTACTGCTATGGACCCGTAGTCCAGGGATGAACTACTCACGCGTCACTCCGGAGGCGGGCATGGTGGTGTAGAGACCTCCGGTGATGACTTCCCCTCCCGGCAGGGTGCCAGGGAGAACTCCAGAACCCTACCGATCTCGGGTTGACGATGATGGCTGACTCAGGTGTTTTTCGTGGAAAAGTAGGATATATTTAGGGTTAACTATCTGAGGGGAATATATAGGCGAAAGGGCGATGGCGGTGGGCGCCCGAGGGGCCCACACCACCTGGTGGCCCTGCCAGGGGGCGCGCCGCCCTATGGTGTGGCCCTCCTCTGGCCCCCATCTGGGTCTCTGGGGGCTTCGTGGAACCTTTGGGAATTCTAAGACTTCTGGGCTTCGAATTTTTCAATTCCGATAATATTTTCAGAGCAACTTTTCTGAAACTAAAAACATCAGAAAACAAGAACTAGCTCTATGGCATCTTGTCAATAGGTTAGTCCAGGAAATTGATAAAAATGATATAAAGTGTATAGAAAACATGTAGCAAATAATATGAAAACAACATGGAACATCAGAAATTATTGATACGTTTATGACGTATCAAGATGCTCTTTTCCCTTTTTGGTGTCTCGATGCCAAAGGGGGAGAAGTAGTTATAGACTTCTCGGGATTTGCAAGGGTTGCTTTGCTTTTATTTAATTTTCCTCGGAACACAAGTCCTTGGACTTCATTTCCTTTTATGGCTTGTGTTCCCTTTATCCTAGTTGCTTTCAAGTTTGATTTCCTAGTGAACCTTAAATGTGTGTGTGTGGTGAGACTATGTTGATGAAGCTATCCTTTTATTGTGCTATTAGTGTTGCTTTACTTACCTTACCTATGCATGCAATTATATTTTTCATTAGTTGTTACTTGTGGGCTTTGTTTGTAAAACATAGGGGGGCCTCATGACTTGTTGTTCGAGTGCCCGTCTATTTTTTTTAGAAATCAAGCCTAGCTGTGATACTTATTGCAAATATGTGTTTTGTCATCAAACATCAAAAAAAAGTGCAAATGCACCTAAATCTTGTTTTGGATGTTTGTTAACAACACATGTATACACTTAAGTGTGTTGATGTTTTTCAGGGTATTTTAATGAGATTATATATGGTGGTGTCGAGTATCAAAAAGGACAAAGATCAATAGAGGAATTCCTACTGGAATTTAATTCGAGGCCAGAGTCTCTCGTATGGAGTTTTCCCGTGGAGAAGTAGAGTTGTGCGTGTGGTATAACCCACTGGTCTCACACCGAAGACAATCCGGAGATTCACTAGAGTCTCCGGTATGGGACTTGGCTGAGAAGAATCTGAAGATGACATCGTGGTTTCACCCACTGGACTCACACCGGAGACTATCAGGAGATGCACCAGAGTCTTCGGTACGAGGGTTTGCTGCAAAGAATCCAGATATGCGCATGTGTTGTCACCCACTAGACTCACACCAGAGTCTCCGGTCTGGCGGCCCGGAGTCTCTGGACTCGAGGACTTCCTAGTGCGAAGTGAAGATGGCTTCGTGGTTTCACCCACTGGTGTAACTCCAGAGACACACCGGAGACCTGCCGGAGTCTCCGGTCTGGAGCATTCTGGAATCTTTTCAGACCGGAGTCTCCGGTGTGACTTTTTCACAAAAGTCTCCAACGACTCAAAATTTATTGAGGGGTATAAATACCCCCTCCCCTTCACCTACTTGAGTTGGCTCGTCCGGAATAGATCTCACCATTGCTAGAGCTCACCCACTTTCCTAGATCTCCCAATCCCTCCACCCAAAAGTGTTGATCTTCGGAGGATTGAAGGAGAAGGGCCCGGTCTACGTCTTCACCAACCGGTTTTCCATACCCCCTCATTTTCTTCACGGGAACTAGTTTAGGGTTTCCTCTTGTGGAGAACCTAGACATCTTGCTATTCTTGGTGATTCTTGTGATTGTTGGGAGCCCCCAATTTGGTTATGGGTGTGTGCCCCAAACTTGTTTGTAAAGGACTCGATTCCCGCCTCAAAGGGAATCAATAGTGGATGGTGGACTAGGCCTTCGTGGCGGGGTTCATCAGAGAATAGGGTGAGGCCTTTATGGCATTGAGGAGGCCTTCGTGGCAAAACTCACACTCCTCCAACGAGACGTAGTCCCTTAACAAGGAGGAACTCGGGAATACATCGTGTCTCCGCATGCTTCCTTATCAGTTACCTCGTTCCCTCCCCTTTACCTTGTATTGTATTTATTGTTTCTCTTGTCATAAAGGTAAATTCACCTTAGTTGCATTATCTAGAGAATTTACCTTTGTGTCAAGTATAAATTTGAAGAAAAATTAAAATTGGTCGTAGCACCTATTCACCCCCCCCCTCTAGGTGCCCATACTATCTGTTCCCCGCGGCACTCCCCCAAGCTTGGAACAAGCCAAGGGGATGCCAACACCAATGACGAATTAATTATTTGGTGGTGAATCCTTCCCATAATCAGACTTCCAAGGTAAAGGCTCTCCATCAACAAATGATGACTTGGTCTCCAATATGCTGAAACTGGCAGTAGAAATTATACGTTTAAACCTGTTCTCATACTCACAGTTCTGATTTTGCACGTTGTAGAGTTGTGCTTGTAATTTGTTGGTGGTCTCGGTGAGTGAGAATATCTCCTCCCAAAGCTTTGAAATTTCCTTCGTGTGCTCGGCGATCAGTTGCATCTTTATTCTGTGGATGATGTCCACTTCAAGCTCTGACATCTTCTTGTACCTAAAGACTTCTTGCTCCAGCTCTTCCATCCTAGCTTCCAGGATGCCTTCCCCTTTAGGACCCCGGACATCTTATTTATGCACCACCCCATCTTTAAGAAGCAACTCCTTGGGATGCATCTTCAACTCGTTCATATACGGGTTGACGAAGTTCATAAAGAAACTGTCTTTGGGAGGTCCAGAAGAGGACATAGTGGCTCTAAATCTGAAGATGAAATCTGGCAGAAACAGATCGAAACATAAACACGACGAGAAAACGATATACGGGCCTAGGGGGTCCGGGGGGGTTATATAGGAAAAATATACGCAACGAAAGGAAAGTGCAGATCGAAAATGGGTCGGAGAGGGGCTCTGAGGTGCCCACACCATAGGACGGCCAAGGGTGGGCCCTCTCCCAGGTGGTGTGGTGCCATCAGGCACCTTCTCCTACCCTTCTTCGTCTCAATATTTTTCGTATTTTCCATGGATGATAAAATTATAAGTTGGAAGTTAATCCGCGAACTTTTTCTTAACATAACTGTTACCTATTCGAAAATGGACTCTGCAGTTTCTGGAACTTTCTCCCTTATGTACTCTTCCGGGGTTACTACTTGAATAGTATCAACATCTTCATCATAAGAATCTCCGAAAATATAATGAAGGGAATATGCCCGAGAGGCAATAATAAAATGGTTATTATCTTATTCCTTTTTTATGATGAATATTTATTTCTCATGCTAGAATTGTATTAACCGGAAACGTTGGTACATGTGTGTTTAATAAACAAACAATGGTTCCTAGTAAAGCCTCTCTTTTAACTAGATCGTTGATCATTGGATGTTGTTAATAACAGGGTGTTGTCATTAAAAGAATGATGTGATGAACATATACCCAAAGTGAATATAGCAACGCGATCATGTCATTAAGTTTACATTGTTATATAAACATACGAAGTAAGTTATTCCTTAGACCATGAGATCATGGAAATCACTAATACCGGAAGGATGCTTTGATGTCATCAAACGTCGCACCGTAACAGGGTGACTATAAAGGTGTCGTTAAGTAGAAAGTATTATTTGAGGATCATGGATCAAGAGTGGGATTTGTCCATCCAAATGACGGAGAGATATACTCCGGGCCCTCTCGGTGATATCACATCAACACCGCTTGCAAGCACGTGATATGATCACAAGGATGTTATATCATGACAACGAGAAAAGAGTACTTGTCGGTAACGAGATTGAACAAGGTATGGTTGATACCAATGATCGAATCTCGGACAAGTAAAATATCGCGAGACAAAGGGAATAGCTCACGATGTTGTTGGTTCACACGATCACGAGAGTCATCGTTGAATATATAGGAGTCATCATGGATCTCCAGATCCCGCTGTTGATTATTGATCGGAGAGGAGTCCCGATCATGTATATCTTATTCGTGAACCGTAAGATGACACACTTAAGGTTAGATGACGCATTTAAGAGGATACGGAATATCGAAGAATGTTTTGGGCAGCACCGAAATTGTTTCGGGGAAAATTGAAATAGTTCAAGGGGTTTTTCGTTGAATGGTTGTTAATATATTTAACGAATGATTCGAGGTGCTACATGCAAATGTTTGTTAATGGAATGAACAAATATAAATAAAGAAATAAAAATGTTTTATTTATTTATTAAAAGAAAACCTTCGGATTTTCCAAGTGGGAAATAATGGAAAAATGAGTGGGTGTGAGTGGACTGTCCACTCACATGATTAGGGAAGAGGTGGGGGCACCACCATGGGCTGTCCGCACCCACCCCTTGGCTGCCTCCCCTTTCCCGATAAAAGGAGGGTGAGACCTCTCCCTCCTCCACACACTTGCCAACCTCATTTCCTCTACACCCGCTGCTCAATTCCATGGTCTCTGGCTTGGCGAAGCCCTGACCGTGGGATTATTCTTCACCACCACGCCATCGTCCTGCTGGAGTTCCGAGGGATCCTCTACTTCCGCGCCCCACTGGATCGAGGGAACGGAGGTCGTCATCAACCGTACGTGTGACCGATCACGGAGGCACCGCCGGATTGCGGTGCACATCTTCTCGCTATCGGGATCGGTGTGAGTACGACTACGCAAACAACAAGATTCGATCTCGTAACGCTTTGTGTCTTCGAGGGTATGTGTTCTCCTTAACCCTCTCTTTACCCGTTGCACTTCGTCTCCTATATTAGATCTTGGCCTTTCGGGTGTCTCTCGCGTAGATTTTTTTTTTGTTTTCTATGCAACGACCCGTTCAGTGGAATCAGAGCCGGATCTATGCGTATATGTTTTGTATGGGTAGAACACATATGTGTATGTGGGCGTTGATGATCATGTTATTGCCTCCTTGAGTATTTTATGATCTTAGTGGCATAGTTGGATGAAGCTTCCCTAGACTAAGTTTACGTGTACTATGTACGCGAGAATTGTCTCACTTGTGACTGAGGGGGTGTCCGTTTCTCCAACTATAGTTAAGATATAATCTACGAAGGGTTTGTTAAAAATGTGTTTATCAATGTTGTGGTTGATGTTCGTAGGTATGAACGGTTCTATCCTTGAAAGCCCTAAGCCACGTAAAATATGCAAAAATAAATTAGAGGTGTCTAACTAGTTTTTGTTGGGCATGTGATGTGATATGATCAATGTTACAAATTTGATTATGAGATGATCTATTTTGTAAATTTTTGATATACCGGAAGGTATCCAAATGGTTGTCTTATTATTAATGGACAGTCAAGATTGGGGTGTCATGGTACTTGGTACCACGCCGGTGGAATTATGGAGATCATACCATAATGCACATGATGGAGATCAAGTGCAAGGGGACCATATCATATCACGTTATCCTTACATGTGATGTCTGTGATGTTAATCCTTTTATGCATCTTGTTTTGCCTAGATATCGACGGTAGCATTGTAAGATGATCCCTCTCACTTAATATCAAGATAATAATGTGTTCTTCCTTAAGTATGCACCATTAAGAAGGTTCGTCATTTCGAGACACCACGTGATGATCGGGTGTGATAGACTCAACGTTCGCATACAACGGGTGTTTTCAAGCCTAGCATGTACAGACATGGCCTTGAAAGACACGCAATACTACGGTTCTACTTGGCAAGCCTAGCATGTACAGACATGGCCTCGGAACACGTAACCGAAAGGTAAAGCTTGATTCATATCGATGATATGATGAACATGTCGATGTTCGCCTTTGAAGCTACATCATCTCACGTGATGATCGGTTTTGGTGTAGTGAATTTGGTTCGTGTAATAACTAAAGACGACTAAGAGGGATGTTGTTTTGAAGTGGGAGTTCATGGTATAATTTTGAATTAACTTGAACTTATTTATCATGAACAACCAATCAAAGTGAATTTGCACAAATTGTAGTATTCATTGGCATCCACATAAATAGCTTACACTTAGATTGTTAATTGAGATACAACTGTTATGATCTGGTAAATCATTTAAGATTGCTAACGTATTAGTGAAATTTAAAATTGAGTCCTATTATAGATTTCCGGTATTTCCTACCTAGCTCCATATGATTGATGATTGATTGATCTAGAGAGCAAATAATTCCTACTTAGAATCCAGAGTCATGGTTGCTTCAACATTACTTTATCCTCAAAAGAATGTTTTGTTGATCAAGGTGATTTAGAAACTGAAAAGAGTTGTTTTCAGAAACAATCAAGTGAAAGATATATTGATATCTAGAAACTTATTTGTGGCAACATGACTGAGTATAATTTAGCGTGACAATGTTTTCTTATATTATCTGAATATATGCAATGATTGAAGACGCTAGGCGTTTAAATATTCCAAGAAGTTGGGCGCTAAAAATTATCCTCTAAATTCCTTCCTTCGAGCTGCAGTAGCTTAATCATAAAATTGTTACAATGATGGATTAAAATAATGGATAAAGTAGTTTACCTTACTTGGAGATTGCTAAGAGTGGAATCTAGAAGAATACTATTAATATGGTGATATTAGTAGAACAATCAAACTCAAAGTATGGCTCAACGGGTTATAGTTTATGACTAACACGCCAAAGAAAATGAGCTAGTACGACTAGCATTGTTTTATGTTGAATGATTCTTCTATAATGGAAAGGGAATATTGAAAATAGAATTACAAAATGATATATATCAGAAAAAGAAGATAATTGGAAAAGTCCAGCTCAGGAGTATATGTTTGATATACAAGTTATAGATGTATTACTAGTTTACAAAGTATTTTTGGGTATTTTGATACCACATTGGTTGGTATGAGAAGTCATACAAAGCAACGCAATGCAAGAAATACAGTGCCTAAAAGGAACTAGTAATAGATATGGAATCGATTATGACAAGAACATAAATAAAGTGTTATTGTGTTCATTGTCGTATCGAACCAAACATTCAAGATTTATTTTAAGAACTTAATAAGTTGTTATTTTGTTCTGGTCTTTTGTGAGAACAAATGAGATTGTTCAAACTATGACCATATTCCATAATTGATGGATATGTTAATATAAATCATGTTGGTAAACTAAACATCTATAAGACTAAATGCTAAACGTTGCAAGACATAAAAGAGTTTCACTTAAATTGTGACACCACCATTTTAGTTCATATCGGAAAGGAAAACATGAAGGAACTCCATATTGATGGACTTCCGAAGTCATTTTGTTTTGAATAAATTGACGCTTGTGAGACCTCTTCCAAAAGATGACTAGAATTCCGTTCATAGGCCAAACTAGAATGGACGACTAATTTAATGGAGATTATACATATTGATTTATATAGTCCATTATGTGTAGTCATGTATGGTAGATTAATTTTTCCTTCATAAAATTATGTCGATGATTTGAGTAGATATGTGAGTATATCTATTTAAAGAGAACGAGGTTTGACATTTTGAATTGGTTCAAATGGTTGTTAACATGAAGTAAAAATCATTGTAACAAGATAATCAAGTATTTATGATTGGATCATAAAGGATAATGTTTGAGTTACAAGTTTAGCAAAGCATCTGAGAAGTTGCAGAATTGTTCTACAACTTATATTACTCGAATACCCCACATTAGTTTGGAGTATTCAAGAGACAAAATCAAACCTTCTTTGACATGGTGAGATAAATAAAAATGCCATTATAATTTTGTAGTTTATACATTAGTGAGAACCGCTTTTACACTGAAAAGAGCACCGTCATGATCCGTTGAAATTGACAACATATAAGATATAGTTTGGGTAGCGAACCAAATTGTCATTTTCTTAACTTTTGGTATGCATAGCATGTGTAAAATGTTTACAACCAAAATGGGATAAATATATGTTTATAAGGTTATCCTAAAGAATACATTGGGTATTTCTCCTATCACCGACCAAAGACAAATGTTGTTTGTCAGAAAGGGTCGATTTCTCCAGAAAGTAGTTCTTGCGAAACAAGTGAGTGGGAGGATAGTACAAAATCAACGAGATTAAAGAATCTTCGTTACCGTGTCAAGAGTAGCGCAACACTGGAAGTTGTTCTAGGGTTTCCTATTTTGACTAAGTAGAAGACACTACATGTGATCGTAGATACTTCGAATGAGTTTGCGAACTGAACCACAAAAGTCCCAAAAATTTGTACTTAGATCAACTTATGGTTTAAGAGTAAAAGTGTTGTTTTGACAACAAAGGACCTGGACCTTATAAAGGAAGCAAATGATGGGCCCTGACTTCGTAAAATTGACTATGAGTCATTATATTCGCCATAGTATCCTTGTATGAATATCAAGTATGTGACTTGGTAGTCCTTTCAATAGGCATGATGCCTAACGATGGAAAAAGGGTCTATATAGCGACAAAGACATGAATTTTACATCCTTTGAAAGTTGTACTTATCGAAAAATTGTTTTCGACGAAGTTCAAAGAGTTGACTACTACAAGATTTTGATCTTCCGTAGTGATGTTTTAGTCTTTGCGGATAGTTCTAGCAAAAGTTACATATGATATGGCAGTTGAATAACAAAACCAACTTTCCTCTCAAGGAAGTTCGATCGAGGATGTGTACTTAACACAGTCTGAGAGTTTTGTAAAATTCAAAAGGTTGCTAGAAAGGAATGCACACTTCAATGGTTGAAGTGAGCATAACAAAGTTGAAATATTTACCTTAACGAAGTTATCAAAAGAGTTTGATTCCATCATGAACGATAAAGATGCTTGTAAAGTTACAAGAAATTAAGTGGGAGCGCAGTGACATATTTCCAATACTTTATGTAGATGACATATGGTTGATTGGAAAATATTGATAAAAGGCTTAGAAGATATTAGACATCGATATCTATAAAAGATGGATTGAAGCGCCTGCTATGATTGAAGCCAAATTGCATAGATGAAATATTGAAGTAAGCCAATATCAAAATGACAAGAAGGAGCTCTTGTCACATGGAAAATAATTAAGCAAGATTCAAGTGTTTTGACACATGATGAGCATCATTGAAATTGAGATTTCTAAGTCATGTTTCCATGCTATGTACATAACCAGATGAGTCCTGTGATATAAAATTCATATGATGATTATACAACAGTGGGAGAGATCCTGGTGTCATTTTAGAAATGATAAGGATATATTTTCCTATGTAGTAATGACAAAATGTTAGTTGTAATATGTTGCACTAATAGTTTTGTCATCTATTCAAATAATTTTATCTCAATTAAAATATGTGATGAAGGGTAGCACAATAGGATGGAAGAAAGTTCCATGCTAGATTTGAAAGAGTTTCAAAATTAAAATATTGTGACAGATACTACAACAAAAGGCTAAAGTATATCGTTGTGTTGACAACTGATAATAAGCGTATTTTGTGTCAAGGAGTTATTTATTGAACTTGGTGAATTTCCAAGAATGCTAACACTATGAAGCTACATTCACAATGTTAGTGACATTGTTTAAGATGATGAATTAAGGTTTCACCGATTGACCATATATATACAAAGCCATCCCATTAGAGAATGAGTGGTGCGTATAGACGCAAAGAACATGCAAATACAATAGGACCTGAGCAGTTCAGATCTTTTTGAAGATGTTTACCACATGCGAAGCATGGTAATAACACTGGAACGCCATATGTGATTATTGACTCTAGTGCAAGTGGGCGACTGAAGGGAATATGCCCGAGAGGCAATAATAAAATTGTTATTATCTTATTCCTTGTTTATGATGAATGTTTATTTCTCATGCTAGAATTGTATTAACCGGAAACTTTGATTCATATGTGTTTACTAAACAAACAATGGTTCCTAGTAAAGCCTCTCTATTAACTAGCTCATTGATTAATAGATGATCAAGGTTTCCTGATCATGAACATTGGATGTTGTTAATAACGAGGTCATGTCATTAGAAGAATGATGTGATGAAAATATACCCAAAGTGAATATAGAAATGTGATCAAGTCATTAAATTTACATTGTTATATCAAACATACGAAGTAACTTATTCCTTAGACCATGAGATCATGTCAATCACTGATACCGGAAGGATGCTTTGATGTCATCAACGTCGCACCGTAACAGGGTGACTATAAAGGTGTCGTTAAGTATTTGGAAAGTGTTATTTGAGGATCATGGATCAAGAGTGAGATTTGTCCATCCAAATGACAGAGAGATATACTCTGGGCCCTCTTAGTGATATCACATCAACACCGCTTAAAAGCACGTGATATGATCACAAGGATGTTATATCATGGGAATGAGAAAAGAGTACTTGACAGTAACGAGATTGAAAAAGGTATGGTTGATACCAATGATCTAATCTCGGACAAGTAAAATATCGCGAGACAAAGGGAATAGTTCACGACGTTGTTGGTTCACACGATCACGAGAGTCATTGTTGAATATATAGGAGTCATCACGGATCTCCAGATCCCGCTGTTGATTATTGATCGGAGAGGAGTCTCGATCATGTCTATATTATTCGCGAACCGTAGGGTGACACACTTAAGGTTCGATGACGCATTTGAGAGGATACGGAATATCGAAGAATGTTTTGGGCAGCACCGAAATTGTTTCGGGAAAAATTGAAATAGTTCAAGGGGTTTTTCGTCGAATGGTTGTTAATAGAATTAACGAATGATTCAAGGTGCTATATGCAAATGTTTGTTGATGGAACTAACAAATATAAATAAAGAAATAAAAATGTTTTATTTATTTATTAAAAGAAAACCTTTGGATTTTCCAAGTGGGAAATAATGGAAAAATGAGTGGGTGTGAGTGGAGTGTCCACTCACATGATTAGGAAAGAGGTGGGGCACCACCATGGGCTGTCCGCACCCACCCCTTGTCTGCCTCCCCTTTCCCTAAAAAATGAGGGTGAGAGCTCTCCCTCCTCAATACACTTGCCCACCTCATTTCCTCTACACCGCTGCTCAATTCCATGGTCTCCGGCTTGGCGAACCCCTGACCGTGGGATTCTTCTTCACCACCACGCCGTCGTGCTTCTGGAGTTCCGAGGGATCCTATACTTCCGCACCCCGCTGGATCGAGGGAACGGAGGTCGTCATCAAGCGTACGTGTGGCCGATCACGGAGGCACCGCCGGATTGCGGTGCACATCTTCTCGCTATAGGGATCGGTGTGAGTATGACTACGCAAACAACGAGATTCGATCTCGTAACGCTTTGTGTCTTCAAGGTTATGTGTTCTCCTTAACCCTCTCTTTTCCCGTTGCACTTCGTCTCCTAGATTAGATCTTGGCCTTTTGGGTGTCTCTCGCGTAGGATTTTTTTGTTTTCTATGCAAATACCCCTTCATATAATGTTTGAGTCTTTGATCATTCAACAATTGTGTAGTGTTATCTTTGAGGGAAGAAATTTTGGTAGCACCCGAACGGTATACCTCTTCAATAACATAAGGTCCTTCCCACCTTGAGAGTAATTTTCCTGCAAAAAATCTGGGACGGGACCTATACAATATAACTTTCTCACCAACATGAAACTCTCTTTTAAGAATTCTCCTATCATGACATTGTTTAACTTTCTCTTTAAAGAGTTTAGCATTTTCATAAGCTTCACATCTCCATTCATCTACAGAACTCAAATCAAGCATTCTTTTCTTACCAGCAAGTTTAAAATCTTTATTAAGTTCTTCACTGCCTAATAAGCTTTGTTTTCTAATTCTAAAGGCAAGTGGCAAGCTTTTCCATAGACCATTTTATAAGGACACATACCCATAGGATTTTTATAAGCAGTTCTATAAGCCCATAAAGCATCATTCAACTTAATAGCCCAATTTTTCTAGATTTATTAACAGTCTTTTGCAAGATAGATTTAATTTCTCCATTTGATAATTCTACTTGCCCAGTGGATTGGGGATGATAAGATGAAGCAATTCTATGATTAACATCATATTTAGCAAGGGTTTTTCTAAAAACGCCATGAATAAAGTTAGAACATCCACCAGTCATAATATATCTAGGTACACCAAACCTAGGGAAAATAACATCTTTAAGCATTTTTAATGAGGTTTCATCATTAGCACTTTTTGTAGGTGTGGCTTCTACCTAAGTAACATAATCAACAACAACAATAATATGAGAATAACCATTCGAAGGAGGAAACGGGCCCGTAAAATCAAATCCCCAACAATCAAAAGGTTTCAATGACAAGAGAATAATTTATAAGAATTTCATTACGTCTAGAAATGTTACCAACTCTTTGACATCCATCACAAGATACAACAAATTTACGTGCATGCTTAAAAATAGTAGGCCAATAGAAACCTGATTGTAGAACCTTTTGTGCGGTTATATCTCCATCGTGATGTCCTCCATAAGCACTACCATGGCATTTTCTCAATATTTCTCGATGTTCATATTCTGAAACACATCTTTTACCATCTATTCCTTCTTTATATAAATGTGGGTCATCCCAAAAATAATGCCTCAAATCATAAAAGAATTTCCTTCTTTGTTGAGTTGTAAATGTTGGAGGAAAATACTTGAAAACAATAAAGTTAGCATAATGTTCATACCATGGACTATCTCGCGAGCTTACTTTTATTGCAGCTAGTTGTTCATTTGGAAAACTATCATTAACAGGAATAGGGTCATAAGTAATGTTTTCCAATCTATACAAATTATCAGCAACAGGATTTTCAGCACCCTTTCTATCCACAATATGAAAATCAAACTCTTACAAAAGCAGCACCCATCTAATAAGCCTAGGCTAAGCATCTTTCTTTTCCATAAGGTGTCTAATAGCAGCATGATCAGTATAAATGGTGACTTTGGAATAAAAAATATAAGGTCTAAATTTACCACAAGCAAAAACTACAGCTAAGAACTCTTTTTCAGTAGTAGCATAATTGTTTTGAGCAACATCAAGAGTATTACTAGCATATACATTCAATTTCTTATCTACTCGCTATCCAAGAACAACACCTACATCAAAATCACTAGCATCACACATAATTTCAAAAGGCAAATTCCAATCAGGCGGTTGAACAATAGTAGCAGTTGTTAAAGCCTTCTTTACAGTTTCAAAAGCTTCCTTGCAATCATCATTGAAAACAAAAGGTACGTCTTTTTTGAAGAAGATTAGTAAGAGTTTTTGATATTTTAGAGAAATCTTTAATAAATCTCCTATAAAAAAACAACATGACCAAGAATACTGCGAATACCTTTAACATCCCTGGAAGAGGGCACTTTCTCTATTGTCTCCACTTTAGCTCTATCAACTTCAATACCTCTTTCCGAAATTTTATGTCCAAGAACAATTCCTTCATTAACCATAAAGTGACATTTCTCCCAATTAAGAACAAGATTAGTCTCCTCACATCTCTGCAAAACTTTATCAAGATTGTGCAAACAGTTATTGAAAGAGGTTCCATAGACGGAGAAATCGGCCATTAATACTTCCACAATTTCTTCACAAAAGCCATAAAAAATAGCAGACATGCATCTTTGAAACGTAGGAGGAGCATTACACAAACCAAAAGGCATACGTATGTAAGCATAAGTTCTATAAGGACAAGTAAAGGTTGTTTTCTCTTAATCTTTTGCCCTAACAGCAATTTGGTAAAACCCAGAATAACCATCGAGAAAGCAAAAATGAGTTTTCTTAGACAACCTTTCTAGCATTTTATCGATAAAAGGTAAAGGATAATGATCCTTCTTAGTAACTTTATTAAATTTTCTAAAATCAATGCACAATCTATAACCAACTACTACTCTCTGAGGAATAAGCTCATTATTTTCATTAGGCACAATAGTCATTCTACCTTTCTTAGGGACACAATGCACAGGTCTTGCCCATCTACTATCAACAATAGGATAAATAATACCAGCATCAAGGAGTTTTAATACCTCATTTCTTACCACTTCCTTCATCTTAGGAATTAAACAGAGTTGATGTTCAACTACTGGCTTTGCATCTGGTTCAATATTAATAACATGCTGACATATAGTAGGGGGGATCCCTTTCAAATCATCAAGAGTATATCCAATAGCTCCACGATGTTTCTTAAATATCCCCAATAATCTTTCCTCTTCTTCAGTTGAAAGTTTAGAACTAATAATACAAGATATATTTTCTTATCATCAATATAAGCATATCTAAGATCATCAGGTAAAGGGTTTTAATCGAAAATAGGATCCTCCTTGGGTGGCAATGTGGTACCCAAATACTCCACAGGTAAATTGTGTCTCAACATCACTGGTTGACGAATAAGAATATCGTCAATCTCGTTTCTTTCTTCCATAAAGACATCACTCTCATGATCCTCCATGTAT
This sequence comes from Alopecurus myosuroides, assembly GCA_028641055.1. Classification (NCBI taxonomy): domain Eukaryota; kingdom Viridiplantae; phylum Streptophyta; class Magnoliopsida; order Poales; family Poaceae; genus Alopecurus; species Alopecurus myosuroides. The sequence continues at coordinate 490,085,846 of CM054057.1, forward strand.
TGATGCAAAGTACTGTTAGGGGCAAGAGCAATAGAAGCAAGTTGTTCAACTCTAAAATTTTCATTAGGCAATTCAGCTTCATAAGGAGCTCAAGCAAATTTACAGAAAGTAAACTCATAAGATTTTCCATCAAATTTAGTTAACATTTTCTCCTTCTTACAATCTATAACAGCGCCACAAGTGTTCAAGAAAGGTCTACCAAAAATAATAGGACAAGTTTTACTAGCGGCTTTACCCAGTACTAGAAAATCAGTAGGATATTTAGTTTTACCACATAAAACCTTCACATCTCTAACAATACCAATCGGAAAGACAGTTTCTCTATTAGCAAGCTGAATAGCCACATCACTATCTTCAAGTTCACAAGAACAAGTTCCATGCATGATTTCTTTATAAAGCTCGTAAGGAATAGCACTAGAACTTGCACCAATATCACATAAACCATAACAACAATGATCACCAATCTTAAAAGAAAGCACATGAACACTAGTTTTCTTAGATCTATGGGGATGTGAAACAATATCAAAAGCATCCTCACAAAATAAAATGTGTCCATCTTCTACATTTTCAGAGACAAGATCTTTAACTATAGCTACTTTAGGTTCTATAGTTATATGTTCATCAGGTTCAATAGGTTTCTTTATGCTCTTGTTAACCACACTAGCTACAATAGAATGTTCCTTTACCTTAGCAGGGAAAGACATTTTCTGAATATAAGGTTCAGACACAACAGGATTAACAGCATGAACTTCTATGTTTCTAGCAGGAACACAGTTATTAATATCTTTATAAGGTGCATGATATTTGTTCAACTCCTTTTTAGGAATACCAAGATATGAAGCAAAGGCTTTAAGAAAATTTGAAAAAGTTTAAGAACCAAGACCACAAACAACACTAAATTATAGAAATCATCGGTTCCCATAAAATCTTTAATGCATTCATAATCATAATTTATACCTGACTTTATACCTTTGTAATTCTCCCATCCTTCAGTATTTTCTTGAATATGGTCAAGAAGGTCCCATTTAGCTTCTTCTTTCATACGTCTGAATGATCCAAAACAAGAAGCATCCAATAAATCCTTATCATGAAGAGAAAACCTTGCATAGAAATTACTCTGGAGCTCATGAAAGGGACATTTAAGAAGTAATAACTTCATTCTCCCCCAAGTTTGGGCAATACTCTCTCCATCATCAGGCAAAAAATTATATACTTGATTCCGATCTTTATGAATCTCGCTGGGAGGATAGAATTTAGAATAAAAGAGAGGTACAATTTCTTCCCATCCAATATATGGACTATTCTTCAGCATTTTGAACCATTCCGCAGCTTTGCCTTTCATTGATAAAGAGAATACTTTCCTTCTAACTTGATCCATTGTAATATATGCACACCTGAATAACTCGCATAATTCATGTATAAATTGCAAATGATCACCGGGATGGACAGTTCCACCTCCAAAATAGCAGTTATCAATAACAAACCCAACAATTTTTGTAGGTATCTTAAAAGGATCCAATTCAGCAGATAATGGGTCATCTACTACCCTAGCAGTAATAGTAGTGCCCTTAAATAGAGAACCATATGGACTATCCATAATAAAATAAAGCAGCTGACAGAAATAAAAACAACACTCACAGTAAAAGTTTCTCTTACCAATTCCACTTACCAATAGCGCTTCACTCCCCGGTAACGGTGCCAGAAAATAGTCTTGATGACCCACAAGTATAGGGAGTGTATCGTAGTACTTTAGATAAATAAGAGTGTCGAACCCAACGAGGAGCATAAGGTGTTGACAAGCAGGTTGGATAGAGGATTCACTGTAAACAGTAGCAAACAAGTTTTTGGTGGTTTTGGATATAGCAGATAAATAAAGTGCAAGTAAATAAAAGACAATAATAATAATTACAGCGAGTGGCCCAATCCTTTTGAGAGCAAAGGACAAGGCGTTGTTTTTCTTATGATGACTAAACGTTCTCGAGGACACTTGGGAATCTCGTCAAGTGCTTTTGCTTCATATAGTTGATTAATATTTATTGATTTGATAGGTGTTGTGTGGGTGAACTTATGCTAATGCACCACCAACCTAGGACTAATACATACTTGTAATTACCCCTTATAAGCATCCGCAAATACAAGAAGTAATTAAGATAAATCTAACCACAGCCTTAAACTCTGGGATCCTACACTCCCTCGTGCATCGGTTTCCTATCGGGGGTTTAGGTTTCTGTCACTTCGGCAACCCCACAATTAGTAGCCAAATACACAATGCATCCTCCTAGGCCCGTAAACATGAAGTTTCATGTAGTCGACGTTCACATGACACCACTAGAAGAATAACACGACAACTAAAATATCAAACCATATAGATATTACTTAAACATAATTCCACTTTTAACATCTTGACTTCTCCCATGTCCTCAAGAACTAAACGAACTACTCATGAGACATCATATGGATCATAATCAGAGGTGATGATGAATAAAAATCTGGTCATAAATTGCAAACACCGATAAATCTCACATGCATCAACTACTAATAAGTAATCCACACCGGGAGAGAGATCTAGTGGAAAACAACGATAAAAAAATCCTAATTGTTACAACGGGATGAATGTGGACGGTGAGGGTGATGGTGCTGGTGGTGAGGACGATCACGATGATGATCTTGATGAAGCCCGAAATGATGACGGTGACGATGGCGACGATTTTCCCTCTCCGGGGAGGAATTTCCCTGGCAGATTTCTCCCTGCCGGAGAGCTTTTCTCTCTCTATTGTTTTATGCTCTGAGGAGGTGGTGGAATATTTCCTCGATGGTTCTCTAGGGCTTAGGGTACCCTGGGGTCAAGTATGCGAAAGGAGGCGACCATTGGTGAGCAAGGGTGGCCACACCACATGGCGGCGCAGCCAAGGGGGGCGCGCCAGCCTATGGTGTGGGCCCCTGGTGGCCCCCTTGCGGCTGGCTTCCTCCTTAGGACTTCTAAGACTTCTTCGATGCCCCCTTCTTCTTCTGTTCTTCAGAAATAGGGTAGCCTGACGGTGCTTTTTCCATAATATTTCTAGTCCCGGTGTTTATTCTCCAATAATTATTAAACATGCAAAATAAGATGAAATAACGTAAGTAATGCATCATAATATGAAATATATCGATGATTAACAAAAAATTACAATATAAAATAGTGATGCAAATTTGACCTCCCGGATTTGATGATGGTAACGTTGCCGGTGTCGCTCTCCCTCCCGAGGGCATCATTTTGGAGCAGTAGCTGGAGGGACCGGGAGAGGAAGCGGTGTTTAATCTACTACATCGACGATGGCGGTTCTCGGTGGCATGTTGTCGCGGGGGTTCGGTGTTGGATGTGGGATGATGGACGTGCGTAGGGTGGGGATGTTGTCTGGTGTCATGATGGTATCGGCAGCAGGTCTGACATGGAGAATGCTTTTATCCCTTTCCTGAAGGAGGTGAGCGGAAGGAGGGGGCGGCAACTTCTGGAGCGTGTACGTCAGTGTGCGCTGCATTGTGCTCGACCGGTTGTGCCCCTTGCTCGCTGTCGGGTGGCTTGGAGTGGCCTTCGGTGTTTAGATGATGTGTGTTGGTCGGTTCTCAGGGCATCAGTCCTGTGTTTGGCCACCCCCTTCATCAATTTTGTAGGTAGCGAGACGTCGCTAGGTTGGTGGCTTCAGGTTTAGTTGATAAATATATCTACTTGTAAGACATGGTGCCTCTTGTTTTAGCATTTAATAAAAATCGAATGTGTGCATCGTTTTGATGCAGAGTCTAGAGTCTGGGGGCAGAACCTCCATTTCTAAAAAAGAAAGACAGCAAATTGCCGACGACAAAAATTTCCTTAACTCAATTGATGGAATTTCCAAATTTTGTTGTGTGCGATCGGGGGAGCAAGGCCCAGCTTCGTCCCAAGAATATATATCATAAAACGCAATGAATGCAAGGCTAGCTTCCGCGTGACCCCGGGGAAGGTCAAATTCCGACATGATATTTCTATTTTATGGTACTTACTACGATTCATAAAAAGTGTCGCTCATTTTGTACTAAGTCAGTATAAATTTTATACTAAGTGAGTGATATTTTTTATGGATCGGAGGGAGTAACTTATGTTTTTGGTAATTTTCTATTTTCGCACTGCTTATGTGTGGGAAGAGAAAATTGCAGATAACACCATGCTTTGGTAGCAAAATTACACAAAACACAGAAATCAAAAAAAAATTTGCAGCTAGCCCTAGCTTTTTGTCTAATAAGTTGTAGCTGGCCCAAAATATTGATTTAGGAGTTTAATAGGTATATGGCATGTGTACTATGACCGGTCTACGATTACCGTATACCACTATATAGTGTGTTTATACTCTATTGCATACATATACATAGTCTTATGTTAACATTAAATTATTTTGTGTTGTTTAGTGAGTACAATTTCCGTACCACTACCGGAGAGTCAAAACGTAGCTCGGTACTTCGAAAGAAAATTGAATTTGTATTTTTTGTTTCGACAAAATAGAAAAAATCCCACGTGGTGATAATATCGAGATCCAAATTTTTTATTCAAATATTATTTATACTTTTATATGGGCGGACAGAACAAATTTACATATCTGGAACTGTGCACCGGTTAACAAAATAAATTCTTGCCACATTTTTTGTTTTGTATAGCGCAGAATAATAGGAATTTTTAGTTGAAAATTTACATAGCTTTAAATTTCAACTTTATATATATTTAAAAAAATTCCAGTTTTTTTGAAACACAACAAAGCAGATTCAGTTTTTTCTAAACTGAGCTATATGTAGCTCGGCCTCCAAAATGTGGCACTCGTACTATATTTTACTGTCGCATATGCAGAATTAAAAAAATATAATACTATAAAAATATGGTACAACGATCATCAGTCCACATATTAGACACCTATTAAGCCCCCAAATCAATGTTTTGGCACCAAATCATGGTGTTTTGTACAATTATCTCGTGTGACAAGCACCAATGCACCGGCGTTACTTCGGGGGAAGAGGAAAAATAAAGGAAACAGAGAACGGCAGAAGAGGGAGGAAATTCTGCTTGTGGGTGCGCCCCAACTGCTGTGTTGTGTGCATGTGCATTGGATAGGAAAAAAGGAAGGAGCTGCAGACTCGGTCCGGTGCCTACGGTCAACCGTAGAAGAGCAATTATGTAATGAAAGCTACTAATATGCTTTGTTAGTACCACCTCTGTCCAAAAATATAAATAGCCGAATCGGATTGGAATCGGTCGATTTGGTCCTTGGGTAACTGGCTACCCTTTAAAAAGCGATCAGGCGGCGAACCCATCTTCCCCAAGTACACCGGTCGCCGTAGGTGCCTGCCTCCTCCTCTGTTGGCCACTCCGGCGACGCGAGGAAGTGGGGACCATGGCGCTTTAGCGTCAACCTATAGTTAGGGTTTGCCTAGTGTTTTTTTGGGAGTCAGTTGGGTGGTGGGAGCAGCACACGGGCAAATAAATTTTCTCAACTGCGCTTCCATACCGGTGGTGACCTTCACGGCGGCGTCTCGGAGTTGATGACAACGTATGCTGCTTGGTCCTTTAGATCGGCAGCTTGGTCGTCTTGTTGTTCTTCAGATCTGGTGAGATTAGTTTCTCAGTGTGTCGCTGATGTTCGTGGTTATTCGCTACGGCGCTGGCGACCGAGGCAAGGTGGTTCTTCTAGAACGAGGATGCTGGTCCAGAGGTGGCAGATCTGCCGTTCCTCTCCGACTTCGTCGATGGGAGGCAACAGATCTTGGTCCAAGACAACACGGGACGTCCCCCGATCGACGTGCCACAGCGACATGTGCCTTGCTGCATGCGGCGGGCTTGTTCATCGACTCACAAAGCCTCGTTGGTGATGGTGCTTTCTCGGATCTTGCAATGGTGGAAGCTCGACTTCTCTTCCGGTGTTCACCTCAGTGGCGCTGGAATTGGGCGGCGGCCGCTCGCTACAGTGGTTGCAGGAAACCCTAGGGATAGTTTTGTATTTCTCGATTTTCTAGATTTTCATCTGCAAATTTAGGATAATCATTTTATCCCGGTTTTTCTTTTACTTTTCACATGTGTTGATTATTGTAACTTGATTTTCAATTAATGAAATATGTGGTTGCTATAGCCTAACAAGAAGTCTTGTAATTTGGCATATGTTAATTTATTTCTTACTACTCCCTGCATCTCATATTAACCGTCGTAATTGAGACAGAGGGAGTATTTAAAACTCTTGTAATTTACCAATCAATCTAAAACTTGTATTTAAAACGGATTTGACTAACTACATAGACGAAGGACAATTATGCCCCTGAGCGATTAAACTTAATATTTCTCCTTAATTTTCTAATCAACGGCCCAAAAAAATCACAGGCAGAGGTATCTAAAAGTACTGTAGGTACCTGGCCAACCACCATAGAAGAGCTCTATTTTAAAAGCACAAGGTTTAAAGAACAGAATGCTAAAGCATAAATTTGCATAATTTCACTTGAAAATGCACGTAACTTTTTCATAACTCATAAGCATAAGTTTGATAGTAAATATTATTTACTCTTGATCGCGCAGTCAATGTTTCAAGTGAAAGGAGTCACTTGCATGCCAAAACAAAAAACTGACAATAAAAAAATTAAGCTGAATTATTATCCAGATAATGTTTTCCTTTTTTCCCCAGGAGACAAGCTCCCCATATCATTCATCACTTCCCAAACTTGTGGAGGCAAAATAAGCTGACCATGTGTGGTATTCATATGTTTACAGCACACAAAAGCTTCTGGTCTCATATGCTCCGTACAACAAGAAGCATTTCCTAACCTGACCTCTAGTCCACGATGACCAGGGGCTCGTCGGAGGTGGCACCCTTGGAGGCGATCTCCTCCGGTAGGCCGCCGCGGAGTATCTGCGTATGGAACACCACCTTCTCTTTGGTGCGAGTCACCAACTCGAAGACACAAGCATCGTTGACCTGCAGTCGATTGCCAAGAGCGAAGTCCATCCAATCTTCATCCAGGATTTTCTTCTTTAGGTCGCCACGGTAGCTCATGTCCCATGACTTCCCATGACAGATGAGGGTGGTGGCTGTGCGCGTCTCCGGGAGGAGCTTCTGGAAGTGACCTGGAATGTACTGGAGAAAAAAAAAAGGATAATTATAATTTCAAGCCATTCTTGCTAACTTATTGATTATTTTGGAGATGTTACTGCCTCCTACCAGATGAAACGGCTTCTTAAAATTTGATCTCGACAGGATGATGGTGAAGAAGGGGTGGTCGGCAGAGAGCGGCGTAGTTTCCCATTCATCAGCGGCATCACGAACTAGCACTGGTGAGTCTTCAGAGGGCTCTAGTTTTGGTTTGATGACGTGCACATCAGACAGCTGCTTTGATGGACATGCAGGGGTCTCTATCTGAGATCAATGCAAACAATTGGTCACCGTAAATGTCAACTCTGTGCAAAATTGTAACCTAACTTTTCTGCCATATATATGATAGAGCTAAATATTTCAGTTCATCTGTACTAGTGGAAAAGCTTTGCAACTTATCAAAATCTGCAAGCCATCCATCCCCATTTCATTCAAGACAGCAGTGAAATGGAACAGAGTACCACTTGTTCAACTTGACATGATTTCACTCTATACCCTCCTTCCTAAAATGCTCTACCAAATATTTTCATGCACAAATTGCAAGAACCTGATCCATAATTTCTAAAAGCACCAAGTAAGGAACCAAGGATAGTAAGAAAGCTGGGGAACACAGAGAGGTTCCTACTGGAAAGATTCAGTTCAAACAATAATTTGGGGAAGCAGATAACCAGCACCTTACCAGGCAAGGAAGAGTCCACTTGTATATATCTTAATTAGAGCCTGAAATGGTTTTCAGTTTTCAGTAACACCACTGGGGTTTCAGTTTTCAGTGACACCCAGGACTAGTGTACTACCGAATCAACAGGGCTGCAATGTCACTAGCTTGCAGGCATTCAGTCGAACAGAAGCCCGAAGTTCTAAAGCCAGACAGGCCGTCTCGCCAATCGGAGAAAAACGCAGGAAAAGGATGAAGGATGTCTCACCAGCGGCTCTGCTTGGCGGCCGTTCGGGCCACGCGGTGGCGGGGGCTGGGAAGAGGACGACGGCGGGGGCGGGTGCGGGTGCGCGGCCGAGGTTGGAGCAGCCTGGCGTCGCGCGAGCTCGCGGCTGATGGCGAGGAGCTTGAGGCGGTACGTATTTCCACCGTCGGGGAGGCGGGCGGCGATGCCGCCGTCGACGCCGTGCTGCATGCGCTGCAGCCTCCCCTGCAGCACCTGGTCGGAGAGCTGGCGCAGGTCTTCGTCGCCGCTGACCCCCGCATCCGCGTGCACGTCCACCGCTGCCTTGCCGCGACGGAGCGGCTCCGGCAACGCCGCGGCAGCCATCGCGTTCAGTCACGCTCGTATTGTCTTGTGTCAAACAAAGGAGGCGGAGAGACGGGGGCAGAAGACGAGGAAAGTGGACTGTGTGGAGGCAACGATTTGTTCTAGACAGTGAACGGATGACACGTGGGACCCGGAATCGTAACAGTCGGCCACGCCTGGTCCTGCGGTTCAAGGCCGTGCATGCACAAAGCGGCCCATGGCGCAGGAGGCCTGGCCAGGAAGAACTGATCCATCGACACGGTATGGGCGATTTTTTTTGCCTTAAAAATAAAAAAGAAAAAGAAAAATGTCAGCGTGCGATGTGAACCTCTACAGTAGGGAAAATACTTATTCTAGAGACCTAATGTTCCAAACGTAGGTTCCTTGCTTCCTGGGTTCTTTTGTGTATGGACAACCCACTTAGGCCGGTCTGACTAGGTCCAATTAGCTGTAATTTGACTTTTTAGCACAATTTTCGCCTCAAAATATTTTTTCAACAGCCCACTTCACGTGGTTATATACGCTAAGTGTTTTCGTCATTTTTATGGATGTTGCGTACGTCTTTAAATTTTGTAACAAATTTGCACGCATTTTGTAAGAAATCACAAGTGATATGTTGCAATGTTTTTCTAGATGATTTTGTAAGAAATACGTATACGTGTTCAGAATTCATTGGGAATGATATGCTTTTATGCGCTCATTCACATGTTGTAAACATGTGATTTTATTGTTGCTATCGTTTTGATTTTTTTTGTTGAAATAGGGGATAATTTTTGTTGCAACTGGAACGGTGACAAATTATTTTGTTGCTTACCAACTTTTTAGTTGATGCAAATAAAAAATTTTGTCGCAAAAGGTTGTGATTTTTGTTGAATTGCTTGAACTTTTTTGTTGCAATAAAATAAACACATTGTTTAACTACTCTTTTGTAACATTACTTATATTTTTGATTTTGTTTCGAAACAATTTGTTGCAATACTTTTTTTTGTACACAGAGCGATAATTTTTGTTGCGATACAAGTGAATTTGTTGTAATGGCAGTTCTGCTGTAATTATCGAGATGACCGGGGACAACGCGATATACCCCTTCGCTTAAGTGGGGCTAGGGTGGACTACGGGTTCTATATCCAAAAAATTGAAGGGGTTAAATGCAAAAACACATTTTGCTGATTTGTGGCCGTTGGATACCGATCTAATGGCACACGAGGGGAACTAGCAGAAGACGAGGAAAGTGGACTGTGTGGAGGCAACGATTTGTTCTAGACAGTGAACGGATGACACGTGGGACCCGGAATCGTAACAGTCGGCCACGCCTGGTCCTGCGGTTCAAGGCCGTGCATGCACAAAGCGGCCCATGGCGCAGGAGGCCTGGCCAGGAAGAACTGATCCATCGACACGGTATGGGCGATTTTTTTTGCCTTAAAAATAAAAAAGAAAAAGAAAAATGTCAGCGTGCGATGTGAACCTCTACAGTAGGGAAAATACTTATTCTAGAGACCTAATGTTCCAAACGTAGGTTCCTTGCTTCCTGGGTTCTTTTGTGTATGGACAACCCACTTAGGCCGGTCTGACTAGGTCCAATTAGCTGTAATTTGACTTTTTAGCACAATTTTCGCCTCAAAATATTTTTTCAACAGCCCACTTCACGTGGTTATATACGCTAAGTGTTTTCGTCATTTTTATGGATGTTGCGTACGTCTTTAAATTTTGTAACAAATTTGCACGCATTTTGTAAGAAATCACAAGTGATATGTTGCAATGTTTTTCTAGATGATTTTGTAAGAAATACGTATACGTGTTCAGAATTCATTGGGAATGATATGCTTTTATGCGCTCATTCACATGTTGTAAACATGTGATTTTATTGTTGCTATCGTTTTGATTTTTTTTGTTGAAATAGGGGATAATTTTTGTTGCAACTGGAACGGTGACAAATTATTTTGTTGCTTACCAACTTTTTAGTTGATGCAAATAAAAAATTTTGTCGCAAAAGGTTGTGATTTTTGTTGAATTGCTTGAACTTTTTTGTTGCAATAAAATAAACACATTGTTTAACTACTCTTTTGTAACATTACTTATATTTTTGATTTTGTTTCGAAACAATTTGTTGCAATACTTTTTTTTGTACACAGAGCGATAATTTTTGTTGCGATACAAGTGAATTTGTTGTAATGGCAGTTCTGCTGTAATTATCGAGATGACCGGGGACAACGCGATATACCCCTTCGCTTAAGTGGGGCTAGGGTGGACTACGGGTTCTATATCCAAAAAATTGAAGGGGTTAAATGCAAAAACACATTTTGCTGATTTGTGGCCGTTGGATACCGATCTAATGGCACACGAGGGGAACTAGAATTGGTGAAGTGTATGACGACCTACGCAGAGCGTTGCCCCTACGGTAGCATACATCTGAATGAGGGCGGACGATCTTAACACGGGCATCTGCCCCTATTTTTCAAAAATACATTTTAAACGTTATTTAAAATATTTTCTAAAAATCAGGATAAAATTTTACAAAATATGTGAGTGGCACAAGATTCTTCCTCCACAAAGAAGACAAATTTGTTTGCTAGAAAAAAATTCACTGGACATATTATTGTCTTTTTTACATGGACCAACTAAAAAGCCATTTTTCCAAAAAAAAAAACTTTGCACGTGCTAAGAATGTGGACATATATACCAGCAAATTTTTTTCCAGATTTTTTTACCCTTACAAAGATGTCTTTAAAAAAAACTGGGCAGATGTCCATGTGTTCATCTATTTCATTTTCCACATCTGAAGATAACTGTTTGCAACATCGTGTTCGATTGAAGTAAAGGCGTGGTTCGCGACGGCGCATGCTTAGTCTTAGATCAACAGCTGTGGGGTAGCGTTATACAGCAGTGCGGGGTGCTTGTGCCCGAATCGGGAAACTGGTCCAGTCTACAGCAGCGTGATCATGGTCAGACTGGTGGATCCAACTCTAGTAGCCATTTTATCCATATATATAGTTAAACCAAACCACAAGCATATAGAGTAGTGTAGAGAATACACGTAGTCATGTAAACCTAGGCATCCTCTCCCCTTTTCTGGAAAGGCCTTTGTAACATGCAACACTTGCATACTTATGATTACTTTTTCTCTAAATTGTCTACTCAATAATAATTAATATAAACCGGAGGGCTACTTTATTTTGACAACACAAGAATGGGTAGTTCGGGTTTGTTTCCATGTCGTGTATAGATTCTGGCAGCGTCTCCGTGTGGCTGTGGTACCGAATAGTACCGCCTCGCTTTGATGTAGTGGAGAGAAGGGAAATTAGACAATGGGTCGGAGAAGGGACTCGTTGATCTCAATTGGGAGGAAGACATAATATTGAAAACAGACTTAGTTCATCTCAATCGTTGCCTCGCACTCACCCTCGGCTTATATCAATTTGGGGTGGCGACCTGATCCCAAGCAAAAATGCCTTTATACGACCAACTATGCAACTACTTTGTCTCTTTCTTTTTACTCTGTATTAAAATTGTCTTAAGTCAACCTACAAAATATCAATATTTATATTACCAAATTGATATTATATGAAAGTATATTACATGAATCAAATAATATTGATTTGATATTATGAATGGCGATCTTTTTTATATAAAATTGATCAAACTTTAGCAAGTTTAACTTTGGACAAACTTAATATGCAGAGTAAGAAGTCATGGAGGGAGTAGAAGGCTTAGGCTAGTCACAATGGGGAGTAACATACACTAGTAACTCACACAATGGGTAGTAACATGTTTGTGGTATCATATATTGCTGCATTTATTGTGATATAGACTCATCTTGTCTCGTAATGCGTTATGTTACGGTATCTACCTATGATACCACCATCACCTCTCTCCTTATTAATTGCACTGCCACCTCAGTTTTTTGCCAACATGACATGCATGATACTACCTATAATACCCCCATTATGGCTAGTCAATGATGTGGTGTCATGCAAGCCTCTATTATTAGGTTGTAGACTCAACCTGTCTTGAAATACGTGATGTTACGGTAACTAGCTAAGTTACCACACCACTCTCTCTCCTTATTAAATACTTGTCACATCAGCATTTTATCCTACATGGCATCAAAGTTACTAGCGAAGTTACTCCCATTGGGGCTAGCATTATGGACTGAGACTCGTGAGTCGTGATTAGTGGTCCAGTGGATGTGTTGATGTCGTCGTCCACCGCGACACGCATTGGACTAAGATGACCAAAACATTAAGGAATGGTGTTGTGCTCAGTGGTGTCATGTCTAGAAGTACTATGCCTCAAAACCGAGCAGGGCATTCTCTTCCCGATGTCTCCGAATCCCAAGCCATAACATATTGTTTTATTTTCTTTTGTCTTGCAATCTTGTTTTGATTTGAAGAGGAAGATGTTGGGACCCAATGATTGACACAAGGAGAAAACACACTCAATTTGTGCTTGTATATGATTTTTTGTTTGCATTGTTTCTGCTGACATGTTGTGTCGGACAACAAGATAATGAAATGACTTGTGAAACATGGAGATGAAACACTCCGTCGGTGGTTGTACATATATATATTGTTAGTAGTGTACCAGTTGTTTGTTGAATTTTCATACGTTAGATTAATTGCACGGGATATGCTTTTACAGTGAAAGATCTTCATAAATAATGGTTGTGTTTGACTCTCATGTGCATGTGATTTGATGAAACGAGAGCAAGTACAATAAGTCCACAGCGCGCTATAATAATTTAAATAATATATTTGTGGTTAGTTGGATGAGAGAGAAGAAGATAGAGAAGAGAGGCGGGCCACAAGATAATAGCCAGCTGCTGAACGTGCTCCTAGTCACTTTATGTGAGTGTAAGTTTGACCATGTGTTGATAAAATAGTACATGCATAAAGCCAACTATTATACTTATTGGCTATAGGCTGACTATAGATGATATGGAAATCCTATATAGCCAGCAGCCGGCTATATTATTAACCATGCAGTGAGGAGAAAGGTATATAGATGATCAAAGAGATCAATGTCTTTACTAGACTTGTCCTAGATAACGTTGTACTTTCAGATTCCAGGGACCATGTTGTATATTTCATTAATACAAAATGTTTTGTTAGTAATAGGGGCTATTTTCGTTGACAGCAAGTAGCTTATCAATTTTTTTATTGGTCAGTTTTCAAGCTCAAAATATGTTAATATGGTATTCAACACATAGTTTTGGGATTTATGAGTTTGTGGGTTGTACATATTAAATTTCTCGCGATAAAAAATTTAGACATGGAAACTTAAATTTTTTACTATTGCTCTTTGTTTATTACTTCTCTTTTTTGCACAAATCTAGACGGTAATAATGGAAGATTTAAGATAGTGATCCATCATTAATTTTGGTAGCAGTGGTGGTTAATGACTAAAAGACATGTACATAGTGCACAAAATCCTCTTCTGCAAGCAACAAGGATCTAAGTCAATCTTTCTGATAACAACACCACCAGCCGCCATCTTCAGCTTGTCTACATCTCCATTGTTGTCGGTGGACGCCACTAGGTTGGAAAAATAATTCTAGACGAGTACGCAACACCATGGTTTACATGATGTACTTACTTTCATAGTTGAGGGTCCTTTTTTGTACAGTGTAGTGTATTGTGTTTGGGTGCAATATAATTTCAGAGTACAAATAATTATTTTCAATGGACTCTATTTGATTTGAGAAGTATATTTGTGTGCAGATCCGTTTAATCAGCCAAGACGAAAACCTCCATAAAAAAGGCTTCTATAAGTTATCTTTGAAGAATACACAATATTATGAACTTATGTCCTTGGGATAACCCAACATAATAAGAGAGGAGGAGCACCAAGGATGAAAGATGCCTTGGAATAAAATATGGTTTCTACTTTCTAAGTGAGCTGAACCACACATGATACATGCAGTTTTTTTGAAGAGGAGGCTGAAACCCCTGGGGTGTGCATCAAACCACAATTTCACTAATAGCACCATCCTCAGCTTGCAAAATGAGGTAGTACCATTCCAATTCGTCACTCCTGGTCTTTATTGTTGGAGATACGTTCTAGAGACAATAATATTCAGTTAGTATTCTATGTTCAAATTCATTATTAAGTTTATATCATCATGCTACGACCTCTATAGTACTTGAAAAGTGAGTTTTCAAACACGAATTTCTAATCTTGTCTCTAAAAGTAGCTTATGGTTTTTCAGAAGATCACATTTTCCTAACCATTGACTTTGATAAGTCTAGCAAACACAAGAGTTTATTATTGGGGTAACAATAGTACTGAACTGATCCAAATATATGATACTGCTAAGAGACCGACAATTTTCTATACTATGAGAATATGTAGTGACCGCACAATCGACAGTTATGCTTTGGATGTGTTCAAATGTCCACTATAATAGAAGATTGTAACGTTGACGTCTGGGTATAATCTAGAGTGTGCAATGGAACTGAGATTGTTCAAGAATAGTACTTAACTCCCCCTGAAGATTGAAAGATACATCCTCTGGAACATCTCAGTGTCACCAATGTAAACCAATCATCTAGCCATACATAGTGTGATTTATCACAGGTATATCAGGGATATGGATGAGAAAAGAGAACATTATCGGTACGAGTTTTATATGTGTTATGATCAAATGGTATCAGACTAAAGCACATCGTTTCACCTCGTTATAACATTGGTATCATGAAGTTAAGAAAGTAAGTTCAATGAATAACTTGAAGGTTCCCTCGTTCTTCGTGGACACGTAGGAGCCATAATGGGCGCCCATGACTTCAATGTTGGTTATTGTTCGGTAAGTTTCCGAACATGTCTATGTTTTACCGAACCTTTATGGGTCAGAAATTTAAGCCATGCAAACCTTTAGTTTGGAGAATAAAGATGTTGATAATGGTTTTATGAATGGTCGTGTTTCGGGGAAGTTACTACACTACTATAAAACCAAGCATCCAAGAGGGGACCTAGAGCTGGTTAGAGAAGAAAAAAATTATAACCGCTTGTACTGCTATATGTCAAATGGTAAAATATCCAGTTCCGTCGCAACAGCTATTAGAGTCGGCCCTTATTACTGACCGTCTCTAATAATGTCGCATTAGATTCGGCTGTTATTTTCGACCATCTCCAGTTATTTGTCAGACGGCGAGTTTTAACGACAGTCTACTAATATTGAAGTTTACAGACTGCTGTTAATACAGACCAGTTCTAATTTTGATTTCGCGCCAATTATAATACGTACGGTTGCATGACCCGGCTATTTCACACACAACACACGCACATATTATACGATCGCCAATTTGAACAACACAAAATCAATTTGCAAAATAAAACCCGAGCAAGATCGAGACAATATTATACGATCGATCGAATACGTAACGTGCATTAATTTTTAATTCCACACATTACATAACTATAGCTAATTACACACATGCATCGCCGGCCGGCCTTCTCTGGCGGCGGAACTAGTACTAGCTATAGTGGGGGTTATACGTTTATATATATATATATATATATATATATATATATATATGAGTGTGGATTATCTAAAAAGGGTGGTAGCTAGCCGTGCTCTAGGAGCCGTAGGATGTTATTCATCCTAAACTGTGGGTTAACGGCCACATAACGGTCATAGCATACACCCTGCCATAACTTCTTAACAAAAGGTAAAAATAGGCCACTAGTGGAAACAGGGCCTTTTGTCCCGGGTCGTAAGGGCCATTTGTCCCGGTTGCGCAACCGGGATGGGCTAGCCGGGACAAATGGCCCTCCCCATTGGTCCCGGTTGTGCCAGGACCCGGGATGGTAAGGCTGGCCCACGTGGCGACTCTGGGCCAGGGACCGCGAGGGAGTTCGTCCCGGTTCGTTTTAGGGACCGGGATGGATGCCTTCTTAAAAAAAGAATAAAGTTCGCCCATTTTCCCTGCCGCGGCAGGTTTTTTTTGTTCGTTTTTTTTTCTCCTGCATCGCAATCGCCAACCGGCCTCCCCTTCCCCAACCGCTCCAGGCCCACGTCTTTAATTAAGCCCACTGACACATTTTTTAGTCAAAAAGGCCCACTGGCCCGCGTCTTTTATTATGGACAGTCAACGGTTCGAAGGGCCCACTGGCCCGCGTCTGTTATTATGGCCTGTCAACAGGGGCCACTGGCCAGCGGCCTGGTGGCTGGTTCGCCTGGTCCCTTAAACTAAGACCGAAGGACGGTCAAAGGGCCGCTGTCCGCCTCGTCTTCCTGCCCCGCCTCGGCTTCCCGCGCCCCACTCCCCACGCGCCACGCCTCGGCTCCCCGCATTCATGGCCGCCTGCAACCGCCGCCACGTTCAGGCCGCCGGTTGGCATGCCAGCCCACCCCGGGTCCTTTTTAAAGGCCCCCCGCCGCCCGTACAACCCACCCACCCCGGACGCGTCCCTGGCAAAGCAACCCTAGCCGCCACCATGTCCCGCTGGTTCTCGAACTCCGGCAAGCGCCCAAGGAACGACGACGGAGGCTCGTCGAGCGGCGCCGGCCGCATCCCGCCCCCGCCGGCGGAGGCCTTCGGCTACGGCCCTGGAGGTGTCCGCCTCGGCGGGGCGCCGCGCGTCCCCGCGCCACCTCCGGCGGCCCGCCCGCCGCCCCGCGCCGCGCCCCCGGGCAAGCGGTTCCGCCGGTACGTCCGGGTGGACGAGGCGGAGTGGCACTGGAACAATGCCACTCCGGTGTTCTACAACGACGTGCACCTCCCGGACGGCTGGCACCTGAATCCCCAGCGGATCCCAGTGCCGCCGGCCCCGACCGGCGCGGCGCTGCTCGAGGAGATCGAACGCCGGCGCGAGCTCCTGCCGGCCCCCGTCCGCAGGGAGCGGATGTACGCGCGCGGCTCCCCCTACTGGGCCGCCTGGCTCGAGCAGGAGCACGAGCAGCGCCGCCGCTCCTTCATCCCCGCCCCCCTCGAGGCCAACGTGGACGACTACCCCCCGCCAGCGCCCGGCCGGGAGAGGGAGCTATGGCTCCTCGTGGACGAGCCGGAGGACTTCTCCGGGGAGGAGGACCCCGAGCTCCGGGCCGCCATGGAGAAGGCCTGCGAGGCCTCCCGCCGCTCCCTCATCGACGACGAGATCAAGAGGTGGGAGCGTGTCGTGGCCGCCGCCGACGCTGCCGCCATGCCGCCGCTGCCGCCACCCCCTAACGAGCCTGCCATCCCCTGGTGGCAGGCGATGAACGCCGAGCTGGAGGCGTCCGAGGACATGCCGGAGCCGCAGCCGCTCCCACCAGGCCTGGAGTATGGCATGACCTGGGCCTGGACCGGCGGCGTTTGGGCGCCCGGGTCGCCGGAGCAGGAGGAGGAGCTGCCCCCGCCGCCGCCGCTGCCGCAGGAGGTGCTGCCCCCGCCGCCGCCGTACGCGCCCCCGATGCCCCCGATGTCTCCAGCCCCGGCGAGCCCGGCCCAGCCGCCTGCCCACCTGTGGCAGCCACCCGCCTATGTAAGCCTCTCCGACGACGAGGACGACTAGATTGGCGCCGGCCGCCTGTGGCCGCGCCGCCGCCCCCCTATTCTATATAGACAACGCCCCTAGCTACCCCCCCAAGAAACGGCCGGCCGCCTGTGGTCGCGCCGCCGCCCCTTATGCAAGTACGGCCGGCCGCCTGTGGCCGCGCCGCCCCTATGTAAGCAAGGCCCCTGGCCTTATTTTAATATAAGTTGTGTTCCCCTAATCTACTGTGTCCCTAGTCCATCCCGGCCGGCGGAACGCCGGCGGATCTGTCCACTCGTTCCCGCCGCCGGCAGGGCTTCGCCCAGCCATATCCACTCGTACCCGCCCCTGGGGTGTCCGCTCGGCCTGGAGAGAGGGCCGCGTTTTTTATACACTTGGGCCTTTAGTCCCGGCCCGTGCCACCAACCGGGACTAGAGCCCCTTTGGTCCCGGTTGGTACCACGGCCCGGGACCAAAAACAAATTTCGAATTTCGGTGGCACCCCTGCGCGCCCAAAATTTTTTAGCGCCAAAATTTGAAAAGTGTTAAGTTTGCACATTAACAACTTTTATATACTTCCAAATTTGACAAAAATTCCAACATGAAAAATGCTAGAATTTGCAAAACTAATTTAAATCCATTTTTCGTTTAACTAAATAATTATTCTAACTATTGAAACTATTAATTATTTTTTCATTTGTATATAATTTGAATATAAATTATGGAAGTTATGGATGTAACCTCTTTCTTGAGCAGCTGCACAGAAGTGCTTAGAATCCACAAACTCCGGCTCTGTGTCATACAAATTTCTGGAAATTTCCACCCATACACTTTTTGGAGCTAGGGCCTCATTTTCATAGTAGAAGTAGGGTGGCTTGTTCATCCTCTAGAGTCGATGTCAGTCCTGGCTGCTTGTCCATCCTCTAGAGTCTGCTCTGCTCTGCTCTACTGCTCCTTGCGGCTCAGGTTGGTAACGGTCAATGTTTGCGTATGCTTTGTGAACTTATGGTTTGATTTGAGAATTTCAAAACTTTGATTTGATAATCTTTTGGCCGGAAGCACCTAGCAATATCTTTTAAACCTTGTTTCTCTCCATATGCTATTTGTACTTCTCATCGGCTCTAATGTTTCTCTACCTGATTCTACTTCTCCTCTGCCTAGTTTACAGATGTTTGCTCTTTTCTGTAGATGTTTCTACACTGTAAAATGGGCATGTCCTGCGAAACATGCAGACAAGGCGCTGAGCACCACTACTGGGACATCTTGGACGATCAAGGCAAAGGTTTTTTCAAGATTATGCAATTCTATCATTAGTGAGAGACTTCACGTCGGCAATCTCAATTAAAGTGCCAGTTTGTGTCTGATCCCACCAACCCCTCAGAATCCTCCTATTAACTTCACCTATCTCAACTGAAATCACTGTCTTCATGTGGATGCCAAGCCTGTGCAAAGCTATCTCTTCTCCTCCAATGCCTCAAATTAATATGGTGTGCCTGCAATATGTGCGCGGAATATATCGCTTGTTCTATACCGTGTGTCAACAGATACTACATATTAAAAGTAGTTATAATCCTGCAATATCTGTCAGGATGTTATCCGTACTATCACTTCGAAATGTATTCGGACATGGGTCATAGTTGTCAGCTATTTACCGGTCAATACAAAATACTAATCAAACAGAACTATATGATCATGTATTCCACGCTTATTATTACACATCACCAACATACGGAGGAGAGAGAAACAGAAAAGTGGGATGGTGGAACAATAATGCTTGCCAGCTTTTCTTCGTGTCCCTTGCTTATGATCGCTTCGGCCGTAACCATGGAGCATCTTCATTATTTAACGGGATGGTGGGGTCAGATTTCACTGTGAAGGGTGGAATTTCAACAAACTTATTATAATCTTCTGACATGTCTGTCGTGTCCTCGATTCCCACGATGTTTCTTTTCCCTGAGAGAACTATGTGACGCTTCGGCTCATCGTATGATGAAATTGTTCCCTTATTTTTTCTTTTCTTCGGTCTGGAAGACATGTCCTTCACATAGAAGACCTGAGCCACATCATTGGCTAGAACGAATGGTTCGTCATTGTAACCAATACAGTTGAGATCCACTGTTGTCATTCCATAAAGCGGGTCTACCTTTACCCCTTCTCCATTCAGGTTGACCCATTTGCACTTGAACAAAGGGACCTTAAAAGAAGGTCCATAGTCAAGTTCCCATATCTCCTCTATGTAACCATAGTATGTGTCAGTTTTTCCATTCTCGTTTGTTGTATCAAAGCGGACACCACTGTTTTGGTTGGTGCTCTTCTTATCTTGGGAGCTCGTGTAAAATGTATTTCCATTTATCTCGTACCCTTGAAAACTCCCAATAGTCGAAGATGGTGACCCTGCCAACATGTATAGCTGATCTTCAACAGTGGTGTCATTTATAAGACGTGTTTGCAACCAACTTCCGAAAGTCTCCATGTGTTCGCTTTTAATCCATGAGTCATCCTTCCCCGGGTTTGCAGACCGTACAATATTCTTGTGTTCCTCGACATACGTAGCCATGAACAAAGAATTTTGTAGAACTGTGTAGTGTGCTTTGGTCAAAGAATGCCCGTCCCTAGGTATCATTGTTTTCTTTCCCAACGTTCCTTTTCCCCTCAGTCTCCCCTCATGCCGCGATTCAGGAACACCAATTGTCTTAAGGTCAGGAATAAAGTCAACACAGAACCCAATGACCTCCTCTGTTCCATAGCCCTTCGAGATGCTTCCTTCTGGCCTAGCACGGTTATGAACATATTTCTTCAAGACTCCCATGAACCTCTCAAAGGGGAACATATTGTGTAGAAAGACCGGACCGAGAATATGAATCTCTTCACATAGGTGAACAAGGAGATGAGTCATAATGTTGAAGAAGGATGGTGGGAACAACAACTCAAAACTAACAAGACACTGGACCACATCCCTCTGTAATCTTGTCAGAATTTCTGGATCGATTACCTTCTGAGATATTGCGTTCATGAATGCACATAGCTTCACAATGGGTACTCGAACATTTTCCGGTAGAAGCCCCCTCAATGCAATCGGAAGCAATTGCGTCATAATCACGTGGCAGTCATGAGACTTCAGGTTTTGGAATTTTTTCTCTGCCATGTTTATTATCCCCTTTATATTCGACGAGAAGCCAGACGGAACCTTGATACTGTAAAGGACTTCAAAGAATATTTCCTTCTCTGCTTTAGTAAGAGCGTAGCTGCTTAAGGAATGGCGCCCTGTATCTGTGTGCTTGTTGCTTGGGTCTTTCATACGTTGCTGGTCCTCCCGTGCTTCAGGCGTATCTTTTGACTTCCCATACACGCCCAGGAAGCATAGCAGATTGACACATAGATTCTTTGTCACGTGCATCACGTCGATCGAAGACCGGACATCTAAAACTTTCCAATAGGGTAGCTCCCAAAATATAGATTTCTTCTTCCACATGGGTGCCCGCTTATCAGGGCCGTACGGAACTGGTTGGCTGCCAGCAGCCTTACCAAAGATTACTTCTAGGTCCTTGACCATATCGAATATATCATTACCACTACGGAGCTCAGGCTTCTTTCGGTTATCTGCCTCACCTCTGAAATGCTTCCCTCCTTTTTTCCTTCAGGGATGCTTGATCGGAAGAAATCTACGATGCCCCAGGTATACAACCTTTTTACATTTATCCAAAAAAACATTGTCAGTCTTATCTAAACAGTGTGTGCATGCATTGTATCCCTTGTTTGTATGACCGGAAATGTTACTAAGAGCTGGCCAATCATTGATGGTCACGAAAAGCAACGCCCGTAGGTCAAATGGCTTTTGTTCGTTCTCATCCCACACACGTAGACCTGGTTTGCCCCACAGTTCTAAGAGTTCTTCCACTAATGGCCTTATATACACATCAATGTCATTGCCAGGTTGCCTCGGGCCTTGGATGAGAACTGGCATCATAATGAACTTGCGCTTCATGCACAACCAAGGAGGAAGGTTGTACATACATAGAGTTACAGGCCAAGTGCTATGACTGGAGCTCTGCTCCCCAAAAGGATTAAAGCCATCTGTACTTAGACCAAACCATAAGTTTCTCGCCTCTCCTGCAAAGTCTGGAAAGTCTCTCTCGATCTTTCTCCACTGCGATCCATCGGCGGGGTGCCTCAACTTTCCATCTTTCTTACGGTCTTCTTTGTGCCATCGCAACAACCTAGCATGCTCTTTGTTTCTAAACAGACGTTTCAGCCGTGGTATTATAGGAGCATACCACATCACCTTAGCAGGAACCCTCTTACGGGGGGGGCTCGCCGTCAACATCACCAGGATCATCTGCTCTGATCTTATACCGCAGTGCAGTGCATATCGGACATTCATCCAAATTCTCGTACTTCTCACCGCGGAAGAGAATGCAGTCATTAATGCATGCATGTATCTTCTGCACATCTAATCCTAGAGGGCAGAGAGCTTTCTTTGCTTCGTACGTACTCTCAGGCAATTCGTTATCCTTTGGAAGTTTTGGCTTCATTAGTTGAAGTAAAGTCTCAAATGCCTTGTCAGTCACACCGTTTTGTGCCTTCCATTTCAGCAACTCCAGTGTGGTACCGAGCTTTGTGCTACCATCTTCGCAATTTGGGTATAACAATTTTTTGTGATCCTGTAACATGTTGTCCAGTTTCAACCTCTCCAATCTATTTTCACAGTCTTCCCTTGCATCAGCAATAACTCGGCCAAGATCATCATCGGGCTCTTCTGATGCCTGTTCTTGATCACCTCCTTCTTCTGCATTCTCTTCCATTGCAGTATCGTCGTATTCAGGGAACAAAGGATCTTCTTCTTCTTCTTCATCGTCTTCCATCACAACCCCTCTTTCTCCATGCTTGGTCCAGCAATTATAGCTGGGCATGAAACCTCTCCGAAGTAGATGGCCGTGAAGGATTCTTTCGGAAGAATGTTCTCTGACGTTCCGACAATCAACACATGGGCAACACATGAAGCCATTATCTTTGTTCGCCTGAGCTACAGCAAGAAATGCATTCAGGCCTGCCATATACTCGGAGGTGCGTCGGTCACCGTACATCCATCGCTGCCGTGCATCCATCTGCAACATATAATTAAGTTTATCAAAATACATATTAATACAGAGATAACCACAGTACATCGACAAATAATACTTTTTTATGTATCAGTTACAGATGAAAAAGATAATTTGTTAACCTCGGTCGAAGAAACCATTTTCAGTGAGCTTGTGTGCGTCTCGGGAATTTCGTCGAACACCTCGTGTGCATAGTAAAAAAAAACAGCAACACCACACTCTCTCACACCTCCAAGCAAAAAAAAAGATGGAAGGAGGGGGGGCTGGGGCAGTATATATAGGGGAAGGGGGCATTGGTCCCGGTTCGTGGACTGAACCGGGACAACAGGTCATGCGCATGCCACGTGGCCTGTGGCTAGGCATTG
Source organism: Alopecurus myosuroides (assembly GCA_028641055.1). Classification (NCBI taxonomy): domain Eukaryota; kingdom Viridiplantae; phylum Streptophyta; class Magnoliopsida; order Poales; family Poaceae; genus Alopecurus; species Alopecurus myosuroides. Next base: position 490,109,137 of record CM054057.1, read on the forward strand.
GTCCCGGTCCGTGGCACGAGCCGGGACCGATATGCCCCCCACGAACCGGGACCAATGCGCCCAGGCGATTCCTGTTGCCCCGGGCGCACGAACCGGGACCAATGCAGGGCATTTGTCCCGGATTTGGTTGCAACCGGGACAGCTGCCCCCCGGCCCCCTGGACGAGAGGGGTTGTTTCCACTAGTGGGCATAGGTACTTCCTGCCACAAAATAAGTGGGTCCATATGTGAATGCACCAACGTGGTAAAGAATAACAAAATACGGTGGACCCATGCCTATATAAAATAGATTATACCATGGCTTTTTCTAAGCCGTACATGCTAGCAATGTGTGCTTTATATCTGAAACGGGTGGCGTGTTATTAGAACGTACGTCCTACTATAAATAATCCAATTCGGACAAGCATGCACATGTGTGGGAACGAACAACCAATCATGTTGGACCCATGCATATTCTAAAGTAGATTTTAGTAGCTAGCTGGTCAGCACGTGAGCATACTGTGATCACAGTATGTTTCTCATACCCATAACTTGTGCAAAAAAGAAGCCTAATAATGATAATCAGTGTCCATAGGCCAAAGCTAACTAGTTCGGTTCAATGATTTTTTAGTTAGCTCACGATAAATACATACATATGGATGGCAAAGTAGAATCGCCTTTTTTTCTAGGAATCTTTCTCTCAGCTGGTTGTGTCAGCCATTTTAACCTCAGGAATAGACATAGGAATGTTATTTTAAAATATCTTTCAAGTTTGCTTTCTTACTCTGACAAGTTTCCATGTGAGAGCATGTGTCCTATAATGGGGCACCTAGGTGAAGGGGTCGTTGCATAAAAAACAAAAAAAAATCTACGCGAGAGACACCTGAAAGGGCAAGATCTAATCTAGGAGACGAAGTGCAACGAGCAAAGAAAGGGTTAACAAGAACGCATACCCTCGAAGACACAAAGCATTACGAGATCAAATCTCATTGTTGGCGTAGTCGTACTCACACCGATCCCGATAGCGAGAAGATGTGCACCGCAATCCGACGGTGCCTCCGTGATCGGTCACACATACGGTTGATGACGATCTCCGTTCCCTCGATCCAGCGGGGCGCGAAAGTAGAGGATCCCTCGGAACTCCAGCAGCACGACGGCGTGGTGGTGGTGAAGAATCCCACGGTCAGGGCTTCGCCAAGCCGGAGACCATGGAATGGAGCAGCGGGTGGAGAGGAAATGAGGTGGGCAAGTGTGTGTAAGAAGAGGAGCTCTCACCCTCCTTTTATAGGGGAGGGGGAGGCAGCCCAAGAGGGGGTGCGGCCAGCCATGGTGGTGCCCCCACCTCTTCCCTCTTCATGTGAGTGGAAGCCCCACTCACATCCACTCATTTTCCCTTAAAACTCCACTTAGAAAATTCAAGAGTTTTTCTTTAATAAATAAATAAAACATTTTTTATTTCTTTATTTCAGCATTTGTTAATTCTATTAATAAACGTTTGCATATAGCACCTCGAATAATTTGTTAATTCTATTAACAACCATTCGATGAAAAACCCCTTGAACTATTACAATTTCCCCCGAAACAATTTCGGTGCTGCTCAAAATATTCTTCGATATTCCGTATCCTCTCAAACGCGTCATCGAACCTTAAGTGTGTCACCCTACGGTTCGCAAATAAGGTAGACATGATCGAGACTCCTCTCCGATCAATAATCAGTAGCGGGATCTGGAGATCCGTGATGACTCCTATATATTCAACGATGACTCTCGTGATCGTGTGAACCAACAATGTCGTGAACTATTTCCTTTGTCTCGCGATATTTTACTTGTCCGAGATTCGATCATTGATATCAACCATACCTTGTTCAATCTCGTTAACGAGAAGTACTCTTTTCTCGTTCCCATGATATAACATCCTTGTGATCATATCACGTGCTTGCAAGCGGTGTTGATGTGATATCACCGAGAGGGCCCAGAGTATATCTCTCCGTCATTTTGGATGGACAAATCCCACTCTTGATCCATGATCCTCAACTAATACTTTCCGAATACCTAATGGCACCTTTATAGTCACCCTGTTACGATGTGACGTTTGATGACATCAAAGCACCCTTCCGGTATTAGTGATTGACATGATCTCATAGTCTAAGGAATAAGTTACTTCGTATGTTTGATATAACAATGTAAACTTAATGACTTGATCGCATAGCTATACTCACGTTGGGTATATGTTCATCACATCATTCTTCTAATGACATGATCCCGTTATTAACAACATCCAATGTTCATGATCAGGAAACCTTAATCATCTATTAATCAATGAGCTAGTTAAAAGAGAGGCTTTACTAGGAACCATTGTTTGTTTATTAAACACACATGTATCAACGTTTCCGGTTAATACAATTCTAACATGAGAAATAAACATTCATTATGAACAAGGAATAAGATAATAACCATTGTATTATTGCCTCTCAGGCATATTCCCTTCAGTCTCCCACTTGCACTAGAGTCAATAATCTAGTATGTAAGCACTTAACACATATGGCGTTGTAGTGTTATTACCATGCTTCGCATGTGGTAAACATCATAAAAAAGATCTGAACTGTTCAGGTCCTATTGTATTTGCATGTTCTTTGCGTCTACACGCATCACTCATTCTCTAATGAGATGACTTTGTATATATATGGTCAATCGGTGAAACCTTAATTCCTCAGCTTAAACCGATGTCACTAACATTGTGAAAATGTAGCTTCATAGTGTTAGTATTCTTGGAAATTCACCAAGTTCCGGTGATACCTTAATTCTTCAGCTTAAACTAATGTTACTAACATTGTGAAAATGTAGCTTCATAGTGTCAGCATTCTTGGAAATTCAGCAAGTTCAATAAAGAACTCCTTGACACAAAATACGCTTATTATCAGTTGTCAACACAACGATATACTTTAGCCTTTGTTGTAGTATCTGTCACAATATTTTAATTTTGAAACTCTTTTAAATCCAGCATGGAACTTTCTTCCAGCCTATTGTGCTACCATTCATCACGTATTTTAATTGAGATAAAATTACTTGAATAAATGACAAGACTATTAGTGTAACATATTACAACTAATATTTTGTCATTACTACATAGGAAAGCATATCCTTAGCATTTCTAAAATGACACAAGGATCTCTCCCACTGTTGTCTAATCATAATATGAATTATCCTGCTATAACATTTTATAGCATAGGACTCATCTGGTTGTGTACATAGCATGGAAACATGACTTAGAAATCTCAATTTCAATGATTCTCATCATGTGTCAAAACACTTGAATCTTGCTCAATTTATTTTCCATGCCTTCTTGTCATTTCGATATTGACTTACTTCAATATTTCATCTATGTAATCGGCTTCAATCATATCAGGCGATTTAATCCATCTCTTATAGATATCGATGCCCAATATCTTCTAAGCCTTTCATCAATAAGAAAATCTTAACCGCGTTAATTTAAAATACATATTTTCCAATCAACCATATGTCATTTACATGAAGTATTGGAAATATGTCATAGCGCTCCCACTTAAATTCTTGTAACTCCACAAGCATCTTTATCGTTCATGTTGGAATCAAACTGTTTTGATAACTTCATTAAGGTAAAGATTTCAACTTCGTTATGCTCAATTCAACCATTGAAGTGTGCATACCTTTATAGAAACCTTTTGAATTTTACAAAACTCTCAGACTGTGTCAAGTACACATCCTTGATCAAACTTCCTCGAGAGGAGAGTTGGTTTTGTTATTCAACATCCATATCATAATATGTAAGTTTGCTAGAACTATCCGCAAAGACTAAGAATCACTACGGAAGATCAAAATCGTGTAGTGTCAACTCTTTGAACTTTGTCGAAAACAAACTTTTCGATAAGTACAACTTTCAAAGGATGTAAAAAAATCCATGTCTTTGTCGATATATAGACCCTTTTGCTATCGTTAGGCATCAAGCCTATCGAAAGGACTACCAAGTCACATACTTGATATACATACAAGGATACTATGGCGGATATAATGACTCATAGTCAATCAGGGCCCATCATCTGCTTCCTTTATAATGTCCAGGTCCTTTTGTTGTCAAAATAACACTTTTCTCTTAAACCACAAGTTGGTCTAAGTACAAAGTTTTAGGAATTTTGTGGTTCAGTACGCAAGCTCATCCGAAGTATCTACAACACATGTAGTGTCTTCTACTTTGTCAAAATAGCAAACCCCAGAACAACTTCCAGTGCTGCGCTACTCTTGACATGATAACTAAGATTCTCTAATCTCGTTGAGTTTGTATAGTGCTCCCACTCACTTATTTCGCAAGAACTACTTTCTCGAGAAATCAACCCTTTCTGACAAACAACATTTGTCTTTTGGGCTGGTGATAGGAGAAATACCCAATGTTTTATTTGGGATAACCTTATAAACATATATTTATCCTATTTTGGTTGTAAACATTTTACACATGCTATGCACACCAAAACTTAAGAAAATGACAATTTGGGTCACTACCCAAACCATATCTTATATGTTGTTAATTTCAACTGATCATGATGGTGCTCTTTTCAGTGTAAAAGAGGTTGTCACTAATGTATAAACTACAAAATTATAATGACATTTTTATTTATCTTACCATGTCAAACAAGGTTTGATTTTGTCTCTCGAACACTCCAAACTAATGTGGGGTAATTCGAGTAATATAAGTTGTAGAACAATTCTGCAACTTCTCAGATGTTTTGCTAAACTTGTAACTCAAACTTTATTCTTTATGATCCAATCATAAATACTTGATTATCCTGTTACAATGATTTTTTACTTCATATTAACAACCTTTTGAAGCAATTCAAAATGTCAAACTCCGTTCTCTTTAAATAGATATACTCACATATCTACTCAAATCATCGACATAATTTTATGAAGGAAAAATTAATGCACCATACATGACTACACATAATGGACTATATACATCAATATGTATAATCTCCACTAAATTAGTCGTCCATTCTACTTTGGCCTATGAACGAAATTTTAGTCCATTTTTTTTGGAAGAGGTCTCACAAGCGTCAATTTATTCAAAACAAAATGACTCCGTAAGTCCATCAATATGGAGTTTCTTCATGTTTTCCTTTCCGATATGAACTAAAATGGTGGTGTCACAATTTAAATGAAACTCTTTTACGTCTTGCAACGTTTAGCATTTAGTTTTATAGATGGTTACTTTAGCAACATGATTTATATCAACATATCCATAAATTATGGAATATGGTCATAGTTTGAACAATCTTATTTGTTCTCATAAAAGACCAGAACAAAATAACAACTTATTAAGTTCTTAAAATAAATCTTGAATATTTGGTTCGATACGACAATGAACGCAATAACACTTTATTTCTGTTCTTGTCATAATCGATTCCACATCTATTACTAGTTCCTTTTAGGCCCTTGTATTTCTTGCATTGCGTTGCTTTGTATGACAACTCATACCAACCAATGTGGTATCAAAATACCCAAAAATAGTTTGTTAACTAGTAATACATCTATAACTTGTATATCAAGCATATACTCCTGAGCTGGACTTTTCCAGTTATCTTCTTTTTCTGCCATATATCTTTTTGTAATTCTATTTTCAATATTCCCTTTCCTTTATAGAAGAATCATTCAACATCAAACAATGCTAGTCGTACTAGCTCATTTTCTTTGGTGTGTTAGTCATATACTATCACCCATTGAGTCATACTTTGAGTTTGATTGTTCTACTAATATCACCATATTAATAGTATTCTTCTAGATTCCACTCTTAGCAAACTCCAGGTAAGGTAAACGAATTTACCCATACTTTTATTTCATCCCATCATAACAATTTTATGATTAAGCTACTATAGCTCGAAGGAAGAAATTTAGAGGATAATTTTTAGCACCCAACTTCTTGGAATATTCAAACGCCTAGCGTCTTCAATCATTGCATATATTCAGATAATATAAGCAAACATTGTCACGCTAAATTATACTCAGTCATGTTGCCACAAATAAGTTTCTAGATATCAATATGTCTTTCACTTGATAGTTTCTGAAAACAACTCTTTTCAGTTCCTAAATCACCTTGATCGACAAAACATTCTTTTGAAGATAAAGTAATACGGAAGCAACCATGACTCTGGATTCTAAGTAGGAATTATTTGCTCTCTAGATCAATCAATCATTAATCATATGGAGCTAGGTAGGAAATACCAAAAATCTACAATAGGACTGAATTTTAAATTTCACTAATACGGTACAATTCTTAAATGATTTTTACCAGATCATAACAGTTATATCTCAATCAACAATCTAAGTGTAAGCTAGTTTTGTGGAAGCCAATAAATACTACAATTTGTGCAAATTCACTTTGATTGGTTGTTTATGATAAATAAGTTCAGTTTAATTCAAAATTATGCCATGAACTCCCACTCAAAAAAAACATCCCTCTTAGTCGTCTTTAGTGATTACACGAACCAAATTCAGTACACCAAAACCGATCATCACGTGAGATGATGTAGCTTCAAATGCGAACATCGACATGTTCATCATATCATCCATATGACTCATGCTTTACCTTTCGGTTACGTGTTCCGAGGCCATGTCTGTACATGCTAGGCTCGCCAAGTAGAACCGTAGTATTGCGTGTGTTTCAAGGCCATGTCTGTACATGCTAGGCTTGAAAACACCCGTTGTATGAACGTTGAGTCTGTCACACCCGATCATCACGTGGTGTCTCGAAATGACGAACTTTCTTAACGGTGCATACTTAAGGAAGAACACATTATTATATTGATATTAACTGAGAGGGATCATCTTATAATTCTAGCGTCACTATCTAAGCAAAACAAGATGCATAAAAAGGATTAACATCACATACATCACATGAAAGGATAACGTGATATGATATGGTCCTTCTTGCACTTGATCTCCATCATGTGCATCATGGTATGATCTCCATCATTCCACCGGCGTGGTACCAAGTACCTTGGCACCCCAATCTTGATTTTCCATCAATAATAAGACAATCATATGGATACCTTCCGGTATATCAATAATTTACAAAAGAGATCATCTCATAATCAAATTTGTAACATTGACCATATCAATTCACATGCCCAGCAAAAACTAGTTAGACGCTTCTAATTTATTTTTGCATACTTTACGTGGCTTAGGGCTTTCGAGGATAGAACCATTCATACCTACGAACATCAACCACAACGTTGATAAACACATTTTTAACAACCCTTCGTAGATTAGATCTTAACTATAGTAGGAGAAATAGACACCCGCAAGCCACTTATGCAATACAAGTTGCATGTCAGTTGTGGAACAAGTCTCATGTACGTGGACATGTAAGGTTAGTCCGGGCCGCTTCATCCCACTATGCCACTAAGATCATAAAATAATCAAGAAGGTAATAACATGATCATCAACGCCCACATAAACCTATGTGTTCTACCCGTACAAAACATCTATGCATAGATCCGGCTCTAATACCACTGAAGGGGTCGTTGCATAGAAAACAAAAAAATTTCCTACGCGAGAGACACCTGAAAGGCCAAGATCTAAGCTAGGAGACGAAGTGCAACGGCCAAAAAGAGGGTTAAGGAGAACACATACCCTCGAAGACACAAATCGTTACGAGATCAAATCTCGTTGTTGGCGTAGTCGTACTCACACCGATTCCGATAGCGAGAAGATGTGCACCGCAATCCGGCGGTGCCTCCGTGATCAGTCACACGTACGGTTGATGACGCCATCCATTCCCTCGATCCAGCGGGGCGCGGAAGTAGAGTATCCCTCGGAACTCCAGCAGCACGACGGCGTGGTGGTGGTGAAGAATCCCACGGTCAGGGCTTCGCCAAGCCGGAGACCATGGAATGGAGCAGCAGGTGGAGAGGAAATGAGGTGGGCAAGTGTATGTAAGAAGAGGAGCTCTCACCCTCCTTTTATAGGGGAGGGGGAGGCATCCCAAGAGGGGGTGCGGCCAGCCATGGTGGTGCCCCCACCTCTTCCCTCTTCATGTGAGTGGGAGCCCCCCTCACATCCACTCATTTTCCCTTAAAACCCCACTTAGAAAATCCAAGAGTTTTTCTTTAATAAATAAAAAAAACATTTTTTATTTCAGCATTTGTTAATTATATTAACAAACTTTTGCATATAGCACCTCGAATCATTTGTTAATTCTATTAACAACCATTCGATGAAAAACCCCTTGAACTATTTCAATTTTCCCCGAAACAATTTCGGTGCTGCTCAAAATATTCTTCGATATTCCGTATCCTCTCAAACGCGTCATCGAACCTTAAGTGTGTCACCCTACGGTTCGCGAATAAGATAGACATGATCGATATGTTGGATCGCGTAGAGATAAACAAAACTTTTTACTACGCGGTACTTCCAAGATCTAGCCGAGGTAGAAGGCCATGATGATTACCACTAGACGCGCGGTTGCGGATTATCGATGAAGCGCGTCGGGGCAGTGCAGTCCACGATCCGATCCAGCCGATCCGATCCTGCGAACATCGAAGTGATGAACGTAGAACACCTCTACCGGTATCCACACGTACGAGGAGGAGCTCCGACAGCGGACTGCTAGGTCCGGTGCGACGGCTGGACTGAGTGGGGCTAGGGTTCCCAACGCATGGGAGTGGACTAACGTGCCCGCTGGGCAACCTGCGCCCCTCTTTATATAGCCAATGGTAGTGGGCTTCACAACACTTATGGCCCATTCCCTCTGTGAGTCCGACTCACAAACTTAGTCCATTTCTGGTTCGGGTCCAACCCGACCAATACTTGCTCCTGCTCTTAAGTGTGCGACCCTGCAGGCTCATGGCGACTTGGACACGATTGGAGTCCGACTCTCAATCGATCAATCGGTAGCGGCTCCTAGCACAACATGCCGACTCCCAAGTCCCATTGAGTCATGACGACATACCTTTCAATGTGATATTCATCTTAGTCCCTTTTGCCTCACGATATACCTTGTCGAACTATAGGCGGTTAATCGTCATCCCTTAAATAGTTCGACTCTCTTCTCGATCCGTGATATGTGATTCATCTGACTAACTCTTAGTCAACAGACATAGTTAACACTTAACTGAGTCGCGCATGGCCATGCTTCCTGAATCATATCACTCGAGAGGGCCCAGAGAATATCTCTCCATTCGGAGGGGCAAAATCCCATCTTGATTATCCACATCACGCAGCTTGCTTCTCATTCGACCCGAACTCTTCCTTTATAGCTGCCTTGTCACAGAACAGCGTTTGACAGAACCTAAGTCGGTGATTCATAACTCGGATTGTGCGATAACCTCAGGTCTAAGGATTACATTGATTGAGACATGCAAATGACGACTTGCTCGTTGCATCTCAATATGGGCCAGTCCGACTTGCTAAACTCTTTAGTCAAGTCCGTGAACGTTGGAATGGCATCACCATGCCCATGACAAGTGGAACCGTGTCATCAGCCAACACTCACATTAGTCTAGGGTGTGTGTCCAGCACAACCTAAATGACCAAGGACAATCTAGTATGAACAACATGAATACATAGTTCCACAATCGAATCACATATTCAATGACATGTATCAGATGTTCAAAACAAGGACAACTTAATAACTTTATGAATACATTGGGAATTACATCATCCATGATTGCCTCTAGGGCATATTCCCAACAGTTCCCACTTTCACTAGACTCAATAATCTTGGCATCATATGCCTAGGCATCTAATGCCCATACCTCTCGTGTGCGCCTCATTCTTAGGCTGTGGTAGCGCCTTTGTCAACGGATCTGCATTGTTTGCATCCGTGTGTACTTTGCATAACTTGATATCACCTTGTTCGACAAACTGGCGAATGAGGTGGTACCGCATGAGTATATGTTTGTTCTTCTCGTGTTGTCTAGATTCCTTGGCTTGTGCGATAGCACCATTGTTGTCACAATATACGTCCAAAGGATTGGACGCGCCCTGAACCACACCAAGATCTATCAGGAGGTTCCTGATCCAAACAGCTTCCTTTGCCGCCTCTGAGGCAGCAATATACTCAGCCTCTGTTGTAGATGCAGACATCGTATCTTGCTTGGAACTCTTCTAGCTCACAACCCCTCCGTTCATTACGAACACGTATCCAGATTATGAACGAGAATCATCCGAGTCGGTGAGATAACTTGTATCAGTGTAACCCTTTACACTGAATTCCTCATCACCTCCATAAACTAGGAACATTTCCTTAGTCCTTCTCAAGTACTTAAGGATGTTTTTAACCGCTGCCCAGTGGGCGCCGCCAGGGTCAGCCTGGTATCTGCTCGTAACACTTAGAGCATAGGAAACATCTGGCCCAGTACAAATCATGGCATACATGATGGATCCAATTGCCGAAGCATACGGGATCACACTCATCCGACTTCGCTCATCAGTCGTCGAAGGACACTGAGTCTTGCTAAGTTTTATGCCATGGGACATCGGTAAGAATCCCTTCTTGGACTCTTCCATTTTGAATTTCTTCAAAACTTTGTCCAGATATGTACTCTGACTCAATCAAATGAGCCGCCTTGATCTATCTCTATAGATCCTGATTCCTAATATGTAAGTCGCCTCACCCAAATCCTTCATTGAGAAACCCCTTTCCAATGATTCTTTGGTTTCTTGCAACATCATGACATCATTTCCAATCAGCAATATGTCATCCACATATAAGATTAGAAAATTTACCTTGCTCCCACTAAACTTCTTGTATAAATAAGAATCATGATCGCTCTTGATGAAGCCAAACGATTTGACTACCTCATCAAAGCGAATGTTCCAACTCCGAGATGCTTGCTTCAACCCATAAATGGATTTCTGAAGTTTGCATACCTTGTCAGCATTAGCCGGATCGACAAAACCTTCGGGCTGTATCATATACACGTCCTCAATTAAATTTCCATTAAGGAAAGCCGTCTTGACATCCATCTTCCATATCTCATAGTCAAAATAGGCTGTTATGGCTAACATGATCCCAATTGATTTAAGCATCGCTACAGGCGAGAACGTCTCGTCGTAGTCAACTCCTTGAACCTGTCGGAACCCCTTCGCGACAAGTCGTGCTTTATAGACGGAAATATTTCCATCCATATCAATTTTCTTCTTAAAGACCCATTTGCACTCGACGGGTCTTGCACCGTCAGGCAGATCAACCAAATTCCAAACTTGGTTTTCATCCATGGACTTTAACTCGGATCTCATGGCTCCAAGCCATGACTCGGAATCAGATCCCGCCATCGCTTCTGAATAAGTTGCCGGCTCATTCCTGTCTAACAGTAAAATATCACGAGAATTTTGTAATCTGGCAGATCTCCGTGGTTCAGGTGCTGTTACCGGCGTAGGTACCACGACTGGCTCAGCCTCCAAGGCCGTTGCCGACTCGCCCCTAGACGGTTCCTCTCGAATTTCTTCAAGTTGCACTATGCTCCCACTGACTCCCCGATTGAGAAACTCTTTCTCAAGGAAGACACCATTCCGAGCGACAAACACTTTGCCCTCTTCCTGGTTGTAGAAGTAGTACCCCAAGGTTTCCCTTGGATACCCCACGAAAATACACTTATCCGACTTGGGCGTGAGCTTGTCCGACTGAAGTCGCTTGACAAATGCTTCACAACCCCAAATCTTAAGAAAAGACAAACTTGTCCTTTTGCCAGTCCACATCTCATGCGGTGTCTTCTCTACTGACTTTGATGGCACTCTGTTTAGTGTGAACGCTGCAGTTTCTAGACAATAACCCCAAAATGATAAAGGTAGATCTGTCCGACTCATCATTGATCGTACCATGTCCAACAAGGTCCGATTTCTCTGTTCCGATACACTGTTTCTCTGCGGTGTACCCGGCGGAGTGAGTTGAGGAACTATTCCACAACTCTTTAGATGGTCATCAAACTCATGGCTCATGTACTCGCCTCCACGGTCCGACCGTAGAATCTTTATTTTCTTGCCGAGCTGATTCTATACCTCACTCTGGAATTCCTTGAACTTTTCAAAGGCTTCCGACTTGTGTTTCATTAAATAGATATATCCATACCTACTCAAATCATCAGTGAAGGTAATGAGTACTCATAACCACCTCTGGCTGTCGTGCTCATTGGACCACATACATCACTATGTATTAGTTCCAACAAGTCGGACGCCCTTTCGCAACTCCTTGCAAAAGGTGTCTTGGTCATTTTGCCTAGTAGGCATGATTCGCATGTCTCGAATGACTCTATGTCGAACGAAGTTAGAAGTCCATCATCATGGAGCCTCTTCATGCGCTTCCAACTTATATGACCAAGCCGACAGTGCCAAAAGTAAGTCATATTCAGATCATTTGGTTTCAACCTTTTAACATTTATGTTATAGACTGATTCACTATCAAGATTTAAAATAAATAACCCGTTCTGAACGGGTGCAAATCCATGAAACATATCTTTCAAATATAAAGAACAACCATTATTCTTAATATTCGACTCATAACCTTGTCTCATCAAACATGAGGCGGAAATAATGTTTCGACTAAGCGCTGGAACATAATAACAATTATTCAGTTCCAATAAAAATCCTGAAGGTAAATGAAGTTGCATCGTACCGACTTCCAACGCAGCGACTCTCGCCTTGTTGCCGACCCGAATATCAACCTCTCCTCTTGCCACGCTCCTAGTTCTTACCAGTCCCTGCAACGAGTTGCATATGTGAATAACTGATCCGGTATCATATACCCAAGAACTATCAGGCGCATCAGCAAGATAAATGTCTATAACATTGCACACAAGCGTACCTGAGTTGGAAGTCACACCTCCACTCTTGGCTCTGTCAGCCAAATACTTGGTGCAGTTCCTTTTCCAGTGGCTCCGGCTGTAGGAGATGGCTTAGTCTTTGAGGGAGCACTCTGGACAGGTCCATGGGCGCTACCTCCTGACTTATCCTTCTTCTTCTTAGTCCAAGAACTCTTCTTGAACTTAGCTTTATTCTACACCATCAACACTTGACTGGCGCCTTTCTTTAGATCAGTCTCTGCCGTTTTGAGCATCCCATGTAATTCAGTGATACTCTTATCCATACCATGCATATGGTAGTTCGATATGAACGGACCATACGCACTAGGAAGAGAGTTCAGAATTATATCAGTAGCGAACTCTTCGTTAATTGGGAAGCCAGCCGATCCAGAGACTGTATGTAACCAATCATCTTGATTACATGCGGACTTAGTGGATTGCCGTCTTTCCGCTTACAACCCAGCAAAGCTTGAGAGACTTGATATCTCTCGGTCTTTGCCTGAGCCTGGAACATACTTTGAGGCTTTCGATCATATCGTAGGCCTCAACATTTTTGAACTGCTGCTGCAAGTCCGGTTCCATGTGTGCAAGCATAAGACAGCTAATTTCCGTAGACTCATCTCTAGTCTTACGGTAGGCATTCATGACAGCGACAGTCGCATCGTCATCCGGCTCTTCTGGAAGTGGAGTTTCTAGAACATGTTCTTTCTTGTCATGCTTGAGGACTATCCTCAGATTACGATACCAGTTGGTGAAATTAGTTCCATTAAGCTTACCTTTCTCTAGGATTGACCTCAACGCAAACGCGGACAACTGAGGAAGGTTGCTAGGTGCCATTGATCTACAACAAAAGATATGCAAGATACTTAAGACATGTATTCATAAAAGAGCAGGCATATTAAACGCTTTAATACTTATGCTCCCACTAGAACCAACACCCCTCCGATGGTTGCTAAGTGATTCAAGATCCTAAATAAGCAAGCCGACTAGTGAGCTTTAGCATCACTGCTAGCCGTCAAGTGATCTAGGTAGGCAACACCTTGCCAATCGTATCCAATACGGCTCCTGTTAGTTGGGTGGCATCACATGCCCCGGCTCCCAACCTTCCTCGCCCGGAGCCCCACAACCGTTGGGATGGACTCGTCTAGATTACCAAGTGCTTCTGCTTGTAAGAGTCCGACTCAAACCCACCTAATCGGAAAGAATTGGTAGCACCTCAATTTCATGAGCCCACTACCAAGAATGTCCGACTTGTGATGGTGCAGCACTGGCGGGGCGACCGACTAGACCTTCTTTGAGGGATTAAAATCTACCAACTATCTAAATAGAGGTAAACAGAGACATAACAATAACACAAATAAAGCAATTATAATGTGAAATGGTATGGCTCTCTTCATGGTGATCTCCATCTCCACGAAGCTTGTAAGTCGACTCGTGCCAACTCTTGTCACGTGCCATCTTACTCCATGTAGCCGACTTGTACGTCGACTTGCATGTCTTCCGGATTCTCCAACAAGCTACACTAGCTAGTAAATGAAAATTACATAGAGAATCCGACACGCATGCCGTTATACAATAAAATGATAGCACCTAGGCTCCAGCCGGCTGACAAGAAACATGATACGCAGATCATGTATGGATTACACACATCACATGCACATAAGCCACACCATTCACAACTTCCTGCAAAAACAAGTTATGCATAGACACGATATCTACCGGCGTTGTGAAACTCGTAACGACATCTAAGGCGCTACGACAGGGCGAAGCCGGCGGTCCGTATAGCGGGCGGGGATCGAAGGGGCAGCACCCCTCGCGGGTGCGGGCAGCGCCCGACGATTTTGGAAAACGCAGATCTCATCTGCATTCCGAACATGGATTTCTTCATCGGATAAAACGTTTTTACCCAAATCTGATCCGTATTCCGATTCGACCAAACTCTTTGATCTTCGATTACCGCAACTGGATTTATGTGTCACGGTATACCCCGATGGCGGAAGCCGACCGGTAGGGGTAAGTTGTTTCACGACCTTAGCAGTATGATCACGGAAACCAGATCATCCATTAACCCCGAGTACGATTGATCCAATCAACCTTGTACAAAACCGATCTATCTCATAGACCGACCACCAAAACAGCAATTAGATCACATCTAACGCTAACTACATATCACATATGTACGGATCTCGGGCCTAATACCAGAAGCTACCGCTCTGATACCACTGTTGGATCGCGTAGAGATAAACAAAACTTTTTCCTACGCGGTACTTCCAAGATCTAGCCGAGGTAGAAGGCCACGATGATTACCACTAGATGCGCGGTTGCGGATTATCGATGAAGCGCGTCTGGGCAGTGCAGTCCACGATCCGATCCAGCCGATTTGATCCCGCGAACGTCGAAGTGCTGAACGTACAACACCTCTGCCTGTATCCACACGTACGAGGAGGAGCTCCGACGGCGGACTGCTAGGTCCGGTGCGACGGCTGGACTGAGTGGGGCTAGGGTTTCCAACGCATGGGAGTGGACTAACGTGCCCGCTGGGCAACCTGCGCCCCTCTTTATATAGCGAATGGTAGTAGGCTTCACAACACTTGTGGCCCATTCCCTCTGTGAGTCCGACTCACAAACTTAGTCCATTTCCGGTTCGGGTCCAACCCGACCAATACTTGCTCCTGCTCTTAAGTGTGCGACCCTGCAGGCTCATGGCGACTTGGACACGATTGGAGTCCGACTCTCAATCGATCAATCGGTAGCGGCTCCTAGCAGAACATGCCGACTCCCAAGTCCCATTGAGTCATGACGACATACCTTTCAATGTGATATTCATCTTAGTCCCTTTTGCCTCACGATATACCTTGTCGAACTATAGGCGATTAATCCTCATCCCTTAAATAGTTCGACTCTCTTCTCGATCCGTGATATGTGATTCATCTGACTAACTCTTAGTCAACAGACATGTCGTGGTGGTGTCACGACAGATGCCATAGGATGGCTAAAGTTGTGGGGACGATGGACGCTGGAGGCGCTCGGGGAGGGATCACGCGACGAGTAGCCGCGTGAAGTAAGAAACAAGCACTGCAAACAACACGATCTACCCAGGTTCAGGGCCCTCGTGAGGAGGTAAAACCTCTATTCCTGCCTTTCTCTCTGTATATTGGTGTCTCACCGAGTAGCCACAGTACAATTGTTCCTGCTACCGAGTAGCCACTCTTCTCTCTACGTGATGAGCTAGGTCAAGAAACTGAACCCAGTGTGTGATCTAGGTCAGCCTCCGCAGGATCCCTCGCGCAGGAGGGGGCAGGGCACCTTATATACCCGGTGCCCAGCCGGATACAGCCAAATACAACACAGATGTCGACATTGTGTGCACACCGTCCTTCTTCCGAGTTCCCGCTGACAGCTTTGGCTTCTTGTCCGGTGCGGAAAGTCGTTGGGCAAAACCAAGTAACCAGTCTGTTATCACTGCCACGAACACAGTGTAGGTCCCCCCTATCCTGCGACGCCCTGCTGCCACACAGTCGCTGTCAGGCACGCCGTCCTCAGATGAACAGTGCCGTGAACAGTGCCAAAGTACGGACCCGGGATACGCGGGATTCTGTGTCAGAACGGCTCCTTTGACTTCTGGCCCGAGTAGGATCCCGCCATTTCTACTCGGGCCAACTCTTCTATTCGGAGGAACATGATTCTCTTGATTCGTCCTTCTGGCCATCTATGTGTAGGACCGGGTAGCGGTCGACCGGGTAGCGAGTACCGGGTAGCCGGCTACTCGGCCAAACATCCCTTCTGATCTTGCCTTTAGCACTTGCCTTTACCCTACTCGGGGGTAACCCCCCGACAGCAGTCCCCGAAGCTGGTAGAGTCCTGCGAACTCGTTCACTGGACCCTGCCAGCTTAAAAACCAACCTTGACAGTCTTGCCCTTAATCCTTGGGATACCGAGTAAAACCTCCGAGTAGCCCTTGATTTTGTCTTAAGCTTCTTCCGAATAGAGCCACTTCTCTTCTCTGTAGCCGAGTAAAAGAACTTGGTGAAATCTCGAATCGAAATCTCTGCGCGGCAGAGCACAATCCGGCTTTCCGCGCTGCAACTGGGCACATGTCACGTGGACACGACCCCGACGCCTCGGTGCCCGGGAACTGACAGGCCACGCGCCCAGTTTTCACGGAGTGGGCCCACTAGCCCGTTACGTCCCATCAAGGCAGTGATTGCCCACGATCTCGTCGTGGGATCTAATGCGGCCGTTACACGCGCGTTCCGCGCTGTGTGCGTTTCTAACCGGCCCACGGATCCCACGCCGCACGGTTTCTGCCACGATCGATCCCACTACCTCAACTTGTAACGGAAACTCGAGGAGCGGTATAAATACCCCCTCGGTAGCTCCTTCTTCTTCTTCCGCTCCCACTTTCCCCTCGTCTCCTCATTTCTCCACCGCCGCAGAGCATCTCGCCGCCGCGCACCTCACCGCGCCGCTGCGAGCTTCTCCACCCAAATTCCTTCAATCTTTCAACCAATCTTTCCTCCACCGCGATGGCTCGTGACGACGATGCTCGCGCCGGCTGGGCCGGATCTGAGGTCACTGCCGAGGACTGCCAGTGGCTCGTGAACAACCGGCGAGTTCCTCCCGGTGTTCGCTGCCGGCATCCTGGCGGCGAGCTCGTCCCCACTCCGCAGGAGGGCGAGCACGTCGTCTTCCTTGCGCAGTTCGCGCGAGGATTCGTGCTCCCGGTCTCCGATTTCTTCCGCGCTTTCCTCAACCACTACGGCCTCCAGCCGCACCACCTCCCGCCAAACGCCGTCGTCATTCTCTCATACTACGCCGTGGTATGCGAGGCATTCCTAGGCGTGCGGCCCACCCCGACGACCTGGTCCCGGTACTTCTTCTTCCGGAAGAAAAGCAAGGCCCGGAAGGATGGCGCGGAGAGCAGCCGCGGGATGACGGAGACAGGCAGCGCCATGATGGTGCAGCGCGGCGGGACCAACCACCCGCGGATCAAAGGTTTGGATTCTGTCCGCAAGTGGCAGAGATCGTTCCTCTACGTGAAGAACGTCCCTGTCGAGAAGGGAGCTGCCGTGGTGGATCAAATCAATCTGCCCAGGTGGGCCAACACAGCTCCCACCGGGTAGAACTGGAGGGCCAAGCCGCCAATGAACTCCGACATCAAGCAGATGGACGAGCGCCTTGCCGAGCTGATCGAGGAGGGGCTCAAGAGTGACGACCCCATCGCCTGCTGGATCTCCAGGCGGGTGCTCCCGCTGCAGCGTCGCGCACATCTCATGTGCTACATGGGCGGCCACCGAGATTGCACTCGGACGACCACGTTCGAGCTCAGCAACGTGGACGTGGCCGTCTGGGCGCACTCCATCATGAGCACCGGGCTCAGGGACAGCTGGCAGTACGGCTTCGTGCCGTACAGCCGCACGAAGCCAATCCAACGGGTTAGTAACTCTCTTCTCGTTTCCTGTTTATTGTTCCCGAGTAGATAGCCTCCTTAGTTTGCTATGCCTAGTATTCACACTCCGCGCCGAGTAGGGCACTTTGCAGTTTCGCTTAAGCTTCCTGTGCTTTGTGTTTGCACTCCCTGCCGAGTAGCATACTTAGCAAGTTTGCCTAGGCTTCATGTGCTTCGTGTTTGCACGCCCTGCCGAGTAGCGTACTTAGTGGTTTTGCTTAGGCCTCATGTGCTTTGTGTTTGCACGCCCTGCCGAGTAGCACACTTAGTAGTATTCCTTAGGCTTTGTGTGCTTTGTGTTTGCACGCCCTGCCGAGTAGCACACTTTTATGCTACTCGACTAATCTGCGATACTTGCCCATTTTCCAGATTCTTGCTCGCCAGATCGCTGAAAGCCAGGAGCTCTTCGAGGCTAACTGGGAGGAGGACCGAAAGGAGGACGACGAGGTCTCCTTCGACACCGCGGATAGCCTCTGCATCCCTCATGCCGTCCAGCCGGGTAAGCACCACGTCGACACGTCCATTCGGGACTGGTCCGAAGACGACGACGAAGGTGATTAAGTTCACCTCTTTCAGTCGCGAGTAGCGCAACCCACTTTCCTCCTGTCTTCTAATTGTTTTCCTCTTCTCAACTTTACAGACGATGCTGATGCTGAAGTTGGTGCTGAAGAAGAGGGCGAGGACGAGGGTGAGGACGAGGACGCCCTTACCGTCGATCCGCTCGCGGTTGCTGCTCCCGCTACTCGCAAGAGGGCGGGTAGCGGTGCTCAAGAGCCCCCCAGCAAGAAATCCAAGCAGGCCGTGAAGAAGGTTAAACAGGGGAGACGGCTACCGCCTTCCCGCATAGGGTAAGTAACTTTCTCCAGAGTTGCGCATCGCTGTCGCTCCTTTTTCCGAATTCCTTGCCATTTCTTCTCGGTTTCTTCTGTCCTTCTTTCTTTTCTGAATTCTCTCTTCTGGTTTCAGCGCCCCCTTGGATGCTAACGCTGCTGCCGCGCCCACCAAATCCAAGTCCAAGAAGAGATCCGCCATCGACGTAGATGCGCTCATCGATCTCTCTTAAGAGGGCGATGACGCTGCACGGGACCGGGTGCGCTCGCCCTCTCCTGCGAAAGGAGAAGATGAGGACAACACCCAGGACATGGATACTGGCGCCCACGACGCCGACCAGGAGCAGCAGGCCCGCGCAGAGTAGGAAGCGCAGGATGCTGCTCGCGACGACAGACCACTTTCTCCCCCAGCTGCTGCAGCCGGGGAGGACGTAGAGCAAAACCCCCAGCATCGAGATCATGCCGCCCTTGAGCGGCAAGAAGAAACCCAGGAGCAGCAAGATGTTGACGCTGCTGCCCAGGAAGATCCCGCGGCCCAGCCGCGTGTAGAAGGACAAGAAGATCAACTGCAGGACCCCACTGCCGAGCAGCGGGTTGAGGCCTCCGATGTGGAGCTGGATCTGCAGAGCCACGCGCAGCCGGATGCTGCGCTGGGTAGCGGGTCCTTGGTGCCGCCTACCCAGCAGGGTACTTTCTCCACTGCACCGAGCTCCCCGCCGGTGAAGAAGACCAAGGTTACAGCCAGCTCTCCAGCCAGGAAGGATGCGGCCGAGAAAAGGGCCGCTGAGAAGAAAACCGAGAAGAAGGCTGCCGAGAAGCCAGCCATAGAGAAGAAACGCTCCGAGAAGCCAGCTGCCCAGTCAGATGCCGCTGTCCGCAGGAATCCTTCTCGCGGTACTGCGCAAGATTCTGCCGCGATGCTGCCACCCAAGCCCAAGGCGAAGCCTGCCGTGAAGAGTGCGCAGCTCACTATCGGTGGCTCCGGCAGCGATGAAGGCATACCTGCCGGATCAAGCCTCCGCGATCCGCCTGCCTACCCGCCTTACTTGTTGCAGGCGAGCAAGCAATACAGCATCCCGCTAACCGCAGCCGAGAAGAAACTTGCTATTACCAGCGGCAAACAGGTCCAGGCTGTGGACTCCAAGCCGCCAGCCAAGAACAAGGACAGGACCGTTTCAATTTACTCGCACGAGGTCCAGGAGACCGAGGTGACACCCACGGGACTTGAGCAGATGATCGACTGGGTAGGCTTCATTGAAGCTGACTGGAACAGCGACGTCCTCGGCAACCAGCCCTGGCACGGCCTTGCCTTGGGCAAACTGGACCACTGGCGCACTGATTGGAACAAGGCGGACATGGGCTACACCCCCATGACTATCTCGTCCTCCACCAGTACGCTTGCCGCGAAATTGTTCGTACACCGCAAGAATGCAGAAGACATCGAGCAAACCTACGCGGTACGTTTTGCTTGTCTGTTCCGAGTTGCTTTTTTCTTCTCTTCTATTCTTCTCCTTCTTCTTATCCACCACCCAGTCCCCGAGATTCGGGCCGAGTAGGCAGATACTCAACCGAGTTGTCGTCTTCTCGGGTTGAATCTTCAAAACTTTGCCTGATTCCTTTTCTTTCTGCCTCTCAGAATAGCCTTCTGAAGAGAACAAATCTATACCGGTCACTGCTCTGGAATCATAGCATTGCGCGAAGGCGCCTTGAGGCCCTAGAAGCAGAACGCAAAAGCGATGCTGCGACAGAGAAGGAGGCCGTGGAGCGCACTCTCTAGATTTCCGAAATCGAAAGTAAGTTCATAGCTGCGTGGTTCATGCGTTTTGTGTTTACACCCGCTTATGCTTTCTGCTTTAACCAATTTTACCCTGCAGGTAAGCTTAAGAAACTGGAAGAAGAGCATCAACACTGCCATGTGTTTGTTGAGAACGCCGAGACCACCATCAAGAAAATGGAAGGTGAGTTGCCGTCTTCTCGGCTTATACTCCTTCTTGTTTCTTCGCTACTCTGCTAACCTTGTTCCTCCCTCCACAGAAGATCACAAGAAATTTGTTGAAGAGCACCTCGACTGCTTGAAACCCGCAGAATTGAAGCAGCAGATCGATAGTCTTGAGGTGGAGTTCCAGAAACGACACCTTACCGAGATGGAACCGTTGCAAGTCGAGTTGCGCACCGCCCTCCAAAACGCCCTTGACATAGCTACCGAGAAGAATAAGATAGCTTCCGAGAAGGAAGAGATCGAAACAGCAGCCAAGGCCAAGCAAAGGGCTCTCGAGCTGGAATGCGACACGCTGAGGGAGAGCAACTCGGATCTCATGCTCCAGCTGGCGCAGTTCCAGAGGGTAGAAGAAAAGCATGTTGCTGACGAAGAGTCATGGAAGAACAAGCTGCAGGCGCTACTCTACGACCTGAATAGTAAGTGCCCACTTCTTTGCACTTCACTTTTCCCTTTTGTTTCTCTTCCGCTTGACTCATTTCTCTATTCTGCCCCTGTCTCTAATCTTTTTGATAGCTTTTTCAGAAACTTTCCCCGACCTCAACTCGTCTTGCAAGCCTACTCTGGCAAAGGCCCAAGCCGTTCGCACCGAGAAGGGCGAGCCTATGGGCACCAAAGCTTCAATTGAGGACAGCATCACAACCATGCAGGTCCAGCTCCAGCGCCTAAGGGGCGTGGGCACCGACCTGGTGCGCACTGCCTTCCAACTCCATGACCTGTTCTGGCCTCGAGAATCTGCGCCAGCAACCATTCGCGGACTCGCCGAGAAGCTGAATGGCGTCAAGGCCGAGCTGAAGAAGTGGCGAGCATCCGGAGCTCGGGCTGGCGCGGATATGCTGCTCCTCTTCATCTGTAGCTGGTACGACAATCTTGATCTCAACCTTATCCTTGAGATGCGCCGGGATTCAAGGTGGGAGAAGGACCCCGACTGCGTGGCTCGCCGCCAGTTGGTCGCGTCCGAGATCGCATCCTACGCGGATACCGCGCGCTACATCGAGGGCCTCCCCGAGCCCGACACGGATGTGGAAAGTGAGGGCGACGACGAGGACGAAGATGTTGATGAGGATGAAGATGAAGACGGGCTAAGCTTCTTTGCTAGCACTGACGAGAAGTCCGGGAAGGGCAAGGGCACGGCCGTCGAGGATAGCGACGAGGAGGCCGAGAGCGTGGAGATGACCATCGACACCGCGGCCCTCGAGTTCGGCACTTCGTCGGGCGCAGCCCTTGACGACACGGCGCGACTCCGCGCTCAATCGACCGCCTCCACCTCGGCGACGGACCCCATCTCGGCGGCCACGGCCACTTCTGACCAAGCTGCCACCAATCCTGAAGCCGATGCTGCAAAGAATGACGCCGCCAACTCGGAAGCTGAAGCTACCAAGGCCAACACTGAAAGCGCTGCTACTTCCACCTGATTACCTCCTGCAACTTTGTCCTTAAAACTTTTATCAGATCCCCGGGATGCCGGGTGCAGATGTATCGAAACAATTACGTTTGTCGCTTGCTACTCAGTTTTATTCACATTTAATATTTAACTTAGTCAATTTGAGCAGCCTTGGCTCGATGTCGGGTTGCGTTATCATGCAAGTCCCCGAGTTGCATTTCTTATTCGCTCTTCCTTTTTATCTCAGCTCTTACCCGCAACTTGTTGCTTTTTTGGTATTCGAGTCATAAGAATTCAAAGTTGGAGTTGCAAATACTTAGCCACTTAGAAACACTCATAGTAACGCAGCCCACCACTTAGCCGAAAAGGAGTTACCAAGAAACAACAGCAAAAGACATCCTACCCGGTTCCTGCACTCTTTCTTTCCTTAGTAATTTTTCTTGTGCTCATTGACCTTTTGCTTGTTCTCTTGCTTGCCATGAAGCCGGGTTTCGGACGACAGCAGAGTCGAAGAGTTGGCATGTAGGTTTAAACACAATACTAGATGTACTCGTGAAATTTTAAGCAGAGCAACCGAGTGGACCAAGGTGAAGCCGAGTAAAAACACACAGAGCAAGTTTGGACGAGGGCAGTCCCCGAGCTTAATTTCAGATTGCAGAGTAGAATTTTAACTCGGATAAGAGAGTACATACACATCTTTGCTCACGAATGAAAGCGACGAAGTAGGGCTACATTCCAAGGGCGCTTAGACTCCTCTCCAGCTTTATCTGCCCTGTTCTCCTGTGATGGACGCACGTCCACGAGATAATAGGCATCATTGTGCAGCGCTTTGCTCACAATGAAGGGCCCATCCCATGGAGGAGACAACTTGTGCATCCCGGCTGTGCGTTGCACAAGCCTAAGGACCATGTCTCCTTCTCGGAAAACCCTTGGGTTCACCTTTCGGCTATGATAACGCCGCAGGTTTTGCTGGTAGACAGCTGAACGTGACAGAGTAAGCTCTCTTGCTTCTTCGAGCAGGTCAACGTCATCTTCTCGAGCTTCTCTCGCCTCCACCTCAGTGTAGAGGGTTACTCGGGGAGAGTCATGCTCTAGGTCTATTGGCAACACGGCCTCAGCCCCGTATACCAAGAAGAATGGCGTGTAGCCGGTTGACCGGTTAGGGGTAGTCCTTAGACTCCACAACACCGCTGGCAACTCGTCTAGCCAACACCCAGGTGTTTTCAGCAACGGCTCAATCAGCCTTGGCTTTATGCCTGCTAGCACCATGCCGTTTGCTCTTTCCACTTGCCCATTGGAGGCGGGATGCGCAACAGATGCAACATCTAGTCGGATGTGCTTATCTCTGCAGAACCGCACCATTGCCCCCTCAGCAAAATTTGTACCGTTATCCATGATGATGTTGTGCGGATAGCCGTATCTCAGGATCACATCCTTTAAGAATTTCACAGCTGTAGCTCCATCGCACTTCCGAATAGGCTTCACTTCAATCCATTTGGTGAACTTGTCCACCATGACTAAGATGTGCGTCATGTTGCCTTTAGCTGGCTTGAAGGGGCCAACCATATCCAGGCACCATACAGCAAACGGCCAAGTAATGGGAATGGTTTTCAGCTCGGAAGCCGGCATGTGGATCTTACTCGCAAACATCTGGCAGCCGTTGCACTTCCTCACGATGTCCTCAGCTTGCTGCAGAGCTGTGAGCCAGTAGAAGCCATGCCGAAAAGCTTTCTTGACCAATGCCCGAGAAGAGGCGTGGTGCCCGCATTCTCCTTGGTGTATCTCCAACATAATTTCTCCTCCTTCTTCTGGGTCCACACAGCGTTGCAGCACGCCGGTGGCACTTCTTTTGTGCAGCACATCTCTGAATATGGTGTAGCCCTTGGATCTTCTCTGAATCTGCCTTGCGATCACCTCATCTTCTGGCAGAGTGCCATCCTTTAGAAAGGATAATATGGGCATGGCCCAACTCGGTGTCTCTCGTGCAGAGAACACTGGTTCGTCCACTTCCATCGGGATAGGCGCCTCTGGCTGCTCTTTAGGGTTGGGAGCACTTCTCTGAAGCCCTGAACGATTGGCAAGGACCTCCTCAATGAATGCGACAGTCCCCGGGTTAAGGACAGCAGTCCCCGAGTATGGAGTGGCAGTCCCCGAGTAGGGAGCGGCAGTCCCCGGGTAGGGAGTGGCAGTCCCCGAGTAAGGAGTGGCAGTCCCCGGGTAGGGAGCGGCAGTCCCCGAGTAAGGAGTGGCAGTCCCCGGGTTCTCTGTTGCATTCTCCCAGTCAATCTCCATGGGAACGGATTCTTCACTTGGCAGAGAAGGAACAAATATGGATTCCGAGTTGGGAGATGGCTTGATGGATGGCTTCCTCAAGTGCTCTAAGGCAATCCCCGCCAGGATGGACTGCCGAGAAGATCCCAACTTGGACAGCTCGTCTGCTGCTTCATTCTCTGCTCGGTGAATATGCTGGAACTCGCAGCCTTCGAAGAATCCAGTCATAGACTGTACCAGGAAGTGGTATGATGCCATGTTAGCATCCAGAGCATCCCAAGTGCCAGAGACTTGCTGCACCACCAGATCTGAATCGCCATAGCATATAATACGCTGCACGCCAACCTCCTTGGCTACTCGCAAGCCGTGCACCACGGCCTCGTACTCTGCAACATTGTTGGACGCCTTGAAATGAATCTGCAGCACGTACTTGAGCTGATCTCGTTTGGGTGACGTAAGCACTACGCCAGCACCAAGGCCTTCCTTCACCTTCGAGCCATCAAAGTGCATCTTCCAGTAATTGGAAACTGCAGCAGGAGGTTCGTACTGCACCTCAGCCCAATCCACCAGAAACTCCGCCAGAATCTGAGACTTGATGGCTTCTCTTCTCGCATACGCGGGAGCGTACGCGGCCAGCTCAATTGCCCACTTGGCTACTCTGCCACTTGCTTCCTTATTGCCCATGATATCCGAGATGGGAGCAGAGCTCACAACAGTGAAGGGGTGCTCTTGGAAATAATGCTTCAGTTTCTTGGCGCCCAGGTACACGCCGTAGGTCATCTTCTGGTAATGCGGGTAGTTCTGCTTGGAGCTGGATAGAACTTCGCTGAGGTAGTATACTGGGAGCTGCACACTTTTGCCTTCCTCTTCTCGTTCCACCACAATCACCACGCTGACCACTCGGTTGGTAGCAGCAATATACAGCAGCATTGGCTCCTTGGGTAGCGGACTAGCCAAGATGGGAGCGCTACCCAGCATTGCCTTCAGCTCATTGAATGCCACATCCGCTTGCGGAGTCCAGACAAACTTGTCACTTTTCTTCATCAGCTGGTACAGAGGCAGGGCCTTCTCGCCCATTCGGCCCAGGAAACGGCTCAGAGATGCCAAGCAACCAGTGAATTTTTGCACATCTTTCAGGGATCTCGGCAAAGACATGCTCTCAATAGCTTTTATCTTTGAGGGATTGGCTTCAATGCCCCGACTAGACACCAGGAAGCCGAGTAGCTTGCCTGCCGGGACGCCAAAGGTGCATTTACTCGGGTTCAGCTTCATTTTATACTTGCGCAAGTTAGCGAAGGTTTCCTCAAGATCAGCAAGCAGAGTTTGTGTTTTATTCGTTTTGATGACAATGTCATCTACGTACACCTGCACATTCTTGCCGAGCTGGTTGTGCAAGCATTTCTGCATGCACCGCTGATAAGTAGCACCCGCATTCCGCAACCCGAAACACATGACACGATAGCAATAAGCCCCGTACGGGGTAATGAAGGCAGTCTTTATTTGATCAGCAGGATTGAGAGCTATATGGTGAAAACCAGAGTAGGCATCTATGAAAGACAGCAGTTCACAACCAGCAGCAGAATCGATCACCTGATCGATGCGGGGTAGCGGAAAAGGATCCTTGGGGCATGCTTTGTTCAAGTCGGTGTAGTCGACGCACATACGCCATGCGGTAGCAGCCTTGGGATCCTCCTTCTTCTTCTCGACCATGACCGGGTTGGCTAGCCAATCCGGATGCAGCACCTCCATGATGAAATTGCTTATCAGTAGCTTGGTGATCTGGTCACCAATGGCCTTCCTTCTCTCATCTCCGAAGCGGCGCATTGCCTGCTTGACTGGTTTGGCGTCAGGACGCACATGTAACGAGTGCTCAACAAACTCCCTCGGGACTCCTGGTAGATCTTCATTGGACCAGGCGAATACATCCCGATTCTCACGGAGGAAGTGGATGAGCTCGCTTTCCTATTTCTCCGCCAACCCGGAGCCAATGATGGCTACGCGGTCGGGGAACTCAGGGTCGACCTGGACCTTCTTTGTCTCTTGAGATGCCTGGAACGCGGTCCCGTGTTGGGTACTCGGCACGCCCTGCGCGCCAGCTTGCGCGGATTGTGCCATAGCCACTACCTCGTACATCTTTTTCTTCTCGGGTGCAATCACCATGGACTCCGCCAACTGAGAACCAGCAGAGGCACACTCCATGGACTTCTTGTAATCACCAGAGATGGTAATCACGCCATTGGGACCAGGGATCTTCATCTTCAGATATGCCATGTGGGTAGAGGCCATGAACTTGCTCAGCGCAGGCCTGCCGAGTAGGGCATGGTAAGGGCTCTGGTGATCAACCACCTCGAACTGCAGGCTCTATGTGCGACAGTTCTCCCTGGTGCCGAATAGCACATCTATCCACACTCGGCCAATCGGGTTGCACGAGACTCCCGGCACAATGCCATGGAAAGTGGTCTTGCTAGGTAGCAGCATGTTCTCGGCCAGCCCAAGCTTCTCGAGTGTGTCTCTTTACACAATGTTGATGCTGCTGCCGTTGTCGATCACCACCTTGCTGAACCTCACATTCTTCTCGAGACCCAAGAAGGTAGGATCCAGCACCAAAGCGTAACTACCCGGGTTGGGCATCACCTTGGGATGATCTACTCGGGACCATGTGATCTCTTGGTTGCACCAATGCATATAGTGCGGAACAGCGGGGATCACAGCATTGACCTCCATGGCTCGCCTTTGTTGTGACTGCTTGTCGACGGGCTCAAAAGTGAAGATCATGTAGCTCTCATGGTGTTCTTGGTACTGGTTGCGGCCTCCGCCATCACTGTTGCCGTTGTTGTTGCCCTGGTAGTTGTTGTTGCCTCTGTTGTTGTTGCGGTTGTGGTTGTTGTTGTTGTTGCGGTAGCCTTCATTGTTGAAGTGACGGTTGGCTCCTAAAGCCACTTGGTTCACGTTTTATCTTCTCGGAAACACTGGAGGCCGAGCTGCGGGTGCGCGAGCAGGCTGCACATTGGCGTTTGCCGCTGGCAGAGGAGGAGGAGGAGGCAAGCCTTCATTCCTGATCAGATCCCACCACTCGCACTGTCGGGTAGTGTGGTTAGCAGGCCTCGAGGGGTGCTGAGTATGGAAACTGCATGGGCCATCCCTCATGTCGTCGAAGACGAACTTCCTTGTCTGCTCCGTGTTGCCGCTACCCGACTGAGGAGCACGGAATGGTTTCTTGTTGCCTTGGCCCTGGTTCTGGTTCTGCCCGTAGGCTCCAGCAGGTTTTTGCCTTTGGCTACCCCCAGCTCCAACAGCCACTGCATTCACCTCCTGAGGGTCGTACCGAGTATCTATTCGGTCACCCCTGCGCTTGTTGCGGAACTCGTTGCGCTTGTTGATGTTGAAGTTTCTTCTCGGCTCAGAGGAATCCATCAGGGGCTGGGTAGGATCACCGAGTGCGTACTGATCCGCAATCTTGATGGTCTCCGCCAGAGTGTTTGGCATCTCCCTCTGCAACCTTTGCCACAACATACTGCCATGTCTGCAACCTTGCGCAAACCAAGTGATGGCCTGGGCTTCATTCACACCTTCACAGGTGTTCCGCAATGTGCTCCACCGAGTAAGGTACTCGCGGTCCGTCTCGTCTCCCCGCTGCCTGCAAGCTGACAGCTGCTGTGGCCTATTCGACCTCTTGTAAGTGCTGGTGAAGTTGCTGATGAAGGCTTCCGAGAAGTCCAGCCAGCAATTGATGCTGTTCTTGGGCAAGTTGTTGAGCCAAGTGCGAGCTGGACCCTCTAGCATCTGCGGAACGTACCGCACCGCCCATCTCCGGTTGCCGTTCGCGATATGAACCGCGGTGACATAATCATTGAGCCAATCTTCCGGCTTGGTGCTGACATTATAGCTCTTGGTGCCCCTTGCGAGCTGGAAGTTCTTCACGGAAGGCTCGTTCATGATGCGCGGGCCAAAGCACTCGGAGCCGGGAGGTCCCGTGTTCTCGAGCCGCGCCGACAAGCTGATCCGGTCCAGCTGGTGCCTTGCATCTCCAGGCGCCAACACGCGCTCGCCCACACGATCCAGAATGTCATAGCCAGCCAACCCCATGGTCGAGTAGCCATCATCATATCTGTCCACCTGCACAGCTGCAGGCTGCTCCACCGGGTTGGCGGCTGGCGCCACTGCACGCGGCTGCTGCCGCTGCCGAGTAGGCTGAGCAACTGGATGCTGAGAAGGGCCTGGGCGCTCTCCATCTCGGGCCTGGCTTTGAGCTTTATGGGCTTGAAAGCCTGCTCCTGCAGCGTTGTGTTTCTGACCGAACTGCCGCGGCACAGCGAGCTGTTTCGCGGCGGCAGCCGGGTCGTACACCTGCATCTGCCTACCCTTGCCGGAATGCCCACTCCGGCTTCTCTCACGGCTAGGATGCGGTGATGAAGCCTGATCGTTAGATCTATCCACGTGCGAGTGCACCACCTGAGAAGCCTCAGCACCCGGGTTGGCTTTCCGGAACTCCTCGTTCTGCCTAGCAGCCTCTAGCACCAGCTCGTTTAGCCTCTCCTGCTGCCTAACGCGCGCGTCGCCAGCTAGATGCGGCAACTCGGCAGCTACGGCCTCAGCAGCTCTAAGTGTTTTGGCGGGTGTGCTGTATCTGGGTCTAGTGGAGGTGTTTGCGGTGGCGGACTGACTGGGAGCCTCTACAACCGTTGCTATCTCGGCGCCTAGGTTGCGACGAGTAGCACCTACTTTGCTAGCTCTCCTAACAACTGGTGTGAAACCGTGAGCCTTGTTGTACTCAAGCTGATCTAAGCTAAGCTCTAGCCTAATCTTCTCCAACTCCGCCTGCTCAGCGAGCAGCTCCTGGCGCTGCCGGTCGAGTTGCGCCTTCATGGTCAGGAGCTCGAGATCAGTGGGAGGCAGCATACCCATCCGCGCAGCAGACACAGGGATTGTCGGAGTAGTGGAGAGGGGAAGGTTGCACTCCTTCTCGTAGGGCTTGTGCGTCTTCCCGCCAGCACTCGAGCCAGCGAGATCCTCGACGACGGCCGCAGCGGTAGCAGCCGCGCCCTTCCCAGCGTCAGCAGCAGGGCCAGTCATCATCACCTCTGCAATGTCCGCGGAACGGCTCAGCGGCCTCCCGTGCGCGGCGATGACAACAGGTGGATCTTCCGCGACATGCACCAGCTCAGGGTACTCGCGGTCGATGACGGTGGCGACGTAGACGAGGTGCGCGCCGAAAGCAAGCACTGAGCCGCCCTCCAGCATGGCCTTGCCACCGAAATCGCCGGCGTTGTCGGTGACGAAGTCGAAGGAGCCGAATCTGTGGACGAGGCCGCAGACCACGTGCTCTCCGGTAGCAGAAATCGATCCCGTCCGAACGGTAACTCCAGCCAGCGCCGCTGGTTGCCCCATGGTGGGCGCCAACTGTCGTGGTGGTGTCACGGCAGATGCCATAGGATGGCTAAAGTTGTGGGGACGCTGGACGCTGGAGGCGCTCGGGGAGGGATCACGCGACGAGTAGCCGCGTGAAGTAAGAAACAAGCACTGCAAACAACACGATCTACCCAGGTTCAGGGCCCTCGTGAGGAGGTAAAACCCCTACTCCTGCCTTTCTCTCTGTATATTGGTGTCTCACCGAGTAGCCACAGTACAATTGTTCCTGCTACCGAGTAGCCACTCTTCTCTCTACGTGATGAGCTAGGTCAAGAAACTGAACCCAGTGTGTTATCTAGGTCAGCCTCCGCAGGATCCCTCGCGCAGGAGGGGGATGGGCACCTTATATACCCGGTGCCCAGCCGGATACAGCGAAATACAAACAGATGTCGACATTGTGTGCACACCGTCCTTCTTCCGAGCTCCCGCTGACAGCTTTGGCTTCTAAGTTTGTCCGGTGCGGAAAGTCGTTGGGAAAAACCAAGTAACCAGTCTGTTATCACTGCCACGAACACAGTGTAGGTCCCCCCTATCCTGCGACGCCCTGCTGCCACACAGTCGCTGTCAGGCACGCCGTCCTCAGATGAACAGTGCCGTGAACAGTGCCAAAGTACGGACCCGGGATACGCGGGATTCTGTGTCAGAACGGCTCCTTTGACTTCTGGCCCGAGTAGGATCCCGCCATTTCTACTCGGGCCAACTCTTCTATTCGGAGAAACATGATTCTCTTGATTCGTCCTTCTGGCCATCTATGTGTAGGACCGGGTAGCGAGTACCGGGTAGCCGGCTACTCGGCCAAACACCCCTTCTGATCTTGCCTTTAGCACTTGCCTTTACCCTACTCGGGGGTAACCCCCCGACAAGACACAGTTAACACTTAAGCATGGCCATGCTTCCTGAATCATATCACTCGAGAGGGCCCAGAGAATATCTCTCCATTCGGAGGGGCAAAATCCCATCTTGATTATCCACATCACGCAGCTTGCTTCTCATTCGACCCGAACTCTGCCTTTATAGCTGCCTTGTCACAGAACAGCGTTTGACAGAACCTCAGTCGGTGATTCACAACTCAGATTGTGCGATAACCTCAGGTCTAAGGATTACATTGATTGAGACATGCAAATGATGACTTGCTCGTTGCATCTCAATATGGGTCAGTCCGACTTGCTAAACTCTTTAGTCAAGTCCGTGAACGTTGGAATGGCATCACCATGCCCATGACAAGTGGAACCGTGTCATTAGCCAACACTCACATTAGTCTAGGGTGTGTGTCCAGCACAACCTAAATGACCAAGGACAATCTAGTATGAACAACATGAATACATAGTTCCACAATCGAATCACATATTCAATGACATGTATCAGATGTTCAAAACAAGGACAACTTAATAACTTTATGAATACATTGGGAATTACATCATCCATGATTGCCTCTAGGGCATATTCCCAACACGATACTCCTCTCTGATCAATAATCAACAGCGGGATCTGGAGATCCGTGATGACTCCTATATATTCAACGATGACTCTCGTGATCGTGTGAACCAACAATGTCGTGAACTATTTCTTTTGTCTCGCAATATTTTACTTGTCTGAGATTCGATCATTGGTATCAACCATACCTTGTTCAATCTCGTTACCGACAAGGACTCTTTTCTCATTCCCATGATATAACATCCTTGTGATCATATCACGTGCTTGCAAGCGGTGTTGATGCGATATCACCGAGAGGGCCCAGAGTATATCTCTCCGTCATTTTGGATGGACAAATCCCACTCTTGATCCATGATCCTCAACTAATACTTTCTGAATAACTAATGGCACCTTTATAGTCACCTTGTTATGATGTGACATTTGATGACATCAAAGCACCCTTCCGGTATCAGAGATTGACATGATCTCATGGTCTAAGGAATAAGTTACTTCGTATGTTCGATATAACAATGTAAACTTAATGACTTGATCGTATTGCTATATTCACTTTGGGTATATGTTCATCACATCATTCTTCTAATGACATGACCCCGTTTTTAACAACATCCAATGTTCATGATCAGGAAACCTTAATCATCTATTAATCAACGAGCTAGTTAAAAGAGAGGCTTTACTAGGAACCATTGTTTGTTTATTAAACACACATGTATCAATGTTTCCGGTTAATAGAATTCTAGCATGAGAAATAAACATTCATTATAAACAAGGAATAAGATAATAACCATTTTATTATTGCCTCTCGGGCATATTCCCTTCAGTCTCCCACTTGCACTAGAGTCAATAATCTAGTCTGTAAGCACTTAACACATATGGCGTTGCAATGTTATTACCATGTTTCGCATGTGGTAAACATCATCAAAAAGATCTGAACTGTTCAGGTCCTATTGTATTTGCATGTTGTTTGCTTCTACACGCATCACTCATTCTCTAATGAGATGGCTTTGTATAAATATGGTCAATCGGTGAAACTTTAATTCCTCAGCTTAAACCGATGTCACTAACATTGTGAAAATGTAGCTTCATAGTGTTAGTATTCTTGGAAATTCACCAAGTTCCGGTGATACCTTAATTCCTCAGCTTAAACTAATGTTACTAACATTGTGAAAATGTAGCTTCATAGTGGCAGCATTCTTGGAAATTCAGCAGGTTCAATGAAGAACTCCTTGACACAAAATACGCTTATTATCAGTTGTCAACACAACGATATACTTTATCCTTTGTTGTAGTATCTGTCACAATATTTTAATTTTGAAACTCTTTTAAATCCAACATGGAACTTTCTTCCAGCCTATTGTGCTACCATTCATCACGTATTTTAATTGAGATAAAATTACTTGAATAAATGACAAGACTATTAGTGTAACATATTACAACTAATATTTTGTCATTACTACATAGGAAAGCATATCCTTAGCATTTCTAAAATGACACAAGGATCTCTCCCACTGTTGTCTAATCATCATATGAATTATCCTGCTATAACATTTTATAGCATAAGACTCATCATGTTGTGTACATAACATGGAAACATGACTTAGAAATCTCAATTTCAATGATTCTCATCATGTGTCAAAACACTTGAATCTTGCTCAATTATTTTCTATGTGACAAGAACTCCTTCTTGTCATTTCGATATTGACTTACTTCAATATTTCATCTAGGTAATTTGCTTCAATCATATCAGGCGATTTAATCCATCTCTTATAGATATCGATGCCCAGTATCTTCTAAGCCTTTCATCAATAAGAAAATCTTAACCGCGTTAATTTAAAATACATATTTTCCAAGCAACCATATGTCATTTACATGAAGTATTGGAAATATTTCATAGCGCTCCCACTTAAATTCTTGTAACTCTACTGTAACATCCCAAGTATGAAAAATAGCCATTAGAATGTTTTGCTCTCTGTTATTTTATGTTTTGCATCATGACATCATGTTCATTGCATTTGTTTTGCTTGTTTTCTATTTGTTTTCCTCTGTTTTGCTTTGTTTTCCAACTGTTTTCATTTGTTTTCCTTTGTTTTCTATTTGAATTTCAAACCAAATTTCAAACCTTTTGTTTCATACTTGTGATGTTACAATTTCCAAAATGATATTTCAAATCAAAACAATCAATTGTTTCCATTAAAGTTGTGATTCCAAAACTATTGTTTTGTTTCTATCAAAAATTCATTTAATACCAAACCCTTTTCAAATTCAATTAATTTCCAAAATAGCAACTCTTTTGAAAATTATGAAAATGACCAAAACACTTCCATCATTTGTTTCCATTAAACCTTAAGGTTCAAACTATTAAAATTGGCTTTTAATAACTCACTTAATTCAAATTGCTTCCAAATTCAAATCACATTTTTCCAAACAGCAACCTTTTGGAATTAATAATAATTACAACACATTTCTAATCCTTTTGTTTCAATTAAACTATCAGGATCAAACTATTTAAATGTTGTTTTTAATAAATCACTTAATCTTAAATTCATTCAAATTTCAATTGCAAATTACAAACAGCACCTAAATTCAAAACACTTTGTAAAACAAAACTTGCAAGTGGTTGCTATTACATAAATAAGTAATATAACATTTTTGCCTAATTTTTCTAAACCCACAACTCATCTATTTCTTCCTATTACATTTCAGCAAAAAAAAAATAGAAGGAAAAAAATAAAAAGCAAACAAAACAGCACAGCAGAGAGAGGGGCAAGCCCATCTCTCCCCCTTGGCCCATACCCCCTCGCTGTTTCTTCCTCCTCCTGTACGGCTCGACATCCGGCTTGTACACGTGATACAGAGAGGAGCAGCAACGGCCGTGGCGCATCCCTCCCCCCTTAAAACCTAACTCGAGCCCTCCTTCTGCCCTAGCTCCCTCTCTTCCCTCTCCCCGCCTCCATTCTTTCTTCTCCTCCCCTCTGCTCTCTTCTCTCTGTTCCTTTTCTTCTCTGAACCAGTTCCACCGAAATCCCCCCTCCTTCCCTCCGGCGATCGCCGCCGGTGGAGACCTCCTCCTCGATGGCTGGGGCCGGGAATGGAATCCCCCGGCCACCCTCTCCCTCCTCCACCCCGCGGCGAGGGCCGGGAGGCCCCACTGCGCCGCCGCCATCGACGTTCACCCCCGGCCAACCTCCCTGGTCCGCCCCGACCGCCTCCTCCTGTCCCCACTCGGTGAGCTTTCCCTCCCCCTCTCGCTACCCCTCTCCTCTACTCCCCTCCGCACGAGCACCCCCACAGCACCCACGGCCACCCCACGCCGCAGCACGGCCGCAGTAGTCGCCGCCAGCGGCCGTTTCTTTTCTCTCCGTCGAGTGCAGCGAACTGAACTTTGAAGTTCAGTTAAAATCCCGCGCCAGTTCTCCACCTTAACCTCCCCCGCGACCCCTACTGTGAACAAGCTTGCACACCACCGCAGTGGTTCCGTCCGATGCGCGCACCCAGGAGGGGGTGGGTTCGAATCCCACCCCCGCGGAATAAACCGTTTTATTCCTTCTGTTTTTTTCAAGCACTGCACAAACCCCAGAATCACCAATAGGTCCTTGCCAGTTTCTTTTCTAGTCCCTGTTTATTTTTCCTAAGTCCCTAGTTAATAAAAAATGGCAGAATTACACCTTAAACTTGTAAATTGCATAAATAAATCATTTCAACTCCAAATTCAACTTTTTCAATATGTTTTTTGTACCAAACTGAATTCTCTAACCAAATATAAAATTTGTTTACTGTTTTGAATATTTTAAATTGGTTAAATATTTGAATCTTTGTTTAATTCACTTAATTTTGCAAAAATCATAACTTGGGCATAACAATTCCAAATTCAACAAACTAAATATGTTTTCCATTCAATTTTTCATGTACTTTGCAAATATCAACTTCGTTTGCTGTTTTGAATAATTTAAATTGCTGAAAACAACTGTTTCTTAATTAATGCATTTAAAATTGCCAAAATAATAACTTTCTCATTTTAAATCCAATTTCAACAAATAAAATATGTTTTCCATGCAAACTTAAACCACCTTTTCAAATATAAACTTTGTTTCATGTTTTGAATAATTAAAATTGGTTAAATAATTTAAACCTTGTTTAAATCATTTAATATTGCTAAATTCATAACTTGATCAAATTAAATTCTTTTGGGACATATAAAATATGTTTTCAAACCACAAAAGTATAGACTTTTCAAATATGAATCTCATTTAATGTTTTGAACAAATAAAATTCAAATAATATTCCTACTTGAATTTAATTCATTTAAATCTTGTTTAACTTGTTTAATTCATAAATAATTCATCTTAATTCCTTTTTCAATAATTGAAACATGTATTCCAACTAAAATCTTGTGTTCTTTTCAAATATGAACTTTGTTATCTATTTTGAACAATTTAAATTGGTGAAAACAACAAATGCTTGTGTAACACCTTTAAGGAACCAAAATTTCCTAACTTAATAAATAAAATCCCAAACTTGGTAAACCTTATTTCTAATTGTTTCCATTGTTGTTATTTTGCTGTTTTCCTCATCCATGCATCATGCTAATCCACCTTCACCTGTTGTTTAATTGTAAAACAATTAATTCAACCATAATTCATGGGCTTTCCATATGCAATCCAAATTGCATGTGGGTCCATTTAATCATGTTGCTATCTTGTCAACTAGTTTATTTCTATGCATCAATTAAATGGTCATGCATCATCCCATGTTTGTGCACTATGCCATGATATTGATTGTTTGTCTCTCTGCGTTGTTTGTTTGCTTCTTCCCGGATATACGACGACGTTGAGACCGACGATACTTACGACACCCCTTCTAAGGATCTAGCTTAGTACCAGGCTGCTGAGTTTGCAGGCAAGTATTCACTCACATGAACCATTGTGTTCCTTTCAACATTGGATATCGATACTTTCCGTTGTCTATTCTGCTAGCCCTATGAATCGTTGCTTCTGTTCGATCCTATCACATGTTATCCTTTAACCCTGATATAGCCTCACCTCCACACCTATAACCCTTTTGCTTGTTGCCCGTGTCTTACTAGCATGCTTAGGGTTGTTTTTGCTCGAGTCTGCTTACCCGTTACTTTCTGTTACTATATCATTATGTTCTGGGGCTCGATGTTAAACAACAACCTGTTAATGTTTGAGGTAATAATAATTTGCTGATAAGGCACCGGCAGGAGGCCCGGCGTGGTTTTGAGGCCTGCTAGTGTCGACCCTAATTAGGAAAAGGGTCTTGTCTACTGATCCATGATGAGCGCACTAACCGCATGTGGGAAGCGTGTATGGGCGCCCCCCTCAATTTGATTCGATTCGCATCTCGTCCAAATCGCCACACTTAGTTCGGGCTTTCCATTTGATGCATGCATGTGCAGGTGCGAACCCTTGGCGCCAGGGTGGAACTTTTGTAGTCGGCATTTAGGGCGGCGTGGTCTTAGAGTGCTATGAGGGTCCCCTTTTCTTCGTGGGGCTCGATTAGCCGCGCACGCACAGCATGTGGTTCTTTGGGCTTGATGCGAAGAAGAGTTGAGTTGTGTTGAGTGCCCCGCTTGGTGGAAAGGCCATTCCATCTGGCGGGTTATTCTTACGTGTACGGCCAAATTGGTGCATCCCTGCAGGGTTAAATCTTCTCGAGAAGCCGTGTTTTCCGCGGTTATGGATGACTTGGTGAAAGTACTGGCTAACAAGTACTCAGAACAACTTACACCTAACTAATGATAACTTGACTAGTAATAGTCTTATTGACACAATAACTTGATCCATCATTAATCCAACTGTGTGAGTTATCCTCGGATTGCTTCTTTGGATAAGGGGCGAGATCCAGGATGGGTTTGTTTGGAGTTAGTTGTAGTTGGTTACGATACGCTATCTTATCCCCTTTCTGTTAGCCGGAAGTTGTAGTATGTATCTGTAGTTGGTTAGTGCAGCCCGCTGCCGCATCTTTTGTATCACCCTTTCTTCCGTTGACCCAAAGCATCTGTGCTTGGTGTTGACGGGTTACACTTTGGTGAACTGTGAGTCTTGCTTGCCAGTACGTTTATGTACTGACCCCTTTGGGGCTGTGGTTTCCGCAGACTACGTTTCCGAGGATCCCCATGGTGGCTACTACGTGGAGTATGACGAGGCTGCTGACGAGTAGATAGCGGACCCGGGCAGGATCCGAGACTTCGTGGATGGGCTCCGTCTTTTCGTTTCCGGCCTCTTAGGCCTATTTGGATCTTGTCTGTACTCAGACACTTTGAATGTTTCCCCTGCGATGTAATGATGTTATGTTGGGGCATGTGCCCTCTGGATGATTGTATTTGCTATCTCTGCTCTAGTGAGAGATATTTGCAACTTATTTCAATCTTTTGTGTCGTAGAGACCTGTTGTGATATCACTTGTTCAAACGCCGTTGACGTACCATGTGTGTATGGTTTGAAGTACGTCAATGGAAGTATCCTGATTTCTATGGGATAGTTTACATCGACGGTGGATAGTAGAGATTGGTTGTCACACATAAGTGTTGGCCTACTCGTAAGAGGACGCGGGTGCAGATAAGCCCCGTAATCGAATCATCTACTATTCAGTTCGGCCCGGTGAGTATCCCCTAGAAGTCCGGGTGCGACAAATGGTATCAGAGCCTGTCTGCCTGTAGGATCCCTTTTTACTGGTCGCAGTTGAGTCTAGAAACTATTTTGTAGCTATATAGGAAAAATGAAACGTGAGAGTAGGAATTCTGTTCCTTTTCTTCTTTCCCCACCCACCCTCCCTTTTCTGGTAAGGAAGTGCAACGTTGTTTTCTCTTCTCATCTAAACTTTCAAGTTAGGATTTCACGTATCCTGGTTTCTCTAGGATGGTTATATCTACTAGACCATAAGAATGGAGGTGGTTGTGACATGAATTATCATGTTGCCTACTCATGATTGAGAACGGAGGCGTGTAAGCCCCGGAAGCAGATCCTCTATTCCTTAAGCAGTAGATATTGATCCTTTAGAAGCCCGGATGGGTTTTCCGTAGTACCTCAGGAGTGTTTTGATCTTGTTTTACCAATGTTGCTTTGTTATCCTGTTCTTCTCAACATCCTTTTCGTCCGTTGAAACCTTGTTGTTGCTTCCACTTCAGTTCTGCCACCGGCGTCTAATCAATAACTCTGTTCCACCCTTTTAGCCAGATAGTCTATTCTCCAAATGAATCAAATTCTATTCAGCTATACACCCTCAATGCAAAACCTCTTCCTTCAATTGAAAATGTTCCGGTGGTTTCCAAATTCCCTGACATCTTTCCAGAAGAGTTGCCAGGAATGCCTATCATCTTGAACTTCCAGAAAAACGATCCAAGGTGCACGATGTGTTTCACGTGTCACAGCTCAAGAGGATCTTCGCAAGAAGTATCCGAACCTTTTCTCTTCTCAGTAGGAATCTCAGGGCGCGATTCCTTCAAGGGGGGGCGTTTTTTAACATCCCAAGTATGAAAAATAGCCATTAGAATGTTTTGCTCTCTGTTATTTTATGTTTTGCATCATAACATCATGTTCATTGCATTTGTTTTGCTTGTTTTCCATTTGTTTTCCTCTGTTTTGCTTTGTTTTCCAACTGTTTTCATTTGTTTTCCTTTGTTTTCTATTTGAATTTCAAACCAAATTTCAAACCTTTTGTTTCATACTTGTGATGTTACAATTTCCAAAATGATATTTCAAATCAAAACAATCAATTGTTTCCATTAAAGTTGTGATTCCAAAACTATTGTTTTGTTTCTATCAAAAATTCATCTAATACCAAACCCTTTTCAAATTCAATTAATTTCCAAAACAGCAACTCTTTTGAAAATTATGAAAATGACCAAAATACTTCCATCATTTGTTTCCATTAAACCTTAAGGTTCAAACTATTAAAATTGGCTTTTAATAACTCACTTAATTCAAATTGCTTCCAAATTCAAATCACATTTTTCCAAACAGCAACCTTTTGGAATTAATGATAATTACAACACATTTCTAATCCTTTTGTTTCAATTAAACTATAAGGATCAAACTATTTAAATGTTGTTTTTAATAAATCACTTAGTCTTAAATTCATTCAAATTTCAATTGCAAATTACAAACAGCACCTAAATTCAAAACACTTTGTAAAACAAAACTTGCAAGTGGTTGCTATTACAAAAATAAGTAATATAACATTTTTGCCTAATTTTTCTAAACCCACAACTCATCTATTTCTTCCTATTACATTTCAGCAAAAAAAAATAGAAGGAAAAAAAATAAAAAGCAAACAAAACAGCACAGCAGAGAGAGGGGCAAGCCCATCTCTCCCCCTTGGCCCATACCCCCTCGATGTTTCTTCCTCCTCCTGTACGGCGCGACATCCGGCTTGTCCACGTGATACAGAGAGGAGCAGCAACGGCCGTGGCGCATCCCTCCCCCCTTAAAACCTAACTCGAGCCCTCCTTCTGCCCTAGCTCCCTCTCTTCCCTCTCCCTGCCTCCATTCTTTCTTCTCCTCCCCTCTGCTCTCTTCTCTCTGTTCCTTTTCTTCTCTGAACCAGTTCCACCGAAATCCCCCCTCCTTCCCTCCGGCGATCGCCGCTGGTGGAGACCTCCTCCTCGATGGCTGGGGCCGGGAATGGAATCCCCCGGCCACCCTCTCCCTCCTCCACCCCGCGGCGAGTGCCGGGAGGCCCCACCGCGCCGCCGCCATCGACGTTCACCGCCGGCCAACCTCCCTGGTCCGCCTCGACCGCCTCCTCCTGTCCCCCCTCGGTGAGCTTTCCCTCCCCCTCTCGCTACCCCTCTCCTCTACTCCCCTCCGCACGAGCACCCCCACAGCACCCACGGCCACCCCACGCCGCAGCACGGCCGCAACAGTCGCCGCCGGCGGCCGTTTCTTTTCTCTCCGTCGAATGCAGCGAACTGAACTTTGAAGTTCAGTTAAAATCCCGCGCCAGTTCTGCACCTTAACCTCCCCCGCGACCCCTACTGTCAACAAGCTTGCACACCACCGCAGTGGTTCCGTCCGCTGCGCGCACCCAGGAGGGGGTGGGTTCGAATCCCACCCCCGCGGAATAAACCCTTTTATTCCTTCTGTTTTTTTTCAAGCACTGCACAAACCCCAGAATCACCAATAGGTCCTTGCCAGTTTCTTTTCTAGTCCCTGTTTATTTTTCCTAAGTCCCTAGTTAATAAAAAATGGCAGAATTACACCTTAAACTTGTAAATTGCATAAATAAATCATTTCAACTCCAAATTCAACTTTTTCAATATGTTTTCTGTACCAAATTGAATTCTCTAACCAAATATAAAATTTGTTTACTGTTTTGAATATTTTAAATTGGTGAAATATTTGAATCTTTGTTTAATTCACTTAATTTTGCAAAAATCATAACTTGGGCATAACAATTCCAAATTCAACAAACTAAATATGTTTTCCATTCAATTTTTCATGTACTTTGCAAATATCAACTTCGTTTGCTGTTTTGAATAATTTAAATTGCTGAAAACAACTGTTTCTTAATTAATGCATTTAAAATTGCCAAAATAATAACTTGCTCATTTTAAATCCAATTTCAACAAATAAAATATGTTTTCCATGCAAAATTAAACCACCTTTTCAAATATAAACTTTGTTTCATGTTTTGAATAATTAAAATTGGTTAAATAATTTAAACCTTGTTTAAATCATTTAATATTGCTAAATTCATAACTTGATCAAATTAAATTCTTTTGGGACATATAAAATATGTTTTCAAACCACAAAAGTATAAACTTTTCAAATATGAATCTCATTTAATGTTTTGAACAAATAAAATTCAAATAATATTCCTACTTGAATTTAATTCATTTAAATCTTGTTTAACTTGTTTAATTCATAAATAATTCATCTTAATTCCTTTTTCAATAATTGAAACATGTATTCCAACTAAAATCTTGTGTTCTTTTCAAATATGAACTTTGTTATCTATTTTGAACAATTTAAATTGGTGAAAACAACAAATGCTTGTGTAACACCTTTAAGGAACCAAAATTTCCTAACTAAATAAATAAAATCCCAAACTTGGTAAACCTTATTTCTAATTGTTTCCATTGTTGTTATTTTGCTGTTTTCCTCATCCATGCATCATGCTAATCCACCTTCACCTGTTGTTTAGTTGTAAAACAATTAATTCAACCATAATTCATGGGCTTTCCATATGCAATCCAAATTGCATGTGGGTCCATTTAATCATGTTGCTATCTTGTCAACTAGTTTATTTCTATGCATCAATTAAATGGTCATGCATCATCCCATGTTTGTGCACTATGCCATGATATTGATTGTTTGTCTCTCTGCGTTGTTTGTTTGCTTCTTCCCGGATATACGACGACGTTGAGACCGACGATACTTACGACACCCCTTCTAAGGATCTAGCTTAGTACCAGGCTGCTGAGTTTGCAGGCAAGTATTCACTCACATGAACCATTGTGTTCCTTTCAACATTGGATATCGATACTTTCCGTTGTCTATTCTGCTAGCCCTATGAATCGTTGCTTCTGCTCGAACCTATCACATGTTATCCTTTAACCCTGATATAGCCTCACCTCCACACCTATAACCTTTTTGCTTGTTGCCCGTGTCTTACTAGCATGCTTAGGGTTGTTTTTGCTCGAGTCTGCTGTCCGTTACTTTCTGTTACTATATCATTAAGTTCTGGGGCTCGATGTTTAAACAATCAACTTGTTAATGTTTGAGGTAATAATAATTTGCTGATAAGGCACCGGCAGGAGGCCCGGCGTGGTTTTGAGGCCTGCTAGTGTCGACCCTAATTAGGAAAAGGGTCTTGTCTACTGATCCATGATGAGCGCACTAACCGCATGTGGGAAGCGTGTATGGGCGCCCCCCTCAATTTGATTCGATTCGCATCTCGTCCAAATCGCCACACTTAGTTCGGGCTTTCCATTTGATGCATGCATGTGCAGGTGCGAACCCTTGGCGCCAGGGTGGAACTTTTGTAGTCGGCATTTAGGGCGGCGTGGTCTTAGAGTGCTATGAGGGTCCCCTTTTCTTCGTGGGGCTCGATTAGCCGCGCACGCACAGCATGTGGTTCTTTGGGCTTGATGCGAAGAAGAGTTGAGTTGTGTTGAGTGCCCCGCTTGGTGGAAAGGCCATTCCATCTGGCGGGTTATTCTTACGTGTACGGCCAAATTGGTGCATCCCTGCAGGGTTAAATCTTCTCGAGAAGCCGTGTTTTCCGCGGTTATGGATGACTTGGTGAAAGTACTGGCTAACAAGTACTCAGAACAACTTACACCTAACTAATGGTAACTTGACTAGTAATAGGCTTATTGACACAACAACCTGATCCATCATTAATCCAACTGTGTGAGTTATCCTCGGATTGCTTCTTTGGATAAGGGGCGAGATCCAGGATGGGTTTTGTTTGGAGTTAGTTGTAGTTGGTTACGATACGCTATCTTATCCCCTTTCTGTTAGTCGGAAGTTGTAGTATGTATCTGTAGTTGGTTAGTGCAGCCCGCTGCCGCATCTTTTGTATCACCCTTTCTTCCGTTGACCCAAAGCATCTGTGCTTGGTGTTGACGGGTTACATTTTGGTGAACTGTGAGTCTTGCTTGACAGTACGTTTATGTACTGACCCCTTTGGGGCTGTGGTTTCCGCAGACTACGTTTCCGAGGATCCCCATGGTGGCTACTACGTGGAGTATGACAAGGCTGCTGACGAGTAGATAGCGGACCCGGGCAGGATCCGAGACTTCGTGGATGGGCTCCGTCTTTTCGTTTCCGGCCTCTTAGGCCTATTTGGATCTTGTCTGTACTCAGACACTTTGAATGTTTCCGCTGCGATGTAATGATGTTATGTTGGGGCATGTGCCCTCTGGATGATTATATTTGCTATCTCTGCTCTAGTGAGAGCTATTTGCAACTTATTTCAATCTTTTGTGTCGTAGAGACCTGTTGTGATATCACTTGTTCAAACGCCGTTGACGTACCATGTGTGTATGGTTTGAAGTACGTCAATGGAAGTATCCTGATTTCTATGGGATAGTTTACATCGACGGTGGATAGTAGAGATTGCTTGTCACACATAAGTGTTGGCCTACTCGTAAGAGGACGCGGGTGCAGATAAGCCCCGTAATCCAATCATCTACTATTCAGTTCGGCCCGGTGAGTATCCCCTAGAAGTCCGGGTGCGACATCTACAAGCATCTTTATCGTTCATGATGGAATCAAACCCTTTTGATAACTTCATTAAGGTAAAGATTTCAACTTCGTTATGCTCAATACAACCATTGAAGTGTGCATACCTTTATAGCAACCTTTTGAATTTTACAAAACTCTCAGACTGTGTCAAGTACACATCCTTGATCAAACTTCCTCGAGAGGAGAGTTAGTTTTGTTATTCAACATCCATATCATAATATGTAACTTTGCTAGAACTATCCGCAAAGACTAAGAATCACTACGGAAGATCAAAATCTTGTAGTAGTCAACTCTTTGAACTTCGTCGAAAACAACCTT
This sequence comes from Alopecurus myosuroides, assembly GCA_028641055.1. NCBI lineage: Eukaryota > Viridiplantae > Streptophyta > Magnoliopsida > Poales > Poaceae > Alopecurus > Alopecurus myosuroides. The sequence continues at coordinate 490,153,240 of CM054057.1, forward strand.
TTCGATAAGTACAACTTTCAAAGGATGTAAAAATCCATGTCTTTGTCGATATATAGACCCTTTTGCTATCGTTAGGCATCAATCCTATCGAAAGGACTACCAAGTCACATACTTGAAATACATACAAGGATACTATGGCGGATATAATGACTCATAGTCAATTTTACGAAGTCAGGGCCCATCATCTGCTTCCTTTATAATGTCCAGGTCCTTTTGTTGTCAAAATAACACTTTTCTCTTAAACCACAAGTTGGTCTAAGTACAAAGTTTTAGGAATTTTGTGGTTCAGTACGCAAACTCATCCGAAGTATCTACAACATATGTAGTGTCTTCTACTTTGTCAAAATAGCAAACCCCAGAACAACTTCCAGTGCTAAGCTACTCTTGACATGATAAAGAAGATTCTCTAATCTCGTTGAGTTTGTACAGTGCTCGCACTCACTTATTTTGCAAGAACTACTTTCTCGAGAAATCAACCCTTTCTGACAAACAACATTTATCTTTTGGTTTGGTGATAGGAGAAATACCTAATGTTTTATTTGCGATAACCTTATAAACATATATTTATCCTATTTTGTTTGTAAACATTTGACACATGCTATGCATGCCAAAACTTAAGAAAATGATAATTCGGGTCACTACCCAAACCATATCTTATATGTTGTCAATTTCAACGGATCATGATGGTGCTCTTTTCAGTGTAAAAGCGGTTGTCACTAATGTATAAACTACAAAATTATAATGGCATTTATATATATATATATATACTACTACTACTATTGGGTGGCGTGGATGCGGCGCCGGCGGACTATTCCTCGTCCGAGGAGATGACGATGTACGGGGCGGCCAGGCCATCCACCTCTTGGGAGATGTCGGAGATGGCAGGCATCTCCACGTCCGAGACGGCGACGGTGGCGTCCACCATCTCAACGTCCTCAAAGGCGGCGTCCTCGACGGTGGAAGCGTCCGCCATTTTCCCACCGGCATTGGCACCGGTGTCCTCGTCGTCGGGGAACGGATTCCCATTGGCCGCCTCCGCCTCCTCCTCCTCGTTGTCCGAGAACTCCCAATAGGAGTCCTCTCGGGCATCCTCGATGCTCTCTAGGATGGTGCGGTTCTTCCAGACGATATCGGCGTCCTTGAGCATCTCGCCGATTACGGCCTTGTGGAGGCGTTCAACGTCGATATGCTGCACGGCGGAGAAGTGATCATCCTTGAACGGGACGAGTTGCTGGTCGAGTTCAAAGATCGCCAACGCCTCCTGTAGGTTAATGCCACCGGTCTCCGCCTTCGGCCCCTCCTGCATTCCGCCGCCCTGCGCCTGGCCGCTCTTCGCCGCCTCCGGCCTCCTGGCCGCATTCCTCCTCCTCTGTCGCCTGCAGCCGCCATCCTCCGCCTCCTCCTCCGCCATTGCCTGGCCGCACTTGCCACCCGTGGCCTCCGCTATCGGGACGTCCTCGGCCGCCTACCCTGCTGGGCCGGCATTGCCGGCGGCTGCCGGTTCCGAGGCTTCTCTAGCATGGAACTCCGCCGACATCTCCGCGTAGCGCTCGGCGGTCATCTTCATCCATGTTGTCGGCCTCTCGCGCAACATGACGCCGGTGTTCTCCGTGAGCGAGGAAGTTGGTTTTTTTGGGGGGGGGGGGGAGACGAAGTGCGGCGAGCGATAACGCGTGTGGGGGTGCGTCGCGGGGAGGGAACTGGCCGCTATAATAAAGCAACGATGGGACGCGACACTTTGCCGGGCAGTCGCGTCCGGCCGAGGCGTCTCTCTGCACCGTCGCACGCAGATTCGTCCAGAGGGTCCGAGTACGGTCCGAGTTTGCGCCGGTCAAAGTGGATGGACTGGACCCACAAGTCAGCGGTTGTATAGCCTCGGCGGTTAAGTGTCGAAATGAAATATCTGTGGGGTCTAGGTACACTCCGAGTTCGCGCCGGTCAAAGTAGACCGGCTGGACCCATAGGTCAACGGCTATATAGGCTCGGCGGTAGAGTGTCAAAACAAATATCCGTAGGGTGCGGGTCTGCTCCGGATTTTTATTTACACGAAAACAATAACTTTAAATTGTCAAAAAAATATGAAATTAGATTTTGGTCACTATAGTATAGGATGTTGTGGCAATTAAATTAGACAATTGCAGATTTTTTTGCGTTGAATTTATCATTGCACAAAATGCATCGTCGAAAAGCGTCTGACATCTTACCGCGCACTTCAATTGAATTATCCTTCTACAGTAATTTCACGTAGTTCGTGCATTTTTTGCACAAAATACATGTTATAAAGCTTAATCTGGCTTTCACAAGATTGCATCTGCCTTTCATTTTCATTTTTGTTTAGAGAAAGATGATTTTTCCATCATGGCATCTACCGGACTATCCGAGTAAATCCATACCGTCCGTATATTTTTTGGTTGGCTGTAAAACAAAAAATTTGTTGCTCAAAATATCGTAACGGAGACAAGGATCCCCCGCCCCACACACATATTTCCCTATCTACAAATCTCCATCTCCTGTCTCCGGCCCCCTCGCTTACATACAAACACTCCCCTCGCCACCGCCGCCACCGCGGCTACTTTCCTCGCCAGATCCTCGCACTTTCCATCGTCGTCCCCTACACCTCGCCACGGCTTCGCCGCCTTCTTTCCTCGGCAAATCTCCTTCCATCCGCCGCCGTACGTTCATCGTCGACCCTGCATCTCCAAGAGCCTCACATCTTCGATCTAGCAAGGTGAGGTATTTCTTTCTCTGTCGTCGACCGTGCATGTTATGCACATGGATTTAGGCCACATCCACATGGATTTATACCCCTTTGATTCATAACATTACGTGTATATAATATGTTTATTTTGGAGTCTTGCTAGCATCTCCAAGAGCCTAACATCTTCCATCTAGCCCGGTGAGGTATTTCTTTCTCTGTCGTCGACCGTGCATCTTATAAACATGGATTTAGTACACATCCACATGGATTTAGGACACATCCACATGGATTTAGGCCCCTTTCATTTATAGGATTTCGTGTATATAATCTGTTAATTTTGGAGTCTTCCTAGCAGAAATTTGGAAGCGTTAATTTTGTAGTGTTATTAGCATGTTAATTACAATATATGTTTTGTGTATGCTTCATTTTGAAATTGTTTAACAAGAGATAGCATTTTAATATAGGCTATGTTAATTACGATATATATTATTTAACAGGAGATGGCATGCCCAGTCTGCAAAAATGATTGCATAACTAGAAACGTTAGTCGATCAGTTTTAGTGTATTTCTACAAGACTCTCAACATAAGTCACTGGTAAGAAAACAACTCTTTTTAGTGTACTGTTTAGTGTATTTTATAAGAAATAGCATTTTTAATTACAATTCCGTTCTTTTTACTTGTTTCTCTGTTGCATACACAGTTTGTACCATGCAAAATTTTCCATTCGTTGAAGGAGGCAGTAGGCAGGACTGTATTGTTTCGTGCACTTGGGAACACATACAACATTGTTGTGTCCAACGAATGGAGGAGAACCCGGTTGCATGGGAAGGACGGGAAGACTTCGTCACCAAGAACAATCTCAACATGGGATACCTTCTCGTTTTTACTATGTCAGGACCTTATCTTAGGATCTCTGCTGTTGTTATGAATTATGGCATCAATGAAGAGGAGAGTGATCAGGATGATTCAGACACTTCCGAGGACTCAGAGTGACACGCAAGAAAGCTATGAGTAGTATGTTTCTATTTTTTTTCTTAATAACTGGGAACATTTGGTACTAGTGAAAGTCAAACATTTGGTATTGTGAGACTGGCGAACAATATTGTGTAGACGTATTACTTAATTATGTGTTGTGATTTGCATATTATTAATTATTATTTCAGCTGTGTAATATGAATAGACCGTCCGGACAATATTTCGGATGGGGCAGCGTTGGAAGCTATGGAGACGGGAGCCGGCCGCGAACTACGACCGACTCTGTTGCGGTATAACTAGAGACAGCTAGTTTTTACGCCCACCTCTAACTAGAGACGCCTATTTTTTACGTCCGCCTCTAAAAGTATATTGTCTAAGACAGTTATGTTTCACAGCCGTTTGAGGGATCGGGACATCACAGACGGGTATTTTAACTGGCTCCGGCATTTGGGACATTAGCGACCATCGCTTGGAGCCGGATAGAGAAACCAGCTGAGGCATGTGTACCTGGGGAGTCTCTAAAGCCCGGTTTGGTACTAGTGCTATGAGAGATAAATTATGCCGGGAGAGGACACAATTTTATCGGAGAGAATATAGAGGACATGAAATGTCCCGGGATTTCTACCATTAGTAGATAAGGTCGATGATATTATTTCTAGGGGGCACAGGGTTCCGGAAGAGTTTCGGACAAAAACCGAGAAGGGGGTGGTGGGGAAGTGCTGGAGGGGGGCAGATCTTCCCCCATGGCCACTATCCATGACGCATTACACCTCCCTGCACCATCCTAATTTTGGTTCGAAGAGAAAACGTAAACACCAAAAGAAAAAGAAGGTAAAAAGAAAAAGGAGGGATGACTCCTCTCACTAGGAAAGGACTCCTAGTTGGATTAATAGTCCAATCGGAGTTGGGGGAGGGAGCCAATGAGGCCACCTACTTGGTGGTGCGGATTGGGGGAGGGATTAATCCGCCCAAGGCAAGTCTCCCCCTCCTACACCTATAAAAAAGGTTCCCAAGGTATTGCGAGAAAACATAACAATTGGCATTCGTGCCTCTCTCTCTCTCTCTCTCTCTCTCTAGTAGAATTAGAGCCTCTAATTAGAGACTCTCTAATTGAGTTGGAGCTTCTTATAATACGGGTTTGAGGTGTCCTCTCCCAATTATATCAATATCTAATCTCTTTTCTTTTGCATGTGTTGAGAACTTCAAGAATCATATAGATCTAATCACAGTTGATTAGATCTACCAATTAGTAATGCTGAAAGGCTACCTCCCTTTTGTCAGTGTCGAGTCCTGGACGACAGAGTGCTGACGGGTTTACACGACCGTACGTGTGCACACCATAAGAGGGATTACACATGTGATCCTTGACGAGGAAAGCTTAGCGACATCCTTACAACTAGGCCTATTTTTGAGGATCTACGATTTCTCAAAATTTACTACGACTACATCGATCTTCCGCTGTAGGTGAGTCGTGGTACCAGATCATTGCATGTATGAGTATGCATTGTTATCTCCATAGTGATCTTGGTGGCATCAGAGCATTCTATGCACAGATATGTTGGGCGATTTTTTTTAAATTCTGCAATATACACCATTAGTGGTATCATAGCATTCTATGCATAGATACGATTTGATCTAGAGCATAATTTTGTGCGGGTGTTTCATAAACTTGTGCAAGTATATTATAAAGTTCTCTAATATTTTCTTTATCTTTGTTTCTTAAGAGGGATTACACATGTGATCCTTGACGAGGAAAGCTTAGCGACATCCTTACAACTAGGCCTAGTTTTGAGGATCTACGATTTCTCAAAATTTACTACGACTATATCGATCTTCCGCTGTAGGTGAGTCGTGGTACCAGATCATTGCATGTATGGGTATGCATTGTTATCTCCATAGTGATCTTGGTGGCATCAGAGCATTCTATGCACAGATATGTTGGGCGATTTTTTTTTAAATTCTGCAATATACACCATTAGTGTATCATAGCATTCTATGCATAGATACGATTTGATCTAGAGCATAATTTTGTGCGGGTGTTTCATAAACTTGTGCACGTATATTAGAAAGTTCTCTAATATTTTGTTTATCTTTGTTTCTTCCCAATAAAATGTATTTTTGTTTTGTTTCCAACAACATGGTGTGGGTTTCCACAAACTTCGATTTTCCTCTGGCATATCTCGCTTGATCTGAAGAAGTGCTTAAGTAGATTTGGGTTGCATCATAGTTGGTCTCATATAAGGCATGATGGTGTTGGATGTATGCCCAAACGGAAGTAATATTTGTACATATTTTTATAATTGTAATTTATATTTCTATGCTATAAATGACACGGCTCCTAAATATGATATTTAGAGGAAAAGTCATGCTCACGCGTAGTAACATGAAGAGACACAACAAACGCTCGTCTTACCTTTACAAACTAATTTGTTGTATACTTGATGACCGTGTTTTCCTCGTCATGGACATAGTTTATGTCGGCATCAATGGATAACATATTGTTGGAAGAGAACAATATGGTTGGGTATACCATGGTTATACTATGACATATCCTTTTACCATGAGGTTATCGGAGTTTTATATTCTGGAGATTTCACTTTGGTACTATTAAGTGTCACACTGTAAACTGGGTGAATAAAACGATAGCCACTGGGTAATTATAAAGGAGTATATTACTGATTCTTGCAAGTGCACAGGTTCGTTAAAGCACAATTTCGTGGAAGTATGGTCTCCCGATTTATTTAGTTCCCACAAAGAGATGATCTAGTAAAAGGTTTTTAAGGCTGCCTTTGTCGCACACAAGGTGTCAGACTTATGTGAATTGACTCACCGAAATATTAACTTTCTTACACGTGTGATGAGTTGTACGGAAATAGAAATGGAATAACTTACTAGTAATAAATAATAGAAAGAATAAATATTGTAAAGTGGTGTTGTATTGCTTATGGATGGAGTAGGCGTGGAGAGACTTTGGTTCATGGTTCTCGTGGATGTGCTTGATGGATGTAGTGGATATGTGATACATATTCTCTTCTATTGAATGGTCGGTAGGCGAGTCACCCTGGAGTAGTGAAATATCCCCATGTCTGGATCTGTTTATCACTATTATCCTGCATCCCCGACCCATTTCCATGGTCAGTTGAGCTAATTAAAACCAATAGGTTATACCAATACATTAAGTTTGGTGGCTTCTCGTGATCCTCTTGTTGTCTTCACTCCCTATTGATATCTCCACCTGTCACTTAGGAGGTCGCAGAATTTTTGAACAACTATATGTTTCCGTATATCTCTACTAACATCATGTTACCTGGTCCCTAGATAACAGGCATTACGCACACCGTAAAAACATAATCCTATAAACAATATTGAAAAGACTCTCACGAATAATATGGAATAAGTTAGCACAAACAAATATCACCAATTCCCTTCATCTCCCACACCTTGGAGAGTCTACTCGCACATGAGAGATATAGCAGACATGAACTCAATAATTGAAAGTGGGAAGTTTATCTCTAGATTACCGTAGCGAGCCACAATAATTGTCAGATTAACATACACCAAACCAAGAGTTCAATCTAAATGGGGGTTCTCAAGCCCTAATCTTATTACAGGGAAAATCTTAATCCCTCCATGGGATGGTGAAATGGATGGTGTGGTGGATCGTGTTGAAGAGAACAATCTCCGGCAAGATCAGGCAGGGCTTCTCCTCTCCGTATCTCCTTCTCTCCCTTCTGAGTCTTCTGGCGGCAGCTGTGTATGTTTTCCATCCCTGGTCTCTTCATGAAAGTTGGTCCTTTTGAAGTGTTGGTGGTGGTGGCGCATGGAACGGTGAGTGGTACAGTTGGTAATGACCATACCAGGTCTTGTTAAGTGCTTCTGTGATTTATTTCTAAATTTCCTTTTTTCCAGAATTGATTGTTTTCCTCCAATTATCATCAATATGCATTATTTCCTTCCTTCTTAGTGATGATCCTGAAATCTCTATGAAGAAATGAAACATCTCCAAACATTGCAGTGTTTGGGTTAGTGTAGGAATGAAACATATGAAAATCCAATACAATAAGGGGGAACGTCTAGAGAAAATAACGCCAAAAATAGAGCCATTAACTCCCTCAAGATTAAACTTTTACTCATCCCTAATAATCTAACAAAGAAAACAAAAAGGAACATGGCTCTAGCAAGAAACTAAAATAGCTCAAGGTAATATGTTATTTCTCTTCTTCACAACTCCTGCAACTTTAGATAAAATGATAATGGAATTTTCTTGGCTGCATCCTAGACACTCATTCCTAACCACTCAATAATTCATTAAATGAAAGAACATTTCTTACAATATTAGTTTCAAGATTTTAACAGGCTACGAGGTACAATCAAAAGCTCATCTCCTTAGTGAGAGTAAAAACAGTTTCGGTGCATGAATAATTATTCTTGTTAAAACATCGAGGCAAATCATGTACTTTTAATTTTCACCTGCACTTTTAAAGTGTCAAAATTGGATTTTAGTGCCTTGCAAACTGGTTATCAGAGTAAAACAAGTAAACAGTGCCTGGTGTTATAATAATCAAAATTGTTAGACCAATTATATGGCATGATGTAGTGGTGGAGAACTACAATCATGTTGCCACTCATATCCGAGATGTGAGAGTCAGGAGTAGAGGTGGCAAATTATAATGTTTCAGTTACAAGATCCTCTCTGCTCATAGCCAATATCTAGGATTACCCCGATCAGATCATTCGTTGGATAGAGGAGCAGTCAATACCATCACTCATGGTACATTGCTCATTGGTCAGTTGAGTAGTGGTCTTAGTCAAAATTAATATGAGTACCAAAAGGCTATCAATAAATTTAATGGTTGAAGTTGACTTTTCATATAATAACACCAAGTAGTTCACAAGTACTTAGCACCAGTTTAACAATATCAATTTAATCTTTCAATATCACATTGTGGAGGATAAATTAAAGCCATACTTCAACAACGATGAGCAATAAATCTTTCTTTCTCTTTATCTCAAAAATCTCAATCATAAAAGATGATCAATAAAATTTTCAAAACTTAATATAGTTCATCATTTATTAAGTTAAAAATAGTGAGGCTAGCATTGAAGGAAAAATTCTTAGAAGTAACAAACTAGACAACACTACTAGGGAAAAGCTTACCCGTGACGCACCAATTTGCTTATCCGTGACGCACCTGGGCGCGTCACGGCTATCACGCCGCGCCTATGGGTTTAGCCGTGACGCACCAAGCTGGTGCGCCGCGCCTATCTCTACCCGTGACGCACCGGCCTGGTGCGCCGCGGCTACTTCTTGGCGCGTCACGCCTAACTCCGTAGGTGCGCCACGGCTATGAATACAGGTGCGTCACGGGTAAGCTAATGCCTCCACGGCTAAGTTCGCTGGTGCGCCACGTGTCTCCATTTTGGCGCGTCACGGCTATACTCCCAGGTGCGTCACGGGTACACTTTTTGGTGCGTCACGGCTACACTATGCTGTATTTTTTTAAAATACGCAGTACCGTATTTATACAGGTATATACAGCTCAAATACAGAGGAATATCAGTAGACAAAATGTATCAAAACAGTTCTTTGACAAACAAGTTATATATCATAGTTGATCATACTGCTTAGAATTCCTAATAGCTACATCAAACAGTTGATTATGAATACAAAGTGTTTATCAGAGTCAAATAGATACAAGTGACCTACATCACACGGTTAATCATCGGGACCGATTACATCGATTGATGATGCTTCATCATCGGGACAAGTGACCTATCTAGTCGCCGATAACCTAATCATCTAGCTAGGAACCATAGCATGACGAGCGAGGCGACGGCGACAAGAGCGGCTGCGATGGTCTTCATCCACTTGTTGTTGTTCTTCTTGATCTTCTTCTGTTCCTCCTCGAGATGGATGAACCACCTAGCTTCCGCCGTCACTCTTGTGTTGTAGGATTTGTAGGCATTCCCTTTGAACTTGTTCACCTGCTCGAAGCAGTCTTCCCAGTGATCGTAGACTCCTGGAACCCTGCCTCTAAACACCACGTAGCACCTCGGCATCTGTAATGACAAGAAAGAAAAACAAAAACAATAGTTTTAAACATGTCTGCAATAGTAGTAAGTGGAGAAATATGACATAAATAAGATGAAAGTTAAACACAAAGGAACAAGATGATCATCTTTTAAACACAAACACAAACACAAAAGATCAAACGAACATCACAAAGTAAAACTGCAATAATAAAAAGTAAGATAATCAAGCCATGTACGATTCATAACCGTAACGATGTGTGCCTCATATTTAGAGTGGACACATACAAGCGGCCGAAGTGGTGCAGCTGCGCCAAGTGGGATGCACAAGATCCTAACTTTGTGAAAATCACAAGGAGCAGCTGACCACCTCGGCCATCTGAGTGTGAACCAACTCTTTTAATCATCGGCATTTACTTATTCAAAAGATCGAACGACCATCACAAGTAGGACCGCAATAATAAAATGCAAGATAATCAAGCATTGACATAATTGAGCATCAGTTACAGAATGGACGATTCATAACCGTAACGATGTGTGCCTCATATTTAGGGTGGACACATACAAGCGGCCGTAGGCGGTGCCGCTGCGCCAAGTGGGATGCACAAGATCCTAACTTTGCGAAAATCACAAGGCGCAACGGACCGCCTAGGCCATCTGAGTGTGAACCAACTCTTTTAATCATCGGCATTTACTTATTCAAAAGCTCGAACGACCATCACAAGTAAGACCGCAATAATGAAAAGAAAGATAATTAAGCATTAACATAATAAAGCATCTGTCACACGATGGACGATTCATAACCCTAACGATTGAGTTCGACTATTTTCGGAAAATGTAGCAAGCCTTACAATAGTTCTCACTCCTTCTGACTCATCCTCCCAGGGATTACAACGGGACAGCCCTCCGGAGTGATGAAGGGCCTGTCGTCACAGGCAGTTGCTAGGTAGGTATCTATGTCACGGTTCGGCAAGTTGAACCGGCAGTAGAATGTCCCACTCTTGTTCACCACTTCATGAACGATTTTCGTGGCAAAGCACTTCTGGATATCATATATCTCTTCTCTAACCTTGTCATCGCCGACCATCGACAAGCGGGAGGCCCATTGTTGGACTTGACTAGGCAGGGTAAGGAACTGTTGATCCCGTACATACGCCCGCATATGATGGAGGACATAGTAGGTGTCTCGGTTACTGCCCGCCGGCTGCTTGACGCACGCGAAAGTCGTCGTGTGGGTGAACACCCGAGCGCCCTGAACGACCTTCTCCCTAGTGATTTTGCCCCCCCTTGCGTGGTAGCCGGTGAGAGCATTATCCAAAACTTTCTTCACGTTGGAGTAGTCTTTCTTCACCGCACTCCCTGAGTCGAGATATGTGGCATGCGAATGACTGATACAAATGCAGATGAGTGTGCATTGTGTATATCTGCGCGGAACAATCCAAACAAAGTGTTGGAAAGGAGCGATGAAAATCTAAAGAAAATCACTTTCGATTCGGCTAATAATATTGACTTACCCGGCAAAGTAAGGCACGAGGATGTAATCCTTGGTCTGGTTCGCCAGCATGAAGTCCCGGAGATATGTCGACGCGACTACCTGGTTCCCAACGCCGCACAACACGTCGTGGCGCATGTAGAAGGGGTCCGCTATCGCGATGCCCGGTGTATTATCCCTGATGACTTGCACCGCCAGACTGAGCGAGTATAGGCGGATCATGGAGTAGTGCAGCGGATTGCTATGGAACATATCGAAGATGTCCGAATACCGCAGTACTATTCTATCCGCGCCGGTTGACTCGACGAAGCCCAAGTCCTTTGGCACCATGGCAATGAAAACCGGGTATGATGGATGCTTGGATTCAAGAAGACGCGATTCAAGAAAAAGAATGCTGTCATGCAAACTCCGCATATCCCCACTTGCGGCCTTGAGCTTGCTCTGGCTAAGCATAGGCTGACCAATCACATGCATCTTCGTATGCTTAGATGTAGGTGGGCCGTCCTGAACACGGAGCGGCATCTTAGCAGGCTGGCTCGCGGACTTTGCGGCCTTGGATCTAGGTCCTCTTTTCCGCGGCTTCGGCGCTTTCGGAATGATCTCCTTCTCAATCTCCTCATTAGCCGCCTTACGGATTGTGCTAGGGCTGAAAATAACTCCACCCTTCGCACTTTTCTGAGTCTCGGTGCAGGGGCCGACATCTGGAGGCGTGTCTTCCTGAGAACCAAAGAGACGCTTGCAATTGGATTTATCCGCAGGAGGAGCCTCACCACGAGCCTCCGTGCTATGGTAGGGTTCTTCTGGAGGAGGAGCAACGTAATCTCCGCCATCAAAGTCATCAGCGATGAAATCCATGGCATCAAGATCAACGTCATTCTCCTGGTCTTGTGCCATCTCCATGTCACGGGTAGGCGACGGCGCGGCGACGGTCTTGCCATGGCTCCGCTCCGGAGATTCTAGAGGGGTTGTCTTCGAGGTGGTGCCTCGCGCCGGTAGTTCTAGAGGCGATGTCCGCGGGGTGGCGCCCCTCTTCCCCAGGCGAATCTGGCTCTTCGGCCATTCCATGTTCCAAGGCATGCACTAGAGCAGCGTCAGGGTATCGGGGTCATCTTCTTCTTGGTAGGGTTGAATGGGAGGCAACAAGTCGTCGTAGCCCGCCAGCACCCGAAGCACTCGAACTCTATATACGTCTTCGCGCATCGGCCTGTTGTGGAACCTGCGGGTTGACGGTTGAACGATCATACCCACAGCAACATCCTTCAACACGCCGTCCACTGTGTGTAAGAGAGTGCATGGAACGTCGTCGTTCTGCGGAAAACATGCAGGGCGTCAGAGAGGCCAGTCTAAGGCAAAGGAAGATCGACGCTCCAACGCTTAACTATTTACCTGGCTGGCGAGGGCGTCGAGCTCCTCTAGTGGCGAGGGGCCAACGACGACGGCGGGCGTGCTACTGCTCAATGGCGAGGGAGAACCGGCGGCGGGCGTGGAACCGATGGCCAGGCGGCGGTTGTTCGTTGGTGCACGCTCTTCATTCGGCGGAGGACCCGCCCACTGTGGGCGTGCAACGGATGGTCAGGCGGGGTAGAGGCGGGCGGAGTCACTATCGGCGCCGTGGTGTAGGCGGGCGGAGTCACAAGTGGGTCCGCCATCGTGGCGTTGGCCGGCGAGACTCTGGACAAGTCTCTTGAGTTGCTGCCCTGCATGCTAGGCACCGGGCACGGCCCCACTCGACCTCCTTCATTCCATCGAGTAACCACATCGTAGATGGTAGGCAAAACGCTGCCCATTTGTTCTGCCAAAGCTGTTTTGACAATATTAGGAATATCGGCAACTTTGGCCTTGAGGTCTGCAATCTCGCGATCGCGGGCTTCGTCACGTTGGATATCTTCGATGCTCCTCTTTCTATTCCTTCTCGCCTCCCTGGGCTCCTTGAAGTACTCTCTGAGCTTCGTCGTCGTGCCCAGGCCACAAACTCGGCCACCTGACGGCCTTTTGTGCTTTTCCTTCCCATGCGTCACGTTCACCGCCCTATTTAAAGTGTCGTCCCACGGGCCGTGCAGCCTCGGCATGGATGACGGGGTTCCACCACTTTCGATTTCTAAGTTCTGCACAATTAGCGTGAACCGTTTAGAATTCCACCAGTACACTATGATGCAATCGACTTGATCGTCGAGAGCAAACTAACTAGGGTGGTGTATTTACTTACCAAGTTGTCATACAACGTCTTCACCTTCTCATCATCGGTAGTATACTCATTAGCTACCGGGTCATATGTAAACCGGGCCCTGATGAAGTTTTTCGTCCGCGGCGAGTACTTTGCGAGAGGGTCAGGGATGCCCTGTTCTGCACGTTTGGCGTCCTCCTTCTCCCAATTGGGAATCGCCGCTCTGTAACCGCCGCATCCCAGTTTGTGGGTACCAATGTTCAACTTCCGCATCCTCTGCCCCCAACCAGAGTTAGCCTTGGCGACTTCGCTCTCGCAAATTAGCTTGAAGTCCCGGAGCTCAGCTTCGGTGATTCTCGGCTCACTCGCTAAAACATCCTGCAAGCTATTTTTGGGGTCCAAGATCTTAACCTTCACCCGGTGTTTCCAGTTGGCCAAGGCGGTGTTCATCTTACCAATGGCGGAATGGTTGACCTTATTCCCCTCCAGATTGTCGTTATTGTACTTAAACGGCTCGTCTGGCGGATGCGGGTACAAGTATCGTCCGTGCAGCTTTCTAAAGAGAATAACCCGATAATGGGCATTCTCTTTTTTCCTTAGATCATTGGTTAAGATCCTGACAGTGTCCCGGACAATGCAACCAATCTGGTTGCCGAATCCTTTGACCACCTTCTCGGGCGCGATTGGATACCCAGAGCTATCAATTTCCGTGATCTCTTCACGGTAGGTGCGGAGAGTGTTACATTTCCGTTTCCTCTTCTTGTTGGCTTTGCTACCACCATCTGTCTGACCGCCGGCATCAGTGGTGTCATTTCCGCCGGCGGCGCCACTAGTGGTATCACCGGCGGCGCCACTAGTCGTGGCGTCATCCTCCACGCCACCGCTAGTGTCTGCGTCAGCCCAGGCATCCGCCGTCGGGTCGTATTGCTCATCTTCTTCGTCGGTGATTTGCCAGAACGGCTTAGAACCGCCGGCCTCGTCGTCGTGTGCCATGTTCTGAAGGGGGAAATTATTGGTTAATCTTAAGGAAACAAAAAATCGACATACTACTCGATCACGGGAAAACGGCTAAGTCCTAAATTCACGGGAAAATTTCGGCATGACCTTTGCTAATTTTCTAACACTAGAGTGCCCGATTCTCGCCGAAACGGAAATTAATCAACATTTCGGCGAAAATGGGCAACTCATTTGAATTCCCTGCAAAGTTTTAAACGGCTCGATGGCCGGACAGATTACCAAATGTTGTACCAACACCAAAAGTGGTACCAGCACCAGCACCAGCACCAACACAACACAACACAACACCAGCACCAACACAACACAACACAACACCAGCACCAAAAGTGTTAAATTCGTGGATATACAAAGCATGTATATCAGGTATACCACAAAAATCTAGTGCTTCAATCAATTACAGAGATGACAGCAGGCAAGGAAATGAATAACCATGGATGAGCTAGTCTGCGAACATGAAAGACATAAGCAGTCTGACATCAGAAACACAAACACCTAATGCTTAGCATCAAACTTTCCCAGAAAGTGATGTAAGAAAAAATATCAGAAAGTTATTCAAAATGAAACAACATTATCTAGCTTGTTCCCTATGTTTAGGGCAGAACTAAAATGCATCTTCTTTCAGAAACTGTTGAAGAGAGGAAGAGCAAACAACTACAGTAGGTAAAAAGGTAACCTAGATGCAATATATATAGGGTAAATCTTACTACTGTGCTAACTAGATTAAGACTAGTGTTACAGGTAAATGGAGAGTAAACCTCTGGTGCACGTTGATCTATAATTATTGAACAGAAAATTAACTCAAGCGTTGTGGCTAGGCAAACATATTTCAGGGAGTCTCAAATGATAAATTAAGTTAGCAAGCTCAAATTGTGCGCGAAGTTTCAATTGCCAAAATCTAACAACAGGTATCAGTTAACTATTATGGCAAACCAATTATACACAACCGATGGTCTAAAGTCGCTTAAAAAATGTAGCAGTCAATACCACTTGATCTGAATTTTTTATGCAATGTCAAATATTAGTTTGATTCAGTTCAGTTGTCAATAACAAATCATGGGTGAAAAAACAAGAGATTGCTTTTTAACTTCCTCAACAGAAAACAACGCAGCAGCTAGGTATGCTGTAAAGAAAACTAACCGGCATTCTGGAAAGGAAGATAACAAATAATTCAGAATTTTACATCTATCATGAATTTTACATCTAACAAATAATATCCTCCTCCCCTCCCAAGAAACGACGCCATGAACACAAGCAGTGCCTTGGGTCAATTAAACAGCAGCCTAGCAACAGTTTAACTCCACTGGTAAAGTGAACTGATGATGATGATGAACAAATTTCCAAGTACAAGCAGTGCTAGCTTACCCTGTAGGTGGATGGCGTCGAGGAAGTAGGTGGAGGTGGAGGGCGTCGAGGAAGCCGGCACGCGATGCTCCTTGCGGTGGTGGCTCCCTCCTTCTCCTGGATGGCGCGCGACGAAGACGGCGCGGTGGTGGTGACTCCTCGCGGTGGTGGCTCCCTCCTTCTCCTGGACGGCGCGGTGGTGGCTCCTCCTTATCCTGGACGGCGCGGTGGTGGCTCCTCCTTCTCCTGGATGGCGTGTGACGAAGACGGCGCGGTGGTGGTGACTCCCTCCTTCTCCTGGACGGCGCGGTGGTGGTGGCTGCGTCCTCGATCGCGATCGATGCAGAGGCTAGGGCTTGGTGGTGGTGGGCGGCGCGATGAGAGGGAGGGTAGAGGCTAGGGCGTTGGGAGGTGGCTCTTCGTCGTCGATTGGGCACGGCGACGGCAATTGGGAACGGGGAGAACGACGGCGACGGCGATTAGATCGGGAGCTAGAAGAAGATCAGTGCGGAGAAGAAAGGGGAACGGCCGTCGATCCAATCTGTACTCGCAAAAGGCGTGGCGCACCGCGCCTCGGTGCGTCACGCATAGCTTAGCCGTGGCGCACCGCGCACGGGTGCATCACGCATAGCTTAGCCAAGGCGCACCGCGCTTGGATGCGTCACGCATAGCTTAGCGGCGGCGCACCACGCCGAGGTGCGCCACGCCTATTGGTAGCATCTATTCAAAATAGGTGCGCGCGGTACTGAATCAAAACTTGTGACTTAGCCCAGTGGCTGTTGCCCCCTGTTTTCTGCTGTCCACCCAGGTTCGAGTCCTGCCCCCCCCCCCCTTTTACTTAATTTTTCTTACCTTTTTCAATTAATTTTTTCTTACCAAATAAAATATAGTATTTTAATATAAATGCAAAAATCTCAAATAAAGTGTTGACTAATTTAGAAATCATAAAATCTCAAATATTCTTATTACATCATCATAATTTTGTCGAATTCACGCACACACATGACAACATAATGATTCTTGTATCTCTAGCTAGCGTTTTACAATTTTCTTTCCCTTCTTTGTCGCAGTTGAGTAATTCAGTCCTGGAACACCGTGACTTCTTCGGTGGAATGGGCGACCTGTAGGTAGCGTTGTCCTGCTTATTCTTGTTGTGTATTTCGTTCCATCGTCATTGTCATCTTCCATTTTCGGGTCGCCGTACTGGTCAAAGTCTTGCTCGTTGGCTACTCCATCCATTCCGATGATGTTTCTTTTGCCTCTCCGCACGACAACACGGCTAGGCCTTGTCGGGTCAGTAATGAAGAAGCATTGGTCCACTTTGTTAGCCAAGACCCATGGCTCATTTTTTGCGGTGACATTCGTGCCGGATTTGGCTTCAGGTATCACCATGGTGGTGAAATATTGTCCTTCTTTCCTGACGCTCTTTGCCCATGTGACACGGAACATTGGCACCTTCTCTCCGCAGTAGTCGAGTTCCCATATCTCGTCGATCCTACCATAGTATCTTTCTTTGACGTCACCTGTTAATGATTCCATCGTTACCCCCGAGTTCTGGTATTCGCAGTTCCGGTCCTTATTTGCCGTGTAGAATGTGTAACCATTGATATCGTATGCCTGATATGTCATGAGGTTATGTGCGGGGCCTGATATCTCAAGCTCGCATAGTATCACCACGATCTCTTCCTGTAGCCTTGCGAATTTCTTCACGCCAATCGACTTTCGAGAGATGAAGTCAAAAAAGTTGCAGAGTCCAAACAGCGTTTCGCGGACGTGCTCGTCCATTATCCCTCGAATTGCAACTGGAAGTATCTGCGTCATCATCACGTGACAGTCGTGAGACTTCATTCCGCTGAACTTCTGCTTTGGTACGTCTAGGTATCTGCTTATCTTCCCCGCATAACCGTAAGGAAATTTGACTCCAAGGAGGCACTTGAAGAATTGGTCGATCTCCTTCTCGCATAGCGTGAAGCACGAAGGGGGACAGTAATATTCCGTCTTCTTGGCCTTTTTGCCCTTGCGGCGACCTTCCGTCCCATCTAACACATCGTCATCGTCATCGTCATCATCATCCGGTTTTCCTCCGTGGAGCTCGCCCCTGATATTCAAAAATCTCAAGTCGTTCCTTGCTTTCGGCCCATCTTTGGTCCTCTCCGGCATGTTTAGCAGGGTGCCAAGCAGACTCTCGCACACGTTTTTCGTGATATGCATGAGGTCAAGGCAATGAGGTGTGCGGAGAATCTTCCAGTACCTCAGGTCCCAGAGAACAGACCTTGTTTTCCATACACCCTCCAACGGCGCCGGCGCCTTTCGCTTCTTTCCCGGCGCAGGGCACTCTTTCCAGTTCTTCAACAGCTCGTCGATTTCCTCGCCGCTCCTTTGACGTGGGGCTCTTCGCATCTCAACTTCATTGTTGAACAGATCTTTGCGTTTTCTCCACGGGTCATCCTTGCGAAGCCACCTTCGATGCCCCAAGAACACGGTTTTCGATGACCCGGGGTTTCTCTCTAGCTGGAGATACGTAGTGTCATCCATGCACCTAACGCATGCACAGAATCCGTGCGTCACCTGCCCCGCGACATATCCGTAACCGAGGTAGTCATGCACCGTCGTGAGGAGCGCGGCTCTCAATGGGAAAAACGTTTCTCCATAGGCGTCCCACGTATTGGCTGGCTCGTCCCATAACGTGGCTAGCTCCTCTTCCAACAACTGGACATACAGATTGATGTCGTTACCTGGTTGTTTCGGCCCTTGAATAAGCATACTCATCTGTATGTACTTCCTCTTCAAGCACAACCAGGGGGGTAGGTTGTATATACATACAAACACGGGCCAGGTGCTATGGGTGCTGCTCTGGTTGCCAAAAGGATTTAATCCATCCGTACTCATGCACAACCTGATGTTCCTTGGATCGTCGCCGAATTCGGGGTATTCGATGTCTAGCGCCTTCCACTGGCTAGCATCTGAGGGGTGTGTCAGCATCGTGTCATCATTCTCCGGATCGGTTCCATCATGCTCTTCTGGCTTCTTCCTTTCCGCGTGCCATCGCATGAGCTTCGTCTGTGTGGGGTCTGCGAAATACCGCTGCAGACGGGAAGTTATCGGAAAGTACCACACCACTTTTCGAGGAGAGGCCTTCTTCCCTGTCTTGTATCGAGTTGCGTCGCACACCGGGCATATGGTTCTCTCCGCGTCCGCGCCCCGATAGATAATGCAGTCATTAATGCAAGCATGGTATTTCACGTGAGGTAAATCCAGAGGGCACACGAATTTTTTCGCCTCCTCGATGCTCGTTGGACACTTGTTCCCCGTGGGAAGACGGTCGTGCCAGAATGCCATGTTCTCATCGTAGCTCGCATCGGTCCATCGGTGTTTTGTCTTCATCTCGAGGGTCCTTAACGTTACGTTCAGACGGGTATCCTCGCTCACGCATCCTTCATACAATGGAGTAACGGCGTCTATCTCCAGTTGCGACAACTTCGATTTCTCTCTAGCAGCAGCTCTGGTGTTGCTAGTCTCCTTGAGAAGCAGATCTTGGACATGAGGGTCCCGCACCCAGTCCGACGACGATGGCACGACATCTACATCATGATGTCCTTCGTCTTGATTATGATCATCATGTCCGACATCTTCATCACGATGTCCTTCGTCTTGATTATGATCATGTCCTTCATCTTGATCATTATGTCCTTCATCATGTCCGGGCGACTCTTCATCTTCATCACTTGTCGGGTAAAGAGTGTAGCCATCCATAAAACCACGACGGATAAGGTGCGACTCCAAGTCACCAGAATCGTATCTGATCAAGTGTTTCAGTTTGCATCTTCGACAAGGACATCTTATCTCCGTCATGCTATTTCGAAACATTTCGTCCGTCGCATGTTTCATAAATCTAGCCACGGTGCCTGTGCTTATATGCATGGTTGCCTACATAGTAAAAAAAGATCAAATGAAAAATTAATTAGAATCAAATTACGTAATATATGGATATATGATGCATGCACATGGTCGTCGACGGAAAAATTCGGCATGACCTATGCTAAAAATAGGACATTCTCGGAGTGCGTGGTCGCCGAAATGGAAATGAATCAACATTTTGGCAACACATGTCAACTCATTTTTAAGACATCCACAAATTTCATCAACTTTTGTGACGACGCACGGCGCCGACACACATACATACAACACATATACATATCGTCCCTCCAACAACTCACCAACTATAGATCTTGCCGACACGAGACCGATCGAGAGAGTACGTTTGTATGTGGCTATAGAAAGTGAAAAGATGGAAGGGAAAGTGGTAATAAAGTGAGAGATGAGGGTGGAGGCAAATGTTTACTAGATTCCCCACACATATATATCAAATAAAATAGGTTAAATAAGTTTTAAATGGTGGGAAAATGGGGGAAATTGGGTGGTGAGGAGGTGGGGGGCGACCAGATCTAAAATAGGGTGGAGATATGGGGGGATGGGAGGTGGGGGTGGTCCCAACCACTTAAATTCGTTCCAGGTATACCCGTGACGCACATCAGATTTGGCACGTCACGGCTATGTTTGGTACCCGCGGCGCACGTTACAGCGGTGCGTCACGGCTATAGATGCCACCCGTGGAAAAGATAGCCGTGACGCACCACTGTCATGTGCGCCGCGGCTACCCAACATAGCCGTGACGCACCGCTAGATGGGTGCGTCGCGGGTATGCCTCGGAGGCTCGCCACCCCGGCCCCACACATACGCGCGACGGGCCTTTTATTCGGTGCGCCGCGGCTATGCCTTTAGGCGCGACGCGCAGAAACGTGGTGCGCCGCGGGTAATAGGCGTGACGCGCCAAATGTTATGTGCGTCACGGGTATCATCACTCCTATAGCCATTTTCCTAGTAGTGCAAGGAACAAGCTCTAGGTGCAACCAAACAAATACTAATATCATCATTCTCAATTTTTCAAGAGTTAGGTAAATGAGAGTGGCATACCTCCTCTTGCTAGTTTGGTGCCTTGTTTGGTCCATATTTTGTTTTCTTTTCCTTCCTACCTCACATGAGCTGAGATTTTCCTATGGAAACAAAAACAAAGAGAACGAAAAAATATACAAAAGCTCTAACTTAATTTTTTTGGTTTTTCAATAAGAGAAACAATAATAAATATGGTACTCTAATTGTTTTTGTGTTTATGATAAAAGCAACAAGAAACAAACTACTCTAGTTTTTTCTTTTTAAATAATAATGCAAGTGATGAAATTAGACATGCTAAACAAAAACAAAAATAAAAACAGAAAAGAAACATGAATGCAAAAAATCTGGAGGAATTTCACCTCCTCCAAGCTTAGGTTTTTGTCCTAACTGGGCTACTGATTGCCGCCGTGTGGTGGTAGTGGTGGGTTCTTTACTCACAAGTTCATGAATTTGTCGAAGTTCGTGTTGAGGTATTCGAAGTTGGTGCTCACACCGTGAAGTGCTTGCTCAACTTCGCCCACTCATCCCATGAGCTCATTGTACTCTGAGCAGTCAACAAAATTACCTTGTCCTTGTTGCCTTGGTGGTGGTGCTTGGTATCCCCAATCACCCATCCTTCTCCTAGTTGTTGGTGCGCATATTGGGCTGCATAATGCTCCCATCTTCCTTCTTCTTCTGGCTCGTGAAACTCAAGTCCCGCCTTTTGGCGAGCTACCAGGTACCACTCGTGGTTTATCTGTGGTTCCCTACCCTGTAAAGCAAAATCATATGGAAAAGTGAAGACGGCTATTTTTTTGTCGTCCTTGTTACTAGAAAAACGTAAACAAAAAATGGTGAGTAGTACGGTCGGCAGGGTAAACTTTCGGAAAGCCAGCATACATCAAATATTGAGAGTCAATTATAGTAGGACCTACAATAGGTCTACTGTTATCAAACTGTATCCCCTCCCTTACATCAATGTAAGTAAAATTCCGACACAACAAATATTTCCCTTTGTATGTGACTGCTGGGGGTAAATGTGCTGGATAAGGAGTGCACCAAAGTTAAAGTAAACAGGTATAAAAGTTGTTGCCATGGTGGTCATATCATGGTGAGCCATTGCACCTGCGTTCTCCCTAGCAAAGAGTGGGTTTGCAATAAAAATAGCAAGATAATGAATGGTAGGGTTTTGAATGAGAGACATCTTCTTCTTAAGTTAATCATAGTTACGAAGAACAAATATCTCATTCCAAACTCCTTCCATCTCAGCGAGCTCAACATCAACATCCTCTAAAAATTCCGTACCTTGGTTCAGGAAACCGAAAATTTCGCATAACCTCGGGAGGGTGATGCGCACTTATTTCCCTCCAATGACGAACCAGTAGTACTACTCCTCTTTTTCTTCATGGATGTTCCTGTCGAAGGTGGACATGATCTCCCGCGTGAACTTCTCGAAGGTGGGGACGTGAATTTGCATGAAGGTGGGGAGCCCGACGTGCTCAGCAATCCACGTGAAGTTGGTGGAAATACCAGCGTCTTGGAGGAATTGGTGATTGATACGTCTCTAATGTATCTATAATTTCTAATGTTCCATGTTGATGTTATGCCAATTGCTACATGTTTTCCGTATGTTTTCCTACATTTTCTTACGTTTTCCGGGACTAACCTATTAACAAGATGCCCAGTGCCAGGTCCCTGTTTTCTGCTGTTTTTAGTTTCAGAAAAGTTGTTCTGGAAATATTCTCGGAATTGGATGCCACGAAAGCCAAAGTCCCTATTTTCTCCAAAGCTTCTGGAAGTACGAAGAAGAGTCGAAGACAGTCACCGGGTGGACCTCACCATGCCTAGGCG
This sequence comes from Alopecurus myosuroides, assembly GCA_028641055.1. NCBI lineage: Eukaryota > Viridiplantae > Streptophyta > Magnoliopsida > Poales > Poaceae > Alopecurus > Alopecurus myosuroides. The sequence goes on from CM054057.1 coordinate 490,175,741, forward strand.
CGGATCCACCCTTGGGCGCGCCTGGGGGTGGTGAGGGCCCCCTGGTGACCTCCCGGCGTTGCTCTTCCGCCTATTTAAGGCCTTCCTCCCGAAAACCCTTACCTAATCGGTGAAATTCCACGAAACCTTCCGCAGCCACCATCATCGTCAACCCAAGTGCCGGGACGGGGAAGTGCCCCCGGAAGCCATCTCCATCGAATCCACCGACATCTCCATCGCCGTTGCTGTCTCCTATGATGAGGAGGGAGTAGTTCTTCCCCGAGGCCGAGGGCTCTACCGGTAGCTATGTGGTTCATCTCTCTCCCATGGTGTGATCTATATTTGATTGTGATCTTTGTAATCTAGTTGAATAAGTAGATTTACTATTCATCTATTGTTCTACTCAAGTGTTTTATTAATATGAACTTTGGAATCACCTTGTCCCACGGTGTGAAGGTGACAGTGTGCACATAGTGTGTGTGTGTCCTCTATGAATTGTGGTGTTTGTCTAGTACCTTCTAGGGCGCTCAATTTGACAGTGTGGGGCTAACTAGACATGGGAATGCTTACTTTAAGGAATGCTTTTTGCAGCCCTACGCAATGATTAGTGTTCGTTATCCAACCGGAGAGGGTTAAGAGTAGCATAGTGAGGAGAAGATATTTAGTTATTCAATTATGTGATCATTGTTGAGAGTGTCCACTAGTGAAAGTAGGATCCCTAGGCCTTGTTTCCAAGCATTGAAACACCGTTTTCCGCCTGTTCTTCTACATGTTTGCTTGCTGCCATATTTATTTCAGATTGCTATTATTACTTATAACCATCCATATTACTCGCATTTCACTATCTCTTCGCCGAACTAGCGCACCTATATACCTGACAAGTATATTGGGTGTGTTGGGGACACAAGAGACTTCTTGTATCTTAATTGCAGGGTTGCTTGAAAGGGATATCTTTGACCTCTACCTCCCTGAGTTCGATAAACCTTGGGTGATCCACTTAAGGGAAACTTGTTGCTGTTGTACAAACCTCTGCACTTGGAGGCCGAACACTGTCTACAAGAATTGAAGCGTGCGTAGACATCAAGCTCTTTTCTGGCGCCATTGTCGGGGAGGTAAGGTAAAAGGTACTCACATCCTCGGGTGTGAGTGCTCGGAGTTATTTCCTTTAGATTCTGCAATTTTATCTTTTTGTTTCTTGTTTTCACTAGTTAGGCTTATTTTTACTCGCTTCTTGTTTTTATTTTTTTTACTAGTAGTCTTAATGGAAAACAACAAAAATATGATAGAACTTTATAATATTTATCTTGAATTAGGACATGAAGCTTTTGATGAGAAAATTAAAAAAAACTATGGAAGTTTGTTTTCATAATAGTGATAGCAATGTTATTAGCATTAATTCTTTGCACCCCATCATTCCTAATGCTAGGGAAAGGTCTAAGCTTGGGGAAGCTAGTTTTTACGATCTTTTTAGTTTTCCAGCTTTGGAGGAGAAAATTTGATCTGATGATACTTTATCTCCCATATGTGATAAACCTAATGATGCTTGTGATATTTTAAATCCTCCTACTGAAAGCATTCCTTTTAAAATACCCAAGAAAATTGTTGAACTTGTCATGGATACCCTTATTTTGGAGATGGAACTGTCCATCCTAGTGATCATTTACACTTTATGCATGAATTATGGGAGTTATTCAAGTGTGCAGGTATCTCAACGGACCAAATTAAGAGGAGGCTATTCCCTTCGTCACTTAGGGACAAAGCAAGGGCGTGGTATGAACTACTAGATGATCCTCATCATTTGGAGTGGAAGGAACTTGAATCTCTCTTTTACTCTAAATTTTATCCTTCTCATGAACTATATTTAGATAGGAACTACATTTATAATTTTTGGCCTCGTGATGGAGAAAGCATTTCCCAAATTTGGGGAAGACTGAAAACATTAATACTCAAATGCCCTAACCATGAGCTTCATGAGGAAACAATTGTTACTAATTTTTATGCAAGGCTTTCGGGACATTGGAAGGATTATCTAGATGCATGTTCAGAGGGTTCTTTTTGTAGTAAGAAGGTTGAAGCTAAGTGGGATCTTCTTGAGAGAATTTGAATCAATAGTGAAGATTGGAATAACAACAAAGGTAAAGAATCAGGTATAAACTATGAGTATGATTGCATTAAGACTTTTGCTGAAACTGCTGATTTTCACGAGCTTAATGATAAATATGTCTTCATCCTCAAATAGCTATCGGTTGGTATAGATCCTTTGCTTCTTATATTAATCTTCCTAAAATTGGGAACATATATCATGAAACTTTTAAAGACACTTGCACGAAAAATGAAATTGTTATTGATGATTGCAATAAACATGCTCAAACTTCTGAAAGTATTATTTCTTATAAGCATGTTAATTTCTGTGGAGCACTTAGACCTTGTGAAAAGAATCAAATTGAAGAAGAATATTGTATCCATCATAGGAATGAAAAAAACTAGAATGTGGGATAGGGCTCTAAATGATCTTGGTGAAGAAGTTTGTGCACTCTATCCTTTTATTTGTGAACTTTGCTGTAAAGTGGGTCATTTTAATTTTCAATGCTCAAGCCATGATAGTAGCCTTTCGAATCCTATGAGTACTGCAAGTTTGTATTGTGATGACATGATCACCCCTAATGAGCATGATGAACTTACATTATTTTTGGGGTGTGAAGAGTTATTAAGAAAAACTTCTTTGATTGATATGAGTGCTTTTGATATGAACAGTGTCTTGCATGAATGCCATCTTTATTTTGTTGAAAATTGCCATGAAAATACTTACATACAAAATATTCTAAAAGAGGACACTTTACCAAAATATGACAGGACTAATATGAGTTTTTTTCTTATTAATGAGGAGGAGGAATCCTCCAAAGTTCTTTCTATTGTTTATGACAGTAAACCAGGGTATGTGGAGAAGATTCCTTTTAAGCCTCTCCCCCCTAAAGAGGGAAAGAAGAAGAAGAAAAAGAGGAGTAAAAGGAGAGAGGTAACGGTATCTCTCCCTAAGCATGTTGCTCATATTACAGCTTTTGCTGATGAGTCTGAACTCGATGATTTTCCTATGCCTGTTATTTATGAAAGTGATCATGATTGGGAGAAACACACTACTTTTGATATTGAAAATATGTTTGGTACCAATTCTGAAAACGATGATATTAATAATTGTATTACTATTAGTACTATCCATGCTCCTTTGAATGATAATATAGAAAGCTCTAAACTTGTGGATGATGTGTTTGAAAATCCCTTTACTATTAATGATTATATGCTTGATACATCTCCTCCTAGTAAAAATGATGATATGTTTACAAATGAACGCCTCTTGGAAGAAAACTATTTTATTGCTTGTGATGATACTATGCCTCCAATATATGATGATTGCAATGATGAATACGAAATTTTTAGTCCACCTACTATTGAGGAGAAGATTAATTATGATTTCAATATGCCTCCAGTCTTTGATAATTATTATAAAGAAAGTAATAACATAGGCTATAATTACAATCATCCTCATGAAACTTGCCATAATTATGGTGGGATTACCCAAACCATCTCTTTAATATGCAACTTGTCTATCATGTTCGAGTTCTTTATGATAATCCTACTCCCGTTGTTATTAATAAGAATGACTATGCTTATGTGGAGAGTATTAATTCTTTTATGCATGTGGCTCATGATAAGAATGTTTTATGTGATAGCTATAATGTTAATTTTATTCATGATGCTACTGAAGGTTATTATGAGAGAGGGAAACATGTTTTTATGCATCTCAACAATATTAAGTTTCCCCTCTTTATGTTGAAATTTTTGAAGTTGCACTTATTTTGTCTTCCTATGCTAGTCACTTTGTGCTTCGTTGACTTGTTTTTCTACAAGATTCTTTTTCATAGGAAGTGGGTTAGAATTAAATGTGTTTTATATTTTCTTCATGATGCTCTCTTATTGTGTTCAACTCTTATTCTTATGTGAGCATCTTTTAAAAATCATTGTGCCTAGCTGAAAGGCATTAAAATAAAAGCGCTTCCGGGAGACAACCCGTTTTATTTCTCCGTTTTTAACCCGTTTTCCGTCGTTTATTTTTGTTTTCTTTACACCTGGATTTTTTATATTTCCTTAGAAACCACTTTATATCTTTTCTTCTATGTCTTTGTTGAGCCAAGTAAAACCTCTAGTGGAAAGTTGAGACTATATTTCGGATTTCTGCACAGGAAACAGATTTCTGCTGTCCACTGTCAAAATCGTATAAAATCACAGAAAATTCAAAATGACCTGAGTTTTTTTGTGCGTCATCCTAGGATATATACGCAACATTTCTTAGTTGGCCACTTTTTTATTTGAGCAGCGGAGGATTTTCGAAAAAAATCATCTTTTCATGCTGCTCTCTTTTGACAGATTTTTGCTAATAATTGCATTTGCCTCTTAATCTTTTTCTTTTGGTGTTCTTTTGAGAAAAAGAGTTCTAAAAGAAGTTGTGACAATATCTAATGTGTTTATGAGTGTTAGGATTGTGTTGAAACTGAACCATGTGAATTTATTATTTCTATTTGCACTAACGTTGCTAATGAAGATTGTGAGAAGTTTGGTGTGAAGGAAGTTTTCACGGGTCAAGAGAAGAGGATGATATGATGTGATCAAGAAGAGTGAAAATCCTAAGCTCGGGGATGCCCCGGTGGTACATCCCAGAAAATTCCAAGAAGACTCAAGCATCTAAGCTTGGGTATGCTCAAGGCATCCCCTTCTTCATCAACAATTTATCAGGTCACTTCTAGTGAAACTATATTTTTATTCAGTCACATCTTATGTGCTTTACTTGGAGCATCTTTTATGTTTGTTTTCAGTTTGTTTGTTTTTCTTTGCTTCAATAAATAGTTTGATCCTAGCATATTTGTTTTGGAGAGAGACACGCTCCGCTTTTTCGTTAGAATACTCTTGTGCTTCACTTATATTTGTTGAGTATTCATGCTTAGATATTTTAGTGCTTCCATCTCTTGTTTTGCATGCATCCTTTGTTCAGAACTGTTATATTTTGTAGTTAGGTGGTTCTCATATGTGTGTTTTCTTGGAAATAGGAATGCTATTCTGATAGTTGGTGTAGTGGAAAAGATTGCATGGTCTTGTAGATCACTAAACTGCTTCACTTGAATCATTGCTGTTGTTTTGAGATATTAATTTTCTTGATGGATAAATGAGAAGGACTAGTAAGTAGAAACTTTTAATGGTTGGTCTAAGAAACTTGAAGATGTGCCACACTTAAATTAACAGCTGATAGAAACAATGGTATATGATTGCTACGAGTAATACATTTCCGATCGACCTTTTGTTACGCGCTACGGTCGGGGTAGCTAACAGCGACTTTTCACTGCCACGGACCCTCTTGGAGTGATTTGCATTGTGCCTTGTAAGATGATTTGCTTGCTGTAATCTTTTAACTCGTGAGTCTATGTTGAGGTTCCTGGCACTTCCACCATCCATATTTGCTAGCCTCTTCGGTACTGTGCATTGCCCTTTCTCACATTGAGAGTTGGTGCAAACTTCGCTAGTGCATCCAAATCCCGTGGGAGGACTTTGTTCTCCTATGCGTAAGCCCATATATTCTTCCTCAAAACAACCACCATACCTTCCTATCATGGCATTTCCATAGCTATTCCGAGATATATTGCTGCACAACATCCACCTCCATTACGTTACTTGATGATGAGCTTCATGGTTATTTATGCATACTGCTACACTGGCAAGAGCATGCAGTTAGAGACATCAGAGATATTTCTTTATGAGTTATGAGTACTAAAAGTGTGATGATTCATTGTAATATAGGATGTTTCCCCTACCGGTGAGGATATATAAAAAAATAAAAAAGCCCAAAAAGAAAAAGAAAAAGGGCCAAAGAGAGAATAAAGAGAGAGGGGGCGCATCACTATCCTTTATATACCACACTTGTGCTTCATGTTTAGCACCAATACTTCAGTTTGGAGAAAGTTTTCATATTATCATTCATTCATAATTATGTGGGGAACTTTACATTATAGAACTTGGCTTGTATATTCCAATGATGATCCTCCTCAAATGAGCTCTAGGTCTTCATGAGCAAGAAAGTTGGATGCACCCCCACTAGTTCCATTGGAGAGCTTTCATACACTTATAGATCTATGTGCATCTGTTGTGTGGCAATCCCTACTCCTTGCATATCTTCAGTTGTAAGACTTTCTCTTGTCTAATGACCACTTTCAGCTTTGTGAGCCTTTATTCATTGACCTTCCAAACCCCCCATAATGTTCTCTTTTCCATAACATCTTGGTGCCAGGGACAACCGCTGAACACTTGCTTGTTTTTAGTGCGCAAATAGTTTAAGATTCAAGCATTGAAAGCTTAACTTGATCCTAATAGGGGTTGTGAAGATTGTTTGACGTGCATGATATTGTTGTTCTTAAAACCTTAAATCATCTCTAATAAACTTTGCATGGTTGATAGTCTTTTAGTATTGATTCATTTAAAGTTTTGCTTCTTTCTTCGTATTTTTTATGCATTACTTGTTGATATCAAATATAGATCATAGCTTTAGTTCATTTGATTCTAGTTTACATGCTCTACTTTACATATTATGATCAAGATTGTGTGGTAGAATGCCACCTCATAAATTATTTTGTTTTATCGTTTACCTACTCGAGGACGAGTAGGAACTAAGCTTGGGTATGCTTGATACGTCTCCAAAGTATCTATAATTTCTGATGTTCCATGTTGATATTATGCCAATTGCTACATGTTTTCCGGGACTAACCTATTAACAAGATGCCCAGTGCCAGTTCCCTGTTTTCTGCTGTTTTTAGTTTGAGAAAAGTTGCTCAGGAAATATTCTCGAAATTGGATGCCACAAAATCCAAAGTCCCTATTTTTCTATGAAGCTTCCGGAAGTCTAAAGAAGAGTCGAAGACGGTTACCGGGTGGACCTCACCATGCCCAGGCGCGGGTCCACCCTAGGGAGCATCTGGGGGTGGTGAGGGCCCCCTGGTGACCTCCCGGCATGGCTCTTCCGCCTATTTAAGGCCTTCCTCCTGAAAACCCTAACCTAATCTGCGAAATTCCACGAAACCTTCCGCAGCCGCCGTCATCATCAATCCAAGTTTTGGGGGGACAGATCTCTGTTCTGGCACCCTGTCGGGACGGGGAAGTGCCCCCGGAAGCCATCTCCATCGAATCCACCGACATCTCCATCGTTGTTGTTGTCTCCTATGATGAGGAGGGAGTAGTTCTCCCCCGAGGCTGAGGGCTCTACCGGTAGCTATGTGGTTCATCTCTCTCCCATGGTGTTATATATATATGTGATCGTGAGCTTTCTAATCTAGTTAAATAAGTAGATGTTACTCTTCATCTATTGTGCTACTCAAGTGGTTTATTAATATGAACTTTGGAGTCACCTTGTCCCGCGGTGTGAAGGTGACAGTGTGCACATCGTGTGTGCTCCACTATGAATTGTGGTGTTTGTCTAGTACCTTCTAGGGTGCTCAAGTTGACAGTGTGGGGGCTAACTAGACATGGGAATGCTTACTTTAAGGAATGCTTTTTGCAGCCCTACGCAATGATTAGTGTTCGTTATCCAACCGGAGAGGGTTAAGAGTAGCATAGTGAAGATAAGATATTTAGTTATTCAATTATGTGATCATTGTTGAGAGTGTCCACTAGTGAAAGTAGGATCCCTAGGCCTTGTTTCCAAGCATTGAAACGTCGTTTTCCGCCTATTCTGCTACATGTTTGCTTTCTGCCATATTTATTTCAGATTGCTATTATTCCTTATAACCATCCATATTACTCGCATTTCACAATCTCTTCGCCGAACTACTGCACCTATATACCTGAGAAGTATATTGGGTGTGTTGGGGACACAAGAGACTTCTTGTATCTTAATTGCAGGGTTGCTTGAGAGGGATATCTTTGACCTCTACCTCCCTGAGTTTGATAAACCTTGAGTGATCTGATACGTCTCCAACGTATCTATAATTTTCAATGCTCCATGAAAATATTAAGCCAATTGCTAAATGTTTTCTCCCTTCTTTATAGAATTTTTACACGTTTTTCGGGACTAACCTATTAACAAGATGCCAAGTGCCAGTTCCCTGTTTTCTGCTGTTTTTTATTTCAGAAAAATTGTTCTGGAAATATTCTCGGAATTGGAACCCACGAAGCCCGAAGTGCCTATTTTCCCCGGAAGCATCCAGAAGACCGAAGAGGAGTCGAAGAGGGGCATCAGAGGGCCCACACCATGGGGTGGCGCGCCCTCCTTGGCCGCGCCAGGGGGTTGTGTGGGGCCCCCAGGGCTCCACCGCCTCTGCCCTTTCGCCTATTTATCCCCCCTTGTAACATCCCAAGTATGAAACATCCCTTAGAATGTTTGATTTATTGTTTTATTTCAAGCAATGCATCATGTCATCATCTCATTGCATTTGTTGTATTATTGGTTGCATTGTTACTATTTGTTTTCTATCTATTTATCTTGTTTTCATAATTCAAACTCAAACAAACTCAAATGGTTATTTTCATACTTGCTCTGTTACAACTTTTGGAATAAAAATAACAAATAAAAACAACCATTTTATTCCATGTTGCTCACTTATTAAATTGGTGGTTTTAATCAAACCATTAATCAATCAATTAGTTCAATCAATAATTCCTAAATCATTTCTAAATTTCAAACCAATTCTCAAAATCAGTACCTTTTGAATCCTTAAAGTTCACCACCCTATTTTTAATCTTTAATCACTTTAAAACTTAGGGATAACCCTATTAAAAGTGTTGTTTTAAATAAGGGTTTATTAATATTTAAAATTCATCCATTTTGGTTTCAAATGCAAACAGCATTTTAAATATCAAATTTTTGAAATCCAATCTTGGAAAATGGTTTCTTTTTACCTAAATAGCCTAACTAAATTTTTCTGGAATTTTTCTCAAGCAAAACCTTAACAATTTCTTCCCAATTCTGTTTCAGCAAAAAAAATATAAACAGAAAAATAAAAAAGAGAGAAACCTGCAGCGCGCGCGGCAGCTAACGCAGCCCAGCCCAACCTAAGCCTAGCGCGCGCCAGCCCAGCCCGCCTAGCGCGCGTAACGCTTCAAGATTCGCGCTGATCTTCTAATCGTCGTCGTCAAGCAATACGGCAAGCATCTCCGCGCGCCACCGCGACCGCGCGCGACTCCGGCGGCCAACCGAGCGTCCAGCGGCCTATAAAACGAGCCCTAGCCCCCTGGAACCTAACCCTAAGCCCTAGGTTCACTGCTCCTCGCTCCGCCGCCTCCCAACGCTTCCTCCCCGACGCGAATTCCTCTCTGTTTTCCACCGCCGGCGACAGTTCTCTGAATCCGTCGATGGCGCCGCCACATCCTCACCCCACCTAGCCAACTCTACACGGGAACCAGCTCACCACTCTCACCTCTACGCTTTGGACACCTGAACTCGCACGGAGAGCTACTGTTTCCTCGACGCCGTCCTCTTCCCCGCCGACGACGCCTCCGTCATCTCGCGTCACCGCGCCTCTGCCTCCTTCTACAACGGCGGTGAGCCTCCACCATCGCCTCCTCACTCTCCCTCTGCTTGCGCATGATCCAGTGCACGTTCTGCACACACACACGCACCCAATCGCTAGCACCACCGTGCAGATCGCCGCCGGCGACTGTTCTGTCAGTCGAGCAACACTTTGCTCGTCAGTTTCGTCAGATAACACCCGGGTTCTAAAACATATCCTCTGTGCGTCGCTCTCTCTGTCAACTGAACGAGCAGCAGCGCAGTGGTTGCGCACACTCTGAACCTCCTCGTGGTCGCGGGTTCGAGCCGCAGGCGCGCGGAATAAACACACTTTTTTCGCTCTCCCTCTGACACCCGTGGCCCGCTTGTCATTGAGCTCCACTGCCACGCAAGCGCGCACTCGCCACGCTGGCCACGGGGCCCCCCTGGCAGCGTGTGGGTAGACCCACTGCACGGTAACAAAAGAATTAAAACATTTCTGTTTTGTTTTCTATTTTCTTTTAAATGGCAGAATAAACAATAAACTTTAAAAATCAATAACTTTTAATCTATAAGTCTAATAAATAAAACTTGTATATGTTTTCTGCTCCAAATTTCATAATCTTTCCAATTACTTCATTTGTGTTCTGTTTTGAGTTTTCAAAATACATTTAAAATTCAAATTTGAATAATTCAAATGTAATTTGCAATAATTCATAAATAATTCATACTAATTCCAAATAAGGCAAATAAAATATGTTTTTCAAACCATTTTGAACATTCTATTCAAATATAAAATTTGTTTCATTGTTTGAATAATTTAAATTTCCTAAATAATTTAATACTTGTTTAATTCAATTAAATTTGATAAAATCATAACTTGCTTAATATAAAATATTTTTGAACATGCAAATTATGTTTTTAAACCACCAAAGTGTGAACTTTGCAAATGTGAATTTGAAATTATGTTTTGACTAAATAAAATTCAAATAATATTTAAGCTTGTTTTAAATTCAATTAAAACTTGTTTAATATTGTTTAATTCATAATAAATTCATCCTAATTCAAATTTCAATATTTGAAACATGTAATCCAACTAAAATTTGATGTTCTTTTCAAATATAAATTTTGTTAATTGTTTTGCACACTTTAAATTGGTGAAAACAATAATTGTATGTGTGGCATGTTTAAGTAACCAAAATTTTCCCAACTTAATAAATAAGTTCTAAACTTATTTTATTCCTTTTCCTTTGCATCTATTATTGTTACTTGTTGTTATTTTGTTATTACCATCATGCATGCATCATGATAACAACTATCACCTAATAAATAATTGTAAATCATTTGTTTCCAATTAATTCAATGGATCTTTTCCATATGCAATCCAATTGCATATGGGTCCAATTAAATTGTGTTATCTTGTTAGCTAGTTTACTTTGATGCAACTATTAACTTGTCATGCATCATCTTGATTGTGCACAATGCCATGGCAATGATTGTTTACATTCCTGTTTTGTCTGTTTGCTTCTTCTCGAATAGACGACGACGTTGAGGCAGACGACCTTTACAGCACCCCTTCTGAGGATCTAGCTCAGTACCCGGCTGTTGAGTTTGCAGGCAAGTTATCACTCACATGAACCATTGTGTTCCCTTCAACCCTGGTTACCGATACTTTCCGTTGTCTATACTTGCTAGCCTTAGTGGTAGTTGTTTCTGTTACGAACCTATCACATGATTCCCTGAGCCTTGATATTGCCTCACCACCACTCCTACACCCTCTTGTTTGAGCCAGTGTCTTACTAGTATGCTTAGGTTGTTTTGCTCGAGTCTGTTACCCGTTACTTTCAGTTACTATTTCATTATGTTCTGGGGGCTCGATGTTTAATCAATCAATCAGTCATGCTAATGTTATTACTGTTAATAATAATTTGATGATAAGGCACCGGCAGGAGGCCCTGTGTGGTTTTGAGGCCTGCTAGTGTCGACCCTAATAGGAAAAGGGTCTTGTCTACTGATCCATGATGAGCGCACTACCCGCATGTGGGAAGCGAGTATGGGCGCCCCCCTCAATTTGATTCGATTCGCATCTCGTCCAAATCATCTCATTTAGTTCGTGCTTTCTATTTGCCGCATGCATGTTTTTGCGAGCCCAGCGCAGGGTGGAACTTTTGTAGTCGGCATATAGGGGGACACGTTCTTAGAGTGCTATGAGGGTCCATTTTCTTCTGGGCTCGATTAGCCGTGCGCCCAAGGTGCTTTGGGCTTGATGCGGAGAAGAGTTGAGTTGTGTTGAGTGCCCCGCTTGGTGGGAGGCATCCCATCTGGCGGGTTATTCATACGTGTACGGCCAAATTGGTGCAACCCTGCAGGGATAATCTTCTCGAGAAGCCGTGTTTTCCGCGGTTATGGACTACTTGGTGAAAGTACTGGCTAACAAGTACTCAGGACAACTTAAACATAATGATCAATCATGTTTCACCCAATGATTAATAACTTGACTAGTAATAGGTTATTCACACAACAACTTGATTCATCTTTAATCCAACTGTGTGAGTTATCCTCGGATTGCTTCTTTGGATAAGGGGCGAGATCCAGGATGGGTTTGTTTCATGTTATCTTTCAGTTGGTTACAACCCTCGATCTTATCCCCTTTCTGATAGTTGGAATTGATAGAATCTCTGTAGTTGGTTAACGCAGCCAGTTGCAGCATCTTATTTATCCCCTTCTTTCCGTTGAACCCAAGTCATATGTGCTTGTGTTGACGGGCTATACTTTGGTGAACTGTGAGTCTTGCTTGCCAGTTCTTGGATGTACTGACCCCGTTGGGGCTATGGTTTACGCAGACTACGACTACGGCTACGATGACCACCAGGATGGCTACTTCGTGGAGTTTGACGAGACTGCAGACGAGTAGTTATCTGGACCAGGGCTGGATCCAGGACCTACGTGGATGGGCTTCGTCTTCTTTATTTTCTCCGGCTTCTTAAGCCTGTTGGATTTGTCTGTACTCAGACACCTTTGATTGCTTCCGCTGATGTAATGAATGCTATGTTGGGACATGTGTCCTCTGGATGATTGTATTTGCTATCTCTGCCTTAGTGAAGGCCATTTGCAACCTTATTTCAATCTTTTGTGTCTTAGAGATAAGTTGTGATCATCATTCGTTCAAAGCTGTTGACGTACAGTGCGTGATCGATATGAAGTACGTCGACAGTAGTGCCTATGACTTCTAGTGGATAGTTTACATCGACGGTGGAATAGCAGGGCTTGTGTTGTCGCGCATAAGCGCAGGCCTACCAGGAAGCTGGGACGTGGGAGCAGTTATGCCCCATAATCCAAGCACCTGCTATCCAGTTCGTACGATGAGTATCCCTTAGAAGC